>CM040119.1:144824226-145424226 GCA_022559845.1 Amorphophallus konjac
TGGGTGGGGATGAGAGAGAATTGGAGAGAGATAGAGAGAGAGAGAGAGAGAGAGAGAGAGAATTAGACGAAGGGCATCACTCACCCGTGGTTGAGGAAGGGAAGAAGTGGGCATCGCACCCGTGGAGAGGGAAGGAAGAAAAGGCACTAGCGGCCATGGGAATTGCAGGGGGGTGAAGGGAGGAAGATAAGGGAGGGGGAAAGGTCCCCCTACGTGGGACTCACATGGGTTCCAAAAATAGATCTTCATTCACTGTTTTTCAAATGAAAGATACATGACTCTTTTATAGACTCTCAAAGAAGACCAAAAGACACTATCCTAAACACTTAATGTCTACTTATTATAGTTCTCTTGGGGAGACCAAAAGACACTATCCTAAACACTTAATGTCTACTCATTATAGTTCTCTTGGGGAGACTAAAAGACACTCTATTGGAAGACTTAAAGACAAAAATATGAAAGGACTATTACATAATTGCTACGGACATAACCCATAAGGCCCATAAAGAGGCCCAATTATCATGAGACAAATAGATTGGCCATTTGATTGTGTTGATGAAGTTGATTGCCGATCCCCGTCAAATTTTTAAATTTTGAATCTTGAACCGAGGATTCCATCATACTCCTCCGCTTGGAGGAGGTTCGACCTCGAACCTCAAAGCTCAGGATCTCGGTCCGATGGGACGGCCCGATTCCCTAAGCTCTGATACCACTTGATGTGAAACGAATTAACGTCGGGCATAAAACTGACTCTTCTTTCATATTTCTCCAAATTCTTTTATCAGCCCGGTTCTGGAATCTGTGACCAGCAGCTGTTGAAGTGGCTGTAGATCGCACTCTGGAATTTTGCCGGAGGCGCGGTTGGTGCCGTTGGCTTCGTAACAGGGTAGGGATGCAGCACAATTTTTTTGAATTTTGGTTCCGCCCGAACCTGGTCGCCACGGATGACTGAGCGGGGACCCCGTTCTGGTTCTGTGCAGGGGCAGCTTCTGAACAGCGGCTTGACATGGACACCACGAGCAATCCCGAACTCCGTTTGGTGCGCAGCAGGTGGCGTTGGAATCGTGGGGACGACTACTTTCCAGCGGCACTGGTCTCGCCTCAGTCGGATGTCGGTGTGGACGTGCAGGTCCCGTTGAGTGGGGACGGGTCGGAGGAGGGGATCGGTGGACAGAATGACCCAACAGTGGTAGGAAATTGATAACTTCACACCTTGAGCTCCGATCGACGAACCGCCTTCTGTTCCTGAGAGCTGACAGAGAGGGGAGGAACTTTGATGAACAGCTCGGAGTCGGATTCCATCAGGGTTGGGCGTGGTGGTGGTCTTCCTCAGCTTCTGGTCGGGTTCAGGAGCCTCCTGCGCAGTCGTGGGAGATTGGCCACTGCCGATGCTCACGAACTCGGAAGAGGACGATTCCACCTCGCCTGGTCAGAAGACTCGCCAACGTACGTTTTTGATGAAGAACCTGGAAGCCGATTCTGCCTGGAACTGCTCCCAATATCGACTGCAACTCGGGCTTGATTTCTGCCTGCGAATGGAGCTGATTGAGGAGGGGGGATTAAGGGGGATGGAAGGGATTTGTGGGTTTGGGTTAAGGGAGGGGGGGGGGGATGGACGTGGCTGGGGTTGCAGGGGGGTGCTTTTGGGAGGTGGGGAGGTAATGGGGTGGTGAGAGAGAGAGGAGGGAACACCCAAATTCGAAATTGGGCCTTGGGGAGATGAAAGGGTGCCTGGGAAGACGAAAGGTTGTGTGGGGAAGGGGAGAGAATGCCTAGGGAGTGGGAGTTCTACCTAGGGGAGGGGAGGGGACTTAAATGAGGGGTATAGGGAAGGGGGAGGGGTCTTAATTAGAGGTGAAAGAGAGGAGAGAGAGTGGATTCCGAATTTGGGGTGGGGATGAGAGAGAATTGGAGAGAGATAGAGAGAGAGAGAGAGAGAGAGAGAGAGAATTAGACGAAGGGCATCACTCACCCGTGGTTGAGGAAGGGAAGAAGTGGGCATCGCACCCGTGGAGAGGGAAGGAAGAAAAGGCACTAGCGGCCATGGGAATTGCAGGGGGGTGAAGGGAGGAAGATAAGGGAGGGGGAAAGGTCCCCCTACGTGGGACTCACATGGGTTCCAAAAATAGATCTTCATTCACTGTTTTTCAAATGAAAGATACATGACTCTTTTATAGACTCTCAAAGAAGACCAAAAGACACTATCCTAAACACTTAATGTCTACTTATTATAGTTCTCTTGGGGAGACCAAAAGACACTATCCTAAACACTTAATGTCTACTCATTATAGTTCTCTTGGGGAGACTAAAAGACACTCTATTGGAAGACTTAAAGACAAAAATATGAAAGGACTATTACATAATTGCTACGGACATAACCCATAAGGCCCATAAAGAGGCCCAATTATCATGAGACAAATAGATTGGCCATTTGATTGTGTTGATGAAGTTGATTGCCGATCCCCGTCAAATTTTTAAATTTTGAATCTTGAACCGAGGATTCCATCATCAACGCATTCAAAAATCTATAACTATTAAACTGAACCATGAAAATTTTCCCTGAATATACTTCTGTGACCCTGAGAATTTTCTCCACATGATCATGTCCTCAAATTCTTATTCGGAGAAAATTTGGAAAAATGAATAGTAATTTGTATCACAGAATGTACCATTCTGATACGAAGCATAACTCACTTAGAAAATAACTCAATTGGTGACTCGCAATAGTGTCGTCAATTGGTTGCACATGTACATCAAATTAGTTACACCCCGAGGAGTCTTCAATTAAATGAAGACTATACACAGGGGCGCCAATTCCATTTTTGGTAATTAAAGATACAACATTAGGAAATTTCATATCTGTGGAATGAAAATCCAATAACTATACCTGAACATGTTTCTGAACTCCCGAAGATTTACACTACCTGTTCATGTCCTTACTTTCGATTTTCAAGAAACTTTTTTCGGAATGAACAGTGCTTTGAGTCACAAAACCTATCCGCTGGGTGAAAATCACCCAATGAAATTGGCGCCCTAAGCCAGGGCGCCAATTCATCAAATAGCGACAGCCGGCAAGTCTTCAATTAATTGAAGACTACCTGTAATGGCGCCAATTCTATTATTTATATATATATTCGAAAAATCACCCGATGTAATTGGTGCCCCAAGCCAGGGCATCAATTACTTAAATAGCGGCAGCCAGGTCGTCTTCAATTAAATGAAGACTCCCTATGCATGCGCCAATTCCATGTATATATATATATATTCTGAAAATTGAAAAATTTGAAAGATTGGCCAACCCCCAGGCGCCAATTCACTAAAAGGACCCCTGACCCCAGGGCGCCAATTCAGTTGTTGCATCTTCTGATTTTGACCTGTCTAGTGATTCGTACAGACACAACCCTAAGTCATTTCCTGAGTCCTTGAACTCCATACCTTGAAATCTACCGTACATATCCTACACGGACCTTGAACCTCTTAAAACTACCATTTAGGAGTGTGGGAGCTAAGTACCATGCAGGGCAAAGTGCTACGTTGTGGGAGCCACCACTTGAAGCCGTACGGCGCAAAGTGCTACACGACGGGAGCCACCTCTTGAGCCTGTAGGGGCCACCTCTAGAGTCCTCCATAACCAAATGACTAGTTAATCTTGTCTGTAATACTACGTTTCTTAGTTTCTTGAAATTCCATATTGGCTATAAATGAGAGTGGATGTCAAAAGTAATACATGAAATGCTGTGCATATAGGGCCCGGTCTGGTCCTGGGAGGAGCACCCGAAGGTACTTGTGCCCATGGGAGTTTATTGACCATGGTGTTTGGCATTGCACCGGAGTACTTGCTTGACTTGAGACACTCCATCCCTACTCTCTCTTTACTTGCTTGACTTGACTTGCGTGGCCCGGAACGGGCAATACTTGACTTGTGACCCGGGAAAGGGCAAAATACTTGCTTGATTGAAATAGCCAATTCTACTGATACGTACTTGACATTACTTGCTTGAATTGAATTTTACTTGCTCGTATCTAAGATATACTTGTACATGAGTTCATTCTTGCACCTGCGTTCACATTTGTACATGAATCCCTGCTTGCCCCGAAGTGGCATCTACTATAAATTCCTGGAAATACTGCTTGTCAAATACTTGAAATCTTGTTATACTCTCTTTATACAGTTCCTGATTTTCTTACTCGTATATCATGCATAGCCATACTGATAATACATGCAAACTGTAAATCACTTAAAGATTGCTCGAATTTGAGATGTAATTCCTACTGAGCGATTCGCTCATCCAGTTGCTTCCTAACATTTTCAGGTGATTCGGATAGCGACGTCGATAAGAATGGATTTGAGACCGAGTGAAGAGTGCTAGAACGCCATTCGTCTATCATTAGCTAGTCGCGTCTTTTGAATTTATTTGAGTATACCTTGTACTCCCAGTTATGTCAGTTAGTGGTATAGCCCTTGTTAAGGCATGTAGCCTAGTGTTTGGCTTTTAAATTTGAAATTTGTCATGGACTATCTTTTAATTCCTTTGGTTAATCAGATAATCATCACTTAAACTATTGGGATTATTAGATTTTATTAGTCTTTTGCGCACTCCATAATTATGTATGTCAAAAAATTTATCGCTCTAATGACACGATCTATATAGACGTGTCACGCATCCGAGTATCTTCCGCGCTCAGGACGTGACACCTCATGCCATGGTGGCGAAGGGCCACTTTGTCATGGCAAGATATGACTGGAGTTATGGCTGGTGGATCAGGGATTGTAGGAGGGAACTGGGATTATAATGAGACTTAAAGGCCCTGGATTTGCAGGGAAGGTAGGATGTAGTGGCATAGAATGATAAGTGTATGGGGATGTGCTGGGACGGAAGTCTACTGGGATGGTGACTAGGAGCTTTATTGTCACAGGGACTGGTTGACCTGTGGTGTCGAAGTAGGGGCTGAAGGCTGGACAAGCTGAGTGGGGGTAGTGCAAGGCCAACTGGGAATTGTAGGGTTCGTGGTCTAGCTGCGTAAGTTGATTGAAGACTGGCTCTTGGTGAAGCTAACGGCTCACCGAGGAGTGGGTGGAAGGCCATTCTGATTGGTGGGGAGAGGAAGAGTTTCTCGTCGTCAAGGGGTTTCCCAATTTTGCTTGAGGTGCTCTCCCGAGTCTTCACCTTAGTCGGGTTGCTGGCCTTTTTGCCCCCAGTCGCCCCCTTGGGGTGAGGGTGACTGGGTCTACCGGGGTATCTCTATTTTTAACCCTATTTTTTTATTTATTATTATTTTTTGCTTACCTGAGAATCCGTTGGCTGGATTGTTGTTGGGGCAGAGGTGTCCCTGCTCTTGTCGTGGCAAGGACGAAGGCGGGGAGTTAACCCCCAAAAGGTGACTGGCGGTGGTTCTGGGAGGGCATGGCTAACCCTGTTGCTTGGCTGGAGATTGAAAGGAATGACTGATTAGAGTTCCCCTCCTCTCACAGGGAGGGGCCAGTTTCACCGGTAGTAGCTGAGACATGCGCCTTAGTCTGGCTGACTTGCGAACTCATGCTCTAGTGCATAATATAGCATCATATGTTTGCCGTTGAGAGGCGGGAATGGTTTTTGACCTTTATGATCGAAAACCGTGTAAGCCCCACCCTTGTAGACATTATGGATGATGTATGGGCCTCGCCAATTCAGCTATAATTTTCCACTGGAGCGCCCTGCCATGACTTCCTTTTCCTTGATCATGACGAGGTCGCCCTATTTGAAAGCCCGCTGCTTGACGAGCTTATCATAGGCCTGGGCCATGCGGGCCTAGTATACTTGCAGGTGTTTGTAGGCTTCGATTCGCTTGCCTTCTAGATCGGCGAGCTCTTCTAGCCTCCTCTGGTACTCACTTTCGTTAGAGCCGGCAAGGCCGGTGTGGACCGCCACACGGTAAGAAGCAAACTAGACTTCGATGGGGATAACTGCTTCTGTCCCGTAAGCAAGGGAGAACGGCGAGCACCCCGTGGGGGTTTTGTAGACCGTCCGATAGGCCTATAAGGCTTCGAAGACCTTCTCACTCCAATCACGTTTCCAATGGCTAACCATCTTAGCTAGGAGCTTGTAGAGGGTCTTGTTGAATTCTTCCGCCAAACCGTTAGCCTGGGGGTTGTAGACCGAAGAGGTTCTCCAGTCGATGTGGAATTTGGCCGCTAGCTGGTATACGGCCTTATTCTTGAATGGTGTCCCGTTGTCGGACACTATGCGACTGGGAGTACCGAATCGGTAGATGATGTTGTGCTGGACGAATCTAGCAACGATTTCCCCAGTGACCTCTCGCAAGGGAAGGGCCTCCGCCCATCAGGAGAAGTAGTCGGTGGCGGCCAAAATGTATTTGTGGCCCTTAGAAGATGGCGGGAAAGGCCCTGCGATGTCCATGCCCCACTCGGCGAATGGCCAGGTGGGGGCTGTAGGACGCAATGGATTAGGAGGTCTTCTGGGTACTGGGCCAAAGGCATGGCATCGATGGCACGTACGGGCATACTGGATGCAATCCACGTACATGGTTGGCCAACATAAACCCTTGAGCTTGATATTGTGCTTCATTCAGTCTCCGACCTGGTGCAAGCTGCACAACCTGGAGTGGACCTCCTGCATGACGGCTTGAGCCTCCGCGAGAGAGACACATCTCAGAAGAATAGACTTGTCCTTCTCATGGATGAGTCGGTACAAGGAGTCATCGATCAGCTCATAGGAGGCCGCTCGGCGGAGCAGTTGAACCCTTTGAGCCTGGTCAGGGAGG
The DNA here is from genome assembly GCA_022559845.1 of Amorphophallus konjac. Classification (NCBI taxonomy): domain Eukaryota; kingdom Viridiplantae; phylum Streptophyta; class Magnoliopsida; order Alismatales; family Araceae; genus Amorphophallus; species Amorphophallus konjac. The sequence continues at coordinate 144,830,989 of CM040119.1, forward strand.
AGCCACCCTTTCTTGAATTTCATGATGGGCGCACACCAATCCTCCTCTTCTGGAGGCGTGCTCTGGTCAAGGTCGTGGACCTCGTAAATGGTGAGACCGGTGTTGCCTTCGAGTGAGCTCGGCATCAGCCTTCTGTATTTGATGATGATGTCGACCTCACCCTCGGGCGGGAGCTTGATGGCCGTGGCCAATTTTGCTAAGGCATCCGCCTGAGCATTGCTGCTCCAGGGGATATGATCTATTTCGAAGAAATAGAAATTCTGGGTTAATCTGGTGACGGCGGTATGGTACGGAACCAACTCTGGCTTCCGCACGTCATAGATGCCGAGGACCTACCGGACTATCAGCTGGGAGTCCCCGTAGGCTTTGAGGCATTTGACGCCCATGTGGAGAGCCATCTGGAGCCTAATGAGTAGAGCTTCGTACTCAGCTTTGTTGCTTTTCAGAGGTTTCATCAGAGCACAAGAGTTGTACAAAACTCCGCCCTGAGGAGTCAGGAAAACGATGCTGGCACCTGCCATGGTGGCTGGATCTTGGTTGCTCCAGGTAATCCCTCGAGAAGCGCCATCGAAGTAGAGCTCCCAGCAAGGTACGCTGGTTGTGAGAGCGCGTTGCTTCCAGTAATGCAAGACATCTCCACTCTGTTCAACCGGTTATTGTGATTGAATAGCAAGGGACTCCTCGTCTGGGAGCTCTGAGCTGAAAGGTGAGTCGTCTGGCACTGGATGGGCTGCTAAGAATTCAGACATGCCCTGTCTTTTGATTGCTTTCCTAGGAATATAAGTAATGTCGTACTCCATCAGCAGGAGCGCCCATCTTCCCAGTCGGCCTGAGAGGACAGGTTGCCGAAGGAGATACTTTAGGGGATCGTGCTTGGATATAAGCTCGACTTGATGGGACAGGAGGTAATGCCGCAGCTTCTTAACTGTGAACACCAATGCCAAGCAAACTTTCTCCATAGTGGAGTAGCGGTACTCGGCACCGATTAGCTTCCGGCTGAGGTAGTAGAGGGGCTGCTCTTTACCTTCCACATTGATTTGCGCCAACAGAGCTCTTAACGAAGCGTCCATGGCAGCAATATAAAGGATGAGGGGTTTACCCTTGATTGGTGCCCCCAGAACTAGGGGAGTAAGGAGGTACTCCTTGATTTGCTCGAAAGTCGCATGGCATTCCGAATCCCATGTAAACGGGGCATCTTTCTTCATCAGCTTGCCGAAAGGCGCGCATCGACCGGAGAGGTTAGAAATAAACCTCTGAATGTTGGTCAGCCTCCCTTGGAAGGACCTGAGCTCTGTGATGTTGCTGGGTGGTGGAAGCTCCCGGATTGCTTTGATCTTGCTGGGATCCACCTCAATTCCTCGGTAGCTGACGACGAAGCCGAGAAATTTGCCGCTGGATATGCCAAAGTCGCATTTCATGGGGTTCATCTTGAGCCCATATTACCGGAGACGGTCGCAGACTTGGCGGAGGTCGCGCAAATGGTCTTCGTGTCTTTTAGTCTTGACGACAAGGTCATCAACGTAGCATTCGACGGTGTTGTGTAGGATTTCATCGAATATCTTGGTCATGGCCCTCTGGTAAGTAGCGCCGACATTCTTCAGACCGAAGGGCATGCGCTTGTAGTAGAAAATCCCCTTGGGGGATCTAAAAGCTGTGTGGTTCTTGTCTTTAAGGGACATCTGGATTTGATTATAAACAGATGACCCGTCCATGAAAGACAAGGCCTCATGTCCAGTGGTCATGTCGACCATTGTTTCTGTGATCGGGACTGGAAAGTCATCCTTCGGACAAGCTTTGTTGAGGTCCCGTAAGTCGACGCAGATGCGGACTTGACCGCTCTTCTTCTTGACTGGGACAATGTTGGCGAGCCAAATCGGGTAGATACATGGCTCAATGAAATCGACCTCTGCCATTTTATGGACTTCGGCTGAGACCTGGAGCTCCAGCTCATGGCGCATGCGCCACTGTGGTTACTTGACCAGAGTGACTGAGGGAGAAACGGCTTGCTCATGCTCCACCACGGAGGGTCTAGCCCTGGCATCTCCTTATATGTACAGGCGAAGCAGTCTTTGTATTCGAGCAGGAGTTGCTTGTAGTCATGCTTCTCTGCCTTGGTAAGGAGAGCACTGACGAACGTTGGCTGGGGAGCTTCATCTTCGCCCAAGTTGATTTCAAATAGCTCATCCACGGTCACCTGGCCGCCGTCCTCTAGCTCGGGAGGAGCAGGTTGGAAGTCGATGAAATCCTCATCATCGGTGTCGGCTTCGTGTATCTCTTGATTCTCGAAGCCACTGGTTGACGCCGATGGGACTGGAGAGTCGTTGTTGTTGGGATCCATTGAGGATTGGCATGGGTTGCCAATTTCTTTCCAGTTGTTGCCCGCTGGAGTTGCCGAGGTTTGCGCGAGGTTGCCTGCTAGAGGTGACAATCCCTCGTGGTAAGCATCTTGGCTAGCTCCCTCGTCAGGAGAGTCCACTAAACCAAGTCCGTCACCCGATGGGGTTGTGGGAGGAGCTTTTTCAGCCCCGACATGCTGGCAGGGAGGCGAGGAAGATTCCTCGACTGCTTGAACCGGGGTGCTAGCTTTGACGGGGATCGGGATCTCCTCTTCCTCGTCCCCGGAGCTGTCGAATTTGGCTTCGACTCTAGCTTGGTCGTCAGCTGGCAGTGTCAAGCCTATGACGTTGACTGCATAGTAGACGCGAAAGTCCTGGTCTTGGTCATAGCCAAGTCTCCTGGTATCCTTATAGAAGGACGGGGGTTGCCCACGGACTTGGGAAGGGGTCCACAGTCGGTGAAAATATTCACGTCGTGCGGAACCTTGCCATTGAGAGATGTGTTGCTTCAGACACATTTCACGAATGTGTGGCGGCAGGTCGTCCAGTACTTGGACGGCTTCAGGGGTATTGTCAGCTCGTCTGGACCAACCGAAGTCGTCAGCCGGTGGGGCTTGAGGGACCGCGTCTCCCTTATAGAAGACAATGGGTTTGTCCCTGTTAGCCTTCTTCTTGTTTCGGCATTATCGCCTGAAGGTGACAATGAATGTTGTCAGCGACTCGACGCTGTGCTTCTCAGATGCACATGGGGAACTGGACGTAGTCCGGTGGCGAGCATATACTCTTGCCGATAGCTCAGCTAATAAAATTAGCATCGAAGTCGATCTGGCGCCTCTCGGGGCGATCTGGGGTTGACTTGGAGCCGAGGCGCAGCCGATGAAGCTTGGCCTTTTCCTCGTCAACAGAGAAGAGATCATTATCGTCTTCCTCTGAGAGCCAGCCGTTTCTCTTGCTCTTGATCATAGGGTATGGACTAATGCCCTTGAAGTAGAGAGCAACGTCGGCCAGGTTGCATTCTGCCGGTGTGAACGGTGACAGGTCTACAAAGATCGTGTGCTGCTCCCCGTCCTTGGCATACTTGATACATTGGTGGAGAGTTGATGGGATGACCCAATTTTCATGGAGCCAGGGCCTGCCCAGTAGCATCTTGTTGGACGTGTTGGAGTCGATGATGTAGAACGTCGCCTTGGAGGCGAAGTCATCAAGCACCAGACCAACATCCACCTGGCCGAGGACATGCTCGGTGTTTTGGTTGAAGCCGGATATCTTGACTGCTTGAACCTTCTGGAGGTACAAGGTCAGATATAAAGTCTTGAATGTTTTGAGCGGCATGATGTTGACAGCAGCACCAGCATCCACCAGGATCCGGTTCACATCATGCCCGTTGACCTTCCCCTTCATGTAGAGAGGACGGTTGTGGCACGGAGGGGAGAGCAGCATGTCTTTCTCCGTGAAGGAGATGGTGGCTGTGAAGGCTTCATAGGCAGCCGCCTTCATCTCCGCGGCATGTGCTTCATAAGCTTCCGGCTCTTGGAGTATCTTAATAAGAGTTTTCCTTAGGTCCTTACTCCAAGCGATGGCTTCCGAAATTGTAATACCGGCAGGGAAGCGCTTCATCTGGTGGAGGACTTTCTGGTCAACTCGGGCTCGAGCATCCTCCTGGGAGGGTAGTATGTTGGGCTGAGCCTTTTGTGAGTTACCGTGTTGTTCCCCGTCGGGAAGTTGCACTGCCTTACCCTTACCACCGGGATCAGACTGACCTTGGTCGCCAGTGGACTCTTGGAATAGGTGTACCAATGATGGCTCTTCTGGGGGTGACTGGCGGGCTGGCTTGTCCTTGCCGGACGGTCCCACTTGCTCTGTTGCAGAAGCCGGTACTAGTGCAGGGGCTGGGAGGCTGGCCGCAGCCTCTTTAATGTCGGAAGGATCGAAGATACTGGGTCCCCTCCAAATTTCTACTTCCGAATTGGGAGCCAGTTCCTCCCCTCGAAAGAGGATGATTCGCTCCGGGTCGAAGGTGGACGGAGAGAGGGGTAACTCAGGAGTTCTCCCACGGCCTCTACCGCGTCCCCGGCCATGACCTCGGCCGCGGCCTGTGTGTTCTGGCACTGGCTGTAGCCCAAGCGGGGCAGTGGCTCTCTATTTGGTTCGGGAGGCCATTGGCTCACCTCGCCGAGGAGAGTTGATATTGTCAGGAGGTGGGATGGCCACCATGTTGCAGGTGCAGCCTCAAAGCATTTCTTCTAGCTGCTCTGTTGTGATCTCCTTGTCTTTGTAGCACAAGGAGAGCTCGTCTGGGATCAAGCGCCTTTTGCCTTTCTTGAGCTTTTGGATCATCTCTTGGACCTAATTTCTGAGGCGGGCTCGTTTCTGCATTTCTTCCCACGGGATATAACTGTCAAGTGGGAGTGCTCTGGTAGGACGAGGAGGAACGTATTCCTCCAGGTCATCAATGAGCCGCTGGAGCCTCTGGAGAGGCGTTGGCTCAGCTGGTAATTGTAGGGTGGTCGCTTTTTCAGATTGTTTCTTAAGCCGCCTCCTGAGGTTCTTCCTCCTATTTTTCTCTCGTCTCTTGGTGATAGCTGCCTCCAAGGGAGTAGGAGGGACAGGTGCTGGGGCCGGAGTTGATAAATTCCCAAGAGGGTGTCCTCGGGCTAGTGCCTTGGTGGGGCGAGGTCGACGATTCTTCTTCGCCTGAATTTTGATCCAGACACCTTTCGCTTGTTGTATCTGGAAGGTGGCGTTGATCGCCTGCTCGATTACCTCGAGCAGCAATTCCTGGTATGCCAGAATACCGAGACTGGCGTCCGAAGATGTGTGAGCGGTTTGGTGCCTTACCCGCGGTGGCGACAGGAGCTCACGACAAGTGGGTTGACTGGTGCTTGCGTCCGAAGACGTATGCGCGGTTTGATGCCTTAGCCGCGGTGGCGACAGCTTTTGTTGAGAAGTGGATCGGGCGATATGCTTGTTGTCATACTCCTTAGCCTTGCCCTTGTGATCACGCTGAGGGTCGGGCCTAGCAACCAGTGACGGCGTCGCAGGATGTTGTTGCTCTGCACAGTTACCCCGACTCTACGGACTGGCTAAGGCTTGTGGCGGTGGACCCGCCACTTGAATCGATCCCACTGAAGACTCCGAAGATGTCTTCTTTGTAGTTCGAATTGCGTTAAAGGGTAGGCGGGGAGGACCCGACGGCCCATCAGCTGAGGGAGTGTGACAAGGCTGGGCCAGGACCTCACCCTGCTTTTGATTTCCCTTCCTATCCATGGACACCGGAGACGGAGACAAGACAGGGGCACGACGAGAGAGAGCTGAGGAGCCCATCATCGTCTCGCCCACCAGAACGTCCTCTCGGCCGAGAAGGACCCGGAGGAGCCTGGCGGTGTCTTCTTCAGGAAAAGGGAGAGACTCTAGCTCCCGCTAGGATCGCCACCGCACAGCCGAAGTGGCTGGGGTTGGCTGGCCGAATGCTGATGTTTGGGACCCCGCAAGGGTCGGAGGAGCAGGGGAATGGATGACGTTTACCAAGAAGTCGGTCGGCTCCGTCTCTTGACTAGCATCCCTCTCTCTACGTCTTCGCAATCGCTCGAGCGCTTCTTGGTTGTCAGTCCGAAACTCGAGCCATTCTGGAGGATGCTGATAAGGCAGCCCGTGCCCATTTTCTTGAGGGGAGTCTGGCCGCTCTGGCACCTCCCTGGCGGTGCTCAGGGTCTCTTCAACAGCTTGCCGAAGCCTAACAAGTGACATGGAGTTCCCCTCCGCATCGATCTGCTCCCACTGGATCTGTTCCTGGATGAGGTGTTGAACTTCCTCACATGACTCGATCGGGTGACAGATTCTGGCGTGGAAGGGGTAGTATTGGGGGTGACTACGGTCCCAATGGGTGTAGTCTGCTGATGAGTCGTGGGGCATGATTTGCCCCCTCTCGAAGAGGATATCAAAGAGTCACTGAGTCCTGTCCCTAGGGAAGGAGAGGGGTCTGTGATCATGCCAGGGCCTCCACCCCGGATACCAGAGCGAAGGTTCACCTTGACTAGTACTGGGCTCTTCTCCTTCTACTCGAAAAGAGAGAAAGCGGCCATCATGTGGATGACATTAGTTGAGTAGTGGACCACGCGTGCTGCCTTAGCTGGCCTGGTCCATGTATGTGGTTACGGAGGATCGACGAGACCGCTCTTCATTTTAACGAGGCCGTCTCGGATCAACTTCTGCGACTGAGTCTTGAAGACATAGCAATCTTCAATTGAGTGACCCAGCATGCGATGATACGAGCAATAGCTGGGGTCATCGGTCTTTAGGGCCTCGTCCGGCTTGCGGATTTCTGGCAGCTCGATAATTTTCTGGGCCATACAGAGGTCGAAGAGCATCTTCGTATATTCCTTCTTGAAGGAGAAGGGCGTCTTCATGCGCTTCGAGAAGGAGGGAACGGCAGGCTTGTCCGCTGGCTTTTTGTCAGAGCCGTTGGGTTTGGCCTCCTTACTGGCTTTGGCGGCAGGGGTGAATTCTATGATATTCACCTCCTTACCGGACTGGCATTCTCACGTTTGCTTACCCTTTGCTGCAGTATATCTTGGGTTGTCGGAGAAGAATATCTCTATTTCGGTGATTGTCGAATTGAGTTGGTCGAAGCCTTTGATGTTGGTGCCGAGGAGCTTCTCGCTGACCTCGACCGCCAAGCCTCGACGGCATATAGTAATGGCGTCCTCCTGAACAGGTGGATTGACACACCTCATGCTGAGGTCTCGCCACTTTTTAATGAAGTCAAGGGCGCTCTCGCCCTTTTTCTGTCGAAGAGAACAGAGTTCAGCCAGGGAAATCTTTTGCTCGGCCGTTTAAAAGCGGTCGAGGAATTTCTTCTGGAGATCCGCCCAATCGATGACTGAGCCGGGCTTCAGGCGGGAGTACCATTGGAAGGCCGTTCCTGTAAGCGAAGTGGCGAAGTAGCGGAGCAGGTACGACTCATCCAACGCTAACTCGCCCATGGCCATAACATAGTAGGCCAAGTGTTCATGTGACGACCCCTGCCCGTCGAACTTTTGTAACTTTGGGGCCTTGGCGTACTCTGGCGGAAGCTTTTTCATCTGGTGGTGAAGCGGGTAGGGCACACTGTAGAGGTCTACTGTGACAACCCCTTCACCATACTGGGCGAGCTTTGTCTCGATAATATGCTTGATCATCTGGCGTTGCACCAGGAGATTTTCTGGGACTAACGTATTGGAGGCTCGTGGCTGGGCCTCAACCGGAGGTGTGCCAAACCCAGTTTCCAATGGAGTTCGGGCGATCGCCGCTAAGGTGTTGGCAGCATCGCGGGCCGCTGGCGGTGCCAGTGCCTCGGCCTGGGGCCTAGCGAGTTACTGATGATAAAGGTCCCGTTCCTGGAGGAGGTCTTGCAGGAGGGCCTTCAGATGCTGGTTCTCCTTCATGAGAGTGTCGAGGGTCACTTCTTGAGCCTCATTCGTAGGAGGGTCATTGTTGATCGGCTCCACATTGATAGGAGGGTCACGGTCTTCAACCGGGACCTCTTCTGCGCGTTCCGACAACTGCGGTCCGACAGAAGTGCCGACGTGACCAGTTGGGGCAGGCGGTGGAACCTGATGACGCGGCCTCCTGAAGTGGGACAAGGGATGATTCAGGTCGTCTGACTGGGTGTCCGGCTGGTGTCCAGTGGTGTAACACGTGAATACTCGAACCGCATCGTTGATGAGCCGGGCTGTCCGCTTCCTTCGCGAGTGCCGCTCGGGGTGAACAGGTGCCCCTAGCCTGTCAAAGATCGAGGTGCATTGCGGAGGGGGCTTACTCCCGATATCGGTCGGAGGAGAGTCCGAGACAGGCTGCTGGAGGGCCCGAGAGTGGGCTCGCCTTTGCCTCCACTTGCTTGTGCGGGGGGCATTAGAAAACTAGGCGTCATCAGACGGTACTGCAGTGGGGCCAGTTGTATCCTGCCTGATGTCGCGCTTGAGTGCTCACAGGGGGTTTCTAATACGTGCCCTTCGAACGGCTTGAGCTTCCTCTGGGGTGACCCAGATCCACCTCAAGTCGGATTGCTAGTCTCTCTTGTCACCATTTTTCTAACGAGTTGTCTTGGGAGTCCATGTACCAGGCTGTGATGGGTGCCCTCAAGCTATTGCCGAGGAGCCCACTCCTCTGAGCTTTGCCTTGTCCTCTCGTGTCTGTCGCAAGAGGTCGAAGAGGTTGGAGGTAAGAATCGTGGGAACAGTCTATTCCGAGGGTATGATTGGTTCGCCCCCATCGAGGCGAATCCGTAAGTCACCGACAAGAATAGTCTTTCCGGAGTTGCTGGTTGCAGCGGTGAGCCGTCTGCCTTTGCGGCCATGGCGACGATTCTTCTAGGGAGCCGAAGAAGACTCCACCCCGAGATGGTAGACCGAGAAGACCCAACCCACAGTGGATGGCGGCGTAGAGCTGCCAGTGGAAGGTACAGAGGCCGGCCCCTGGTGTACGAGGCCGACCTTGGGAGTCGACAGGCGGGCGACTGGGGTGTAAGCCCTGGCCCGCGCCGAGAGGATCTTTGCCGATGCTCGAGATGACGCTCTCGCACCGGGGGATGATGCTGTTGAAACTGATGGGGTGCCGACGCCCCTGGGTCGAGGACCCATAGTAAGTGCTAGCGTAGTCTGGGCTCGGGTCGGAAGGCCCGAGGAGAGCGCCGAGGAACCTTGCCCCCTGGGTAAAAGACCCACGGGGAGAGCCGGTTCGACTGGAGCTTAAAATCAGGATTTCGATTGGAATGTAGGAGAGCCGCAAACCCGGGGCTGAGAGCCCGTGTTGGGTGCCGGATGAAGCCGGCCTCGGGGTTGAAGGCCCAAGGGAAGTGCTGGGGAGCCACGAACCCGGGGCTGAGAGCCCGTGTTGGGTGCCGGCTGAAGCTGGCCTCGAGGTTTGATGAAGGCATCACCCATGACTCCCTCTAGCTTGGGTCGTCGTCACACTCCGGAGTTGTTTGAGCTCGGGCTTTACTCTATGTGGGCCCAATTATCCAATTTGAGCTTTCTATTTGAGTCATTTGATGTATTTTCCCTTTTATTTTAGTCATTTCCCTAGGTCTTTGATTTATTTCCCTATGTTTGAGTGTTATTAGGTTGGTTAGTTGGTTAATGGGCCCAATTCATTGGGCTAGGCCCAAGGGCGCCCCCTACCCCCTTGGTTATTTGTCATTGTATCAAGAGTCAGGGACTTATTGTAAAATGTGGGTTGCCTATATATAGGACCCCATTTCCCCCATTTTATGTCAATGGAAGTTGCCATTTTGTGAGTTCAAAATTCAAGTTTCTTGTGGAGAGAATCCAATAGTGGGGTGATAATCCCTAGGGAGAGAATCCCACCCACCCCTCTCTTTCTCTTTCCCCCCTTCCCCAACTTCAAATCCCACCTCTCTCCTCCACCTCATCCTCCACCCAAGCCTCCACCTCCACTACCTTCCCACTCCCCTAGGTGCCATCATTCCCCTCCCACCAAATCCCACCAAATATCTCCCCTCCCTAGGAGAATATTATTCTTCCCAACACAATCCCACTCTCCCCAACACAATCCTCTCTCTTCCCCATGCAATCTTCCAACTCCCAAGAGAAGTTTGAATATTTTCCCCTCCACTCTCTCCTCCCACAAGCCCTAGACCACCCCAAATAGGGAAACCATCATCCCTCCTCCCCTCCCTCCTAGTCCCAAATTCGTAGCTCACTCTCTCACCACCTGCTAGACCACCTTCCTGCCCCCATTCTTCCCCTCCCTCACCTTGGTTTGCCCCCTTCCAGACCCCCTAACAGCCAAGGGTTGCCTCCACACCAGTCCACCCCCTTTCCCCTCCCATTTACCTCATTTCCCACCTCCCATCTTCAGCCTGCACTTCCCAGTTCGCAGGCAGCAGAGCACCAGCAACTTGCAGAGCTGACCACGACTTCATCCCAGCCTTTCTGGGCGCTCAAGAGGCACCGTCGGAAGCATCGTCAAGTCCTCTACGCAACAGTGGTGGTCTTGTCCCTTTCTGAGCTCGTGGCTGACCGGGGGAGCCGTCATCGTCGGACTGCACATCAGCTTCCTGACAGTCAACCTGAGGCAACTTGCAGAGGCTCCCACGGCCATTCTCTTGAAGATCTGGTGGCGGGGCTTGGCTGCGATCTTCTACGGCGAGTCGGCTTCCAGTACCAAGAAGCGGCTTCCCGATTGGACCCCGGACAAGTGAGTTCCTAATTTTCTCCCCAGGGTGCGCAGTTTTGTCCCCTCTAGGACTGAACCGACCCCTATCCACTATTCGGGCTCTCCCAATCTGATCCGACATCCTCTGGTGTTCCCGCGGGTCTCGTTTTTAAGTGGACTTGACAACGGTTCCAACGACTCCAGCCACGCTCGATTCAGAGCTCGGGAGCGCTCGTGGCGACTTCATCTTCCTACTGCTGTGGTACCATAGCAGTCAAAACAAGAACTCAGGAACCTTGTTCGCGGTCCTTCCCCGACCAAGCACCGCCAACCAGAAAATTCCATAAAAAAATGGACGTCATCCTGATCTAATCCCGGAGATTTTGCCACTGGTCTCGTTGATAACAAAATTCGGGAGTGGTCACAGCGGCACCGACATCGACTGTCTGTCCCCTATTCCAGAGCCCGGCTAGAACCGACATCCTCCGTTTAGTTAGTTCTTAGTTCAATCTCCCCTCCCCGCCTGGCCGGCTTACTGCCCCTCCCTGTGGGAGGTAGTGTTTGAATGTAATTTTGACTTCCCTTCCCCAAGTTCAACCCCCTTGTATGGGGCGTAGTGATGTAAAATCTTGAACAGGTCGAAGCTACACCGGCGCGGCGTGTAGGTAACCCACGCTTCCCCGCTCGCCCTCGTCTCCGAACGGGACCGGTTTCTTCAAACCGGTCGAGTAAGTGCTCTACCCTTGCTCTCATTTGGATGCCCTGTTCCTTCAATATTAATTCATACGCTCCGCTGGTCTGTGAGAGTGAGCGCCTGGCCCACAAGCTCCTTTGCTTCAAGTAGCCGTCGTAGGAGAGAGTGTGACCCGTGCCCATCGGCACCCGGTCGGCCCCTTTGAATTGGGCCTCTGTACCCTTGGGAGGTCCCTTAGTCTTGCTGGCCCTCTACCAGCAAGGGTCCAGCCCACACAAGCTCGACTCGGCATCGCCGAGTTACCCCCGGGTTTGGGTGAGTGCCGGGTGAGTTAGCCGCTGATATCGGCCCGTTCTACTTACAAATTGTGCTTGTTTGATTAGGTCCAAGGGTGTGTCACACCAATTGGTATCAGAGCAAGTTTAGACTTATCTCTATCAAGTCTAAGTCCTAGGACCATTGTATTGAGTCAACCATCCGTCAAGCCTTTCCCCTCCCTTGCATGTCCACCCGTAGTGGAGCCATGTATCGACCCGATCCATCCTCTTCGGGTCCCCCCGTGGATCCCAATCGCCAACTCAATCAAGATTCCCATATGGAGGAACCCCAAGGTCAAATGGACCGGGTGGATGCCACCCTTACCACTATCCTTGCCCAACTAGAGTCCCTTTCCACTTGGCTTGCTCGGCTAGAAGAGCATGAGCCCCACCCAAGGAACAATGGTCCAAGAGCCCACCCTCCACATGCTGAAATTGATAGGGAGGATAGGAATGTTGACCCCTATCATGACTATGAGAGGCCTCGCCACCACCAATCTAATGAAAGGCGTCCACGGGACGACCACCCAAGGAATAATGGTCCAAGAGCCCACCCTCCACATGCTGAAATTGATAGGGAGGATAGGAATGTTGACCCCTACCATGACTATGAGAGGCATCGCCACCACCAACATAATGAAAGGCGTCCACGGGACGACCCGGACGACCCTCTCTTAAGGATGATCAAGGTAGAAGCCCCAAACTTTGACGGTTCCCATGAACCAAGTGCCTACTTAGAATGGGAGACCGCCATGGACCAATACTTTGAATGGTACCCTATGTCTGACCCAAGGAGAGTGAGGTTGGCCAAGATGCACCTCACCAAACTAGCCAAGACTTATTGGCTAAACTAAGAGGAGTTAATGAGGGTTAGGTGGGAAGAGCCTATTGTGTAGCAACCCTGGTAAATTAAAGGACTAAAAAGGTCAAATAAATAAAAACTAATAAATAAGGCCCAGACCTGGTACAAAACCCGCTGACGTCCTAAAAAGTCTCACAAAAAGATCTCATGGACCCTACCGTTGTATTATAATAAATTTAAGAATAACATGTTATTTTTAAGTAGGCACTTAATGCACAATATAATTTTATTTGAATTAAGAATCATTAAATCTCGAAGAAAACATCAATTTGTATTTTATTAATAATATAGAAAATTTAATATTCCACATTTATTACATTATAATTTTATTAGAAGGAAGAAGTATATATTAATAAGATTTAAATGTATTAAGGAAAATTAAAAGATAAAGGAATGGGCATATATGCTATTTTGGTCCTTTGGAGTGTTATGGGCAAAGAAGGAAAGGGGTGAATAGCGCCCAATACATGGGCGCTATTCCAGAGCAACGACAGTGGCACGGACGCTATTCCCTAGATACATGAATAGTGGTGAATAGTGCCACTTTTTAAATAAAAGAAAATTTATAAAACTAATTACATGAAAACATAAAGTAAAATGGAAAATTCATACCCATAAAATTTCATAAATAGACCTCACCAAAAAAAAAGATAAAAATCACGAAAGATTGTTACACTTTAAATTAAACGTTAAATTTTTATAACGTGAATGCGAAAGGTAACTGCCAGCCATAGTAATGGTTGTTTGGGAAGGGTTTAATAGGGGGAATTCTAATACTAATAGGATTGGTAAGGGGGGATCCAAATCCCAATCGAACACCAAACCTTGGGGTACCCAAAGACCCTATAAATACCCCACCGAAGCCCCAACGCATTAAACTTTCTCTGCTCACCTTGCTGCCACCGCTGCTTCTATTGTTAATCCATGCATTCGGTCAATTGAAGAAGCTCGGTTCCAGGGGGATCTCCTCTCTTCTACTAAAAAGGGCTTCTCATTATACTCACCAAACAATTGATCTTCTTCCTGCTAACAACAAAGCAAAGGAGAGTCCTGTTGCAGTGGCTTCAATCACGATTGAAGAAACCAACAGATTTTCATCCTGTTGATCAAAAGGAGCATCTTCTATTCCTGTTTTCGGGAAGCTGCTTCCTCCTCCGAAGGAAGAAAGTCTTCCTCCTCCTAAATACTATTGAAGCTACAGTGGGAAGAGACAAATCACCTCTTTCTTTTTGTTGCGGTTATCAGAAGAAGATATACTTATATCTTCTTAGTTGCTGCATTCAGAACATTGCTAGTTCTTTTGTCCTTCAATCCCCTTGATCGATCACCAACCAAATCAACATCTAAAGGTAGGTTTTCTCAAGTCTTAGCCCAATTGATAAATATATAAGTTCATGCATACATTTAGACTCTTTTTACCATGTTTTACCATGATTTAATAGCGTTCTATTTTATTTTTGGAAGTTACAGTGAAATAGCGACCCAGGCTTGGGCGCTATTCTTAAGGCGCGACCACTTGGTAGTCGCCACTTTCATAAACTGCATAATTAGATCAGCATGTTTAAAATTTAATAACTTGACATCTTGAAATCTACTTAACTTGATACGTGCATGACTTGATTCCCCTTATTTTCCTCTACATGACCATGTGAACCGTTTCCGGAAATTTGCACCGGATTAAACAACGCCTGAAGCAAGGGCGCTGTTTTAATATCGCGCCTATAAGTTGGGCGCTATCTATTGACAGGCGACTGGAATTAGGGTGCCAATCACCCTATACACAGACTTGAAACACGACTTGACCTAACGCGCTATTTTTGAAACGTGGCTGCGCCATGGGCGCTATTTAATACAGAATATAATGATGTATTGAAAGGCTATACAAATTCTAGGTTTTGTTTACGTTAAAACTGGAAATGGAATTTAAAGGACACCACTGGGTCTGTCACGCCCCGAACCGATAGCAGCGGAACGTGTCGTTTGCTCGGAACGTGGCAGTTAAACAGTCGTGAACGATCAAGAGCAATGGCATGAGACCAAATAATTTGGAGCAATAATAAAAATCTTATTTCAAATATAAGTCTCTTACAATTTCAAATTTCAAAACTGGCAGACTCGACTACATAATAATGCAAAGAAACGACCAAAGACACGCTAGCGATCTTGGCTAGACAATTAATAGGAAATACTATCTAGACTCAAGAAAGATAAAAGACACGGGTTCACTAGTTTCCAAAGCTCGCTTGCACACTTGTCCCTCCCGTGTGAGTCTCGGTCTCGCTAGCCACCTGAATACCTGAAAAATGTTAGAGTAAACTGGGTGAGCAAAAGCTCAGTAGGAATTATATCTCAAGAACAAGCTAGCTTTAAGTAATTACATGTTACATGAATGCAAGGCTAATATACATGAATGATCGTAAAAGTAGAATGCAAGTATATCGATTAAACTGAGATATGGAAGTTCTAGTAAAACGTGATAAGCAAAAGTTAAAGATAGTATCGAGCATGAGATAATGACTATTTAGAGTTCTAGCAAGTACCACGACGAGTCACACATGCAAGTAATATCATGTAAAGTCATGAGAGAGAGAGTAAGTGGAATGTCTCTAGAACGACGAGTACTTCGGTGCAATGCCACACCGCGATCATTACAACTCCTATGGGCACTAGTACTTTCGGGTGCTCCTCCCAAGACCAGATCGGGCCCTTATATGCGCAGGCATTGTATAATGTATTTTTTGACATCCACAATAGTTATAGCCAATGTAGAATTCCAAAGGAATGAAACTTGTAGGAATTTAAGGTAGATCTTGCGGAATGTATCGGAAAACTAGGTGGAATTGGCTCCCTAGTGGGTGCCATGGTGTTAAGAATACGCGTTCATATACACATGAGCGTTCGTTCTTTGTACATGATAAGGTAAAAGAATTGGTGTCTACGTGGAGGCACGTAATGGCATAGTTTCCCATTCCATTAGCTCAAGAATTAATCTCAAGGCGGCTATTTAGCATACCATGAGGGCCGGTATACCATGTTCTTAGAGTGACATGGCAATAAAAGTGTTATGGGTTTTAGTGGTACAACCTGCTCAGCTGCCTTGAGGGAATCCAAGGCTAGCGGAGTCTTATTGAGGTCTCTATGATAAAATCACCAATCCAAAGGAACGGAATGTCCTGTAGAGGGTTCCTCTATCACTGAGGAATAGTGGGGTAGTCGATAAAACATCGAGAAACGTGGAACTATATTCACGGACTAGAATATAGTGACAAAAACCATCATAGCCTTGAATTTTTAAATCCAGTTCCACTTTAAGTGAAAAATCTGGAATTCTTTTAAATCAAATTTAGCATCTAGGGTAAATAAAACCTGGAATTCCTTCAAATCAGGTTCGACATTTAGTGAAAACAGATCCTGGAATTCTTTTAAATCGAGTTTAGCATCTAGTGTAAATAAATCCTGGAATTCTTTTAAATCAGGTTCGACATTTAGTGAAAACAGATCCTGAAATTCTTTTAAATCGAGTTCGACATTTAGTGAAAACAGATCTTGGAATTCCTTAAATCAAGTTCGTCATTCAGTGTAAATAGATCTTAGATTTCGGTTTAATTATGAACAGTGCCATTTTCTAAATAAAATAAATTTTTCAGGAACAATTACATGGTCAGGTAGAGAAAATTAGCAGGAATCTAGAACTATAATCATGCATCAAATTAGGTGTCATGATTCTCTGTTATTGAAATTTTAAAGTGTGTAATTATTAAATGGCTAACCAAAATAACGAATGTGTATGCAGTCGTCAGATCAAATAGCGCCCTTTACAGGGTCGCTATTTCTTTAAACATGCAGAAAACCTCGTAAAGCCATTAAACTCCAATTCTAATAAACCTATATGCATGCATGGATTTATTATAAAAATGGTTTTGCCAAGTCCTCGAGAAAACCTACCTTGGTTAATGATTTGGAGGCTAGAACGTGAAGAACGGTGGTGAAATAACCAAAAATCCGATGCTCTATTTCTGCAAGAAGAATAACAGCAACAGCAGCAACGGCCAGCAGGGAGGAAGAAGCAGAGAAGAAGATGCTTCCTGCGTCCCCTCTTGTTGCAGACAACCCGTAGGAGGAAGAGGAAGAAGAGGATGATGCCCTCACCCTTCCAACGTAGCAGGAGGAAAAGGATGAAGTGGAAGAACTTCTGTATGTTCTTCACGCTCGCAGCAGCAGGACGTTTGTTTGAAGAATAAGAGCCAGCAGGTTGGCTCAGCGGAGGGGTTGGTATTTATAGGGTTTTAGGAACCCAATGGGCTTGAAGTTCGATTGGGACTTAAACCTCCTATGTAGAATCCTTACTAACCATAGATATCCACGTATGGATCCCTTTCCTAACCCAAACTTACCCAGATAACATCCCTGTTCGAACCAAACACTGACGGGTCCCTTTTGGAAATGACGCCTCAAGTTGGGGGTTTTATTTTAATAAATGACGCTTGTTAACACAGTCGTCAATTCTTTAATTAGCGCCTATTTGTACGTCTTCAATTAAATGACGACTTCTTCGGAGGCGTCATTCACCTTTTGGCCTATTTGTTATAAATTAACGTTAATTTAAGGTCTAATGATCTTTCTGAATTTTTATCTTTTTTTCATGATGTGATCTAGTTGGGAAATTTTATGGGTATGAATTTTCTATTTTTCTCTATTTTTCCATATAATTAGTTTTCCAAAATTCTTTAATGCAAAAAAATGGCACTATTCATTCTTAAAGAAATAACGACCTAGTTAATGTCGTTATATGCATTGTATGCGCTTGAACGTGCATGCGTCAATTAGTTTTTGACCTTGCCATCTAACCTTCAAAAGATTAATATTATGTATATATCCTTATTATTTCTATAACTCTTTAACTATATATTTTATTTGATTTTTACTAATTTGTAAATAACGACTTGCATTAAGTCGTCTTTCACGTTAGATACGCATGTACCAAGAGGCGTCAATTGAGTTTTTGGCCTTTTCTCAATGCCCTTGAAAGGACCGAAATTACATATATGCCCATTCTTTTATCTTTTACTTATCTTTAATGTATTTAAAGCTTTTCTTTATACCATTTTCCCTTCTAAACAAATATAATATAATACAATGTGAGATATTAAATTTTGTAATTTACTAATAAAATATAAATTGATATTTTCTTCGAGATTTATTGATTCTTAATTCGAATAAAATTGTGTTGTGCATTAAATGCTTACATAAAAATAACATGTTATTCTTAAATTTATTATAATATAACGGTAGGGTCCATGAGTTCTTTTTTTTTGTGAGACTTTTTGGGATGTCAGAGGGTTGTGTACAGAGTCTGGCCTTGATTATTTATGTTGTATTATATTTATTTATATTACATTATATATATATATATATGTACAAATATATGGATGAGTGGGTTGAGACTTAAGGGCCCTTATTTGTGTCAATATGTTGTTATCCATTTTTCCCGAAGCTTGTTATTTGTCATATACGTATTCTAAAGGCCCTTATAATGTGTGTGGGTTTCATATATCTTGATATATATATATATATATATATTTGTTATTTACTAACACTCATATACTTATTAATAATTTGTATGTATACAGGGATTTTATTCCTCATAATTTCTTTAACTTTTATTAGTCCTTGTCCTGGGTATCAGAGGCAGGTTCGATCCGAGCAAACCTTTTTACTTCCATCCCTGAAGGAATATCACTTGGACATTTATTTATTTGAATAAATTTTATTTATTAAGCATTATATACTTATTTGTAAGAATGTGTATTATGTATATGTTTTCTTCCTAAATATATTTATTCTTATTTCAAAATTACCGGGCGTTACACCCTCCCCCACTTAAAAGAATTTGGTCCCCAAATTCTCATCACCTTCCATTCCTAACGGGGAACTGATTCTATACAGGTAAAGAAGAAATCTTAAGTATGGAAAAGAACTAGTTTAGGAGTACGGATGAGAGGTACCTTCCCCAACTTTTCTCTTGGCAAGTTCGGCCACAGCTTGAGTTTCTCTTGGAAGCTTTTTGGTCAAAATAGGGCATTCCGCTATCTTATGATCTAAGCTCCCGCAACGTAGACATGCTCCCGAACTCCACCAACACTTTTTCGATTGGTGACCATATCTTCCATAAGCTTTACATTTACCTTGCGAGTGATCTGTCGAAGTTCCCTTCTTATTACACTTCATACATTTCTTACACTTCTTACACTTTTGTGAGCTACCACCCTCGTTTACCCTTTTCTTGGTAACGGTGAACTTTCCAGAATTATCTGTTTGATCTTTCCTTTCAACTCTCTCTTTTTCTTCCACCGCCTTCTCTAGCTCCTGAACTCTTCTAACAAGGTCCGCATAAGCTTGGACATCCACTAGTACCATCTCGGGAACAAGGCTTGGCTTAGATGCTTCCATTTTATCTAGGATCCTGCAAAGATGAGTGGGGAGATAATTTATTGACTCAAGAATTAATGTTAATGAAATGTAAATATTTTAGCTTTTTTTATAACTTTACCCCAAGTTCTACCCATCTCTCACGGAATTCCTATAGGATGACCGACAAGGATACTCAACCTATCACTTGAATCTAATGACCTATGAAGTTGAAAAAGGCGAAGCTCTGATATGACTGACAAGGATTCTTGACCTATCTCTAGGACATAATGACCTAAGGATTTGAAAGCCGAGGCTCTGATATAACTGACAAGGATAGTTGACCTATCATTGGAACCTAATAATTTGAGGATGTGAAAGCCGAAACTCTGATATGACTGACAAGGATACTTGACCTATCATTGGAACCTAATAACTTGAGGATGTGAAAGCCGAAGCTCTGATATGACTGACAATGATACTTGACCTATCTCTATGACATAATGACCTAAGGATTTGAAAGCCGAGGCTCTGATATAACTGACAAGGGTACTTGACCTATCACTAATAACTTCAGTTTGTGAAAGCCGAAGCTCTGATACCACCTCTGTCACACCCCGAACCAATAGCAGCGGAACGTGTCATTTGCTCAGAACGTGGCAGTTAAACAGTCGTGAACGATCAAGAGCAATGGCATGAGACCAAATAATTTGGAGCAATAATAAAAATCTTATTTCAAATATAAGTCTCTTACAATTTCAAATTTCAAAACTGGCAGACTCGACTACATCATAATGGAAAGAAACGACCGAAGACACGCTAGCGATCTTGGCTAGATAATTAATAGGAAATACTATCTAGACTCAAGAAAGATAAAAGACACGGGTTCACTAGTTTCTGAAGCTCGCTTGCACACTTGTCCCTCCCGTGTGAGTCCCAGTCTCGCTAGCCACCTGAATACCTGAAAAATGTTAGAGTAAACTGGGTGAGCGAAAGCTTAGTAGAATTATATCTCAAGAACAAGCTAGCTTTAAGTAATTACATGTTACGTGAATGCAAGGCTAATATACATGAATGATCGTAAAAGTAGAATGCAAGTATATCGATTAAACTGAGATATGGAAGTTCTAGTGAAACGTGATAAGCAAAAGTTAAAGATAGTATTGAGCATGAGATAATGGCTATTTAGAGTTCTAGCAAGTACCACGACGAGTCACGCACGCAAGTAATATCATGTGAAGTCACGAGAGAGAGAGTAAGTGGAATGTCTCTAGAATGACGAGTACTTTGGTGCAATGCCACACCGCGATCATTGCAACTCCCATGGGCACTAGTACTTTCGGGTGCTCCTCCCAAGACCAGATCGGGCCCTTATATGCGCAGGCATTGTATAATATATTTTTCGTCATCCATGATAGTTATAGCCAATGTAGAATTCCAAATGAATGACACTTGTAGGAATTTAAGGTAGATCTTGCAGAATGTATCAGAAAACTAGGTGGAATTGGCTCCCTAGTGGGTGCCATGGTGTTAAGAATAAGCATTCAAATACACATGAGCTATCATTCTTTGTACATGATAAGGTAAAAGAATTGGTGTCTACGTGGAGGCACATAATCCAAGATGATTATCAATGACATAGTTTCCCATTCCATTAGCTCAAGAATTAATCTCAAGGCGGCTATTTAGCATACCATGAGGGCCGGTATACCATATTCTTAGAGTGGCATGGCAATAAAAGTGTTATGGGTTTTAGTGGTACAATCTGCTCGGCTGCCTTGAGGGAATCCAAGGCTAGCGGTGGTCTCTATGATAAAATCACCAATCCAAAGGAACGGAATGTCCCGTGGAGGGTTCCTCTATCACCAAGAAATAGTGGGGTAGTCGATAAAACATCGAGAAACGTGGGACTATATTCATGGACTGGAATATAGTGCCAAAAACCATCATAGCCATGAATTTTTAAATCCAGTTCCACGTTAAGTGTAAAATCTGGAATTCTTTTAAATCAAGTTTATCATCTAGTGTAAATAAAACCTGGAATTCTTTCAAATCAGGTTCGACATTCAGTGAAAACAGATCCTAGAATTCTTTTAAATCGAGTTTAGCATCTAGTGTAAATAAATCCTGGAATTCTTTTAAATCAGGTTCAACATTTAGTGAAAACAGATCCTGAAATTCTATTAAATCGAGTTCGACATTTAGTGAAACCAGATCTTGGAATTCTTTAAATCAAGTTCGTCATCCAGTGTAAATAGATCTTAGATTTCGGTTTAATTATGAACAGTGCCATTTTCTAAATAAAATAAATTTTTCAGGAACAATTACATGGTCAGGTAGAGAAAATTAGCAGGAATCTAGAACTATAATCATGCATCAAATTAGGTGTCATGATTCTCTGTTATTAAATTTTTAAAGTGTGTAATTATTAAATGGCTAACCAAAATAACAACTGTGTATGCAGTCGTCAGATCAAATAGCGCCCTTTACAGGGTCGCTATTTCTTTAAACATGTAGAAAACCCCGTAAAGCCATTAAACTCCAATTCTAATAAACCTATATGCATGCAGGGATTTATTATAAAAATGGTTTTGCCAAGTCCTTGAGAAAACCTACCTTGGTTAATGATTTGGAGGCTAGAATGCGAAGAACGGTGGTGAAATAACCAAAAATCCGATGCTCTGTTTCTACAAGAAGAATAACAGCAACAGCAGCAACGGCCAGCAGGGAGGAAGAAGCAGAGAAGAAGATGCTTCCTACGTCCCTTCTTGTTGCAGACAACCCGTAGGAGGAAGAGGAAGAAGAGGATGATGCCCTCACCCTTCCAACATAGCAGGAGGAAAAGGATGAAGTGGAAGAACTTCTTTATGTTCTTCACGCTCGCAGCAGCAGGACGTTTGTTTGAAGAATAAGAGCCAGCAGGTTGGCTCAGCGGAGGGGTTGGTATTTACAGGGTTTTAGGAACCCAATGGGCTTGAAGTTCGATTGGGACTTAAACCTCCTATGTAGAATCCTTACTAACCATAGATATCCACGTATGGATCCCTTTCCTAACCCAAACTTACCCAGATAACATCCCTGTTCGAACCAAACACCGACGGGTCCCTTTTGGAAATGTCGCCTCAAGTTGGGGGTTTTATTTTAATAAATGACGCTTGTTAACACAGTCGTCAATTCTTTAATTAGCGCCTATTTGTACGTCTTCAATTAAATGACGACTTCTTCGGAGGCGTCATTCACGTTTTGGCCTATTTGTTATAAATTAACGTTAATTTAAGGTGTAACGATCTTTCTGGATTTTTATCTTTTTTTCTTGATGTGATCTAGTTGGGAAATTTTATGGGTATGAATTTTCTATTTTTCTCTATTTTTTCATATAATTAGTTTTCTAAAATTCTTTAATGCAAAAAAATGGCACTATTCATTCTTAAAGAAATAACGACCTAGTTAATGTCGTTATATGCATTGTATGCGCCTGAATGTGCATGCGTCAATTAGTTTTTGACCTTGCCATATAACCTTCAAAAGATTAATATTATGTATATATCCTTATTATTTCTATAACTCTTTAACTATATATTTTATTTGATTTTTGCTAATTTGTAAATAACGACTTGCATTAAGTCGTCTTTCACGTTAGATACGCATGTACCAAGAGGCGTCAATTGAGTTTTTGGCCTTTTCTCAATGCCCTTGAAAGGACCGAAATTACATACATGCCCATTCTTTTATCTTTTACTTATCTTTAATGTATTTAAAGCTTTTCTTTATACCCTTTTCCCTTCTAAACAAATATAATATAATACAATGTGAGATATTAAATTTTGTAATTTACTAATAAAATATAAATTGATGTTTTCTTCGAGATTTATTGATTCTTAATTCGAATAAAATTGTGTTGTGCATTAAATGCTTACATAAAAATAACATGTTATTCTTAAATTTATTATAATATAACGGTAGGGTCCATGAGTTCTTTTTTTTTGTGAGACTTTTTGGGATGTCAGAGGGTTGTGTACAGAGTCTGGCCTTGATTATTTATGTTGTATTATATTTATTTATATTGCATTATATATATATATATATATATGCACAAATATATGGATGAGTGGGTTGAGACTTAAGGGCCCTTATTTGTGTCAATATGTTGTTATCCATTTTTCCGAAGCTTGTTATTTGTCATATACGTATTCTAAAGGCCCTTACAATGTGTGTGGGTTTCATATATCTTGATATATATATATATATAATTTGTATGTATACATGGATTTTATTCCTCATAATTTCTTTAACTTTTATTAGTCCTTGTCCTGGGTATCAGAGGCAGGTTCGATCCGAGCAAACCTTTTTACTTCCATCCCTGAAGGAATATCACTTGGACATTTATTTATTTGAATAAATGTTATTTATTAAACATTATATACTTATTTGTAAGAATATGTATTATGTATAGGTTTTCTTCCTAAATATATTTATTCTTATTTCAAAATTACCGGGCGTTACAGGGTCACAGGCGCGTTTCGATAATATGGTGGCTGCACCCCAGTCGCTATTTAAGAAATAGCGACGAGTACCCAGGCGCCATTTTCTGAGATATATGTTTCCGTCGATTTCAGGTATACCCTAGCGATGGGTTACATATTAGGCACTATATTCCATACCGTGAGTATAGTCCCGCGTTTCTCGGAGATTCATCGATTACCCTATACTTTCTCGATGACATACGAGCCCTTCGTTGGACATTCCGTTCCTTCGAATCGGTGAGTTAGTCATAGAGACCTCCGTAAGTCTCCTCGATCCCTTGGATTCTCTCAAGGCCGATTGAGCTGGTTGTACCATAAAAACCCATGACACTTTTTAAATGCCATGTCACTCTAAAGAAACATGGTATACCGGCCCTCATGATATACTGTCAGGATGTCATGAGAATATTCTTGAAATAATGGGATGGGCAATCCATACCATTTATATCCTTTAAGAATTATGTGACGTACTTGGGGACGCTAATTCTATCTACCTTATCATGTATAAGGACGAGCGACCATTTCTATATGAGCGCTTATTCTTAATGACATGGCACCCATCAAGGGAGCCATCTCCACCTAGTTTTATCGCAATCGCGGGTATACCGTTATTATCGTCCTTACATATCCTGTTCGACCTTGAAATCCTACTCTCTATGGTCTACCTTAAAGTTCCTACAAGCTTGAATCCTTTGGAATTCTATATTGGCTATAACTATAGTGGATGTCGAATACATGATCAATGCCTACGCATATAAGGGCCCGATCTGGTCTTGGGAGGAGCACCCGAAAGTACTAGTGCCCATGGGAGTTGTAATGATCATGGTGTGGCATTGCACCGAAGTGCTTGTTATTCTCGTTGACATTCCACAATCTCATGCTTGATTTGACATGACATGACTTGCGTGACCCGAAAAGGGTATTTATTGTTACTTGCTTGAACAAGATAGCCAATTCTCGACATGACATGCTAAAAGTACTTGCTTGAATATCTTGATAATTATTAACATGTATTCTTGAAAGACATGCTAGTTCACTCAACTATCTCTTGATTGATATATATTCTCTATCTTGATATACACTCTTTTTTGTCGTTTTATGCAAACATGCATAGCTATACTGCATTCATGTAACTTGTAATCTACTTAAAGCTAGCTAGCACTTGAGATATAATTCCTACTGAGCGTTCGCTCATCCAGTGTTTTCCCCTATTTTTTAGGTAAGTCCGATGACAAAACACAATCGGATGGGGAAGGTCAAGAGTGAATAAACTAGAGCTACAACCATCTATCAAAGCATCGTCTAGTCTTGTCTTTCCATTTTCTTGAGTCATTCCTTGTACTTTTCCTTTTATTGAGTCTTAGTGTTTCTTTCAGGTGAATTGTAATAGTAATACTTTGAGGTTATAATTGAATTAATGGATTGGGTTATTATTACTTTGCGCACTCTGTCTTTGAGTCGAATACACTAACGCTCTGATTGACATGATCGATATAAAACGTCACGCACTCCGGGTTCCTTCCGCGCTCGGGGCATGACAGTTTTTGTGGTATCAGAGCCTAGGATATTCAATTCCTAGGAAACCCAAGTCCAAGGATAGGTTTAAACCTTTACCCGGTGAGATTGGGTAGAACCGAGGGTTGAGTTAACTTAGAAACTAATACCTTTGAACATAATCACATATTAATATAGTTATTGTAATTGTAGGACCATGGCCGCAGAACGTGCTCAGTGGCGCGATATGCAAAGGACCGTTCAAGGTCTTACTCAAACACTTCAACAGGTAGCACAAGGAGGTGCACACCGTGGAGCGAGAAACCTCCACCAAAGTTTCAAAAACCTGAACCCTCCTAAGTTCATGGGATCCACTGATCCGGATGACGCCGAGCATTGGATAAGGGAAACCGAACGTATCTTTCGAGTTATGCAATGCACGGACCAAGAGAAGGTATTATTAGCAGCATTTCAATTGGAAAGAGACGCCCGATGCTGGTGGGAGTCGGTAGAAGCCATCTTAGACCAAGCTCAGGTTACATGGGAGGAATTTGTTGAACATTTTAACAATAAGTACTTCTCAGATAGAGTCCAGGAGAAAAGGGCCACCGAATTCGCCGCACTTAAGCAACTATCTTTGTCGGTGGTTGAGTACGAGGCATAATTCTTGAGGTTGTCTCAGTATGCTAAACACCTAGTCAGTACCGAGAAGATGAAAGCTAGGAGATTTCTAAATGGACTCAGGTCCCAATATATCACACAACTAGCCCCGATGGACATACAAGTCTATTTGGAGATGGTACAATGGGCCCAGCTACTGGAGGATGCCACGGAACTATCTGATAGGATCCGTGGGAGAGACAAGAAGGAGCATGTCACTAGCTCTGGCAATTTCAAACCCAACTTCAACAAGAAGAGGCCAAGTAATGGAGGAGAGTCTTCCCAGGAAAAAAAAGTTAAAAAGATTAACAAGCCATTCTCCATCACCACCACACCTTCTAAAGTGGTGTGTAAGCATTGTGATAAGGCCAGACATAAGGCCGAAGAATGTTGGAGAAAACTTGGAGCTTGTTTCCGTTGTGGGAGCCATGATCATCGGATTCAAGACTGTCCATTACTTACTGAACAAGCAGGTGAAGTGAAGCGCCCGGCAACGAAGAATGCACGTCTCCAGGCTATTAAAGAGGCAGAACAAGACGAAGGCGGACTAGTGGAAGGTACATTGAAAGTTTGTTCCAAGTCTGCATATGTCTTATTTGATACTGGTACATCACATTCATTTATTTCCAAGAAGTTTGCCGATCCATTACCTTTGGAACCGGAATGGATAAAATTAGTTATTTCAACTCCTCTCGGAAACGAAGCCGATATTACTCATCATTACCAAAATTGTGAAGTCTTGGTAAAGGGAAGAAACCTTCCTATCGACCTCATATGTCTAGATATGAAGGACTATGATATCATATTAGGAGCCGATTGGTTATTCATATACCAGGCAACCGTTGATTGCCAAAATAGCAAAGTTACTTTCAAGGAATTCCCAGAACTGGTCTATACTAGCCCTAAGAGTCGGAGCAAGTCACCTCTTATTTCGGCTCTCCGAGCTAGTAAGCTAATAAGGAAAGGATGCGTATCTTTCCTTGCTTTTGTCACCATTAAGGAGACTAAGGAGACTAAGGTAGAAGACCTCCCGGTTGTGCAAGAATTTCCAGACGTGTTTCCGGAAGATTTGCCTGGATTACCTCCACAAAGAGAAGTGGCCTTCACCATCAATTTGATCCCTGGTGCTGGCCCAGTTTCTAAGGCACCTTATAGGATGTCCCCTGCCGAACTCAAGGAGCTGAAGGAGCAACTAATGGAGCTTCTGAAGATAGGATTTATTAGACCAAGCACTTCCCCGTGGGGAGCACCTGTGCTGTTTGTAAAGAAGAAGGATGAATCCATGAGGTTATGCATCGACTATCGACAGTTGAATCAT
Organism: Amorphophallus konjac; assembly: GCA_022559845.1. Lineage (NCBI taxonomy): Eukaryota > Viridiplantae > Streptophyta > Magnoliopsida > Alismatales > Araceae > Amorphophallus > Amorphophallus konjac. Next base: position 144,857,755 of record CM040119.1, read on the forward strand.
CTCACTATCAAGAACAAGTATCCACTGTCGAGAATCGAAGAGTTTTTTGATCAAATATCTGGATCCAAGTATTTCTCGAAGATCGATCTCAGGTCAGGATATCACCAACTAAGGATCAAAGATGAGGACATTCATAAGACCACGTTCAGGAGCAGGTATGGGCACTATAAATTTGTTGTTATGTCTTTTGGACTAACCAATGCCCCTGCAGCCTTTATGTAGTTAATGAAAAGTGTATTCAGGCCTCATCTAGATCAGTTCGTGGTGGTTTTCATTGATGATATATTGATTTATTCAAAGACCAAGGAAGAGCATGATGAGCATTTGAGGATTGCATTACAGATATTGAGGACGAATCAGTTATATGCAAAGCTCAGTAAATGTGAATTCTGGCTAGAAGAAGTATCTTTCTTGGGACATGTGATTTCAAAGGACGGTTTATCCGTAGATCCATCAAAGGTTGAGGTTGTAAGGAATTGGGGAAGACCAACCAACGCTAGCGTATCCGCAGTTTCTTGGGTCTTGCAGACTATTATAGGTGATTCATCAAGGATTTCTCCAAGATCGCCGTACCACTCACTAGGCTAACTCGCAAGGAGATCCGTTATGAATGGAGCGAGGAATGTGAAAGAAGCTTCCAAGCTCTCAATGATCACCTAACTACTGCCCCGGTCTTAGCTTTACCAGTTGAAGGAGAAAAGTTTGAGGTATACACCGATGCATCTGGCATTGGCCTTGGATGTGTCTTAATGCAACAAGGAAGAGTTATAGCTTACCCTTCTCGCCAATTGAAGAAGCACGAAGAAAACTACCTAGTCCATGACTTGGAGTTGGCTGCGGTAGTGTTTGCACTAAAAATATAGAGACATTACCTATACGGAGTGCAGTTTACTATATACTCCAACCATAAAAGTCTCAAGTATCTCTTGTCTCAGAAGGAATTGAATATGAGGCAAAGACGTTGGCTAGAATATCTCAAGGACTTCGACTTCACTATATAATATCATCTTGGAAAGGGGAATCCTGTAGCCGATGCCCTCAGTCGAAAGCCGAGAGCACTATTAGCCAATTGTATGATTCAGGAGTGGAAGTTGCTAGAACAATTCTCTAAGCTTAATATAAGCATGGACAAGGAGAGCAGGTGTGTTACGCTATCCCATATGAGCATACAGCCAGATCTACTCTCAGAAATACAAGGACTTCAAGATAATGACCCAACATTAGTGGAAGTCAAGGGCAAAATAGAAGAACAATCTGACTTCAAATTAGCTTCAGATGGAAGGTTGTTATTCAAAGATAGAACTTGTATACCGGATTATCCAGAGCTAAAGAAGAAGATCTTAGATGAAGCTCACAGATCAAGGTACACCATTCATCCAGGATCTACCAAAATGTACCAAGATTTGAAAAGGACATTCTGGTGGCCCAATATGAAAAGAGAAGTAGCGGACTTCATGTCTTGCTGTCTCACGTGCCAACAGGTCAAGGCCGAACACCAAAAGCCTGCCGGTAAGCTACATCCTCTAGATATTCCCAAGTGGAAGTGGGAGGATATCGGTATGGACTTCATTATGGACTTGGGAGTGGTAGAGAGCGTGACCCGGAGAGAGGCAGTTTTTAGGCTGGTTACCGTAGGGCCCCTCATCTTTGCAGCCTACGTTCGGGTTGGGGAGAAAACCAGCCAGAGGGCCTGACCTAGAGCGCATGGTCTGTGTGTGCACGCGTGGTTGGGGGCAATCAGACCCGCGCTGACGAGTGTGACCCCAACTAGTCCTTGTTCATGGTACTTGTTGTGTGTCTCAGTCTCTACCTAGGGCGTGTAGGGAGACACTGAGGCGCGGTGTAAGACGTCAGGGGACGCATCTGGCTTTACTTCTAGTGGGTGGTGCTCCTATCGTCTTGTAGGTACAGGATTATTTTCCTATGAGACCGAGATCGGTTTGTTTGGTACGGCTAGTCATAGTGAGCTTTTCTATTTATTTATTATTGCTTGTTGCTTCTACCGTACTCCCTCTAAGTAGCGTTACTTTCGGTGCTCGTGAGTACCCTGCTGTTTCGTTTCTCTCGTTGCGAGGTGGGGGTCCGCAGGATCCCTACTGAGCCTATGAAATGAGGCTCACCCCTGTGTTTTCAGGTGAGGCGGGGTCATCGAGAGGCGCGGTGGAGTTTTAGCGTGATTCCAGTAGCCAGGGTTAGTCGCCAGTTGCCAGAGCCGAGGTATGTCCCGTGTACTTGTACTTTTCTTTCTGTTGACTATACTTATTTTGGACATGAGATACTCTGGACCTTGTAGCTGCTTAGTGAGTTATTGTTTAATTCCATGCATTTTATTTAGTTCATTATGTTAGCCCTGTAGTTATTTTAGATTCTCTTGTACCCTCACACCATCCTTTAACCCTTCCGAGTGTTCAGGCTCGTGGGTGGCGGGCCGAGGTTCGAGTCGCGCCGGTTCCTTTCCGGTACTCTGATCCCGGGTCGTTACAGTTGGTATCAGAGCGGGGTTGTGGAGGTACATAAGAACCTGAAATGATTGTAGTGGTCCAGAAGGTCCATGAATGTCCTATACAGTCGGTGACTGGCTTAGGGCTCCGTGTGTTTTATTGATTCCGTTGGTTGTTTTCCTGTTAATAGGGGTTATGGCACCAAGAAGGAGGACTCGTTCCCAGCAGGGAGAGTCAGGCGAGGGCCAGGAAGGGCAGAGCAGAGCAGCGCTTCCAGAAGATGCATCTATAGAGGCAAGAGTTCCCAGAGCAGAGGAGTTCTTCAGGGGCATGTATCAGTATGTTCTTCAGCAGTAAGGGGGTGATGCTGGCGAGGGTTCGTCATCTCGGGGTGGTCGTGGTCGTGTACTAAAGGACTTCTTGCAGTTCCAACTGCCTCTTTTCAGCGGGCAATCAGATCCAGAGATGGCGCGAGAGTGGTTACATGACTTGGAGGGGATATTCAGTTCGACGGAGTGTGCTGAGGAAGAGAAGGTGGTGTTGGCTACCCATCGATTGCAGGGGTCAGCCCAGGCATGGTGGACGGTAGAGTGGGGGGCAGCATTCCAGTCCCATCCAATTTGGCAGATCGCGTGGCGAGAGTTCGTCATGACATTTGAGTGTACTTTTTATCCGTCCTTTATCCGATCGTAGAAGATGCGTCAGTTCTTGGAGTTGACCCAGGAGGATACGACAGTGATGCAGTACCGATCCAGGTTCATTGAATTGGGGCGTTATGCGCCGCACATTATGACAGATGAGGAGCTAAAGACCGAGCAGTTTGTTAGGGGTTTGAGGCCAGAACTGAGGCATCCATTGCTTGCGTCGGGTGTGGCCAACCTAGATGCAGCTTGCAGAGTAGCAGTGGCGTTAGAGGGAGACTTGTAGAGGACTCGAGGACAGGGTAGTGTCGGTCAGACGTAGATGGGTCTCAGTCAGCCGGGCCGTGCAGCAGCAGAGTACTATCCAGCCCTCAGCAGGTGGTTCTAGGGCATCTCCATCTGTAGCGTTAGCAGCACATTCTACATCCTTTGGCTTTTAGCTCAAGAAGCTGTTCAGGGACACCGATTTTGGCAAGAGGCGTCAGGATCGTAGGGAGTCGAGGCAGCAGTTAGTGAGTAGTGTTCAACAGCTCGCACCCTACCAGTGTCAGGGCTTAGTGAGTGGTTCTCGGGGCATGTGTCCTCGGTGCGGTGATTCTCATCCAGGCAGACAGTGCTCGGCGCCTGTGATATGCTTCAGGTGTGACCAACAGGGGCACATGGCACGTGACTATCCTCAGAAACAGCATCAGCCGCGCAAGTTTCAGCAGCAGCACCAGTTTCAGCCCCAGTAGTTACCACCACAGCTGCAGCAGTACCAGCAGCAGGGTCAATTTCCGCAGTTGACACGATTGGCTACTGTAGGGAGGCAGAGATCCCGAGGCTGAGTTACACATATGACCAGAGTAGAGGCTGAGGTGTCGCAGTTAGTGGAAGGTACTATTCCGATTATGGGTTGTGCGGCTCGAGTTTTGTTTGATTCTGGTGCGTCCTATTCGTTCATATCAGAGGATTTTGCTCAGAGTGCCGAGGAGTCGGGGACTGAGGTGTCTTGTGACCTGGCAGTGGAGTTGCCTACATGTGATTTCATGCTCACCCCGTATTGCCTTGAGAAGGTGCCTGTGTGGGTTGATGGGTGGAACTTACTGGCCAGGCTTTATGCATTGCCACTTCGAGACTTTGATGCGATTTTGGGCATGGATTGGCTCGAGGCCCATCATGCCGTGGTGGATTGCAGCTTGAAGAGGGTCTACTTCCAGCATCCTTGTAGACCCACCTTCTACTTCCAAGGTATTCGGTCTTCCTCTCCCCGTTTTCTTATTTCGGCCATTAAGGCACATAGATTACTTGATGCGGGGTGCCAGGGTTTTCTCGCTTCGGTGGTCCTAGTTGATCAGTAGTGTCTAGGAGTGGAGGATTGTCACGCCCCGTACTCTATACCATCGAGGTATTATCCGCTTTGGCCTACTGGCCTCACGGTTTTGTCCCTTTCTAACAGTGATCGACTCCAGAATGGGGGACTTCCCGGGCAGGTCACCCATCCCAGTACTACTCCCCATTAAGCACGCTTAACTTCGGAGTTCTTTTCAAGAACACGCCCCGACGCGGAATATCGGGACGTATAGTTAGAAACGAGCTGGAAAGAGAGAGAACTAATCTAAATATATACAAATGCTAAGAAATGGAAATAACTTATTGACCATTAAACAAAACATAACTGGTACATAATCCTCAAATCAACTCAATACAACTGGGATAACAACTCTAAACCACAACAACATAACTGAAGCACAACACACTCTAAACACAACTAACTGATACACTCAAAACATCACTCTTGCCCTTCCCCATCGGTAAGCGCGTCACCTGAAAAGCCTGGAAAGGGGGGAAACAACAACTATGAGCTAACGCTCAGTAGGAAATAACAGATAGGTATAAGTGATTAGCAGTTTAATTACATTTTCAAAATATCATGCTACAAAGGATAATGCAATAAAAGAATAATGATGATATAATGAAACAAAATTTAAAGATCTTGCAAGGTCAAGAAATATAAAGGAACAGAATGGTAATACTTAAGAGGAATAACAAAGATAAGAATTTACTATAGGAGATAACGATAAAGAGTTGGCCATATCAAGATAATTCAAGTCATGTCAAGCACGTATGTAGTTTCGTTTCCACGTCCAAGTAACAGCAAGTAAGTAACAACCAGTAGAGTATAGAACAGTGAAGAGTGGAAAGTGAAAAGTAGTGGAGAGTAGTGGAGAGTAGTAGAGAGTAGTAGAGAGTAGTAGAGAGTAGTGGCCAGTCCTAGATTTAACTCATGTCATAGTACTGGTGCCAAATGCCACACCTAGTCAATCACCTCCCCGGGGGTACACGTAGTGTTCGGGCGCTCCTCCCAGGACTAGACCAAGCCCTTAATTGTTTGCCAGGCATTGATTTCTTTGGATCAAAGATCCCACGAATCTAGACTTCCACAATTTATGGCCAGAATTCCAAGGTTTGAACCATGTAGCAATAACAATTTCAAGTAGGAAGGAGATTCATTTCAGAATTTCAAGGTAAGCACAATCATCAAGAAGATTGAAAACCAAATCACAATAAGAGTTAATCATGCTGCGCTACTGTAGTACAGCAGCTATCCAACAAGCTAATCAACATATTAATCCTAATTATCAAGTTAATATGTCAAAGATTATCCATTATCATTTGCATTAAGACAATTACCAAAAACTGATTCAAGATGATAAGGTAAAAGAACAAGCTTGTACAGGAAGGAAAAAGCATGTATTAATAGAGATTTAATTACACCATTAACCACTAATTATGTGGGTTTCTATTTAACTATTGTATACATTGCAATTAAGATGATGAATGACATGCTTTTACATCGTGATAGAACATAGGAACCAATGTAATTTGAAAATCATAAGGCTCATGATTAGGTCACTGGTTCTTCAAAAATATAGTTTTCAATTGGTCTAAGTTGATTAGGTCGATCCCCTAATGATCCGGATCGATCCACGGGTCGAAAAACGATGAAAACTAGGTTTCTGGTACATGGGTCGACCCCTGGGGTCGACCCCTGAAAAATTGGGGTCTGTCTGCTGGATGGGTCGACCCCTGGGGTCGACCCCCTCAAATCCAGCAGCATGGGTCGACCCATTGGGTCGACCCTCGCGCTGGGCCGAATGGGTCGACCCCAGGGGTCGACCCTCGGGCTGGCCTTTGCTGCTGGGGCATGGGTCGACCCCTGGGGTCGACCCCTGCAAGCCCAGGAAAGGCCGGGGCCTCCGGAAAACATGTAAATTTACCCATTTGAGGTCCAATTGAGTTGAAATCAAAACCCCATGCTATAGGAATCTTACTAGACATATGAGGGTCATAATACATGAGTTTTAAAGCACGAATTTCATCAGAAACCCATTTAATCACAACCTATTCTATGAAGAACACAAGAAGACCTAATTCTTGACATACTTCCACAAAATCTAAAAATTCTCCCAACATACACAACGGAATTTGGGGATTTTGGTGTCAAAAGAAAGCTAACTTGATGCTGAATCCAACCATGTATTATAAGCTATATGTGGATCAAGTTATCTAACTCGAAATCAACCCGTAATCAAGCTCTACTCTAAGGGTCACAAAATAAATCAAGTTCTAGACATACACCTACTTCGATGCAAAATACTCTCAACATGCTCAATACAAATTAGGGGTTTCTTTGTCAAATGAAAGCTAACAACATGCTGATTACATCATGTAAGTTAATTAGAGTTTGGTTGTTAGATCCTACCTCAAATCGGAGAAAGAATTCGAAACCCTAGAATGAAGAACAAGCTTGACAGTAGCTCATAAAAAAGCTCGATATCTCCACGGATACCTAATAAAATTTGGGGCTTTCAGTCCCATTGGATAGATCTCAACGAGCTGATCAAGATACTATATTTACAAGTCTCATTTGGTTAAGGGTACCTACCTTAATCGACGGATTAAAGAGCTGGAGATGAAGAATGACGAACTACCAACACCCTCCACCAAAACGACAAATACTCCCAGATCTGGACTCCTCGTCGGCTGACCCAGCTACCAAATGAAACTAGAGTCGAAGAGCTACATTTCTATAGGTCATGGGGCTTCTAGAGCCTTCGGAGTTGGGAGTATTTGGCGCTGCAAGGTACGTGTTAGAAACGGCACCGGAATCCTTGACTCGACCAAAGCTATGTCGGCAGCACGTTTTAGGGCTAGGTTTACCTCAAATTGATTGAGGGTAAATGTTCCTTACCTCGTGGCCTTCCATTTGCTCTTGATTTCAGATCATTTGGTTGAGTAATAAGGTCGAATTCACGTTTTAAGTTACGATTAGGTAAAGGTTAGGTAAAAGTCAAATTCGTGATTAATCCTCTAATTAGACAAGGTTACGTAATTAATTTGGGTCAAGTCCAGAAGACAAAATTACTATAAAAATGATCTTTTACCCAATTACTATTTTTACAGATTTTTCTAAGGTAGTCGAATTTATAGGTTCTATTTTCTAATGAATTAAATATTAATATTTCGAAATTCAAACATTAATTCATTTTAATTCAATTTTTAATTAATAAAAGCTCAATAAAACTTAATAAATAATCGGGGTATTACACCCTCCCCTACTTAAAGAATTTGGTCCTCCAAATTCACTGCACTATATACGGAAAGTAGGGAAAAGATAGATCACCTAGAATAGGTCGGGATACCGCTTCCGCATAGTATCTTCCGATTCCCAAGTAGCCTCTTCGGTCCCACGCCGACTCCACTGAATCTTGACCATCGATATAGAGCGATTCCGGAGTTGCTGTTGCTTCTGGTCCAGAATCTTTATCGGTCTTTCCTCGTAGGTCAGATCCTCCTTCAGCTCGAAATCCACATGATGAATAACATGAGTGGGGTCGTACACATACTTCCGCAACATAGAAATATGGAAGACGTTGTGCACGCCAGACAACTGAGGCGGTAACGCCAATCGATAAGCCACCTCGCCCACTCTATCCAGAATCTCGAACGGACCGATATACCGCGGGCTTAGCTTGCCGCAAATGCCGAATCTACGAATCCCTCTCGTAGGAGAGACCTTCAGGAATACATGCTCACCCACTTGGAACTCTAATGCCCTTCTCCGGTTGTCAGCATAGCTTTTCTGTCTTGATTGTGCCACTTTTAACCGGTCTCGGATGATACGGATATTCTGTGACGACTCCGAAATAAGATCCGGTCCAAGCCATTGCTTCTCGCCCACCTCGTCCCAACACAACGGGGAACGACAACTTCTTCCATACAAAGCTTCAAATGGAGCCATTTGTATGCTGGATTGGTAACTGTTGTTGTAGGCGAATTCAATCAATGCCAAGTGATTACTCCAACTGCCTTCGAAATCAATCATGCAAGCTCGCAGCATATCTTCCACTATCTGGTTGGTTCTTTTAGTCTGTCCATCTGTCTATGGATGAAAAGCAGTACTGAAATTCAGACGAGTACCAAGAGACTCTTGCAGTCCCTTCCAGAAATGTGAAGTAAATCTCGGGTCTCTATCAGACACAATGCTGACAGGTATACCATGGAGCCTTACCACTTCCTTCAAATATAAAGCAGCCAATACATCAACTGTCCACTTGGACTTAATGGGTAGGAAATGAGCCGATTTTGTCAAGCGATCAACGATCACCCATATCGCATCAAATCCACCACGAGTCTTAGGTAGACCCATAATGAAATCCATGCCAATGCTTTCCCACTTCCATTGGGGTATGTCGAGTGGTTTCAACTTTCCTGCCGGTCTGAAATGTTCAGCCTTAACTTGTTGACAAACCAGACATCTACTCACGAAATCTGTAATTTCCCTTTTCATATTCGGCCACCAAAAGGACCTTTTCAAATCCTTGAACATTTTAGTGCCTCCAGGATGAATAGTGTATTTGGATCTATGTGCTTCCTCCAGAATCTTGTTCTTTAACTCAGCTTCATCAGGTACACAAGTTCTACCCTGGAATAATAATCTTCCATCGTCAGCCACCATGAAGTCGGGTCTGCTACTCAAACTTCCCTTGATCTCAACCAGCTCGGGATCATTATCTTGCAAGGATTTGATTTCCATCAATAATTCGGGCTTAAGTCGAATCTGTGCAATTATAACCCGATCATTATCAACATTTAGATCCAGGCTAGCTAACTGTTCCAATAGCCTCCACTCTTGTAACATGAGACTCGATAATTTAGCCACAGGCTTCCGGCTTAATGCATCTGCCACCACATTGCCTTTACCGGGATGATATTCAATCGAGAAGTCGAAGTCCTTCAAGTACTCCAACCATCTTCTCTGCCTCATGTTAAGTTCTTTCTGAGAAAATAAATACTTCAGACTCTTATGATCTGAAAATACTGTGAATGTTTCTCCATACAAGTAATGCCTCCAAATTTTTAAGGCGAATACAACTGCTACAAGTTCCAAGTCATGAACGGGGTAATTCTCTTCATGCTTCCTCAGCTGCCTAGAAGAATAGGCAATCACCTTACCATGCTGCATGAGTACACAGCCTAAGCCAATACCAGAAGTATCGGTATAGACCATGAAACCATCGTCGCCAGAAGGTAAAGCCAATACGGGTGCAGTCGTGAGGCAATCCTTCAATGTTTGAAAGCTCTGCTGACATTCCTCGGACCATTCAAACTTGTTGTCTTTGCGGGTCAATCGAGTGAGAGGTACCGCAATCTTGGAGAAGTCTTGAATAAATCTCCGATAATAGCCTGCCAGGCCTAGGAAGCTTCTCACTTCGGTCACTGTAGTAGGCTGATCCCAGTTCCTTACTGCCTCCACTTTCGAAGGATCAACTGAAATACCTTCTTTGGTGATGATATGTCCTAAGAAGGACACTTCTTGCAGCCAGAAATCACATTTACTGAATTTGGCATATAGTTGATGATCTTTCAATATCTGCAATGCCATCCTCAAATGTTCGGCATGCTCTTCTTCAGTCTTGGAATAAATTAGTATGTCGTCAATGAATACCACGACCCATTGATCAAGATAAGGCCGGAATGCATTATTCATTAACTGCATGAAAGCTGCTGGTGCATTCGTTAGACCAAAAGACATAACGACAAACTCAAAATGACCATACCTGCTGCGGAAAGCCGTTTTATAAATATCATCTTCCTTAATCCTCAGCTGATGATATCCAGATCGAAGATCGATCTTAGAGAAATAATGTGCTCCCGCTATCTGGTCGAATAATTCATCGATCCTCGGCAATGGGTATTTATTCTTGATAGTTAGCTGGTTCAGTTGCCGATAATCGATGCATAATCTCATCGAACCATCCTTTTTCCTGACGAATAATACAGGAGCTCCCCAAGGTGAAGTACTCGGACGAATAAAGCCCTTCTCGAGCAATTCCATCAGCTGTTGCTTTAATTCCCTTAGCTCCGCAGGGGACATACGGTAAGGAGCTCTAGAAATAGGAGACGCGCCAGGAACAATATCAATGGAGAAGATAACTTCCCGCTCAGGCGGAAGTCCTGGTAGTTCCTCTGGAAAGACTTCGGAGAATTCTCGGACAATAGGAGTGTCCTTTATCTCAACTCGCTGTTCCGGTGTAGCATGGACAAAGGCTAGAAAAGCCTCGCAACCTCGCCTCATCAGCTTGTCGGCTCGAAGAGAAGAGATGAGCGATACGGGGTTATGGTGCTTGATCCTCATAAAAGATAAACCAGAATGTCCAGTAAAAGTCACTGAGCTAGAACTGCAGTGAACACTGGCCTCATACTTGGCCAACCAATTTGCTCCAAGGATTACATCATAATCCTTCATATCCATGCAAACTAAGTCGGCTGGAAAGTTCCGTTCATCAATAATAACCTTACTAGAAGGATAGTAATATTGAATAGCCGCTCCAGAACCAATAGGAGTTGATATAACTAATAGAGAATTCATCATAATAGGTTCGACAGATAACGACTTCGCAAATTTTTGAGAAATAAAAGAATGCATTGCACCAGTATCAAAGAGAACAAATGCGGGCTTGTCGATTATAGTAAGGGTACCTTCGACGAGTCCGCCATCATCAAAAATCCCATTTCATCCGCATGTAAAGCTTGGAGCCTTCCTTGCGGCTTCTTGATAAATTGAGGTTTTGCCGGTGTAGCTTGTTCCGATAGAAGAGGGTAGTCAGGGATACGGTGTTCCCTACTCCCACATCATAAACACGCACCTAGCTTGCGCCAGCATTCCTCCATCTTGTGACCTGGACGATCACAATACTTGCACTTGCCCTTGAATGAAACAATAGGGCCAGGTTTCTTCTCTTCATTTCTTGGCATCTTGCCTTTCCACGTTCCCGATCCGATCCACGAACTAGACCCACTCATGGGCCTCTTTTTGCTAGTGCCAAATTCGGGTCTAGGAGTTGGTTTTTCCTTCTTCATGCCTTGCCCACGGATCCTCTCCGTCATTTCTAAGGTATCTTCTAGAACTTGTGCCTTTCTCACCATCTCAGAATAAGTAGAGATCTCCATCGACGCCAGTTGATTGATGTAGTGAAGCTTCAACCCGTTGAGAAATTGCTTAGCTTTCATCTTTTCTGTGGAGATAAGGTGAGTAGCATAGCGCGAAAGCCGAGAGAACTGTGCTTCATATTCGGCCACCGATAAGCTTCGCTGCTTTAGAGCCGCGAACTCCGCCGCCTTCTTCTCTTGTACACGATCGGAAAAATATTTGTCGTTGAAGAATTCCTCGAACTCTTCCCATGTGACTTGTTGATTGCCTAGAGTTGCCTTGACGGAATCCCACCAAGTACGCGCGTCTTGCTCCAATTGGAAGGTAGAAAGAAGGACACACTCTTGGTCGGTGCATTGCATGACTTCAAAAATTCTCCCCATTTCATTGAGCCAATGCTCGGCCTCGTCGGGGTTAGTCGAACCAGCAAATCTTGGCGGGTTCATTCCTCGAAAGTTCCGGTATAAGTCACCGGTGCCATGACCCGCTGCTCCAGCTTGAGCTACCTGATGTAACGCCTGAGTCAGGCCTTGAACCGTGCGCTGCAGGTTCCTCCATTCAGCACGTTCGGCTGCCATCTACACGAGAAATATATTACTTAGGTCCAATAAAATAGATAATAACACGATTAAGGAACGAACTTAACCCAAGTTTCTACCCAATCTCACCAGGTTAGGTTCTAGACTTTAACAAGGTTAGAGGTCCAATGCACCTAAACATGACCAAAAACTCGATACCTGGCGGAGCTAATCGGTCCGAAGACCACTCGCGCAAGTATGCGACCTTCCCGATAGGCGTAGCCTAACGTTCGGACAACACCTTTTGATATACCGATTATTTGGATGCAATGCAAGAAAACCTAAACTTAGGGAACCTAGGAATATGAAACCTAGGGCTCTGATACCAACTAAACTGTCACGCCCCGACGCGGAATATCGGGACGTACAGTTAGAAACGAGCTGGAAAGAGAGAGAACTAATCTGAATATATACAAATGCTAAGAAATAGAAATAACTTATTGACCATTAAACAAAACATAACTGGTACATAATCCTCAAATCAACTCAATACAACTGGGATAACAACTCTAAACCACAACAACATAACTGAAGCACAACACACTCTAAACACAACTAACTGATACACTCAAAACATCACTCTTGCCCTTCCCCATCGGTAAGCGCGTCACCTGAAAAGCCTGGAAAGGGGGGAAACAACAACTATGAGCTAACGCTCAGTAGGAAATAACAGATAGGTATAAGTGATTAGCAGTTTAATTACATTTTTAAAACATCATGCTACAAAGGATAATGCAATAAAAGAATAATGATGATATAATGAAACAAAATTTAAAGATCTTACAAGGTCAAGAAATATAAAAGAACAGAATGGTAATACTTAAGAGGAATAACAAAGATAAGAATTTACTATAGGAGATAACGATAAAGAGTTGGCCATATCAAGATAATTCAAGTCATGTCAAGCACGTATGTAGTTTCGTTTCCACGTCCAAGTAACAGCAAGTAAGTAACAACCAGTAGAGTATAGAATAGTGAAGAGTGGAAAGTGAAAAGTAGTAGAGAGTAGTGGAGAGTAGTGGAGAGTAGTAGAGAGTAGTAGAGAGTAGTGGCCAGTCCTAGATTTAACTCATGTCATAGTACTGGTGCCAAATGCCACACCTAGTCAATCACCTCCCCGGGGGTACACGTAGTGTTCGGGCGCTCCTCCCAGGACTAGACCAAGCCCTTAATTATTTGCCAGGCATTGATTTCTTTGGATCAAAGATCCCACGAATCTAGACTTCCACAATTTATGGCCAGAATTCCAAGGTTTGAACCATGTAGCAATAACAATTTCAAGTAGGAAGGAGATTCATTTCAGAATTTCAAGGTAAGCACAATCATCAAGAAGATTGAAAACCAAATCACAATAAGAGTTAATCATGCTGCGCTACTGTAGTACAGCAGCTATCCAACAAGCTAATCAACATATTAATCCTAATTATCAAGTTAATATGTCAAAGATTATCCATTATCATTTGCATTAAGACAATTGCCAAAAACTGATTCAAGATGATAAGGTAAAGGAACAAGCTTGTACAGGAAGGAAAAAGCATGCATTAACAGAGATTTAATTACACCATTAATCACTAATTATGTGGGTTTCTATTTAACCATTGTATACATTGCAATTAAGATGATGAATGACATGCTTTTACATCGTGATAGAACATAGGAACCAATGCAATTTGAAAATCATAAGGCTCATGATTAGGTCACTGGTTCTTCAAAAGTATAGTTTTCAATTGGTCTAAGTTGATTAGGTCGATCCCCTAATGATCCGGATCGATCCACGGGTCGAAAAATGATGAAAACTAGGTTTCTGGTACATGGGTCGACCCCTGGGGTCGACCCCTGAAAAATTGGGGTCTGTCTGCTGGATGGGTCGACCCCTGGGGTCGACCCCCTCAAATCCAGCAGCATGGGTCGACCCATTGGGTCGACCCTCACGCTGGGCCGAATGGGTCGACCCCAGGGGTCGACCCTCGGGCTGGCCTTTGCTACTGGGGCATGGGTCGACCCCTGGGGTCGACCCCTGGGGTCGACCCCTGCAAGCCCAGGAAAGGCCGGGGCCTCCGGAAAACATGTAAACTTACCCATTTGAGGTCCAATTGAGTTGAAATCAAAACCCCATGCTATAGGAATCTTACTAGACATATGAGGGTCATAATACATGAGTTTTAAAGCACGAATTTCATCAGAAACCCATTTAATCACAACCTATTCTATGAAGAACACAAGAATACCTAATTCTTGACATACTTCCACTAAATCTAAAAATTCTCCCAACATAAACAACGGAATTTGGGGATTTTGGTGTCAAAAGAAAGCTAACTTGATGCTGAATCCAACCATGTATTATAAGCTATATGTGGATCAAGTTATCTAACTCCAAATCAACCCGTAATCAAGCTCTACTCTAAGGGTCACAAAATAAATCAAGTTCTAGACATACACCTACTTCGATGCAAAATACTCTCAACATGCTCAATACAAATTAGGGGTTTCTTCGTCAAATGAAAGCTAGCAACATGCTGATTACATCATGTAAGTTAATTAGAGTTTGGTTGTTAGATCCTACCTCAAATCGGAGAAAGAATTCGAAACCCTAGAATGAAGAACAAGCTTGACAGTAGCTCATAAAAAAGCTCGATATCTCCACGGATACCTAATGAAATTTGGGGCTTTCAGTCCCATTGGATAGATCTCGACGAGCTGATCAAGATACTATATTTACAAGTCTCATTTGGTTAAGGGTACCTACCTTAATCGACGGATTAAAGAGCTGGAGATGAAGAACGATGAACTACCAACACCCTCCACCAAAACGACGAATACTCCCAGATCTGGACTCCTCGTCGGCTGACCCAGCTACCAAATGAAACTAGAGTCGAAGAGCTACATTTCTATAGGCCATGGGGCTTCTGGAGCCTTCGGAGTTGGGAGTATTTGGCGCTGCAAGGTACGTGTTAGAAACGGCGCCAGAATCCTTGACTCGACCAAAGCTATGTCGGCAGCACGTTTTAGGGCTAGGTTTTCCTCAAATTGATTGAGGTTAAATGTTCCTTACCTCGTGGCCTTCCATTTTCCCTTGATTTCAGATCATTTGGTTGAGTAATAAGGTCGAATTTCACGTTTTAAGTTACGATTAGGTAAAGGTTAGGTAAAAGTCAAATTCAGGATTAATCCTCTAATTAGACAAGGTTACGTAATTAATTTGGGTCAAGTCCAGAAGAAAAAATTGCTATAAAAATGATCTTTTACCCAATTACTATTTTTACAGATTTTTCTAAGGTAGTCGAATTTATAGGTTCTATTTTCTAATGAATTAAATATTAATATTTCGAAATTCAAACATTAATTCATTTTAATTCAATTTTTAATTAATAAAAGCTCAATAAAACTTAATAAATAATCGGGGTATTACAAGGATATTCCTGTTGTGTACGAGTTTTCCGATGTTTTTCCTGATGAGTTACCAGGGTTGCCACCATAGCGGGAGATTGATTTCGTGATTGAGGTGGTGCCCAGTATAGCGCCTATGTCGAAGGATCCTTATCGAATGGCACCGGTTGAGTTGATTGAGTTGAAGGTGCAGTTGCAGGAGTTGTTGGCCAAGGGGTATATTCATCCTAGCTTTTCCCCTTGGGGTATGCCCATGTTATTTGTGAAGAAGAAGGATGGTAGTCTGAGGTTGTGTATCGACTACCGGCAACTGAACCAGGCGACTGTTAAGAACAAGTATCCGTTGCCTCGGATTGATGACTTGTTTGATCAGCTTCAATCGACCTAGGTGTTTTCACGGATCAACTTGAGGTTGGGTTATTACCAATTGCGGATCCGAGAGTCTAACATTGAGAAGACTACGTTCCACTCGAGGTACAGGCATTATGAGTTCTTGGTGATGCTGTTTGAGCTCACCAATGCCCCCACAGCGTTTATGGATTTGACGCATAGGGTGTTCTGTCCGTATCTGGACCAGTTCGTGGTCATGTTTGTGGATGATATCCTTGTGTATTCGCGGTCTGCTGAGGAGCATGGGCATCATTTGAGAGTGGTGTTGTAGACCTTGCGAGATCACTAGCTATATGCCAAGCTCAGCAAGTGCGAGTTCTGACTTCGAGAATTGCACTTTTTGGGGCACGTGATTTCTGGTGATGGTGTTTCCGTGGATCCGGCCAAGGTTGAGGCTGTGGTGCAGTGGTCGAGGCCGAGTTCTGTCACAAAGATTCGAAGCTTTTGGGGTTTTTAGGCTATTATAGGAGATTCATCCAGCATTTTTCCCGCATTGCAGCCCCGATGACTAGGCTTACGCAGAAGGATGTGCCATTTGTCTGGATGGAGGACTGTGAGCAGAGCTTTATGGAGCTGAAGAGATTGCTCACTACCGCTCCAGTGTTGGTGTTACCTTCGGGATCGGGAGGTTTCGTGGTGTGTACGGGCGCTTCCAAGATAGGTTTGGGTGCCGTGCTAATGGAGCATGGTAGAATTGTGGCTTATGCATCTCGACAGTTGAAGCCACATGAGGAGAACCACCCCACTCATGATCTTGAGTTGGCGGCGGTGATTTTCGCTCTAAAGATATGGAGGCATTATCTGTACGGTGAGAAGTTTGAGATTTTTACTGACCATCAGAGTTTGAGATATGTGTTTACCTAGAAGGATCTTAACCTCAGGTAGTGGAGGTGGATGGAGTACATGAAGGATTATGATTTTACTCTGTTATATCAGTCTGGCAAGATGAATGTCATGGCTGACGCCTTGAGCAGGAAGGTGGTGGTCAGTCAAATGTTGTTGCGAAAATGGAGGTTATCGAAGCAGGTGCCGGCCATGACTTTTATGCTTAAGATCTCACAGGATCAGGGTTCGGCTATTCTTGCGAGCCTGACTATCATGCCAGCTATTCATCGTCAGGTGCATGAGGCTCAGCGTGCGGACCCCGAGCTACCTCGAATTCTGTCGATGGCCGAGGTAGAGTTTGGTGAGGATGGAGTTGTGAGGTTCAGAGGTAGGCTGTACATCCCAGCCGAGGAGCAGGTGAGGCGCGCGGTGTTATGAGAGGCTCATGGGAGCCGGTATGCCGTGCATCCGGGATCGGCGAATATGTACCAGAATTTGAAGAGGCAGTTCTGGTGGCCTTGGATGAAGAGAGATGTTGCAGAGTTTGTGGCCACGTGTTTGGTTTGCCAGTAAGTGAAGGTGAAACACCAGTGACCGGGTGGTACACTTCAGCCCTTGGAGATTCCTGCGTGGAAGTGGGACCACGTGACCACTGATTTTGTGGTTGGGTTACCGAGGACTTCCAGTGGGCATGATAGTATTTGGTTGTTGGTGGATAGACCGACGAAGATGGCTCGGTTGTTGTCGATCAAGGTCAGTTGGAATGTGCATGAGTTGGCCCGTCTGTATGTGGAGCGGATCGTTCCGTTGCATGGAGTCCCTATCTCCATTGTGTTCGATCGTGACCCTCGCTTCACTTAAGGATTTTGGAGGAGCTTCCAGAGTGCTCTAGGCACAGAGTTGGCGTTTAGCTCGGCGTACCATCCTCAGTCGGACGGTCAGTCTGAGAGGACCATCCAGACTTTGGAGGATATGTTGAGGTTGTGTTGTCTGGAGTGGCAAGGGAGTTGGACCCACCATTTATCATTAGTGGAGTTTACCTATAACAACAGCTATCATTCGAGCATTGGTATGGCTCCATATGAGGCGTTGTACGGCGACCTTGTTGGACTCCGCTTGATTGGTTCAAGGTGGGTGAGCATGCATTGATAGGATTGGATTTGGTGCAAATGTGTACTGAGGTGGTGCATTTCATCCTGCAGAAGATGTTGGCGTCGCAGAGTCAGCAGAAGAATTATGCCGATAGGAGAAGGCAACCCCTCAACTTTGCGGTAGGAGATCGGGTGTTTTTGAGGGTCTTTCACATGAAGGGTGTGATGCGCTTCGATAAGCATGGGAAGTTGAGTCCCCGCTACATTGGTCCTTTTCCCATTGTCGACCGTATTGGTGAAGTTGCTTATCGGTTGCAGTTACCCCCGGAGCTAGCTGCTATGCGTGATGTGTTCCATGTGTCTATGTTGCGGTGGTATATGCCTGATGATTCCCATGTCTTGGATGACGTTGTTTGGCCTAAGGTGACCCCAGACTTGTCCCTACCAGAGTACCCTATCCGCATTGAGGATCAGCGTGAGCAACGCTTGTGGAACAAGGTTGTTCCTCTGGTTAAGGTAGTCTGGCAGCGTCATTCTGGTGGTGAAGCGTCGTGGGAGCGAGAGGAAGAGATGCGGCGGTAGTATCCCTACTTGTTCGAGTGAGCTTTCTCCCCTGTCCCTATGTTATTTTTAATTTCGAAGATGAAATTTGTTTAGGGGGGGGGGGCTATAATGTCTTGGGTTTTTCAGACATTTTTTGGATCTCGATCCGTGAGTTTCGGATCACTTTCGGGAGTCACGGAGCGCGTTTTGTGGTTTACGCGTGTTTTTCCCTAACGAGCCTTCGAAACCCCGTATAGGGTGAACCGTTACGTTCTCCTACTCCGGGACATTACCAGTGCATTGAGCATGTTTCGAGGATTGAGAAAATGATTTTTCCCAATTTTTTGTATTTTTAGGATTTACCAAATTTTCTATAAATAACCTCTTTTTCTTTTCTCTTTTTCTGTTCTTCTTCTTTTTCTCTTCTTCTTCCCGTGACACCTGCTCTCCCTCTCGACCACTGCTCTCTCCCCCGTGAACGGACGCGGCACCCTTCCTCCTCCGGTGACGGACGGCGGACCTAGGCGGCGGCACGGTGACAACAGTGGCGACGAGGGGAGTGCCGCAGTGGTGATTTCCCGGCGAGGGGTGTGGCGTTCGTGTTCGGCCGTGATTAGTGGATCGGCGGCGATATGGAGGATTTAAAGCTTCCTTGAGGTAGGGGGATAGATCTTTGCCCTCTTTCCCGCCTTCCCTATGATTTCTAGGTCGAGGAGAGGTCGAGAGGGGTGTATTTATGTCGGGAGGATGAAAATGGATGTTTTGGGTTCGAGCGCCGGATCTCTCGTTTCTCGAGGTTTTTGACCGATCTATGGGTGTAGAATCATGCTAGGAGGGTTGGGGATGAATTCCCCTTTATTTGACCATCATCGAGGGATGATCGGTGCGTTGAACGGGTTTTTTGGCCGTTCCCGCCGTTTCCGCGCATGGGTTGGGGTTGCGATCCTACCAGGAACTGCAACCCCCCTTTGGCGGCCCTCAAGGGGCCGCCAGGCGATTTTGACTGTCGGGTGGGCTTAGCGGTCCGCTTGGGACCGCCAAGCCAGGGTTGCGGTCTCGCGATAGACCGTTACCCTTGGGGTAACGGTCGGCTGTCGACTGTTTCTCTCGTTTGGTCAGAGCACCCTTGGGGAGCGTGTTTTCAACAGTTGGGAGCTGTCTGCCTGGTTGCGGTCAGGGCACGACCGTTTCCTGGGGTTTTGTGGTCTTTAGGTGACTGCCTGGTGGGGGTAGCAGTCTGGTGATTGACCGCTAGTCACCCCGTGGCTTGCCTGGTGGTGGCCATGGCGTGGCCGTCTGGCTGGGCTTGGCGGTCTCGGAGAAGACCGCTAGGCAGCTTTGCGGTCCAGGGATGGACTCTAGTTGAGAGACGGCCCTGGGAGGACAACCGCTCCGTTTCCTTTCGATCCGTGGTTTCCATGAGTTGACTCTTACCTCCAGTGACATGTCCACTAGACGTAGCTTTCCTGCACACACGTGTGCGGATTCACTTGGGAGTGGTGGAGAGCGTGACCCGGAGAGAGGCAATTTTTAGGCTGGTTACCGTAGGACCCCTCGTCTTTGCGACCTGCGTCTGGGCTGGGGGGAAAACCAGCTAGAGGGCATGACCTAAAGCGCATGATATGTGTGTGCACGCGTGGTTGGGGGCTGTCGGACCCGCGTTGATGAGTGCGACCCCAGCTAGTCCTTGTTCGTGGTACTTGTTGTGTGACTCAGTCTCCGCCTGGGGCATGTAGAGAGACCCGCCTGGGGCATGTAGAGAGACACTGGGGCGCGGTGTAAGACGTCAGGAGACGCATTCGGCTTTGCTTCTAGTGTGTGGTACTTCTATCTTCTGGCAAGTACGTGCTTTTTTTCCTATCAGACCAAGGTCAGTTTGTTCAGTACGGCTAGTCATAGTGAGCTTTCCCATTTATTTATTATTGCTTGTTGCTTCTTCTGTACTCCCTCTAAGTAGCGTTACTTTCCGCGCTCGTGAGTACCTTGCTGTTTCGTTTCTCTCGTTGCGAGGCGGGGGTCCACGGGATCCCTACTGAGCCTATGAAATGAGGCTCACCCCTATCTTTTCAGGTGAGGTGGGGTCATCGAGAGGCGCGGCGGAGTTTTAGCGTGGTTCCAGTAGCCAAGGTTAGTTGCCAGTTGCCAGAGCCGGGGTGTGCCTCGTGTACTTGTACTTTACTGGATCAGGGTGGTTGCCCCCGGTGTGCTACTGATGCATCAGCTTCTTTAAGTCTCGCCTTGTCCTCTGGAGGCAGCGGCAGTGGCAGTGGGTCACCCATTTTTGCATCCGCTATGGCACTCCTTCTTTTTTTGCAGGGCCGAGGTTGACTCAGCACCAATGTGGTGGACCGAACAAACCCGATCCGGGGTTGTCTGGAGCATGGCGCTTCTGGTGAGTGTCGGTGTAGCCGAAACTCGGGAGTTCGATGCCCGAGCTAGGGCCGACCGAGTAGCGACGTGGAGCTTGGCATTCACATAGGCCGTTGGAGTTGTCACTAGAGCCCGTGGCTGAAAGCCTATATCAGGAGCTGATGATGGTGGGATCTGGGGTTGGAAACCCATATTGAGTGCTGATGAAGCTGGGACCCAGGGATAGAAGCCTGTCTCCAGTGCTGATGATGTTGCGACCTATTATGTGGTGGTGGCGGATCTAGAGGGGAGGGGTGAATAGATCAGCCCCCTTTTTAAAAATTAAAGCACAATGGAATGAAATGTATGCTAACGCCCAGAAAGATCCACAAGATAGGAGTCAAAGAGAGATAGGATTATGGCCTATGCAAGCATCTACCACAAAATAAGCTCACAAACAACCACACTAGACAAGGAGTTTTAAGGTGGTTCGGACTCAATCCCAGAGTCCTACGTCCACCCCTCACTCAACCAAGTGAGGCTTCACTAGTGCAACTGCACTAAACAAATGCGGACACATAGCTTGCGGGCTCAGATAGCCAAGCTAACACACAGCTTACGGGCTCACATAGCCAAACCACAGACAAGACTTCCTTTTGTCTGTCTTCCTACAACTCCCTGTAGGGACCGAACAAGGTATCAAGAGATGTGTTCAAGTTAAAGAAAAGTAACACAAATGAAAAACCCAGACAGGATGAGAGACTCTTGAGGATAGAACAATAAGGTCATGTCTGGTATCTGGATGGTGATCCTTGCTTCTTCCAGATGGAGTTCTTCCTAAAGGAGCAGGTTCTCCTCCTTAGGAAGTAGAAGCTTCTTCCCCTTCTTCTCGCTGGAGGAGAAGAGGAGATGAGGACAACTGTCTTCAGAAGCTTCGAAGTTGCAGCTAGGGAGTATTTGTCTCAAGGCTTCTTCTTACTGCTGCACACTTTCCCCGAGCTTGCTACTGGCTTTCTGCTCCATGCTCCTCTCGTATATGCAGTTATGCCTTTTGGTTATCTATATATATATGCCCAATGGCTTGCATTCTTCCAAGCCTTTCTTTTCCAGTCTTGAACGAACCCCCTTTTTTCCTTGGACTGGCTGTTCAACCTTCTTCATCAGAGTATGTGTGACGACTCGGATCCCGGATACCGGATATACCCGATAGGACTACTGAGTAAACCCGATACTACTTGGAACCCATGAAGCCTCTCAAGAGTTGTAAAGCTCCGAAGGGATAGAAGGATTGTCGTGTAGTACATTGAAGCCACAGAGATATAACAGCAAGCAATTAAATTTCCTTAGATCAGTTTGCTGAAGTAGCAGAAATAAAATTACTTTTTAATTAACAGTTACAAAATTTAAAATTTATATCAGAGTCTAGTCCAAAGGAAAGACAAGCAGTACAGTCGAACAGAAAGAAGAACGTACACTGAGGTCGAGGGAAGCCCGACGCAGGTACAGCTGGCAGCTACGGACATGCCACACCAGGAACCGTGGAAGCAGAACGACGCCACCCACCTGAAAAGCAGGGGTGAGCCTCGTGTCACTGGCCCAGTAGATGTCACGTGGATCCCCACTGAAAAATAACACACTAACATGGAACAACAACTAAAACAGCAGTAGTAAAGCAGGAAAGCTAAACTATGACAAGAAAGTTGTAAAATAAAATCGGAAACGGAAAGAGTAGAGCAGCTAAAAGAAAAGGGAAAAGAAGCCGTACCTGAATGAAAACACGGCTGCGGAAAGGATTTCGGCTCCCCACACTACTCCGAGCAGCAACAGAACGGCGGACCCTGATCTCACAGAGTCAGACGTCACCGATCCGTCGACAACCTCAGGGCCTACTAAAGCAGACAAAAGCCTAGATAGATAAGACAGACCCAAAGCACACACGATTCGATTATCATGCACGCTCTTCTAGACACTACCACATACACGACTGGAACGTCGTGTACACGACACAACACTGACCTCGGGCAAGACCACAAGAGGGCTAACCCGGAAAGGTCACGACGCACGAGAAACGTGAGAGTCACGTGTCACGTGACGGAAACACCTCCTCACTAGAAGAACAGCCAGCTGCGTCCACTGACGTCTTATGCTGTGCCTACAAGTGTCCATCTACGCTGCTAGCAAGACAACAGAGATGAGGACACAGTTGTAGATATATTTTCTCCTCTTACTTAAAGGTAGATATACTATGAATAGATCAACAATGCGATGAGTAAATGAAGAATAGTAAGAGGAGAATGGAAAATGAAAGTGACCGTGATCGCCACCAAAGCGCCAGATGGGATGAACACGCCGTACTTTGGAAAGGAAGGGGAGACACTCGCCTAGCTGCAGCACTGGGAAGATGCGCGGTTGCTACAGAACTGTCTATATGACGCGCGGTCTTACGATAGACCGTCTAAGGGTGCTGCAGAATGTGTGGGAGGAAGCGCTCCTGGAGGATGGACGGCCTAAAGTAGACCGCAAGAAGAAGAAGGGCGGCGCAGGAAGAGCCGCACGTCTCCTTGAACGGGCAGTCAGGAACCGCTCTAGTCCACCACGCCAGAAGTTGTTAAAGGGCTCACCTCCACCCTCTCCAGCCAGCCAGAGGGGATGGGCCTCGTGCTGATGAAGTGCTAACCTGCAAAACAACGTAATGACACAAGAAGAACGCCTAGATTAGAACTAAATGGTGTGGTAAATGTCAAGATGGTAAGAAATGGACATAAATAAATGGACAGGGGGATACCTGGGGGGTTTTAAACCCCTAGGGTGTCAAAAACGCAGGTGGATGTGTGCATGGTGATGAAAAACGGAGGAGGACGGAGGGAGAAAGCAATGCATGCAATGAACAGTGACGAAAGCTATAAAACACAAACGACTCTAAACATCGACTACTCCCTAGACCGGAGGCTTATATGGACGTAGAAAGCCTCCCTCCTTGGTGCTAGGTCGCTCAAGAATGCGGCAGGGCTTCGCCGTTGACCAAAATCTCCCCCCCCCCTTCAAGTCCGGCCTTTAGGGTCTATTTATAGAGCCTAGAAAGCTAGCCCTGAAACTAGGGTTTAGAGCCATTTTTAGGACGAGATTATTGAAGATAAATCATAGATAATAGAATTATCTCTCATCCATTCGAAATGGCACTCAAAATGGTTGATTATCCACGGAGAAATTGATGAAAGAAGTTGGGGATAAAACCATGGATAAAAGGATTAAAATCTGTTAAAATTCAACAGTCGACGGGATGAACGGTCTTACGATAGACCGCTCAACAGGATGGGCGGTCACCTACTAACCGTCCAAACCCGTCGGTGGAAATTCAAAATAATTAGAAAACAATCCCAATTATCCCTCGAACTGACCGGAACGCCCGCCGTTGGACTCTCACAGATGAACGGCTCTATTGAGACCGTTCAAATGTAGCGCGACCAACGTCAAACCGTTCTAGCCTTGTCGGTGATAATTCAATTAATTGGATAATTATCTGAGAAAACTTTCAAGCGTAGGACTATGAGAGATAAGCGGTCACCCTTAGTCTGCCCATCAAGTTGAACGGCTAGGAGAGGGCCGCACAAATGCTTGTCGGTGAAAATTCAAAAAATCCTCAGAAATCAACCATAAATGTATGAACGGTCTGTATCTAACTGCCCCAGTGTTGAACGGCTGAGGTTGAACCGTACATGCTCCTGGACAGTTAATTTTCATAAACATGTTCAATTAACCAAAAACCAAGGCCCATTAAGCCCCGAATCGATACGGACTCAACCAAGGAGGGAGGTTACACATAAAACTGGCCCAAAATACACTTGAAAATAGGCCCAACGAATGATGGGCAATTCGAGGCATCAACAAAAGGGAGTAAGAGAAATGACTCAACTTATCGGCATAAAACGGGTGTCAACAGATGCCCCTCCTTAACGTCCTCTTTGCCGGGGAGCGAGCGGAGGTGAAGCGGAAGTGACGTGGCACATGAAGATGAAGCGAAAATGCAGCGGAGTGGACCGGAAAAGCGGGCGTTAAGGTAAAACGACACCCGTTTCTACCAATAAGCGACAGGAATCTTCCGAAAAAACTCTGAACCAAACGTACGGAATGATTAAACCAAAAGCGACGCCCGTCTGGAGGAACTAAACTAAATGAAAATAAACCGACAAGACCAACCTCATGGGGGACACAATCCCGCGGTCCAATAAGGAGGCCACAAAAGCAAGCGTCAAAATTAAAAGAAACAAGCTAAAACTCCAGACGGGGACCTTTCAATCAACCAAACCAAACGAATTGACCAAAGAAAACCTTCCAACTCAGAGTGGAATTAGTTCCTCTTACTCAAGCATTCGACCGCAAAGCTGACCATCACTGATGGGACATTCTTCAAGCAAACCATGGGGCATGAAAGCTCAAAAGATGCGTATGATGCATGCTGGGCTAAAATAAAAGAAATTGTAAAAATAAATGTAAAGAAAGATTAAAATATAAAATACTCGAGAATAATATTACCAAGCTGGGAAAATCAGAGTCAAGATACCATCCGCAACCACGGCGTGCAGGACAGAACCATCCTCCCCTTGACATCTCAACCTAACGGTGTAGACAAGAAAATCTCATATTACTATGCGACGCCCCGCAGCGGCTTTCGCATTTTGAATCGCTTGAGTGCTTCCTATTCTTGAGTCTTCTTCCACTCCTGCAACATCCGGAAATCGTCTCGTTGTGAAAATCATACGGCATTCGGACGGCATCACCCCCAATCGGACGCATCGGAAGTTTTCGGAACCAGGAGAATGTCTGGCGGACGGCTACCGACGCCCTTTCGGGGAATCCGGGGGGGGGGGGGGGGGGTCTTCATGGAGGCGTCCAGGCCCCTAGACGCCTCCATGACTTTCAGATATACAAAAATACAAAAATATATATATATAAAATAATAAAATCATGAAGGCATCCACTTGACTGGACGCCTTCATCAATGCAAAATATAATAATAATAATAATAATATTGATAATAAAAAAACAAAATATAAAAAAAAATTTCATGGAGGCGTCTAGTTGCCTGGACGCCTCCATCAACTTGCCCACGGGCGCCGCCCGTCCACTAGTCGGTTTGTCGTTTGAGAAAAAATCCAAATTGTGAAGACGTCCTGCCAACTAGACGCGCCCATTCTTGAATCACGGGCGCCGATGAAAACTACGCGTTTTGCCAAACCGCGTGCGGCTTTCGGCGGGGGTTCGGTGGGCTTTTATGGAGGCGTCCAGTTGCCTGGACGCCTCCTTTAAAATATTTGAAATAAAAAAATAAAAATGGAATAAAATATAATTTTTGCCCTGATGAAGGCGTCCAGGGTCCTGGACGCCTCCATCCTCCGGAGCCCTATAAATAGAGACCCCCCCCTCAGTCCGAGGGGAGCTTTTAATAGGTCCGATAGGTTGCCGGAGCCCAGAGGCTGCCGGAGTCATTTCTAATCCGTGGGGTCTTTTGTAGGAGGAGGTTCTGCCGGCTTCTCGGGTGCCCGCGCTCGGGAGAGGAAGGTCATCTTCATCCACCGCGCTTCCACGTCGTCCCTACGCTGCCGAAGCTCCACCGGATCTCACCATCGGCACATCCAATAAGCCAATTCTCTCCCCCTTCTTCTCCGTAGTTCTTTGCAATCTCCCTTCATAAGGGCGCCTTCTCTTATATACTTCTTGCATTCATCATCGCACTTTCCTCCTACTCGAGTCCGAGAGGGGTTTAAAATCACACCAACCAGGTGTGTGTTCTGTCACGATTTCGTTATTTTCTTCACAAGGGATTGATACTACACTGCCATTTTCTAATTCTGTTTACCTACTGTCTGTTATTTTACAAGGGTAACTAAGGAAAGCCCTCTCCGTCGACCGGCCGAAGGGGGAGGAAGAAGTAACCAGCCACTTCCTGCTAGTGAGGTAGGCGCGATCATTTCCTTATTTTGGGGTCTTTGGCCCCTAGCGATCACATCATATTCTCGAGGCCGCGACGAGTCACTTCCCCAATGACCGTTTAAATTTCCGTTCTTATATTCTCTTTATATTTTGTTATATTTATATCTATTCATATTCTCGAGGCCGCGGCGAGCCACTTCCCCAATGGCCGTTTAAATTCCCGTTCTTTATATTCTCCTTATATTCTGTTATATTCTTATCTGCTCATATTCTCGAGGCCGCGGCGAGTCACTTCCCCAATGGCCGTTTAAACTCCCGTTCTTTATATTCTCTTTATATCCTGTTATATTCTTATCTGCTCATATTCTCGAGGCCGCGGCGAGTCACTTCCCGTAATGGCCATTTGAATTCTGTCCTTTCTCTTGTATATCTTGAATTGCTGCTATATCTGCTATACTCTCGAGGCCGCGGCGAGTCACTTCCCGCAATGGCCGTTTCAATTCTTGCTATTTGATTTCTACACCATTCCCGTCCCCCCGAGGCCGCGGCAAGTCACTTCCCGCTATGGGCGTTTAACCCCCATATCTTGCTATATTGCATTTGTCCCGCTCACCCGCCGGAGCAATCTCCCGTGGTGGCCCCTTCTCTTTTCTCTTATTTCTGTGTTGCAGCAAACAAAACGAGCCCGCGCGCTCCGCATTTTCGTTTCTCAAACCGCGTGACGTCACTCACAGATTGGCGATCACGGTGGGACTTCTGTTGCTTTCTTTCAGTTACCCTTGCAATTTCTTATGATTTACTTTACTATCTCTTGTGTGTTGTTATATCTTGATTGTTTCATTGTTCTGTTGTGCTCCATATATCTGTCAACATTTCATTGCATACATCCATCCCTCTTTTCTATTCTTTTTCATTTTTTCTAAGGATCACCCTCTCTCGGTGAAGGAAGGATTCTCTGTTCGGGAATTCCTCTCGACGGACTAGAATCTCTTCCACTGGGACCTCCGTAAGTCCCCGACATCGAAGAATCTCCTCTTCATTCACTGGGCTGGTTGTACCATTGAAGTTCCCCGGAGTTAGTCGACCCATTCATGGTGAGACGAGAGCCCCTAGCTGACACGGCGGTGAAACAAAAACGAACTAGGGTCCCTATTTTGTGTGAACTTCAGATCTGGTTAAAAACACAAAAAAAATCATCAAAATCAAAACACAAAAAAAGGGGCGTAAAGGCATCCACTTGTTTGATAATCTCTGCTATTTGCTTGCTAGTGTATATTTTTGCGTTCCGGGAAAACTGTGAGCATGGCTCACGAGTCTTTTGAGGAAAACCACCCTAGTCGTGGTGAGCCAGTCGAGCCGCGAGTCCATGCTATGGACGCGGGTCCTTCTTATGAGTCCTCGCATGAGGTGCAGGTTATTGCAGGGGACACGTCCCCACCACAGGACATCTCCTCTTTGCTGGGCGTCCTCGCCAACACGGAGCTTACCTCTGAACAGCTCCGGGCCCTGCAGGCCATTCTGAAGGGGAAATATGTTTCCCCCGCCCCCCAGGAATCAACTCCGGCCATCGCACCTCTCCAAGAATCGGTGCAGGCCATTCCATCTCCTTCACTGGCGCAAGCCATCCAATCTCCCTCGCTTCAAGGGCAAGCGAGCCAACAACCACCCTCATTCTAGTTCCCTTCGCAATCTTAAACCCCCGTTGTTCCCCACATACCGCTTCAGCCGGGGTCAACTGTCGGTGGCCCGGCAGCTCCCTCTCATTCGGGGTTTCTCCCTCAAGTCTTCGGGAGACATTTTCCTCCCCAGTGGCAAGTGCCACCTTCACCTCCCGAGGAGCTCGCCCAATCGCTCCTCAACCGGTTCAATAGAATGGACGAATAGTTTCAGAATTTGAAGAAAATGGTGGACGTGAAATCCACCCCAGAGGTTGCTTTGCCAATCCTTCCGGTCATCCATCTTCCTCCCTCCGAAATACCCACGTACCGTAGGTACAATGGCACTGGCAACCCCTTCATTCACCTCAAGGATTTCATGTATGAGTCCTCCTATTGGAAAAACGACCAGAGATCCCTGGCATACCTCTTTCGGAGGTCATTGGACGGTCCTGCGTTAGAGTGGTTCTATTCTTTGGAGTCCCGCGAGGCCGAGAATTTTGAAACAGTCCAGAGAAGGTTCTTGCAAAAGTATCGGATAGGGTCGGTCCCTCTCTCTCCATTACCGACCTAGTGACCGAAAAGATGAAGTTTGATGAGGATTTTGTCCGCTATGCTGATAGATGGAGGTCTCTGGCAGAAAGAATAAGAGATACCCTCTTGGAACCTGAACAAGTAAAGATGATCGTATCCAATGCGACCCCATAGTTCAGGCATATCTTGGCCATGAATAAGCTCACCACCATGGAAGAGCTCTATGAAAGAGCCCGGTACATCCAGACCCAGTTAAAAGACTCCCCCATTATGAACATGTTTGAGCCGCCGAAGCCCAAGGTGGTCAGAAAGACAGGCGCTGGTGTCCCAGGCGGAGCAACAGAAGGGGTCGTAACAAATGAGCAAGTGAGTGCGGTCAACAACGCCAACTATGCAGCCAACCCAAGGTTCCCACAAATGCCTCGACTTACCCTCCAATCAGGTCCTTTCCCCTCTCGTCCTCCACCCCAAAACGATCCACCTCAGAACAACATGCCTCAACTACTTCAACCCCAGCAACAACAACCACCACTTCAGTACAACCAAGTTCCACCCCCAGGAAATTACGGTCCCCCACAGCAACAAAGGAGGCCGATTGGTCCTAAGAGAGCCTATTACCCACCATTGCCAGAAACTCTGGCGGATATTTTCAACGCCCTCATGGCCTCAAACACACTCATCCTACCCAGGGAAAGGCCCATGTGGCCCCCGAATGGTGATACCTCCAGATACTGCGTCTACCACAGGCAGCCAGGACACACAGTGGACAACTACTTTCAGTTTAAAGATTACATCCACGATACGAATGATGAAGGCGGGATTGACTAGGATGAAATGAGGCGATACGTCGCCACTCTCAAGGCTAGGAGACCTCCTCCTAGGCCACAGTTCCAGCAACAACAACAACAGTTACAACAGCAGCCACAGCAACAACCACAACAACAACAGCAGCCTCAGCAGGCCCAACCACAACAGCCCAACATGGGCATAATCCAGAATCCATTATCGGAGCACCAACAGCCCAATCATCAGGTCAACCCCATCTCCTCCTTCCCGGAAGTAAGGAGAGAGCAGGTGTGGCACCCAGAAAGTACCTCTATTCTTTCTACCGCCAACCCTATCATCATGCAACCCCCTCGCCTTGCCCGGGTAGCACCTCTCTCTCATCAACCCGCATCAGTACCGCATTCACCATTTCCACTGCCATCACGCCCTCTCATTCGCACCCCAATGACCTATCAGCCAACACCCTTCATTTCGCCCTCACACCCTCTCATCTTCTCTCACTCCCCCACTTTACCATCCACCTCTACTGCATTTACCCCTATGCCTTCTAAGCCCCTTATCACCCGTCCACCGTATGTAACCCCGCCTGTCTCCACCATACCACCGCCAATGCCTTCAAAACTACTCATCACCCACCATCCATCTCAAAACCATTACCCGCTTCAAACCCTACCCACTTCCACTTTGCCTCCACCTCCACCTTCCAGACCCCTTATCCTTCATAACCCGTGTGATATCCCCTCTACCTCCACCATGCCTCCACCTAACAAACCCCTCATCAGAATCCATACTCCCATCATCACCCCTGCTTCATCAACCATCCCTCCACCACTACCCCTCAAACCTCTGTTAAAACCCACTACTACCCCTATAGAGGTACAAAAGCCGCAGGCAATGCTACTCCGGAGTGGAAGGATTTTCCATAGGGTTTTCCCCCAAAATAGTCAGAATCTCGAGCAGTCTCAGCCAGAGAGGGACGATGGAGAACAACCGAAAAGATCTATCCCTGGAACACAGTATGATCTGTTGAAACACTTGGACAAGACGCCTGCTCGGATCTCCATCCTGGAGCTGCTTCAGAGATCCACATCCCATCAGGCAGCCTTAATGAAGTATCTTTAAAAGGTCATGATAAATGAGGACCTCCCTGTAGAAAAGATTTCTGCCGTCCTGACCCCAACAGACACGCAACCGGCCATCATGTTCCACAACTACGAGCTCGCTCCCAAGGAAGCTCAGAAATATGCATTGTGTGTTTCAATAAAAATTAATGGGGTATCCATAAACCCATGCCTTGTAGACACGGGTGCGTCCATAAATGTGATCTCCATGAGCACCCTTTAGTTGTGTGGGGTCGAATAGAAACAGATAAGACCTTCTTCAATCACAGTCACGGCTTATGACAATAGCAAAAGGCCGCCGTAAGGGATGATTATTCTGAGGGCAGAGCTAGGTCCTATGTCAGTCCCCACGGAATTCCATGTCCTTGACATGGACCCCACATTCAAGGCCATACTGGGTCGCCCTTACATTGAAGCCATAGATGATGTGCCTTCCACCAACCATCAGTGCTTGAAGTTTCCTTACAATGGAAGAATTATTAAAGTGGTCAGCACACCTGTCCTTCACACGGTGGATGCTATCAACACCTCTCTGCCCTCTGTTTGGCCATCTCATCGACCCATATTGTCATTGCTGGACGTGTGTGATTCATCTCACATTCCGCTAGCATCAAAGAAGCCGATCAAGGTAACAACGCCATATCTCCCTTTTCACTCCAAAGGTTGGGAGATTATGAGGAACATCGGCTATCAACAGGGCAAAGGTCTGGGCGCACAGCTGCAAGGTAGGTTGAAACCACCAAAGGAGATTAGGCCGAATCGCAGGTTTGGCCTAGGCTTCAAAGGACCATTCAAGGCGGATTGGAAGCCCCTCACATGGACCCTATCAAATCACTTCAACAAAGGGTCCGTTGTTCAGATGGGAGATTACCCGCAAGAAGCACATGGGGGACCACATGCTGTATATTCGGCTGAAAAATATCCGAGGGTCACCAAAAGAGGCAAGATCAAATATCTAGAATGTGAATGGGACAAGTGGTTTGATATACGGGATATTTCCGTTGCATAGGAAAGGATGTTCTCGCCTCCACGGCTTGAAGGACCGCCATTGATCTCCGGAATGCCAGAAAATATCATTACTGTTGCCAAGGTTCCAAACTATCCTCGTCCTCGCCAGAAGGACCCTGTCACCAGCGGATCTTCATCCGCCATCACCATCACCACCGACGACTCATTAGCCGTCATCTTCTCCATTCACTCGTCACAGCCTTTGTTGCTGTCATCTTCCTGGGCCAGACGGTTGTCTGATGATCTTCTCAGATCTCCCTCTCTACTTACATACCTGCGCGGGTTTCTCAACCCGCGCCAGGTCTTCAATCATGATCTGCTCTACGAGCCTCCCAATCCTCTAGCCATAACCACTTTTCTCTCTCCTCCGATCTCTTTTCACTGTTTTGTCATCAAAAATGAAAACGAAAAAAAACGTCAATTTCCAAACTCCTCAACAACACATCTTCGTTGAGGAAACCTCCTACATCTCCCACGGGTGCGTCCTGCCCTGCAGACCACCCGTCCAAGGTCCGATGAGCGACCTTTTCTACCCCTCCCCTGAGGGGTCTTTCCCTGTACATTCTTCACCATCCTCTTCATCTTTTTCTTCTTCTGTAAATAATGTCAGTCAATCTAGGAATAATAAGTCAAAGGTAGTATCTAGGAAGAAATCCAAGGGTAGGCAGATCCCTCATCGATTCCTTCTGGACTTATCCGCTAGGTGTCAGGCCCTTCTTGCCATCCCTCAGTTGCTAGAAAATCCCATCCAGCTACCGGAAATAGAATGTGAGGGCAACTGTGCAATTGATGAGGGGTATGGAGTCTACGAGATCACGGGTGAAGAATACCCTATTGAAGATGAGGGTGAGGAATATGAGGATGCGGCTGGCGCATATGCTAGTGGAATAAGGAGATTCGACGAGCTGTCAATCGCCGTAGAAGAGTCCACCAAAGAAGTCAACTTGGGAACTGAGGAAGACCCTAGGATCATCCTCATAAGTGATAATCTACCACCCTCTGAAGAAGAGGCATTAATTGAAGTTCTCAAGGAATATAAGGACATATTTGCATGGAGCTACGAGGATATGTCGGGTCTGGATTCAACCCTGGTCGAACACCGTTTAACCCTAAAACCAGGGTCCGTCTCGGTAAAACAAAGGTTAAGGCGTTTCCACCCTCAGATGGCTTTGAAAATGAAAGAAGGGGTCGATAAGCTCCACAAATCCAGGTTCATTAGAGTCATCCTTTATCCTCAATGGGTGGCAAATATTTTCCCGGTCATGAAGAAAGATGGGAAAGTCAGGATTTGCATCGACTTCCGAGACCTTAACCGCGCGTGTCCAAAGGATGATTTTCCCTTGTCTCACATTGATGTGTTGATCGACAACACAGCAGGATATGAAACCCTCTCATTCATGGATGGATTTTCAGGATATAATCAAATTCGTTTGGCAGAAGAGGATCAAGAGAGACATCATTCACTATACCCTGGGGAACATATTGTTACGTGGTCATGCCGTTTGGGTTAAAGAATGCTAGAGCTACTTACCAAAGAGCTATGATGGTCATATTTCACGACATGATGCACATATATCTGGAGGTGTATGTGGATGATCTATTGGTGAAATCAAGGACCAGGATGGAACATCCAAGGGTTTTGGCTAAGGTCTTGCAGAGATCAAGGGAGTTCCAATTGAAAATGAACCCGAAGAAGTGTGTGTTTGGTGTATCATCGGGCAAATTACTGGGCTTCATTGTGAGTAAAAGAGGGATCGAGATAGATCCAGACAAAGCTAAGGCCATCAGGGATATGCCGTCTCCCAAGAATTTGAGGGAAGTCCGAGGTTTAATCGAGAGGTTGCAGTTTATTCATCGGTTTGTGTCTCAGCACTCACAAAGGTGTAGACCTTTCTATGAGTTGACCAAGCTAGGAGTAGAATTCCACTGGGATTCTAAATGCCAAAAAGCTTTTGTAGGGTTAAAGAATATCTGGCTAGTCCACCCGTTCTCATTCCACCCAAACCAGAAAAACCTCTGATCCTCTATATCTCAGTCTTGGACGACTCCGTGGGAGCTGTCCTCGCACAAGCTGATGAAGAAGGCAGGGAACGGGCAACCTATTACTTGTCCAAACTTCTCAATCCCTGTGAGCAGAAGTACACCGTCATGGAGAAAACATGTGCTGCCCTCGTTTGGGTAGTGTAGAAATTGAATCACTACTTCCTAGCTCATGAGGTCTATCTGATCGCTCGCATGAACCCTATCAAGTTTCTTCTGGAGAAATCCGTCCTTACTGATAGGCTAGCACGCTGGCAAAGTTTTCTTTCCCAATTTGACATCACCTACATCCAGCAAAAGGCAATTAAAGGCTATGCCATAGCCGAGCATCTCGCCCACCATCCTCTCCCCAAGTTTGACCTTGTCCAATCAGAGTTTTTAGATGAGGAACTAATGTCCGTCACTCAATCTGACAAGCCAATGTGGACATTATATTTTGATGGAGCTCTGAATTCCCAAGGGAAGGGTATCAGCATTGTCCTTCTAACGCCTGAAGGCGTTACTGGAGAGGGGGATTTCCGTAGCCCACCACAAAGGCAGCCCAACAAGACCTACAAGGTCCAACCGGGCGAGCCCACCCAAGTGATAGCCCACAGGGCCCACTTCGGGAGAAAAGCCCAATAAACAAAGACTCGAGGAACCAACTCTCCCCGGCGGCCTTCTAGGCTCGGAGGGCCCGAGACAATGGTCAGGTTGCATGGAAGGTCCGGTCTAAAGCTCACTCTCCGACCCAGAGAAAGAGGCTCCAGCCGACCTATCCGACCCCACCTTCACCGGGCCATGCCTATCGCTCGGACACGAGCCAGCATCCCCGTAGCTCGGTGAGACCGCTTGATTATCTGCATGTGCGGCCGTTCAGAGTCCTCCGCCAGCGGGAGAGTCATGGGAGCTGCCGAACTCCAAGGGGATAACGCCCCCACGATCCGGCCATAAAAGCCCCCGCTGAAGACGTAACTCCCGCCGGGAAGCCCTCAGCTCACCGGACTCTTAAAAGGCGACGCACTATTTAAGCCAGGGATACCCTCCGGAAGATGGTAAGATGAACTAGCCATTCACATACCCTAAGCTCCTGAGCACGATTCGCTTCACCCTTGGTGGAGAGGATTCTCGCGCATCAGCTCTCTCCTCCCCCCATTATCGCTTCCACCATCGCTCTACTGACTTAGCCATCGGAGGATTTTCCCCCAGGGAGATCCCCTGGGCCCTCTGATACATTTCCCTTCTCTTGCAGAAACATCTTCTGGTGATCTACAGCCCGCTCAGGACACAGCGCGAGATTCCGCCTCTTCAAATGGCGCCGTCTGTGGGAACCCTGAGCTCTCGCGCACTCGCTTACCTTCTCAAGGGGGGGCTTGTGTAGCGGACCTAGGGTCACGGGATTAGTCCCACATCGGATGTTGAGAAAGCAATCGAGTGCTTATAAAGAAGGTCTTATCCTCTTCACCCAAGAGGGCCCTTTTACAAGGACAAAACCCTAGCCGCCCTCCAGCGTGGCGGGGACAATACCTCTTGGGGGCACCAAAAAGGTTCATCTCGCGTCTACAAAATGGCGCCGTCTGTGGGAAACGCACGAAGAGTCAAGATGGCGAGAAAAAGCTCAGGGAGGAGATCCTCCGGCGGGGCAGGTAAGGCTGCGGCAGCGGCGGGAGGCGTCCCCCCTAGGGTCTCGCAAAGCCCCCCCTCCAACGCCAGCGTCCCCACTAACGGACCACCACCACCCCCGGCGGAGATAGGGGCACCCCTCGACGGTGGCGCCAACGCCTTCCAAGCCCTCAACGAGAAGATGGACGTCCTCGTGGAGCTCATGAGGGCCCAGGCGGCCTGGGACGCGAGGTCCCGCGCCCCGTCAGGAAGTCCCCCTCGAAGGAGTGCAACGCAGCACACCGCCGGAGGCCGCTTCACCCTCCGCGGCCGACAGCTCCTCCGCAACGACGTCGGAGGACCCTCGCAAGCTCCGCCTGCGGAGCAAGAGGCTTCCTCCACGCCGAGGAGAGGGAAGCAGGGGGCGAGGCCGCCGCGCCCGGGCACCAGTGCTCCGGGAGATCGTCACGACGCCCCCCCCAGCCCCACGGCGCGGCCACAGTCGGAACTGTCCCTCCGGCTACGAGATTTTGAAAGACGGTTTGCAGAGCAAGAGCGCGCTCTCCGCACCCTGCAGAAGACCTCTTTCCCAGAGGACGAGGAGAAATCCCCTTTCTCCGAGTACATCTTGAAGGCAGAGGTCTCTCCTAGAGCCTCCATCCCAACCTTCAAGCTCTACGACGGCCAGGGCGACCCAGCCGACCACTACGATAGCTTCGACGCCCTGGTGACCCTGCATGGAACGCCGGATCCCATCAAATGCCGAGCCTTCACGGCCACCCTGGTCCAGGGTGCTCAGGCATGGTTCCGAGCCCTCGCCCTGGGGTCCATCCGAGACTTCAGGCAATTCGGGCGAATTTTCAAGGAGAGCTTCGCCGGTAGCGCCCCCCCAAGGTCAGTAGCGGGGCTCCTGGCTCTCAAACAGGCGCAAGGGGAGAGGCTCCGGACTTACGTCCACCGATTTAAATCGGAAGTCCTTAGGATCCCCTGCCTGGACGTGGCCTCAGCCACAACCGCACAGACCGGGGGCACCCGGGACGAGAATCTCCGCCGCGAGCTTGTCCTCCACCCTCCCTCGACCCTTGCCGAGCTAGTGACTCTGGCACTGCGCCACGCCGAGTGCGAAGAAGTACTCAGCGCCTGTCGAGACACAACCGGCTCGGGTCGGGAGGGGGACAAAAAGCGGACCTCCGAGCCAAATCCTGGCTCGAGTAAGAAGCGCGATCGAGAAGGAGAGCGCAAGAGAAAGTACGAGCGGTATACCCCCTTGACCGCACCAGTCTACGAGATCTACGAAGACATCAAAGACTCGGGACTTCTCCGCCAGCCCGAGCCGATGAGGTCAAAGAACCGCAAGCGGGACAGGCATTGCCTGTTCCACGGCGACCACGGGCACCACACCGGAGATTGCCATCAGCTCCAAGACGAGATCGAGCGCCTCATCCGTCTGGGGCATCTAGCCCGGTTCACAACCGGGCACAAAGAAGACCGAGACGCCGCAGAGGAGATCGACAACGCCCCCCGAGGGGTCCACATCAATGTCATCTCCGGAGGAGCGGCATCGGGAGGCGACACCAGCCGAGGAAGGAAGCGTCATGCCGAGCGGGCCAGCCGAGCCTTAGAGCCCCCCAAAGGCCCGCCATTGAAGCCCCAGGTCATAGTCTTCTCCGACCAAGACCTGGAAGGGCTGAGCACCCCGCATGACGATGCCCTCGTTATCTCGGCCACGATAAATCACTGCAATGTAGACAGGATTTTGGTTGATAATGGGAGCGCCCCCGATGTATTATCTTATGACTGTTTTCTCAAGATGGGGGAAGACCCATCCAAGCTCCGCCCGATCCGAACACCCCTGTGCGGGTTTAATGGCCTGGCCACCTACCCCGAGGGAGCCCTAAGCCTGCCGGTCACTATCGGCACCCCACCCAAAACCGTTACGGTCATAGTGGACTTCATAGTGATTAAAGGTATGATAGCGTACAACGCCATTTTCGGCCGAAAAATTCTCAGCCGAATAAAGGCCGTACCATCTACCTATCACCAAAAAATGAAGTTTCCCACCAAAAACGGGTTGGGGGAAGTCCGAGGTAACCAGGCCACGGCTAGAAGGTGCTACAATATCTCGGTGGAAGCCTCAAGGCCGGACGGGAAGGATAAGGGCCCCAGGGGAGTCGAAGGAAAAATCGTGACCGCCGAGCCCGGTGGCGAATTATTAACGGTATTCCTGAACGACGACCCGGCCCTTGGAGTGAGGATCGGTTCCGACCTACCACCGAAGGAACAGCAGCAATACAAGGAGTTTCTTTTTGGGTACGTCTGGGTCTTCGCTTGGTCCGACGATCAACTCCCTGGTATACCAGAGGAAACCGTGATGCACAAGCTTAACCTCGACACCACCGTGAGACCCGTACAGCAGCGGAGGAGGAAGCATGCGCCTGAGAAACAGGCGATCATCAAGGCGCAGGTCACCAAGGGACAAGAGACTGGTCTCTTCAGACCGGTCCTGTACCCAACGTGGCTAGCCAACGTCGTCCTGGTGCCGAAGACCACCGGCAAGTGGCGAATGTGCGTAGACTTCACCGATCTGAACAAGGCCACCCCCAAGGACTGCTATCCGCTACCGAGCATCGACCAACTGGTTGACTCAACCTCGGGCAATGAGATACTCAGTTTCCTGGATGCCTATTCGGGTTATCATTAGATCCGAATGAACCCTGAAGATGTCGAGAAGACCGCCTTCATCACCGACTACGGCGTGTACTGCTACACCCGGATGCCTTTCGGATTGAAGAATGCTGGAGCCACATACCAGCGACTGGTCAACCATATGTTCGAGGGACAGTTAGGTCGGAACGTCGAAGCCTACATCGACGACATGCTCGTCAAGACCCCGAGGGCTCACGATCACCTCACCGACCTGACCGAGACTTTCGGCACCCTCATGAAGTACAGCATGAAGCTCAACCCTGCCAAGTGTGCCTTTGGAGTAAGATCCGGGAAGTTCCTGGGTTTCCTGGTCACTCAGCGAGGGATCGAAGCAAACCCTGACAAGGTCC
Source organism: Amorphophallus konjac (assembly GCA_022559845.1). Classification (NCBI taxonomy): domain Eukaryota; kingdom Viridiplantae; phylum Streptophyta; class Magnoliopsida; order Alismatales; family Araceae; genus Amorphophallus; species Amorphophallus konjac. Next base: position 144,896,188 of record CM040119.1, read on the forward strand.
AGGCCATCCTGGACATGCGCCCGCCCACGTGCATTAAAGACGTCCAGCGTCTGACGGGGCGTGTCGCCGCTCTCAGTCGTTTCCTGTCCCGTGCGGCCGAACGATGCTTGCCCTTCTTCAAGCTAATGAGGGGGCCTAAAATAGCATCTGCTACGTTCGCATGGGACGGAGAATGCCAGACAGCGTTCGCCGAGCTCAAAGAGCTCCTAGCTTCACCCCCGGTGCTTTCCAAGCCCGTTGCGGGCGAGGTTTTGCTGCTCTATCTCTCGGCGACGCCATCAACGGTCAGCTCGGTCCTAGTCAGAAATGACTCGGGAGTCGAGAGGCTGGTCTACTACACCAGCAAGGTGCTTGGCGAGGCCGAACGGAGGTACCCCGCAACCGAGAAACTCGTGCTAGCGTTGGTTACCTCCGCAAAGTGCCTCCGACCCTACTTCCAGGGGCATCCCATCACTGTGCTAACCGGCGAGCCACTGAAGAAGATTCTGGCCCACCCCGAGGCCTCGGGGCGACTTGTCAAATGGGCCATCATGCTCGGGGCATACGACATCTCGTATCGGCCACGATCAGCTATCAAGGGGCAAGCGCTCGCCGACTTCATCACCGAGAGCACCGTTCCGGTCGAGGACAGGCCTCCGACAGCAATCGGGCCAACCTGGGAACTGTTCGTCGATGGATCGTTCTGCTCGGTCGGCAGCGGCGCAGGGATCCTCCTAAGGTCCCCCGAAGGAATAGAGTTGCAGTACGCCCTAAAGTTCAACTTTTCGGCGTCCAACAATGCTTTCGAGTACGAGGCCCTTATCTCGGGGGCCCGCATGGCCCGACAGTTGGGGGCTGAGCGAGTTAGGATCCACACCGACTCCCAGCTGGTCGCAAGCCAGGTCAGTGGCGAGTACGAAGCTCGGGAGGCACCTATGATCAAATACCTCCAGTTGGTCCGGAGCCTGGCCCAGCAGTTCGAGGAGTTCGAGGTAGTCCGAATAGCTCGGGAGCAAAACTCTCGGGCGGACGCCCTCTCCCGACTGGCCTCCTCCCTAGACCCGGAAGGTACATGATCGGTCCTCCTAGAAGAGCTAGAGCGCCCGAGCATAGACTCGGAGCTCCTCGCCATTGACTCGGCCACTCCCGACGACTGGCGCTCCCCCTACCTATCCTGGCTACGAGACTCCCAGGAACCCTCCGACTCTCGAGAAGCCCGCCGGATGAAGTACCAAGCTCGGCGCTTCGTCATCCTCGACAACGCCCTCTACCGAAGATCGTTCTCCGGGCCCCTTCTGAAGTGCCTCGGCCCCGACGAAGCGAGCCAAGCTATTGAGGAGATTCATCAAGGCCTGTGCGGAGCACATTCAGGAGGTCGGTCGCTGGCCAGAATCCTGCTAAGGCAAGGATACTGGTGGCCGACCCTCCAGCGCGACTGCACGGCTTACGTACAACATTGCGACCGTTGCCAGCGGTTCGACCATTTGGTCCACCAGCCGGCCACGGAACTTGTCACCCTTACCGAGCCCTACCCTTTCGCTCGGTGGGGGATCGACATCCTTGGGCCATTCCCAACGGCTCAATCCCAGAAGAAGTTCATCATCGTCGCCATCGACTACTTCACCAAATGGATCGAGGCTGAAGCAACAGCGAGGATCACCGAGACAGTCGTCTGGGGTTTCATATGGAAATCGATCATTTGTCGCTTCGGCATCCCCCAAGTGATAGTGAGCGATAACGGGCGGCAATTCGACTCTCGATACTTCCGAGATAGATGTGCCGACCTAAATATCCGCAACCACTTCACTTCGGTCACCCACCCTCAGGCCAACGGGCTGGTTGAAAATGCCAACAAGACCATCTTGAAGGGCATAAAAATCAGACTCGGCAAGGCTAAGGGTAGCTGGCTCGAGGAACTGCCTAGCGTACTATGGTCGCACCGAACGACCCCCAGAACGGCAACCGGTGAGACCCCTTTTCAACTGGTATATGGCACCGAAGCTGTCGTTCCATTGGAAATCGCCAATCCGTCTCTCCGAGTGATCAGCTTTTTGCCCGAGGCAAACGAGCAGAAGCTGCTCGAGAACCTCGACCTGGCAGACGAACTCCGAGAGATCGCGAACGTCTGAGCTACGGAGTACCAGCGCCGCCTCACTCGGTACTACAACGCCAGGGTCCGAGGCAGACAATTCCGACTAGGGGACTTCATCCTCAGGAAGGTAGAAGCCTCTCGACCACTAGAGGCGGCGGGCAAGCTATCCCCCAATTGGGAAGGCCCCTACCGAGTGATCGAGATGCTCGGGAAAGGTGCGTACAGGTTAGCCACAATGGAAGGGGAACCCATTCCCCGGACATGGAACGCAACCACACTACGCAGATTTTATTTCTAAATACTGTATCAACAAATTGGGTAAAATAAACCCCCTTATCTTTTGCATTCATTCAAGACAACTGTTGGTACATCAGAAAGGCAACTGCCAATACATTACATAACAAAAAGTGAAAATCCATCTGGCACCGCAGCAAACGGCCATCGCCCGGTCGACCCGGTCTTGACCTTCTCGCATCCAGCCACTGACTCTGCCTCGCGTAGAAACTGGCTCAGACAAGAGATGGTCGACCCAGTTGGCTCGGGTGGTCCGTGACAAAGGTGACAGAGGGACGGCGAGGAGAAGGCCACCTTTCACGCAAGGAAGGCTACCTTCCAAGTTGGCAACAACCTGGAAAAAGGGCATGCCGCGAAGGTCCCCTTTCTTCCAAACTGCCAACTTTTTAGAGGCGAACAGAAAGCAAGCAGCCCCCGAAGAGTGAAAGAAATGAAGAACAAAAGAGAGAGAAAGAGGCGGCGGACGGGGGTGAGGAAGGGACTGGAGCCGCCTCCTCCCCTCCCATGGAGGGGAATGGCGGCCGGCATCCCTAACTCCCCCGTCCACCCTCCATCTCGGCGTCCGCCCGGAAGCCTCGCCGGAGCCAAGAGGAGGCAAACGGCGTGCCCCCGCACGTCGAAGCCCTCTCCCGATCCGCGCGGCGACCGTCGGACCCGTCTCATGCACGCGCGGCGACCGTGGGACCCGACCAATATTCCAGGACAGCTGGAACCGGCCGCTCCCCGTCGTCTGCAACATCACCTTCTGAAGGGTCCTCCATGCTCCGATCGCGGCGGTGCAACGCAAAGCGAAGACGAGGGAATAAGAGCAGACCGCCGGCGGAAGTCCTAAGTGTTAAGAGAGGAGGAGCACCCTTCGGTCCTTTTTATAGGCCAAGGGAGGCCACGCGCCTTAAATGACTCCCCCCTCGAAAACACGCTACAGGACCTCCCTGGGAAGGTCACCTCAAAATCCTTGCCCCCCGCCCTAGCGGGATTCGCGAAGCACCTCGACTTTCAAAGCATGGTAATACGGAAGGACGCCCGCCAGAAGTCTCCCGAATCGACGTGCGAAAACGGCGCAAAAAATATCGGTACTTTCCAACTGCCCCGATACGCCAACCAAATCACAGCAAAGATAGCGATAAAAAAAAAGTAAGTTATTTATTGCCTCCCATAAAAGCCTCTTACAACCAGGAAGACGAACAAAAAGAGGAAGGGGCAAAATAAAACAAAATACATCAGGCCTCGGGCCCACTTTGAAGCTCGGGAACCGCAGTAGGGGACGCGTCACCCCCGGTACCCTCGGCGCCGGCCGGCCCGGACACTGACCTCGCCTATGCGAGAACTGTCCCGGTCGCGAGCCCTCCCGAGGCCTCCGGAGCTGGTGACCCCGCAGGGGGCGACTCCTCCGGTGCTTCCCCGGCCAAAGATGAGGAGCTGGAATCTGACTCGTCCGAGTCATAACGCTGGCCATAAGGAAAATCACCTCCGGCCAGGTGCTCGTTAGCATAGTTCACCGCCCGGCGATAGCCCTGCCTGAACCCCTTTCGAGCACCCCGGCGGAGCGCTACCTCGTAGTAGGGTAGGGCGGCTGCGATCAGGTTGGCTGAGTAAGCTTCGAGCCTTTATAGCGCTCGATCGTCTCCGCCTCGACCTGCCCGTCCCGAGCCCGCTCCGCCTCGGCCGCACGCTCTTCCGCCCTCGCCAGACGCTCCTCCAGCTCGGTCATCCTCCGCTCGGCCTCGGTCATCCGACCCTCCGCCCGGGCCCGGTCCGCCTCGGTCTCGGCGCGAAGGCGCTCCGCGTCCTCCGCCCGATCCTGCAGCTCGCTGCGCTCAAGTTCCCAGAGGCTATCCAGCTCGATGTGACGTTGACGCTCGTCTTCTAGACGTTTGCTCTTCCTCTCGAGCGATTCTTGGGCCCTTGTCAGCTGCTCGGCCAGCACCTCGGCTTCCCGTCGGCTCGACCGCGCCAACTCCCTGAATGTGAGGAACTCCCGTCGAAGCCCCTCGTGCTCCCCCTCGAGCCGAGCTAGTTTCCCCTCGCATCCACCAAGGGTCCAGGCGAGCTTCGACCGCTCTGCCTCCGTCCGGGCGTGCGCCTCTGCCATCACGGCCGCTGTCCGAGCTATAACCAGGCCGCCCTCCATCAGGATGTCAAGGACCCCGGCAGGAGTGCTGCGCTTTTCTCCTCCCCTCGTCCTATCGGCGATCGACCGGCAGATCCGGTACAGATCACCCGAGACACCAAGCCTGACCAGAGCTTCCGGCAAAGGGGACCGCTCCACCCCGGGCACCCCGCCAGAAGGCCCTGTTTTAGCGGCGAAACTAACCGCCCCACGCACCACGGTCGGTTGGGGTTGCAACGCCTCCCCGGGCGAACCCCCTCCCTCGACCGGCGCCGCGGGATTAACGGCACCAGAAACTGCCGGCACTTGGGGTTGCGGCGCCCCCGCGGGCACACCCCCATCTGCTCCGACCGAACTCTCGGTCCCAACGTCGGCCACGCCGGCATCGGCCCCTTCTGTCCCTACAGAGGGGAGAGCCGACCCATCACCTCCCTCTGCGGGGCCCCTGGTCTCCTCGGCCCCCTCTCGCTCGACAGATGGGAGAGCCAGCCCAGAAGGGTCGGCCCCATCCTGCCCCTGAGAGGGGAGCGCCGCCGAGCCAGAGTCGCCCCCGATGGCTGTAGGAAGACTGGCTTTCCTAGCCCTCTTCCTGGCCTTCGCGGCCTCCTGCAATTTCCCCACCAGGGGATCCTTGCGCTTCAGGCCGGTCGATCGAGAAGTCCCCTCGGGGGCCGCCCCCTTGCCCTTATCTCGGGCATGAGCGCGACCCGCCGAGACATCAGGTTTGTCGGATGCCGAGTCTTCTCCCAGATCGATAACCTCGGCCGCCTCCTCCAGAGGCTCCCACCTCACATCTGCAACAAGAAGAAGCCCCGGTCAGGAGGAGGAAAAAGAGTTACCACCCCAGAAGAAGAGCCTCAAGAGCCATACCTGACGACGTCAACCGCGAGAGAAGACACCGTTCGATGTTCTCCGGCGTCACCAGCTCCTCGGTCGATTGGCGATTCTCCAGCAGATGAGCAGCCTGCTGCTCCACGTGGGGAGGGAACTCCTCCTGGCGAGGGGGCAGATTCGGGTGAAAATTGGGCGAGGTCCGACATCTCCAGATCTCGTCCGTCGCCACCGCCTTCACCCAGAAGAATTGAGTCTTCCACCCCTTGTGCGAAGAATCCTTCGCCGCGAGCGAGATGCAGCTCCTGTTCCTTCGCGCCTGGATGAAGTAAAAACCTTTCCCAGCCGATGGATGCGCCTTCAGCTCGAAGAAGAAGTGGAAGAGGTCCAGAGACGGGAAGATGCCGCGTTGATGGCACAAGATCCCAAAGGCAGAAAGAAGAAGATAGGAGTTGGCCACCAACTGGATAGGCGCCAACCGGAAAAAAGTGAGAAGCCGCAGTACGTAAGGATCGAAAGGAAGCCGGAATCCACTCTTCCAGGCCAAAAGAAAGGTGCAAATGTGCCCATCGCGGTCGTCCATACTCGTCTCATATGGAGTGGCAGCAGCAAAGCTATAGCGGAAAGGCAGACGGAAACGGTGCTCCAGCCTCCGCACCTCCGCTTCTCCCAACTCGCTACAGTTGGGGACGGGATCGCGCCTCACGGGCACAAGCTCCGGACTCTGATCCGCCATCGGATCGGGAGAAGATCCCTCGTACGAGCTTGAAGACTCCGGGGGAGAAGGAAGCTGTCGGACCGCCTCCGCGGTTATCCTCGCCAACTCTTCAAACGCCGCCACAAGGCTCCGCGTCTCCGCTGTGCTCTCACGGCGCATCAAGAAGCAAGGAAAGCCTAAAACCCTGGAAGCCTAGAACGATGAACAGCGCCCCCTATAAACCCCTGAGGGTGGCGGCGCGCCGTTCCGTGCTCCGAGAAAAAGGGGGGCCCCTTCGTTTCAAATCCGTCAGGATCATCATTACGGGCCTCGACGACCGCTATAAGCGGCTACATAACGCCAACGGAATTCCACCCACCTGAGCCACGCCGGTCCAAAGCCTCGAAAAACTACTCATCCGAGCCTCCTTGGCTCGGGAGTAGGAGGGGGACAAGTGGAGAGGGGGATTTCGGCAGCCCACCACAAAGGCAGCCCAACAAGACCTACAAGGTCCAACCGGGCGAGCCCACCCAAGTGATAGCCCACAGGGCCCACTTCGGGAGAAAAGCCCAATAAACAAAGACTCGAGGAACCAACTCTCCCCGGCGGCCTTCTAGGCTCGGAGGGCCCGAGACAACGGTCAGGTCGCATGGAAGGTCCGGTCTAAAGCTCACTCTCCGACCCGGAGAAAGAGGCTCCAGTCGACCTATCCGACCCCACCTTCGCCGGGCCATGCCTATCGCTCGGACACGAGCCAGCATCCCCGTAGCTCGGTGAGACCGCTTGATTATCTGCAGGTGCGGCTGTTCAGAGTCCTCCGCCAGCGGGAGAGTCATGGGAGCTGCCGAACTCCAAGGGGATAACGCCCCCACGATCCGGCCATAAAAGCCCCCGCTGAAGACGTAACTCCCGCCGGGAAGCCCTCAGCTCACCGGACTCTTAAAAGGCGACGCACTATTTAAGCCAGGGATACCCTCCGAAGATGGTAAGATGAACTAGCCATTCACATACCCTAAGCTCCTGAGCACGATTCGCTTCACCCTTGGTGGAGAGGATTCTCGCGCATCAGCTCTCTCCTCCCCCCATTATCGCTTCCACCATCGCTCTACTGACTTAGCCATCGGAGGGTTTTCCCCCAGGGAGATCCCCTGGGCCCTCTGATACGTTTCCCTTCTCTTGCAGAAACATCTTCTGGTGATCTACAGCCCGCTCAGGACACAGCGCGAGATTCTGCCTCTTCAGTTACCATCCCAGAGGCATTTCAGCTCGCGTTCCCAGTCACCAACAACATCGCTGAATACGAGGCTCTTCTAGCTAGTCTGGAACTAGCCCGTTCTTTCTATATCACTGAGTTGCGAGTCTTGGGTGACAGTCAACTTGTTCTCCGCCAGGTGCTTACCAAATATTGCACCCTCGATCCCAAGCTCAAACCCTATCAGGAGTTGGTCTCCGCCTATGCCACATTGTTCACCAAGCTGATCTTTGTCCATGTTCCTCGCGAATAGAACATTCTGGCCGATGCCCTCGCCTCCTTGGCATCATCCTTCAAATTCCCTTTAGGTGCATGGTTTAGATCCATCATTCTCTACAAGCGTCTTGTCCCTACCGTCCAGGACCCTTACCTCTTAAAGATCAAGGAACGAGTCCTACAGAAGATCTAGAAGGGAGAAATTCTTGAGAAGAGGGAGATCATGCTGGCAGAAGTCGAAGAAGAGCTGGCTGACGAGGAGAAACCATGGTTCTATGAAATTGTCAAATACTGTAAAGATCAGTCTTATCCTGAAGGAGCCACCACAGAAGATAAGAAAGCCATAAGAAGGGTGGCTCAGAAATACACATTGGTTGGAGGTCTACTCTATAGGAGGAGCCTTACTGTTGTTCTGTTAAGGTGTCTTGACGACAATGAGGTTTGGAAATGCGTAGAGGAAGCACACTCGGGTGTGTGCGGTGGCCACATGAATAGCCAGATGCTCGCCAAGAAGATCGTTAGGCAAGGCTTTTACTGGCCCACTATGGAAGAGGATTGTGCCATCTATGTCCGTAGGTGTGTCAAGTGTCAACTTCACGCCGATAAAATACATTCACCCTTTTCCTCACTTCACCCAATATCCTCCCCATGGCCTTTCTCCATGTGGGCATTCGACATCATCGGTCCCCTAGGTGATCCCAGTTCCCTCACCAAGCAGAAATCTTTCATCCTTACTGCGACAGAATACTTCACCAAATGGGCCGAAGCCGAAGCTTACGCAGAAATCAAGGCATCAACAGTCTGCAAATTCATCATGAAGAACATCCGCGCCAGGTTCGGCGTCCCAAGCACAATCATCACCGACAATGGGCCACAGTTCATTTCTCAGGACCTTCAAGACCTCTGCAAAAGGTATGCAATTGCATTGCATCATTCATCACCTTATTACCCACAAGGTAATGGCCAAGCGGAAGCCACCAATAAAATATTCATCAAAATCATCAAGAAAACCTACGAGTCCAGTAAGTTTTCAGACTGGCCAGAGAAGCTTATCGAAGCTCTATGGGCCTATCGCACTTCAATCCGTACCCCCACCGGGCAGACTCCGTTTGCCCTTACTTATGGGACGGAAGCGGTAGTCCCGTACGAGACTCTGATCCCTTCTCTCAGAGTACAATTGGATGAGGAATTTCCCCTCGATGAACGTCGCAATTCACTCCTTGCCCAGTTGGAACTCTTAGACGAGAAGCGGCTGGCCGCTGCCGAGCATGCGCGTGTGTATCAAAATAGACTCGCTCGCTTTTACCAAAAGAAAGTCGTTGAGAGAAAATTTAAAGTCGGTGAGATGGTCGTGAGAAGAATTTTTGTCAAACCTGGAGGGTCGCGTTCTAAGCTCCAACCCAATTGGGAAGGACCATTTGTAATTCAAGCCGTGTACCCTGGCAACGCCTACAAGTTAGTCAACGCCGAAGGGACCGAGTTATCCCACCCTTGGAATGGGTTTTATCTTAAAAAGTACTACCCTTAGCATAGTGCCAAAACGTTAAAAAATAAAAAAAATGATGAAAAGACAGAAAACAACAAAAATAACAAAAAAATATTGAAAATCACTAAAAATATGGAAAATTCAAAATGCCGATGCCTGGTGGCCACCATGTAGTTAAGTCCCTACATCCAACCTTCATGTTAGGATAGGGCCCATTAAGGCTTGGTAGGCACCGGGTCTTGGTTTACCAGAACCGTGGAGATCCCTGTCCGGCCACATCGGCCTATGCACGCTCAAAGGGAGCCAACATATACTCACTTACGTATTTTATCCAAAAAAAGTTGGTAGCATCACCTACGGTGGGGCCTCACCGAGAAGATCTCGAGAAGCTGTAATCTTTATTCTTTTCTCTTCGACCAAATGAGACAGTCGGCGCCCTTAAAACGCTGAGCATGAGAAACCAAAACTCAAACCCCTTAAGGCAAGAGTAGGATCCATTTCCTCGAGCATCGATCAGAGCACGAGAAGCGGGCAGTGTCCCCGTAGGCATACAAAAGGGAGCCCACAACGTCAAACTATATCTCCCTCGCAAAAAGAAACACAAAATCAAAATCATGAGAAAAGCCTGGTCGTGACCGTGCCTGATGCGATAAATGAAATCCCTCAAGGCAAAAAGTCTAAATCCACAAAAGGAGTTATGGAATGTAAATGCTCGAGATTTGGTCCAAAGTTGTCCGAAAGAGGAGAGTGAATGGGCCCGTATTGGCTCGCCGAGTTAACAGTTTTGCCGGTCCTCTCAGGAGGTTTACCCCATACACTCTTCCTTCTTCCTTTGAAGATGAAAGCTAGATGGAGTTTCTGAAGGGTAAAACCCGCCAAGGTCCGCGACCTTATTTTTAATACACACGTATGGTTGCCTACTTTGAAAAGCAAAAGCTATCATTGCGAAGGAGCCTCTGTGTTTCTGGCCGGTCAAGACCCCTGTTTACCACCTTGATGTCTTCTTATTTAACCTTGGGCTTAGGCCAATGCAAGCGCGTCACCTATGGGTGCGACGGCGTCTGATTCCGGGTCAGCATCGCGCGGTTGGTCGTTAGGGTTCTAGGGTGTTCCATCATATACCACCTAGGGTTGTGAGGAAATAGACCCGGGTCGGGCAAATCATTTACCTCGAAAATATTTTGGGTGAATCCCTGTGGTCAGAAGCGACTGGGAGCCTAAGCATGGCATGACGGTATTGTCATTAGGGTAAGTCTTAGCCGGCGGGATTATCATTCGAGGGGTCCAGAGGCCCAAATCAACCTAGATGTGCACTTAGGATACCTGGGAGGTTAGTAAGAAACCCCTGTTCTCATGTAGGTTGGGTGCCATTTGGATGCTTGCCAGGCGTTAGCAAAAAAAAAATGAAATGATAAAAAAGAAAAGAAAAGAGAAAATGTACATTGTAGACACGCCAAAATTGACGCTATGTTGATCAAATCTCATGTCACTATGTTGACGCCCCAAAGTAAATTGATCTTTGCATTTTTGTGATTCGCGACCTGAAGAGGGGCATGTTTTAAAAAGCGACCTTATCTAGGGCGTGTTCAAAAGAAAGGACGACCAAATGTCAGGGCGTCAATTCCTGGTATTATCCGGTTTCAAAATAAATTCCAATTATTAATTAGCGTCCTTCCTCAGGGCGTGTTTTCAAGTAACGCCTTCATCTCAGGCGTTTTCTCATAATTTTCAAATAAAGTAAGTTTTATTGCCAAAATTAAATCCGAGAGGTGACGCCCTTGATCATGGTCGTGTTTTTGAGTAACGTCTTGATGTAGGTCGTCAATTTGTAATTTGACGCCCTTCTGAAGGTCGTGTTTTATCCTTCGGTGTCGTGTTTGAGTATGTCTTGCCTGAGTAGTTCCATGCCTCCATTGGTCTCCTTGCTCGAATTGGAACTAGAGTCCTGCCTTCTTTTGATCATTGCCCGTTCTTATCCTTCCGAATCTGAGGTTATCTTGGATCTGGAACCCTATATAGGGATGTCTTGATCGACCTCGCGCGAGGTTAGCAGGTTAAGGTTGGCAGGTTACGAGAGCAGGCTATCGAGATCAGAGTTTTTATGCATAGACGCTGAGGCTATCCATCTTCTTCCTGCGCGGTCTTTAATGCTCTCTGCTTCCTTCTTCTTCCTGCCAATGGCATTAGCTTCGGTTCCCTTTACTGTCATCAGGGACAGTAGGGGTTTTTTTTTTGCTTATCTAACTGTTGTTTTTCCGTCGATCATCATACGTTTTTTTCTCTTTTTTGCATTAGTTTCATCATATCTTCTCCTTCCCTAACTCTTTAGGGGTTTTTAAACAAAAAAAAAAGGTGCGCATGTTTTTATTCTCTATTCATCATCATGTCATCTACTTGGGATTGATACTACATTCACTTGGCTGATCCACCTCTTTTGTTTGTTTGTTTTGTCTTTTTTGCAAGGGTAATCAATAAAGGAAAACCCCCTTCATCGGCCGGCCGATTGAAGGAGGAGGAGGAATTCACAATCCAGCCCGCATTTTATTTTCCACCAGGTATTCGCGATCTTCTTTGTTTCTTCTTGAGGTAACCCCTCTGGCGATCACCCTCCTTAGTAGCACCACGTGCTTCTTTTATTCATTATTATATCATCTCTCCCCCTTGTGTTTTTCTCATATTTAATCCCTCTTCTTCATGTGTGGATTTATCACAATCTACAGACGTTACTCAAAAACACGACCATGCTCAAGGGCGTCACTTCTCGGATTTAATTTTGGTAATAAAACTTACTTTATTTGAAAATTATGATAAAACGCCTGAGATGAAGGTGTTACTTGAAAACACGCCCTGAGGAAGGACGTTAATTAATAAGTGGAATTTATTTTGAAACCGGATAATACCAGGAATTGACGCCCTGACATTTGGTCGTCCTTTCTTTTGAACACGCCCTAGATAAGGTCGCTTTTTAAAACACGCCCCTCTTCAGGTCGCGAATCACAAAAATGCAAAGATCAAATCAAAACACACAAAAATAGAAAAACTTCATATTATGAATGTATTGAAGTTCACTTTGGGGTGTCAACATAGTGACATGAGATTTGATCAACATAGCGTCAATTTTGGCGTGTCTACACCTGCCCCGCCTTGGCGTCTGCTTTGTAAGGGAGTGAGATGAAATGGAGTGAAAGTGCAACAAACGAAATGAAGTGGAGCGAACTGATAAGTAGATGCCAAGGTGTGATGTGACACGCCTCAGACACTAAGCATTGGAAATCTTTCCAAGATTCAAAGTGAAACAACTCCGAGTGATTCCAAGGAAGCATCGATTTGCTGGATAAAGGAGATTAAACTAAGCGAGTAAAAATGTGCACATGGCACGATAAGGAGACACCATTGGAGAGCGGTTACCAGCCAATGTGGACGTGCTACAACCAAGGTGGATTTGCAAAAAAATAAAGGGAATTGAGATGGAGACCCAACAAAGGGACATTTTCAAGGAACCAGCCTGAGCGGCTTCAGAGCGAATAAAGTACTCAATTTGGAATGGAATATCTCACGTCAATTCAATCAAGAGCGAGTGACCTTCATTATTGCCTTAATATGAAGATTTTCAGCATGAAGTTCAAAGTCTTACATGATGCATGCTGGGCTAAAAGGAAAAGATAAAACAAACTAAAATAGAAAATAATCAAGGATAATATTGCTAAGCCATCTAGATTTGGTCCAGAATCTAGATCTCTGAGCTGACACTAAGCTGAAGCCCGTTTATCCACGCATCAACTCAGAAAGTGGAACCATCGTCCCAGACCTTTAATAACTCAACGGCCTATCCGTGTGATCAAGACTCCCCTGGAACTATCACTGTTTTTGATGAAGGGGAACTCAAATTCCAGGTTCATCAGAACCACAAGGTCCTTGATATGCTATAATAGCATAGAATACCATATAGTAATAATGCTTACAACAAAATGTTACTTCCACAGTGATCCGGGCATCTCGAAACCTGCAATCCTCTGCACTTGAAAGTTTATTAGCCCTCCCATAATATCAATAATCTTCAATTCAAAGTATGACATGATCATAAGTGCTAAATAAAATAAAACTCCAACGAAAATAATAGCACTTAAGTTCATCAGAGCATGTAGGGAAGCAAATTCATAAGCTCACAAATTCACGCCTGCACTGAACGGCGTCAGAACATGAAAGCGCCTAATAGTGAGGGCGTCAAAAAGAGAAACACGCCCTTCACTAAGGCGTGAAATGTACCAAGAGTTCACGAAGAAAACGACCCACTCAAGGGCGCTACACAAAACACGACCGCGGTCAGGTCGTCAATTCAACAATTGACGCCCTAACAGAAGGCGTTAATTAAGCACAAACTTCCGTTTCCGATTCGAAAGCTAAACCCAGTCCTAATAGCCATAAACTTTCTAACTCCGAACAGCCTTAAGACTCCCCAGACTCCTATAAAGGGAAGGCAATTCCTCAAATCAATCAAAGCAATCCTCGGAGCTCTGCTCTTCTGCTACTTCTTCTGTCTGTTCGTGTTCTTATGCAGGCACTGCAACCGTCCGAGCTTATTCCTGCAAACCGAAGATGGAGAGGGCACTTAAGAGATCAAAGTCCTCAATTCCCAGACTAACTGAGATCAACGGGCACATAAGTAGTAGAATCTCCATGAACCAGGTAAAGATAAAATCCTTCTGTTCTTGTCCACTTTTGTCTTAAATGTTCTTCTCTTCTGCATGCTCATTTATCCTTCTTTCTCTGCATTGTTCTTCCTTTCTTCCTTCCACAGGACTACCCGAATGTCCCAGGAGCAAGGAGATTTACAAAAACTAAGTGGCTACCTCTCATACTCTCCAAATTTTCTTCAGATATGAGCGTGTACTTAGCAAGATGGCACCTTCTGGGTCTAGTTACCCATGCCAAACATTACGATCAAATTCACTTAGATTGGGCAGCTATAGAGGCTCTTGTAGAGATATGGCATCCTTCTACTCATACCTTCCTTTTCTCTACCTTTGAAGCCACGATCCTATTAGAAGAATTGGAGATGATCTTGGGCTTGAAGCGGATGAAGCAAGGAGATGAGGAAAAGATGGCCATCATGCCAAAACCAATCTCCTCTCATGAGCTATTAACAAGCTTGACATCTAGCCCCAACCTAGTGAATCAAATCAAAGCCACTAAAGGAATCAATCTTCTAAAGCTCGCCTCATGGGTGTACAAGAGAGCGGATCAAGCCAAAGAACATGAAGAGATAGAGCGGGTAGCAAAGGCCTTCGTGGTGTGCTTGGCAGGAGCAATCTTATTCCCATCCACGGAGGACTTTCTAGAAGAGGCCCAATTAAGCTCTATAGTGAACTTATGGGAAGGAGATAGAGTGGGACCGGCGATTCTAGCCTATCTCTATAGCGGGCTTACCTCGGCGGCGATGGGAAGGCCCATCTACGGATGCATGCTAGCACTCTCTAGTTGGGTAGACCTCCACTTCAAGTTCGATTCATGTGATGAAACCCAACAATCCTCATAAATCTTCTCAAAAAGTCCACTCTCTTATATGACCGGTTCACTTGGGATAAGCAATAGAGTGAAGAACCGAATTCCTCAAATCAAAAAGAGAGCGGAATGGAGAGAGCACCTCAAAGTAATGCCAAAGAATCTCTTCACTTGCGCCCCGGGAATACTCAAGACTCAAGAGCTCCGTGCAATATTTTCTCCCGGAATGGACCTTAGACTCATAGGTGCTTCAGAATTCATCTTGTACAATTCATACCGGTGCCTTCCTCAACTCGGGCTTCCACGGCGAGTATTCGAGGATCCATCTCACCTTCCTCCAATCAAGACACGGGACCTTGGCAGCAATGAAGATGGTGAAGAATGCACAATAATCCAAGCTCTGTGGAAAATCAATAAAGCTCATCAACCTGTGGAGAACTTAGAAGAAGACATAGAACAGTGGAAGTCTTATGTTATTGCTTTGAGAAAATTGAGGCCCAAAATGACTCATTAAGCATTGTAATCTGTTTTCATATAATCAATGATATTTCCTTTGATTGAGCCATCTTACTGTGTTTCTGATCAAATCTTCCAAGGTTCTGTGATTCTGTTGCAAATAACGCCTCAAGCAATGTCGTGAATTTACAAAAGGACGCCTCAGCCAATGTCGTCTTCCAATGTTCCAGCTCTAAATTTGACGCCTCCACTAATGGGCGTTAACTGAATAACGACTTAAACTAAGGCGTGGATTGACTCAAATTCCCAAAATATATTCATTGAAATTCCAAAATTAACACCCTTAGCTAAGCCACGGATCATTAAAATAACGCCTCAAGCTCAGACGTTAATCAAGAACAGCAATTATGACTCCCATCGCATCAATCAATTCCATATTGAATGCGTCTGACGACGGTTATCATTCCCCATGCAAACAAGAATAACGCCTTAAGTGATGTCATCAATTCTCAAGAAACGTCCTTGTTCCAGTCGTTGATTCTACAAGACGCGGCCTTCCTTAAGTCGTTAATTCTTTTTGACCGTTCGACTTAACTTTCCCTCCTTTCTTCTTCTTCCTCCGTTCTCTTTCCCTCTTTCTCTCTTCTCTGCAACCCTAACCGAAACCCTCCCATTTCTCATTCTCTCTCTCTACCTCTTTCTCCCCCCTAACCCTAGACCTAGACGATGGCCGGAGGAGGACTCAAACGGCAGAGGGTGGCGGCGCCTGAGGTGGTGGACCTGGGCGAAGACGCCCACGCTGAGGACGAAGCTCCCCTCGTGGTGGTCGAGGAAGAACCGTCGGCGGCCGTGGAGGTTCCAGCGGCGGCGGCCGGCGATGAGGCCGAAGGACGAGATGAAGAAGAAGGTGCTGGTGAAGACGAAGAAGGCAATGGTAAAGGAGAGGATGGCGGTGAGGAAGAAGGCGGTGAGGAGGAAAATGAAGATGACGGAGGGCCACCGGCCACGGCGGCGGCCACCCCTCGCCCCGGCCAACTCCGGCGGCCACGTCAGCCACGGCCCCAACCGACAGAGCCAAAGCACAAGAAGGTAGGCACCCCAACCCAATTCCTATATATTTTTTTTATTTTTTTTCATTTTTCCTATAATTCCATAGCTCTCGGGGTATAAACCCTGCAACCCAGAAAGAAGACGCCCTCAGGGGCGTCACGTTTTAGAAATGAAATGCCTAACCCAAGGGCGTTAATTAAATTATTTCCCTGAAAAATAATTAACCCCATGAGAACACGCCCTGCCTCATGTCGCCCATTTAAATTCATCATTTTTCATATCATGCTGTTAATTTCCGTTAATTCCCATGCTTTAATTTTTTTCCATGCATGCTGTTATTTCTATTTCATTTTTCTGAAACATTTGAAAATAACGCCCCCCACCAGGGCGTTAATTCAACAATAGACGACCAAACCAGCGGTCGTCCATTCATTAATTCCTGATTAAATTAACGGACCCATTTTGGAAAACGCCCCACCCAAGGGTGTGACTTGAAATATTCTTTAAGAATTTCAGAAATTAACCATAGAACCACGCCCAATACAGAGGCGTTTCTTAGATAACAGCGACCTAGGATAGGTCGTAAATTCAAAGCACACTTAGAACCACGCCCTCCTCAGGGGCGCTAATTCAACAAACCACGACCTGAGGATGGTCGTTAATTAAATCAAACATTAACATTTCAAACCAAGGCAGTTAAGTGAATTTCAACCAGAATAATTGAACCATTAAACCAAAATTTCTTTCTTTATGCGTGCAGGGGTTGATGAGGACACGGATCTCCTGGGTTATGGTCCGGGCAGTATACTACGGCCTCCCCGAGTTCTAGAGAGCCAGGGTAGATGCTATGGGGTTTGGGGCTTTTCTATCCATAGAGCCAGTTACTCCAGATCGACCACTTATCCAGGTTCTACGGGAGAGATGGGACAGGACTAGCCGGGCATTCTTGATGCCATGGGGGCATATGGTTCCTACCCTAGAGGATGTAGCTAGGATCACGGGACTGAGGGTAGACGGTGAGGCTGTGAGCGGGATTACCTACCCTGACTACACTGAGTTCGCCCAGAGGTTGCTAGGGCTAGAGATGGTCTACGAGACGCCTAGCGAGTGTAGGACTATCTTCCGCACCGACCTGACTATGGTGATGGGCTTAGGGGATGCTAGGCATAGGTCAGGGGAGTCCTTAGAGTAGTTATCTCAGAGGCTGAGAGACGGGGCTAGGGAGGTCTACTGCCAGGACCCAGCTGACAGGGAGAGAGCGGACCGAGACCTGAGGAGGTTCCTACTGCTGCTACTCGGGAGGCTATTGCTCGGGACGAAGGGCGACGTCATCAACTGCCGATTCCTGGGGATACTTGAGGACTTGGAGGCAGTTGGCAGCTACGCCTGGGGAGCGGCACTGCTGGCGCATATGATGGCCGACCTATCCACGGGGACAGGACGAGAGACGACCGTCAGTGGCTTCTCACCTTTTCTTCAGGTATGCATTTTTCTTCTTTTTTCTTTTCTTTTATTTTTCTATGCGTGTGAATGCCTCACTAATGCTATGCATGGATGCAGGTTTGGAGCCATCTATACATGCCGATGGGGCGCGTTGACCCACGGCCTGGAGGTGAGGGAGCTTTTCCCCTAGCGCGGCGCTGGCTGCCGGTGGTGTTTGGAGCCCCACTGGGCTACGAGTTGTGGGTGCTGCGGAGAGAGTTCCGAGACTTCCCTCCCTCGCTGGTATGCATGAATGTTATGCATCTTTCATTTGCATTTATTTTGAATTTGTTATGATGAAATGATGACATGTATGTTTATGAATGCAGGTGCAGTGGAGACCCTATGAGGGGATGACAGACGAGGGCCAGCCGTGGGTCGTAGCGGGCCGTCCTCGCTTTGAGCATGAGCTTTGGGTTCACTTCTTGAGCGAGATCGAGCCGTTACGGCTTAGGTTGGTGATGAGGACCCTAGGCCTACACCAGGAGTGGGTAGAGGTCGGCGAGCCACGCGGCATCGGGAAGAAGACGCGCGGTCGTACGAAGGCGACCGACTAGAGAGTGCGGTTCGAGGAGCAGTACGCCGACTGGCAACGAGGCGGGACCAGAGTCACCTCTCGGGCGACTGACAGCTCCGAGTACCTCCGGCGCTACTGGGAGGTATACGCCGGCCGACCCCAGATGAGGGTCCTAGGGGTATGTATGAATGCAGATACTTCTAAATTAAATGCAAATGCTTATGTTTCTATCATGTGACTAACATGTAATGAATGCAGGATGCGCGGGACATAGCGGCGATGGATGCACAGGCCCACCTACACAGCCTGGAGGACCAGCTGGCCGCCACACGGGCCGACCTAGGGACCCTGGTGAGTGTTTAAATTATTTCTATATGCAAATGTATTTTTTTTGAATTATTGATGATTAGCCACTGACGATCTCAATGAATGCAGCGTGCCCAGCAGGGAGCAGTGAGGAGAGACCCAGGGGAGGCCTCCAGCTCGAGAGGGCCTAGTGCAGAGGTGACTGCACTGGCAGAGCAGCTAGCTAGAGCGACCGCACGAGCTGAGGCATCAGAGCGTGATCTCTCTTCACGGGTAAGTTTCAAAACACAAATCTATTCAAATATTGATTATATAATTGTGCACTGATGAAATTCATTTTACAGACTGAGGAGCTTCGAGCCGCTCTTACCTGCGTTGATGAGGGCTTCCGTGCGACGAGCACATAGGTGAGTGGTTCAATCATGTATTGCTTGTATTGCTAGATTACTGAATCATTGCATTAATTGTGGAATTGATGATTTGCTTACCTGTTTGCAGACGACTCAGCTTCAGGCGGTACGTACCGAGTTGGCGATCCGTGATCAGCGGATCTCAGAGCTAGAGAGGTCCCTGAGGCGTCGAGAGGAGCTGCCTCAGGATGTGGCCGAGCTGCGGGTGGCCCTTGAGCTGGAGAGACGGGAGCGTGCCCGTGAGCGCGAGGAGCGTGCTCGTGAGCGGGAGGAGCACCAGGCGGAGCGTGCCCGGTACCAGGAGCAGGTAGCAGCACGCGAGCGAGAGCTGGCAGACTCGAGGACCCAGTTGATCCTTTCTCAGGAGCGGCTACGAGTGTCTGAGAAGTGTCTCCAGCGAGGGCGTGAGCGAGCACGGGCTGCGGGGTACTCCTTCACCAGCTCTACCTTTGTGGCGGGCTCTTCCCTCCGAGAGAGGAGCAAGGCAGGGGGTCAGGTTCGGATTCCAGCTTCTTCACGGGGGCCCATGCCTCCTCCACCAGCGCCAGCTCGGGACGGCGAGGAGGAGGTTGAGAGTAGGAGAGAGGAGGGTGGAGGCGAGAGCTGAGAGACTTACTTGTACTCCTCCACCCTCATACCTGTACTTAAACATTCATGATGTATATATATATGAGATTGACATCTTTGTTACCTGAGCACTTGTGTGGTTTGTGGCCTTGTGTTTGTGTACTTTCCTCTTTCCACGTTCTTCGTTTTTGCTTTGCTTTGCCCTATTTTTACGACTGTAATCCACACTTCGAATAAACAGGTTAATTCATCTGTTCGACTTGGCCCCTTGCTCAATAAGCAAGGGGTGCCTTTACTTTTGACCTTAATGACGGGTCGAGGGCCAAGCCTTTAATCAAATAAGGCAAAATAAAATAGCTGATAATGGGGAGATGCATCATGCAAGCATGCATATGCAAACTCTAAATAAAAGATGCCCATGCAAAAGAATGCAAGCATACATCGTGAAGAAATGCATTTTTTTTCTCTCATTTATATATTTTTTTTGTTATTTTTCCTGCAAAACGCGCCTTAGGGTAGGTCGTGGTTCGCATAAAGACGCCCTAGAAGACGGCATGAATTTGAAAAGGAAATCTGATTTTTGAAAAAGTAACGACCTGCTTAGGGATGTTATTTGGAAATAGACGACCTAATCTAGGACGTTAATTCTATAAAAAGTGCCTTAGCCAAAGGCGTTAATTGAATTATTCTGCAAAAAAGGTTGACAAGGCTATCAAGACCCCGGGTCCTACACGGTCACCATCTAAAATTCATTGACCTTTCTTGAGTAATTAAAAGGGGGTCGACGTGCTCATAGTTGACTTGTATTCGAGATTTCGTACAGTGCAATTTCTTAAGTCTGTCTTGACCATCCTGCCAGTTCGTGACTTACCACATAGAAAGGATAGAAGAAAATATAAGGGAAGCCCATAAGGGATTCTGAGATGCTCGAGGTAAAGTTACCTCCCCTACCCTATGCCTGTTGGGGTTCAGTCTTTGGCGTAGGGAAATTTGTTGCCTTTTTACCTCTTTTATATTGCACGCATACGCCCAAGGTTTTCCTTGCGGGGACTTTGCCCTCTTGACATGCTTTTCTTTTCTCAACTTGACTTTCACTTTGGAATTGATTTGCATTGATGAAAATAAACCTAATTGTACTTGGGCTTTTGTGGCATTTGCTCCCTTTTGGGCCCTGACTTCCACCTACTAGGGCGGCGGATAGGCTTGGCGTGTCTACCCCGAGGTCTCCCTTCCTCCCTTATGGGCCGAAGAAGAAAAGAACGGGTATTATCTTTCACTATTAGTCAGGTTTTCGACTTTCCATCGGATTTTGCACCGCTTGAGCTCAAGAATAAAGCGTGTAGTGTGTGCGGGAGTCAACCCCCTTTTAAGTTAGCAAGACTGATGAATGAATTCTGAATTTTGACCTTTCGGACCTTGATCCTTCGTGTGCCATGGCACCAATTTTGAAAGCTTTTGATCTTGATCTCTTTTTGATTTTGAAGAATTTCTATTTTTTTGTTTGCTTTTTTGGTATTTCTATATATTATAATTTTTTTGTTGGTTTCTGGAAATATTCCACTTTGTTTTGGATTTTTGAAACAACATTTATTTTTTTGGATTTTGAAAATTTCTCCATATATATATATATATATATTTTGGATTTTTGAATCAAGGGTAGTATTTCTTAAGATACAAACCATTCCAAGGGTGAGTTAACTCTTCTCCTTCCGCATTAATCAGTTTATAAGCATTGCCTGGAAAAACGTCTTTTATAACAAACGGTCCCTCCCAATTGGGTTGGAGTTTTGAGCAGGGGCCACCCGACTTTACAAAAATCCTCTTAATTACCATCTCACCGATTTTGAATTTTCTCTCAATCACTTTCTTTTGATAAAAACGTGAGAGCCTGTTTTGATAAACGCGCGCATGCTCAGCGACGACCAAACGCTTCTCATCTAGGAGTTCCAATTGGGCAAGGAGTGAATCACGACGCTCATCAATAGAGAGTTCCTTATCCAATTGTACTCGTAGAGAGGGAATGAGAATCTCATAAGGGACTACCGCCTCCATTCCATAAGTAAGGGCGAAAGGTGTTTGCCCAGTGGGGGTTCGAATGGAAGTGCGATAGGCCCAGAGAGCTTCAACTAGCTTATCTGGCCAGTCCGAAAATTTATTAGCCTCACACGTCTTTTTGACAATTTTTATCAAAGTTTTATTAGTTGCCTCTGCTTGGCCATTGCCCTGTGGATAATAGGGAGAAGAATGATGCAATGCAATGTTATACCTGTTGCAGAGATCCTTGATCTCTTGAGAGATAAATTGAGGTCCATTGTCGGTGACGATGGTGCTTGGGATGCCGAACCTTGCGATGATGTTTTTCATTATAAACTTGCAGACGGTTGACGCTTTAATCTCCACGTAAGCTTCCGCTTCTGCCCACTTGGTGAAGTACTCCGTTGCCGTGAGGATGAACGATTTTTGCTTGGTCAGGAGATTCGAATCACCAAGAGGTCCAATGATATCAAAAGCCCACATGGAGAAAGGCCATGGGGAGGACGTAGGATGGAGTGAAGAAGCAGGAGAATGAATCTTGTCGGCGTGCAGTTGGCACTTAACACACCTTCGAACATAGATGGAACAATCCTCTTCTAGAGTTGGCCAATAGAAACGTAGCCTAAGAATCTTTTTAGCTAACATCTGGCTATTCACATGACCACCACACACTCCAGAATGCGCCTCTTCCACAACTTTCCAAGATTCATCATCGTCGAGGCATCTTAACAAAACACCGGTGAGCCCTCTCCTGTAGAGCACACCTCCAACCAAAACATAACGCTGAGCCACTCTTCTAATTGCTTTCTTTTCTTCTGCAGTGACTTCCTCGGGATAGGACTGATTATTGCAATATCTGGCAATCTCATAATACCAAGGCTTCTCTTCGTCAGCCAATTCTTCTTCCCAGTCTAAAAGCATGACCTCTTTGCCTTTAAGAGATTCCTTCTGCTTGACCTTCTCAAGCACCTTATCCCTAATATCGAGGAACGCACGATCCTTAATAGCTGGCGTGTCACGCTGATGAATTAGAGGAACATGAAAATCACGCTCAGGAGGGAAGATTAAAGTAGAGGCTAAAGAAGCAAGAGCGTCAGCTAGGATGTTCTGACTACGAGGAACATGGACGAAAATCAATTTGGTGAAAGGCTTGGCATAAGCTGAAGCAAGTTCCTGGTAGGGTTTGAGCTTAGGATTGATAGTGCGGCACTTGACCAGCACCTGGCGCAGGATGAGCTGACTATCACCCATAATTCGTAGATGAGTGACACCATATCGATGAGCGGTTTGAAGACCGGCCAAAAGAGCCTCATACTCGGCTATATTGTTGGTGGCGGGAAAAGTGAGCCGAGCCGCAAATGGGATGGTGACCCCTTCTGGTGTTAAAAGAACCATGCCGATCCCTCTTCCTTGAGAATTTAGAGCTCCATCAAAATGTAATGTCCACATAGGATCACGAGGTTGATTAATGGACATCAGTTCTTCATCTGGAAACTCTGAATTGACAGGATCAAAATGAGGTAGAGGGTGATGAGCAAGATGTTCGGCAATGGCGTAGCCTTTGATAGCTTTCTGTTGAATGTAAGTGATGTCAAACTGAGAGAGGAAGCTTTGCCAGCGTGCTAATCGATCAGTGAGGACAGATTTTTCAAGGAGGAATTTAATCGGATTCATGCGAGCAATGAGGTGAACCTCGTGAGCTAGGAAGTAGTGTTTTAATTTCTGAACTACCCAGACCAAAGCAGCACAAGTTTTCTCCATAGCTGAATACCTCTGCTCACAGGGGTTAAGAAGTTTAGACAAGTAGTATGCTGCCCTCTCCTTACCTTCTTCATCCACTTGAGCTAAGACAGCACCTACAGAGTCATCCAGGACTGAGACATAGAGAATAAGTGGTTTGCCTGGAATTGGCAGCCTCAGGACAGGAGGATTGGCCAAATAATCCTTCAATCCGTCAAAGGCTGCCTGACACTTGTCATTCCAATTAAACTTGACTCCCGGCTTAGTAAGCTCGTAAAACGGCAAACATCTTTGTGAATGCTGGGAGACGAAGCGGCGAATAAATTGCAACCTCCCGATTAATCCTCAAACTTCCTTCAAATTCTTGGGAGGAGACATATCTCTGATGGCCCTTGCCTTGTTGGGATCAACTTCAATTCCCCTCTTGCTAACAATGAAACCAAACAACTTCCCTGATGAAACACCAAATACACATTTCTTGGGGTTCATCTTCAATTGATACTCTCGTGATCTTTGCAAGACCTTGGCTAGAACCCCAGGATGCTCAATCCTTGTCCTTGATTTCACAACCAGGTCATCCACATACACCTCAATATAAATATGAATCATGTCATGAAAAATCGCCACCATAGCCCTCTGATAGGTGGCTCCAGCATTCTTAAGTCCAAAAGGCATGACCACATAACAATATGTACCCCATGGTGTAGTGAATGATGTCTTCTCTTGATCTTCTTCAGCCAGACGAATTTGATTATAACCCGAGAAACCATCCATGAAAGAGAGAGTCTCAAATCCTGTCGTATTATCGATCAAAACATCAATATGAGGGAGGGGGAAGTCATCTTTAGGACACGCGCGGTTGAGGTCCCGGAAGTCTATACAAATCCGAACTTTTCCATCTTTCTTCATAACCGGGACGATGTTAGCCACCCAATTGGGATAGAGGACAACTCTAACAAATCTAGCCTTATGGAGCTTGTCGACCTCTTCTTTCATCTTTAAAGCCATATTAGGGTGGAAACGCCTCAACCGTTGCTTGACCGGCACAGACCCTGGTTTAAGTGTAAGGTGGTGTTCAACGAGCGCAGGGTCTAAACCAGGCATATCTTCATAACTCCATGCGAACGTGTCCTTGTATTTTTGTAGGACCAAAATGAGCGCCTCCTCTTCGGAGGGCGGTAAATTCTTGCTTATGAGGACAATCCTAGGGTCTTCCTCGATACCCAAATTAATTTCTTTGGTAGGTTCTTCTACAGAGGCTGATGGTTCGTCGAATCGTCTTATGCCACTAGCAAAAGCATCAGCCTCGTCCTCATATTCTTCATAACTTTCATCCCCCTCTTCAATAGGGTCTTCGTCATTCATAATTTCATAGACACCCAAACCCTCATAAGAAACAACAGCATCCTCATATTCTAACTCTGGCAGGATGATTGGATTCTCTATAAATTCAGGAAGAGCTAAACAAGCCTGGCATCTGATAGCTAACTCCAACAGAAACCTATGGGGAATCTGCTTACCCTTGGACTTCTTATGTGAATCTACCCCTTGAATTTTAGCGTTAGCAGAAGAAGAGGAGGAGCAACTAGCTTGATCAGAAAAAGGAAGGGAAGGGGGTGAAAAAGTGGATACAGGAGGTAATACAGAGGAAGTCCCCTCACCAGAGGGGGAGAAAAGATTTAGCAATGAATCTTGAAGGAGCGGCCCCTAGGTCGGGACGCGCTCAGAAGAGAAATAGGAGGTCTCCTCAACAGAAATGGAGGTTTGGAAAGTTGGGAATTTGGCATTTTTTTTCTTTTTTGTCTTTTTCTTCATTTTTATTTTCTGTTTTAAGAAGAAAGCAGTGTGCAGGGAGGATAGCAGGAGGAGTGGAAATTGCCAGATCAGAGAAGAGTTGAATCAGTGATGGCCAGCGCGGGGGCGTAATGGATAGTTTAGAAAATCGCTCGAGGAGCGAAGAAGGAATTGTGAGAGAAACTTGGATTGAATCTGGAGATAAATTGATTATTATCGGAGGTGGCCTTGGAACGCGACCAAACCGATGAGAATATAGAGAAGCAAGCACAGATGGATGCATGGAGGTGAGAGAAAAGAGGCCGGCCCACAGCCTGTCCACGGTGAAACCTTCTTCAAACGGAACATCTGGCTCTCCAGTATCAGTGTAGTCACTCAGCAGCTGTCTCTTATCTGTAATTACGGCCAGCTTCTCAATCAATTCATGAATAAGTGGCGGCCATTCCAGATCAGTCGGCATGAAGAGGCGGCTCAAAGAAATAGTAATATCCTGCATATCGAACCACCTGTACCAGTCACATTCTGGATCATCCATTTTCCTTCTCTTGTCAGGCCTTAAGGACTCCAAGACTTTGTATGTGGCCAACGGGGCAATATGACGAGCAAACTGTCTAGCATGAACATCCTGACAGTCTAATATGGAAGTAATTATGGTAGTTTGCTCCTTATTTTGAAAGCCACTTGTGACAAAATGTGTCTTCAATGTCCAAGTGAGCGGTTGGTGATCTATTTTTAATGTGGATGTCATAAATGCCCATGGTTCATCTTTGTTTTTACCTGGCCCTTTGTAACCTAGGCCACCTCGTGTAATCAGCTTCTGAGGTTTAACAGGCCTAATCCTGCCTTGATAATTGGCACCCAGACCTTTGCCATTTTGATACCCCATTTTCATCAAGATGTTCCAGCCAGAGGTGTTCATCATTGTTTTCTTCTTTTTCCCCTTGGGAGGCAGGGGTGTCATAGCAACTGTCGTGACTTTTTCTGGCATTGGTCGTGGACAAGGAACGTCCAACACAGATAATAGTGGCTTGTTGGCCGGCCACATGGATGGAACTGATGAAGCCACGTGAATATCTTCCTCTGGTAGAATTGGCATACTGGTAACTTTAATAATGCGGCCCTTGTGTGGGAATTTAAGGCATTGGTGATTTGTGGAGGGCACCGCATCGAGTTGCTGAATGTAGGGGCGTCCCAGAATGCCATTAAATGTCGGATCCATATCCAGAATGTGAAAATCTGCTGTGATGGCGGCAGGACCCAAACTTACTTTTAACGTAATCATGCCTAGAGGAGGTTTCTTCGTGTTATCATATGCAGTTACTGTGATAGTAGACGGCCGAATTTGGCTTTCCGGAATGCCACACAACTTCAAGGTGTTAGGTGGCAAGACATTGATGGATGCCCCTTATTAACGGGATGTGTCAACATTAGCGGGCCACACTGTTCTTTCCCTTGGTAACATGAGCAAATTGGCGGCCATTAAAGCATTGAAAATATCCGGGAGACTTTCTGGTAGTGGAGGGTAGTGGTCCCTTTTGGGGCCAAGTGGTGGTCTCCGTTGTTGTTGTTGGCCATAGTTGGTAGGTGGTGGTACCTGGTGGTACTGTTGCGGAGCTGGAGGGTTAGCGCGGGGCGCTTGGTTTTACGGTGAAGCAAAGGAATGTTGGGGTGCGAATTGGCATTGTGGAGTGGAGTTGAAATGGGGGTTTTGTGGTGGAGGAAGGTTAGGACATGGGTTAGCTTGGTGGGGGTGGCCAACTACGCCAACCTGCTCATTTGTGATAGTGCCCTCCGCCGTGGGCCCGCTGTTGTTGACAGTTGTGGTTTTCTTGAATAGTCGTGGCTTCGGCTCAAACATGTCCATAATGGGCGAATCCTTCATCTGCGTCTGGATATAACGAGCCCTTTCATAGAGCTCCTCCATGGTGGTTAACCTATTCATGGCCAAGATATGCCGGAACTGAGGAGTTGCATTGGAAATTATCATCTTGACTTGTTCTTGTTCCGACAGTGTATCTTTCAGCTTCTCGGACATCAACCGCCATCTATCAGCAAACATTATGAAGTCTTCCTCGGGCTTCATTTTTTTCGCAACCAGGTCCGTGAGTGAGAGGGAGGGTCTGACCCGGTCTCTGTACTTCTGCAAGAACTTCCTCTGAACGACATCAAAGTCACCGGCATCAGCAGGATCTAATGAATAGAACCATTCAAGGGGTGGCCCCTCCAGAGATCTCCTGAATAAGTAAGCCAAGGAGGCCCTGTTGTCTTGCCAAAAGGAGGTCTCGTACATAAAATCCTTCAAATGAATAAAAGGGTTACCGGTCCCATTATATCGCCGAAAATTCGGCATCTCAGATGGTGGTAAGTGGAAGACTGGCAATGTAGGGAGCGAGATCTCCGGGGCATTCTTAGCCGTAGTGACCTTCTTCAGTTGCTCTTCCATGCTTGCCAACTTCTGAAGCAGTAGAACATTAGTGTCGGACTCGACTAGGGCCGGATTTTGAATAAAGGAATGTGGTATAGGCGTCCGTAGAATTCGGGGAGGTTGGAGAAATTGGTGCCTAACCGCAGAGTGGCTCGCCTGTTGGGCCGACATGGCCGTACCGGGCGTTGGTGGACGGGAAGGAGGTTTATGCAGGACCACCTGGTCATTAACGGGGTGATGGCCACTCTCGGCCGGAGGGGGATTGGAGGATGAAGAAAGAACAGACTTCCCTTTCAAAGCAGCCTGAACTGCCTGCCGCTGGGAATCATCCAACTGAGATAGTGCATTAATTAAATCCGTGACATTGAAGGATGGGGAAGGATTCCCTGAAGTGTTGGAGGGCAAAGCCTGAGAAGAGGGCACAACCTCTTGAGGAGTGGTATCAACCACATGGACTTGAGGATAACGAGACTGAGGAGGAGGGTAATTTCCCTCATGATAGATGGAATCTTGGAGGGGACTTTCATATTGACCCAAAACATTCTCATCCTCATCATCATAAGAATATCCGTAGCCTGCCATGTTGATGATTTTACCTGAACGAAGTTGCATGCTTAAGAGGAGAGACGGCCTTATAAAGGAACTATCAAACAAAACCCACTCAATCCAAACAAGCCAAATCGACCCAAGCAAGTTTATGCAACCAAGTTGAGATGAACGCAAGATTTTAGTGTTCCGCTTGAGATTAGAGTGGATTAAATTGCAGAATAATTCTCTCTTTTGCAAAGTGAAACCTAGTTTATCCAAGTGTGATCTCCGGGTTAACTAGATTCTTTCTCTCCCCTCACCAACGATAGGTTCTCTATACTCCGGGTACTTCAAGGGTATAACCAGCCCGACGTCCGTTAGGGAATCCACGGGTGCAGGGACTTACGGAGGTCTTGGAAAAGGGATTTCCGGTCCAAAGAGACGGAGTGCTCAATGGAGGGTTGTCCCGATTCCAAGAGAGGTGTGTGGAATCCTAGTGTAGAGAGAGGAGGTCTCTCAACCAAATGCCATAAGATGCAAAATAATATGATCAGACCACAGCAATATAGGCAAGCAATGTAATAATCAATCCAACAATCACAGACAGCAACAGGAAGTAGGTTTCTGTAAAAACGCAGGAAAGAGACGACCTGGGGCAGGTCGCTATCAACCAAAAGACGACAGAGTCACTGTCATGAATCACTGTGGTGGCCCACAGGTAGTGCAAAACACGCGCCTTGGTGTGAGGCGCGTAATATGAAAAGGACGCCTCTATAAAAGGGCGTCAAATATTAGTGGTGCACATGGTCGAGGAAACACGCGCCTTGGTATAAGGCGCTGCCAAATAAAAAGATGCCCAAAGGGGAGGGCGCGATTTACCAAACAGAACAAGAAGACAGCAGATATGATAAATGACGCCTTCTGGGAAGACGTAACACAGAAAATAGACGCCCTCGATGAAGGCGTTAAACGAAAAAGCGTCTCTGGGTGAGGCGTTAATTCAGGAAAATAATCAAACAATCGCAAACTGGCTGATCCCGGGAGTGTGCAGTGTGCACGGTGGAGGGTGCCCGTGGGGCACAAAAGGAGGGGTACCGTGGGTACCGAGGGGAAAGGGCACACGTGGGTGCCGAAGGGGAAAGGGCACACCTGGGTGCCAATAAGAAAGGGCACACGTAGGTGCCAATAGGAGATGGTAATCAAAAGAAAAACAGTGGATGTCCCACCGTGATCGCCAATTTGTAGATTGTGATAAATCCACACATGAAGAAGAGGGATTAAATATGAGAAAAACACAAGGGGGAGAGATGATATACTAATGAATAAAAGAAGCACGTGGTGCTACTAAGGAGGGTGATCGCCAGAGGGGTTACCTCAAGAAGAAACAAAGAAGATCGCGAATACCTGGTGGAAAATAAAACGCGGGCTGGATTGTGAATTCCTCCTCCTCCTTCAATCGGCCGGCCGATGAAGGGGGTTTTCCTTTATTGATTACCCTTGCAAAAAAGACAAAACAAACAAACAAAAGAGGTGGATCAGCCAAGTGAATGTAGTATCAATCCCAAGTAGATGACATGATGATGAATAGAGAATAAAAACATGCGCACCTTTTTTTTTTGTTTAAAAACCCCTAAAGAGTTAGGGAAGGAGAAGATATGATGAAACTAATGCAAAAAAGAGAAAAAAAACGTATGATGATCGACGGAAAAACAACAGTTAGATAAGCAAAAAAAACCCCTACTGTCCCTGATGACAGTAAAGGGAACCGAAGCTAATGCCGTTGGCAGGAAGAAGAAGGAAGCAGAGAGCTTTAAAGACCGCGCAGGAAGAAGATGGGTAGCCTCAGCGTCTATGCATAAAAACTCTGATCTCGATAGCCTACTCTCGTAACCTGCCAACCTTAACCTGCTAACCTCGCGCGAGGTCGATCAAGACATCCCTATATAGGGTTCCAGATCCAAGATAACCTCATATTCGGAAGGATAAGAACGGGCAATGATCAAAGAAGGCAGGACTCTAGTTCCAATTCGAGCAAGGAGACCAATGGAGGCATGGAACTACTCAGGAAAGGCATACTCAAACACGACACCGAAGGATAAAACACGACCTTCAGAAGGGTGTCAAATTACAAATTGACGACCTACATCAAGACGTTACTCAAAAACACGACCATGCTCAAGGGCGTCACTTCTCGGATTTAATTTTGGTAATAAAACTTACTTTATTTGAAAATTATGATAAAACGCCTGAGATGAAGGCGTTACTTGAAAACACGCCCTGAGGAAGGACGTTAATTAATAATTGGAATTTATTTTGAAACCGGATAATACCAGGAATTGACGCCCTGACATTTTGTCACGCCCCGAGCGCAGAAGATACTCGGATATGCGCGACGAGTTTATATCAATCATGTCAATCAGAGTAGTAGTGTATTCGACACCAAAACAGAGATGCGCAAAATAGAAAGATAACCCAATCCTTTATTTCATAATGAATAGACTATTACAAATCCAATACTCTATTCAATTAAAAAGGAAAAGTACATAGTTGACTCAAGAAAATAGGAAAAAGACTAGATGACACTTGGAAAAGCTCTAGCTCTTTCACTCTTGACTTTCCCCATCAGATTGACCTTCTTCGTCGGACTTACATGAAAAGTAGGGAACACACGGAGTGAGCGAACGCTCAGTAGGAACTTATATCTCAAGCGCTAGCAAGGGGTTTAAATAATTACATTTTTCATGAATGTACTATAACTATGCATGCTCGCATAAAACGACAAGATGGAGAGAGAATTTATCAATAAGACGGCAAGATGAACTAGTCATGAGCTTTCAAGAAAAGATAACAAGATATTCAAGCAAGTACTTCTTAGCAAGTCATGTCAAGAACTTTGGCTATCATGTATCAAGCAAGCAAGTAATTACCCTTTCTCGGGTCACGCAATTCATGTCAAGTCAAGTACGAGTCAAGTACAAGATTTGTGTGGATTGTCCAATCAAGCTAGTCATGCACTCGGTATAATGCCAGATACCTTATCATTCAACTCCCATGGGCACAAGTACTTTCGGGTGCTCCTCCCAGGACCAGATCGGGCCCTATATGCGCAGGCATTTATCATGTATATTTGACATCCACTATTGTATATATATATATAGCCAATAGGGAATTTCAACAATTTAAGCTTGTAGACACGTAGGATAACTTTGAGAGAATGGAGTCTAAAAATACGACATTGGACATAGATAGGCGATAACAACGGTACAATCACGATGAACGATGAAACTAGTTGGAATTAGGTTCCCTTAACTCGGGCACCATGACAAACAAGTATGGACATTCTTTACATAGAATTGAGGTCCACATGAACAGTACATCAAAGGCAAGATACCCTCATTCTTATTATAGAATTGAGGTCCACAAGAACATCAACAAATGGCATGATATCATCATCCCATTAAGAATTCTCATGATATACTCTTTGCATATCATAAGGGCCGGTATATCATGTTTTCTTTAGAGTGACATGGCATTCAATAGTGTAATGGGTTTTCAGGGTACAACCAGCTCAGTCGACCTTGAGGGATTCCAAGGTACGAGGAGTCTTACGGAGGTCTCTATGACTAACTCGCTAGTCCAAAGGAACGGAATGTCCAATGGAGAGCTTGTATGTCAATGAGAATTGAGGGTGATCGATAAAACATCATGAAACGTGGGACTATACTCACGGAGTGGAGATATAGTGCCGATATACATATATATAGATATATTGAAACCATCGGTTATCAGAAACAGGGTAAAAACATTTTTACAGGAAAATAACGACTTAAGTAAAGTCACTACTCAAGTAAATAACGCCTTCAGTAAGGACGTTTATCTATTTTACATTTTTTTGAATTTTCAATATTTCCGTATTTTACCGAAAACGCGCCCTGGTAAGGGGCGTTTAATTAAAATTTGACGACGTATGCAATGGTCGTTCATTCTTTACCTCTATTTTTACAGAATATATATTTTTAGTAATTTATCAGAAACACGCCCTGGACAGGGGCGTTACTTTTAAATTCACGCCCTGAACAGGGGCGTTAGTCAAGTGAGAGACGACCTATACAGGGTCATGTATTTCAAGAATTTACAATTTTTCAAGTATTGAAATTTCCAAAAAAACGAGATATGGTCATGACAGGATAATATCAGGATGCACTGATTTAGAATCATGTTTAAGTGAATATTGGACTAATTAACATGGGTAATTATCAGGTAATTAAATTGACGTCTGTGTACAGGGCGTCAAATCTTTTGAATTGACGACCTTGTCAGGGTCGTTTATTTAAATAGCGCCCTAGTCTGGGTCGCGTATAAAATTAGCGCCCTTGGAAAGGGTGTTTCTTTCCAACAATAGAACTTTTAAAACTCGTGAAAACTATATGCATGAACTAATATATATGGTTTAATATAGTTATTATGGTGATTTGGGCTACAGTGCTTGAGAAAACCTACCTTGATGATGATAAACTGACGGATGAACAGATGTAGGTCCTGAACGATACTCTGTTTTATAAACAGAGTCTTTTTGAAGCTTTTGATCCTAATAGCAGCAGCAAGGGTAAATAAGAGGATGTAGATGAAGAATCCTCAATACTTCAATCAACCGGGTTCACTTCTACAGACAACCTGTAGAGACAGAAGAACGAAGAAGAAGATATTAAAATCTTCTTATACGTAACCGAAAGCAAGGGGAAAGAACTTACTTGTTCTTCAGAAGACAACAGCTTTCAACCTGTAATCAGAGAAGAGTATGAAGAATCATTAGTTCTTCATGCGTTGATCGAACACAATATAAGGAAGAAGGAAGAAGAAGAACCTGCTGTTCTTCGCATACCTTTGAAAACTCCGAACGCCAAATAGCGTTCTCGGTTCAAGCAGAAGGTTATTTATAAGATATTGGAAATCCTAATAAGGTTAGTGTTCGATTGGAAGTAATACTTCCATGATAGAGTTATTACTACATTCGAACTCTTTCTCATAGTTATCAACTTACCCTGGATAGACTCCGGGGTCGAACGAAACTCGAACTGAATTAGCGACCTAGGTCAGGGCGTCGAATTTAAATTGACGCCTTGTCAAGCGTCGTTTCTTGTTGAAACGCGTCCACGCAAGGGACGTTACGCTAACTTGCCCTTTTTATTTATTTTGGTCATTTGCAATTTGACGCCTTGATGTGTGGGCGTCCTTTCTCAAAACACGCCTTAGGTAAGGGCGTTTTATTTTAAAGTAGCGCCTATATCTGAGGCGTTATTTTCATCAGGGTTTAATTATTTTTATTCCAAGCTCTTTCGTTTATTTACTAAATATTTTAATCTATTTTGATTTATTTATTCCTTTTAAATTTATCAGGGTTGCTACACCCTCTTCTACTTAAAAAGAATTTGGTCCCCAAATTCCATATCATATATTTACATTTGGAGAGTGTAGAGTATGTACCTTCTAAAATAAATCTGGAAATTATTTCCTCATAGATTCCTCGGTCTCCCATGTCGCTTCATGTTCTGAATTCTTATTCCATTGTACCTTTAGCATGGGAATAACCTTATTCCTTAGGGTACGTACTTCTCGATCTAAGATCTTCATAGGCTTCTGTTCATACGTGAAATCTTTCTGGATCACTAGGTCTCCATATTCAATAATATGTGATGGGTCATGTACATACTTCTTCAACATAGATATGTGGAACACATTATGTATCTCGAACAATTGAGGAGGCAATGCGATGCGGTAAGCAACCTCGCCAACTCTTTCTAGAATTTCAAAAGGTCCGATAAATCTTGGTGTAAGCTTGCCCTTAACACCAAATCTTCGTATTCCACGTCCAGGCGATATCTTGAGAAATACATGATCTCCGAGTTGGAATTCAAGGTCTCTTCTTCTTGTGTCGGCATAAGCCTTTTGCCTTGTCTGAGCTACTTGCAATCTTTCCCTGATTACTTGTATCTTCTCAGTTATATCCCTTACCATGTCTGGACCTAACAGTTGTTTCTCTCCAACTTCATTCCAGCACAAGGGTGATCGGCAACTCCTTCCGTATAAGGCTTCAAAAGGTGCCAGTTGTATACTTGCCTGGTAGCTATTATTGTACGCAAATTCGACCAGAGGCAAGTGATCATGTCAGTTTCCATCAAAATCAGTAATGCATGCTCTAAGCATATCTTCAACTACTTGATTTGTTCTTTCGGTCTGACCATCCGTTTGAGGATGAAAAGCTGTACTAAAATTAAGTCTCGTCCCCAACGAATGTTGTAGTCCCTTCCAAAAATGAGAAGTAAAACGGAGATCTCTGTCAGACACGATTGAAACAGGAATACCATGTAATTTGACTATTTCCTTGATGTATAGTGCAGCTAAGACATCAACTGACCATCGACTCTTGATAAGCAAGAAATGCACGGATTTGGTCAATCGGTCAATGATAACCCATATTCCATCATGTCCTCTTTTTGATTTGGATAAACCCATGATGAAATCCATACCAATATCTTCCCACTTCCATTTAGGGATATCTAGAGGATGTAGCTTTCCAGCAGGCTTTTGGTGTTCCACCTTGACTTGTTGGCATGTGAGACAGCGTGATACATAGTCCGCTATTTCTCTTCTCATGTTGGGCCACCAAAAATTTCTTTTCACATCTTGGTACATCTTGGTGGATCCAGGATGAATCGTATACCTTGATCTGTGAGCTTCATCTAAGATCTTCTTTTTCAATTCTGGGCAGTCCGGTATACAAGTTCTATTCTTGAACATTAATCTTCCATCAGAAGCTAGTTGGAAGTCCGATTGTCCTTCTAATCTACCCTTGATTTCTACTAATGCAGGATCATCATCCTGAAGTGCTTGTATCTCAGATAATAAATTTGACTGTATGCTTACATGAGATAATGTGACACATCTAGGGTCCGTGTCCATGCTTATATTGAGTTCAGAGAATTGTTCTAGCAATTTCCATTCTTGAATCAGACAATTGGCTAACAGTGCTCTTGGCTTTCGACTAAGGGCATCTGCTACATGATTACCCTTTCCGGGATGATATTGTATATTGAAGTCGAAGTTCTTGAGATATTCCAGCCATCGTCTTTGCCTCATATTTAGTTCCTTCTGTGAGAAAAGATATTTGAGACTCTTGTGATCGGAGTATACAGTAAACTGTACTCCATAAAGGTAATGTCTCCATATTTTGAGTGCAAATACTACCGCGGCCAATTCTAAGTCATGGACGGGGTAGTTCTCTTCATGCTTTTTTAATTGACGAGAAGAGTAGGCTATCACCTTCCCTTGTTGCATTAGAACACACCTGAGGCCAATGCCAGAAGCATCAGTGTATACCTCGAACTTTTCTCCTTCAATTGGTAATGCTAAGATAGGAGCTGTAGTAAGATGATCCTTGAGAGTTTGGAAGCTTCTCTCACATTCCTCATCCCATTCATAACGGATCTCCTTGCGAGTTAACCTCGTAAGTGGCATGGCGATTTTTGAGAAATCCTTGATGAATAGCCTGTA
Organism: Amorphophallus konjac; assembly: GCA_022559845.1. NCBI lineage: Eukaryota > Viridiplantae > Streptophyta > Magnoliopsida > Alismatales > Araceae > Amorphophallus > Amorphophallus konjac. The sequence goes on from CM040119.1 coordinate 144,931,507, forward strand.
ATAGCCGGCAAGACCTAAGAAACTTTGGATCTCGCTAGCATTGGTCGGTCTTTCCCAGTTCCTTACAGCTTCAACCTTTGATGGGTCTACAGACAAGCCATCCTTTGATATAACATGTCCGAGAAAAGTCACTTCTTCAAGCCAGAATTCACACTTGCTAAGTTTTGCATATAATTGATTTGTCCTCAATATTTGTAATGCAATCCTCAAATGTTCCTCATGCTCTTCCTTGGTCTTGGAATAAATCAATATATCATCAATAAAGACCACCACAAATTGATCCAAATAAGGCCTGAATATACTATTCATTAACTGCATAAAGGCAGCAGGGGCATTCGTTAGTCCGAAAGGCATAACAACAAATTCATAATGACCATACCTGCTTCTGAATGCGGTTTTATGAATATCCTCATCCTTGATTCTTAGTTGGTGATATCCAGACCTAAGATCAATTTTGGAAAAGTACATGGATCCTGAAATTTGATCAAACAATTCATCGATTCTCGGCAGTGGATACTTGTTCTTGATAGTGAGATGATTCAATTGTCGATAGTCGACGCATAACCTCATGGATCCGTCTTTCTTCTTTACAAATAATACAGGCGCTCCCCACGGGGAAGTACTTGGTCTAATGAATCCTTTCTTAATGAGTTCCATCAATTGCTCCTTTAACTCCTTGAGTTCAGCAGGTGACATCCTATAAGGTGCCTTTGAAATCGGACCAGCACCAGGGACTAAGTCAATGGTGAAGGCCACTTCTCCTTGCGGGGGTAATCCCGGCAAATCTTCCGGAAACACGTCCGGAAATTCTTGTACCACTGGAATGTCTTCTAGCTTAATCTCCTTAGCTTCTTTAACTGTGACAAATGCGAGGAAAGATGCACATCCTTTCCTGATGAGCTTGCTAGCTCGGAGAGCTGAAATAATAGGGGATTTGCTCCGACTCTTGGGGCTAGTAAATATTAGTTCTGGAAATTCCTTGAATGTAACCTTACTATTGCGGCAATCAACCGTTGCCTGATACTTGGATAACCAATCTGCCCCTAGTATAAGATCATACTCTTTCCGATCTAAACATATGAGATCAATAGGGAGATTTTGACCATGAATCAATACTTCGCAGTTTTGGTAATGATGTGTAATATCAGTCTCATCATCCAGAGGAGTAGACAAAACTAACTTTATCCATTCCAGTTCTAGGGGTAATGGGTCAGCAAACTTTTTAGAAACAATAGAATGCGATGCACCAGTATCAATTAAGACATATGCATTCCTGGAACAAACTTTCAATATACCTTCCACTAAGCCGCCTCCTTCTACTTGCTCAGTCTCCTTGATTGCATGAAGACGGGCATTCTTGGTTACTGGGCGTTTTCCGTCATCGGCTTGATTATTTAGTAGTGGGCAATCGGGAATCCGATGCTCATGACTCCCACAACGGAGACATGCTACTAGTTTCCTCCAGCATTCTTCTGCTCTATGACCCGCTTTATCACAATGCTTGCACACTGTATTTGGAGAGGTAGTGGTGATAGAGAAGGGCTTGGTCTTCTTGAACTTTTGGTCTTGTGAGGGAATACCTCCATTGCTAGGCCTCTTCTTGAAGTTGGGTTTAAAGGAACCCGAACCTGTAACTTGTTCCTTCTTATCCTTACCACGAATCCTATCAGACAGTTCCGTGGCATCTTCTAATAGTTGAGCTCGGCGTACTATCTCTGAGTAGACTTGAATGTCCATCGGCGCCAGTTGAGTAATAGCTTGGGGCCTGAGCCCATTAAGAAACCTCCTAGCATTCATTTTCTCGGTGCTAACTAGATGCTTAGCATATCGAGACAATCTAGAGAATTGGGCCTCATACTCGGCCACTGACAAAGATCGTTGCTTTAATGCAACAAATTCTGCAGCCTTCTTTTCCTGAACTCGGTCCGAGAAATATTTCACGTTGAAGTGTTCAACGAATTCTTCCCACGAAACCTGATCTTGATGTATAGTAGCCTCTATTGATTCCCACCAGCACCTAGCATCCCTTTCTAACTGAAAAGTAGCTAATAAAACTTTATCCTGATCCGTGCATTGCATAACACGGAATATACGTTCTATCTCCCTAATCCAGTGTTCAGCGTCATCTGGATCAGTAGAACCCGTGAACTTGGGTGGGTTCATGTTCTTGAAAGTCTGGTGGAGACTTCCTGCTTGTTGTCCACCTCCTAGTGTTACTTGCTACAGTACTTGAGTCATGCCTTGAAGGGTACGCTGCATGTTGCGCCATTGAGCACGTTCGGCAGCCATTATCCTACAATTACAATAACTAGATTAATATGTGCTTGTATTTAAAGACTCATATACTACGTTAACTTTAACCCTTGGTTCTACCCAATCTCACTGGTTGAAGGTTTAAAACTTATCCTTGGACTTGGGTTTTTCCTAGGAATTGAATACCCTAGGCTCTGATACCACAAAAACTGTCACGCCCCGAGCGCGGAAGATACTCGGATATGCGCGACGAGTTTATATCAATCATGTCAATCAGAGTAGTAGTGTATTCGACACCAAAACAGAGATGCGCAAAATAGAAAGATAACCCAATCCTTTATTTCATAATGGATAGACTATTACAAATCCAATACTCTATTCAATTAAAAAGGAAAAGTACATAGTTGACTCAAGAAAATAGGAAAAAGACTAGATGACACTTGGAAAAGCTCTAGCTCTTTCACTATTGACTTTCCCCATCAGATTGACCTTCTTCGTCGGACTTACCTGAAAAGTAGGGAACACACGGAGTGAGCGAACGCTCAGTAGGAACTTATATCTCAAGTGCTAGCAAGGGGTTTAAATAATTACATTTTTCATGAATGTACTATAACTATGCATGCTCGCATAAAACGACAAGATAGAGAGAGAATTTATCAATAAGACGGCAAGATGAACTAGTCATGAGCTTTCAAGAAAAGATAACAAGATATTCAAGCAAGTACTTCTTAGCAAGTCATGTCAAGAACTTTGGCTATCATGTATCAAGTAAGCAAGTAATTACCCTTTCTCGGGTCACGCAATTCATGTCAAGTACGAGTCAAGTACAAGATTTGTGTGGATTGTCCAATCAAGCTAGTCATGCACTCGGTATAATGCCAGATACCTTATCATTCAACTCCCATGGGCACAAGTACTTTCGGGTGCTCCTCCCAGGACCAGATCGGGCCCTATATGCGCAGGCATTTATCATGTATATTTGACATCCACTCTTGTATATATATATATAGCCAATAGGGAATTTCAACAATTTAAGCTTGTAGACACGTAGGATAACTTTGAGAGAATGGAGTCCAAAAATATGACATTGGACATAGATAGGCGATAACAACGGTACAATCACGATGAACGATGAAACTAGTTGGAATTAGGTTCCCTTAACTCGGGCACCATGACAAACAATTATGGACATTCTTTACATAGAATTGAGGTCCACATGAACAGTACATCAAAGGCAAGATACCCTCATTCTTATTATAGAATTGAGGTCCACAAGAACATCAACAAATGGCATGATATCATCATCCCATTAAGAATTCTCATGATATACTCTTTGCATATCATAAGGGCCGGTATACCATGTTTTCTTTAGAGTGACATGGCATTCAATAGTGTAATGGGTTTTCAGGGTACAACCAGCTCAGTCGACCTTGAGGGATTCCAAGGTACGAGGAGTCTTACGGAGGTCTCTATGACTAACTCGCTAGTCCAAAGGAACGGAATGTCCAATGGAGAGCTTGTATGTCAATGAGAATTGAGGGTGATCGATAAAACATCATGAAACGTGGGACTATACTCACGGAGTGGAGATATAGTGCCGATATACATATATATAGATATATTGAAACCATCGGTTATCAGAAACAGGGTAAAAACATTTTTACAGGAAAATAACGACTTAAGTAAAGTCACTACTCAAGTAAATAACGCCTTCAGTAAGGGCGTTTATCTATTTTACATTTTTGCGAATTTTCAATATTTCCGTATTTTACCGAAAACGCGCCCTGGTAAGGGGCGTTTAATTAAAATTTGACGACGTATGCAATGGTCGTTCATTCTTTACCTCTATTTTTGCAGAATATATATTTTCAGTAATTTATCAGAAACACGCCCTAGACAGGGGCGTTACTTTTAAATTCACGTCCTGAACAGGGGCGTTAGTCAAGTGAGAGACGACCTATACAGGGTCGTGTATTTCAAGAATTTATAATTTTTCAAGTATTGAAATTTCCAAAAAAATGAGATATGGTCATGACAGGATAATATCAGGATGCACTGATTTAGAATCATGTTTAAGTGAATATTGGACTAATTAACATGGGTAATTATCAGGTAATTAAATTGACGTCTGTGTACAGGGCGTCAAATCTTTTGAATTGACGACCTTGTCAGGGTCGTTTATTTAAATAGCGCCCTAGTCTGGGTCGCGTATAAAATTAGCGCCCTTGGAAAGGGTGTTTCTTTCCAACAATAGAACTTTTAAAACTTGTGAAAACTATATGCATGAACTAATATATATGGTTTAATATAGTTATTATGGTGATTTGGGCTACAGTGCTTGAGAAAACCTACCTTGATGATGATAAACTGACGGATGAACAGATGTAGGTTCTGAACGATACTCTGTTTTATAAACAGAGTCTTTTTGAAGCTTTCGATCCTAATAGCAGCAGCAAGGGTAAATAAGAGGATGTAGATGAAGAATCCTCAATACTTCAATCAACTGGGTTCACTTCTACAGACAACCTGTAGAGACAGAAGAACGAAGAAGAAGATATTAAAATCTTCTTATACGTAACCGAAAGCAAGGGGAAAGAACTTACTTGTTCTTCGGAAGACAGCAGCTTTCAACCTGTAATCAGAGAAGAGTATGAAGAATCATTAGTTCTTCATGCGTTGATCGAACACAATATAAGGAAGAAGGAAGAAGAAGAACCTGCTGTTCTTCGCATACCTTTGAAAACTCCGAACGCCAAATAGCGTTCTCGGTTCAAGCAGAAGGTTATTTATAAGATATTGGAAATCCTAATAAGGTTAGTGTTCGATTGGAAGTAATACTTCCATGATAGAGTTATTACTACATTCGAACTCTTTCTCATAGTTATCAACTTACCCTGGATAGACTCCGGGGTCGAACGAAACTCGAACTGAATTAGCGACCTAGGTCAGGGCGTCGAATTTAAATTGACGCCTTGTCAAGCGTCGTTTCTTGTTGAAACGCATCCACGCAAGGGACGTTACGCTAACTTGCCCTTTTTATTTATTTTGGTCGTTTGTAATTTGACGCCTTGATGTGTGGGCGTCCTTTCTCAAAACACGCCTTAGGTAAGGGCGTTTTATTTTAAAGTAGCGCCTATATCTGAGGCGTTATTTTCATCAGGGTTTAATTATTTTTTTCCAAGCTCTTTCGTTTATTTACTAAATCTTTTAATCTATTTTGATTTATTTATTCCTTTTAAATTTATCAGGGTTGCTACACATTTGGTCATCCTTTCTTTTGAACACGCCCTAGATAAGGTCGCTTTTTAAAACACGCCCCTCTTCAGGTCACGAATCACAAAAATGCAAAGATCAAATCAAAACACACAAAAATAGAAAAACTTCATATTATGAATATATTGAAGTTCACTTTGGGGCGTCAACATAGTGACATGAGATTTGATCAACATAGCGTCAATTTTGGCGTGTCTACAACGTCTTGATGTAGGTCGTCAATTTGTAATTTGACGCCCTTCTGAAGGTCGTGTTTTATCCTTCGGTGTCGTGTTTTGATGTAGGTCTTCCATCTTTGCCAAGCGAGATCGCAAGTTCGCTACCATGGTATCACGGACATCCTGCAGCCATAAGAGTCAGCATTTCCACAACAAAAAGCCAAAAAGAGAGAGGGAGAAAAGAGGAGAAAATGGGACCTACTTCCACAAGTCTCTGGGGTTGGAGCCGCTCTGCATACATTGTCTTATACAGACGCAGATAGTCTTCACTATCCTGCGCATGCGATTCCACAATTGTGCCACCCCGTTGCCAATCTTCATACTGTTCGGTGAACCGCACGCGCCAATCAATGCAGGTTGCCGGTCCCCATGTCTTTCTCCCAACGCGAGGTGGCACAGCCGTATCCACCCATTCCTGAGCCAGTCCTAAAGTCCTCATAACCAATCGTAGCCGAAGCGGCTCGATTTCATTCAGGCAGTGCATCCACAGTTCCCATCCGAACCGGGCACGACTTGTTAGAACCCATGGTTGGTCGACATCGACCATGCCTGAGTAGGGTCTCTAGTTTACCTAGGTCAGGTTGTACATACCCGTTTAGCTGGTCAGAACCAAATAAAAATAATCCAGAAAAAAAAAATCCCACCATTGCTACAGAGAACTCCTATATCTCCCGCCTTAGCACCATCAGTTGGTAGGTTAGGGGTGCCGCACTCATGATAGGTTGCCACCGCCTGGCTAGCGGCACCATCACTGGTCGCCAATGTTGAGCTCTCTCCATCGGGAGGTAATAATAGCTCCACAGCTACTTTAGCGCATGTCATCAGTACCTTAAGTGCGCTATCACAAAAACAAACAAAAAAAATAAAATAAAATACAAAACAAAATCAAAAATACCTGGATAAATGGTGTGAAACCACTCGCAGTCATCTCATGGTCTGCCTCTTGGGACAGACCTGTAAACAAATGCGCCAGCATGGCAGCTCCCCAGGCATACTGACCTACTCTTTCGAGGTCTAATAGCAGCTCTAGGAAACGACAATGGATACCGTCTCCTTTCGAGCTCAGTATCAATCTTTCCAGCAAGAAGAGGAGAAATCTCCTCAAATCCATGCTGGATCTTTCCCAATTGCCAAAATCTATGCAGTACACAGCACGACATCCTCTTTCCATCCTATCTACGAATTCTTCTGAGGACTCATCGTCCCATCGACGAGTATCAGTGAGCCCTAATGCCTCCATGATAGATGTCCTAGCTACTGACTTGTTCTTTCGTCCATCTAGATCCAAACCCAGTAGCTTCTGGGCACCTTCTCGGTAGTCCACGTAAGTGACTCCGGTCACTGCCTCGCCATCCACCTTGAGGCTCGTGATTCGGGCCACTTCTTCCAGGCTAGGCACCATGTGCCCCCAGGGCATCAAGAATGCCCGACTCGCTGGGTCCCATCTTTCACGCAAGGCTTGGATCAGGACCAGGTCGAGCTTGATCGGCTCGATCCGTAGGAAGGTACCAAATCCCATCACGTCTAGCCTGGCCTTCTGAAAATCCGGGAGACCCCTGTATGCTGCTACTACTAACTCCCATGAAATGTGCGATTTCATCACACTCTGCGCATGCATAAGGAATGGAGAAGGGTGTTGTCAAAAGAAAGGAAGAAAGGAAGGAAGGAAGAAAGAATGAGAAAAAGGGCAGGAGAGCTCAGCTTACGAGTTGCGATTGGGTCCTTTCATTGAAGTGCCCTTCGAGGTCCGAGAGCTTCCTGGAACTGCTACCGCTGGACCTGCTTCTCTTCGAGGAATGGGAAGATTCGCCCTCCATCCCGATCTTAGAACTCTGAGTTCCTTCTCTTTCATGAAAATTTGTACTCTTCGAGTTGGCTCTCAATGTCCCTTCGATAACGAAAGAGACATGTATTTATAGAAATGGGAGAAGTGCGGGCCAAGATTGCCTTCATCACCTTTAACGACAGCCCTCGCGATAAGACGCCTGCCCTGCGGTCCCATGTGTCACTTCACCGCTCGCGCAGGGTGATTGATTGGACAACATGCTCCCTATACCGTTAGGGATGCCCTGTTACGATGTAGAGGTCGTCCGCAAAGGTTGAAAGATCACCCGGGAAGAGGGGCTAGGGCTGTCATTGTTGACTTCCGCGGCTGATTTCCGCATGGAAGATGATCAGAGCAAGATACGATTCCCCGGGGTCTCGGCAGACATATCACATGGGAGCAGTGCAAAGAAGAAGAAGTGTAGGGAAGAAGGAACGCACAAGAGAACAAACAAGCAGCAGAAAATCAAATCACTCCATTCATTAAAATAAGTTTACATAAGCTGTCATAAACATCACAATCAGAGAGAGGAAGTGGGTCCACTGGCTCGCCAACTCTCGCCATTATCTGCATGCTCGTCCCTCTAGGCGTCCCTCTCCTCTCCCCTGAGGTGAGGGTCCCTCAGAAGCCTTCTGAATCCGTGTGCAGCAGCACCCGCCTCGCCTCGTAGCGCTTGCTCCACAGCGGTGGCTCGCTGCTCCTCCCCTGGCGTGGCGAAGAAGCCACCAACAGAAAAGCGGCCAAACTGGCGGAGTTGCTCCCCGAACTCTCGCGCTCTCTCGTAGCGCGTCTCCATCGCTCCCAGCCTCTGCACCATGACCTAAAGGCCTAGCTGGAGCTCCCTCACCTGGGCCTCCAAGGCCTTCCTCTCGGCCTGATCTCGCTGTCGCTCGGCCCTTCTCTCCTCTCTCTCTCTCTCTGCCTCTCTCCTCGTCACCTGGAGAAGGACCCTTAACTCCAGGATGTCTGGAGAAGGCCTCTCCTCACCACGACGCTACAGCTCCGCTATAGTCACTACCCAGGCATCACGTTCCTCTTCCGCCCGGGCCGCACGGGCCACCGCACCGGCGAGTTGCTCTCGAAGGGAGGCAATCTCAAGAAAAGGGGCCGACAAGCTGGAAAATGCGCCGCCGGCCATTCCCACCATCGCTGTCTGCTGGGCACGCTGGAACAAACAAACAACGGCCGTCAGCTAAGCTCCAAAAAAAAAAATTGGGGCCTTACTATCACCTCTGTCCGTCTCCCAAGCTGAAGAGCCCCCACTCGGTCCTCCCTTTGCTGCCGCAGGAAGTCAGAGCTGTCCTACACCAGTACGCTCCCTCGCTGTCCAGGGAGACATATGCGCCAATCCTTGAGCTTCACCTTGCCGCGACTCTCCTTCCTAACACAGCTCGGATCATCTGCACTCGCCCATTCATCGGCCAAGCCCGGGGCCCTCGCCATGCCCTGCATCAAGAAAGAAGGGTCTTACGTCAAAACATGAGAACGCGTCCATCATTTGAGTGCAATACTCGCCGAACCCTTTTCCCTCTCGCGTGGCTCGCTCAAAACTCAAAATAGATAAAAAAGGAGAAGATCGAAGGACATACCGGGCCGTGTTCACCTCCCTCCGTACCATCAAGCCCCTCGGATCCCTCAAGTACCCGAAGGGGTCCTTCCTCTTCCATGGATGCCTCTCCGTGCTCTTGCGCGTCCCTCCTCGGGCGTGGAGTTCCTCGCCCCTCTCGCCCTTCACCATGATTCGGCCCACCAAACTCCATCGATCGAGAGTGGAAGAAGACAAGGACGGGCGAGCAAATCTCGACGGGAGGCGGGCTCGTTTGCGGGTAAGGCACGGGAGAAGAAAGGCCGCCTGGCGCTTTAAATTTGAATTCAAAAGATAAGATGCGTCACGGCGCCTAGACGCGCCCAAAAGGAGAAAAGAAGAAAAAAAAAAAGAGGACCCCTCCGTGCAAGGCGTAGTTCCCTACTTTTCAGGGCAAGGTCTTGTGAAGCGTGCCTCGAAACAACTCGGTGCAAGAGAAGAAGCATGGAAAAGGGAAAGTGCATACGATAAAAGGAATCATTTCATTGCACATAAGCAAATAGTCAGTTATACATCATAAAGTGAGGAAGGTGGGGTGTACAAGTAACTCTCTAACTCTCGCTACCACCCTCTGATCATCTCTCTCCTCCCTCCTCTGACGGGGATCCCTAGGGGGCCTCCGCGAACTCTGAGAGGCAGTGCTCGCCTCGCTCTGTGGTGGCACGCTAGCCTCGAAGGTGCGGCGACGCTCCTCGGCCGAAGAAACCAGAAAGCTACCCATGGATAAAGAACCAGACTGACGAAGTCGCGCCCCGCGCTCCTTCGCCCTCTGATACCGCTCCTCGCTCTCCCGAAGCCTCCCCTCCGCCGTGCTGAGACTCAATCGGAGCTCCATCAGCTGGGCCTCCAGAGCCTTCCTCTCGTCCCAGTCTCGCAGTCGCTCTGCCCTCCTATCCTCCCTCTCTCTCTCTGTCCTCTCTCTCTCTCCCTCTCTCTGTCCTCTCTCTCTCTCTCCCTGTTCTCCCTCTCCTCTCTCTCTCTCATCGCCTCTCTCCTCGATAGCTCGAGGGTGATCCGCAGATCCAGCACGTCGCGAGGGAGCTCCTCAGCCTCCCGTCGCCGCTCCTCCTCCAGCTCCGCAATCCGGGCGTCACGCTCTGCCACCCAGGCGTCGCACTCCTGCTCAGCACGAACAGCACGGGCCAGGACCTCCCGAATCTCGGCCACCTGTCAAAGCACGTATGACCCATAAGAGAACAGTGAAGGAAGAAGAGCAACTGGAAAGAGAGTCGGGGTCAGGCAGACACTCACTCGAACCTCGCGGTCACGCTCGACCTCCTCAGCCCGGGCCACCGCGTACGCCAGCTGCTCCTGAAGGGTAGAAACCTCCGGAGGAGGGACCCACGAACTGGAACCCACTCCACCAGCCATCCTGGCTGCCGCTGCCTGATGGGCCCGCTGAAACACGGAACAAACGACAGTCAGAGGCTACGCATCGAAATCCAGGTCACAAAACAAAAAAAATGCATTGCATAGACTCACCAGGATCTCCAACTCCTGTAGGATGGCCACCAATTGTCGCCTGGCGTCTGCCAGCTGGGCCCGCAGGTCGGCAATCATGTTATCACGAGCATCCTACATTGCATATAAATTAGTGTCACATGCATATACATATAGAAAAGGGAAACATTTTTCATTTCACGCTTATCCCTGCCGCACCACCAAGGAAGAGACGCTCCCCGTACGTGGCTCGATGCCGTCTCATGTAATCGCTGCTGTCCGGTACATGGGACACCACTGGGATCCCGCCCTGCTGCCAGTCCTGGTATTGTGCAGGGAAGCGCGTACGCCAGTCCACGATCTTTGCCTTCCCCTTGGTCTTCCGCCCGACGTGGACCGGCTCATCTACGTCGACCCACTCCTGGGCTAACCCCAACGTCCTCATAACCAGCCTGAGCCGCAGCGGCTTGATCTCGTTCAGGCAATGGACCCACACGTCCCGCCCGAAACGAGGATAACCCTCTACCACCCAAGGCTGGCCAGCATCGGCCATGCCCAGGTAGGGCCTCCACACCACCTGCATCACCATACATGCATCATGTTAGTTGCCATTAAGTCACATGCATAAAAACACCAAAAAAATCATACGCATCATACCATAGCCTCGGGGTATTCGCTCAGCTCCCGACGAAGCGACGCCAACTGGTAGCCGTGGGGTGCCGCGACCATGACCGGCCTCCACCATCGCGCCAGAGGCACGGCTCTCCTGTTCCCCTGTCTGGCTCTTCCCATCGGGAAGTAGTAGTAGCTCCACACCTGCATCCATCATACATCATTAGCACGAACAATTGCATATTTAACTACGGTAAAATGCATAAATAAAATATTTACCAGGAGAAAAGGTGCAAAGCCGCTGACTGTCATCTCCCTCTCTGAAGTCTGGGAGAGATCGGCGATCAAATGGGCAAGCAGAGCCGCTCCCCACGCATAGTTCCCCACTCTGTCCAGGTTCGCCAAGATCCCGAGGAAGCGGCAGTGGATGCCGTCCCCCTTAGTCCCCAGCAGAAGGCGGCCCAGGAAAAAGAAAAGGAATCGCCGGAGGTCTAGATCCACCAGCTCTCGCTCGCTCGGGTCCTGGGTAAAAGCTGCCCGAGCGTCTCCCTCCAGTCGTGCCAAAAACTCAGCTCCAGTCTCGCTGACCCGCTGGCGCGGGTCACCAAATCCGAGCGCCTCCATAATCTCCACTCAGCCGACTACCCTGCTGTCTCTGTCAGTTGCGCTCGTCTCTAGCCACAGCAGGTCCAACGCACTCTCTCAGTAATCGGGGTAAGTGACCCCACTGACTGCCTCTCCGTCAACTCGTAGCCCGGTGATCCGAGCTACGTCCTCCACTGTCGGTACCATGTGCCCCCAGGGCATCAGAAACGCCCGGCTCGGCGCGTGCCACCGCTCCCTCAACGCCTGGATGAGAGGAAGGTCAAGCCGGAAGGGCTCAATCTTGAGGAAAGTTCTAAAACCCATGGCGTCCACCCGCGCCCTCTGAAAGTCCGGCAGCCCACGATACGCTACCACCACCAGGGACCAGCTGATCGGCTCCTCATCACGCCCTGCACACCACAAAAACAAACAAAAAGGAACACATCAGCATCATGGATACTGATAAACAACAACACTGTACATAATATTTATTTATTTTTTATTTATTTTAAAATATATATATATATATATATATATATATATATATTTAAAGGCGTCCACCACCATGGACGCTTTCTTTTTATTTTCTTTATTTTATTTTAACAAAACCACAAAACAAAAACAAAAATAAAACAAAAAAATAATAAAATAAAAATAATATATCATATCATGAAGGCGTCCACCTCTATGGATGCCTCCTCATTTTTGATTTTATTTAATTAATTACGTAATAACCCAAAAAAATAATAAAAACAAAATAAAAAAGAAAGGATGGAGGCGTCCAGGCCCTTGGACGCCTCCTTCCCTCACTCCCCGGCCTTCTCCACACCGTCTCTCGCCCGCCTGTTTAGCCTAACAAACCAACAAAATGGAAGTCTAAGGAGCTTACCGGGTCGTGCTCATCCTCTCCCACGTCGCCTGCACCCGCAGGACCCTCCACAGCCAAAGGAGGCGCCTCCTCTCCCGCGGCAATCTCCTCTCCCACGGCAGCCTCCTCGGCATGATCCCTCAACCTCCTCGGACAACGAGCCCATCGTTTCCGCTTCTCTCCACCCTGGCTAGGGCCTCCTGGCTCCATTGGGAACTGAGAATGGGTCGTCAGAATGAACAGTAGAAGAGAACAGGGGGTGAGGCCCCTTTATATAGAAAACCACCAAGCTTTGGGGCGTCCAGGCGCCTGGACGCCCCCACGTTTTATTTTATTAAAAATTCAAAAAAAATATAGGGGCGTCCAGGCACCTGGACACCCCCACATAAAAAAATGAACAAAAATAAAAAAGAAAACATAGGGGCGTCCAGTCCCCTGGACGCCCCCACAACTAAAAACTAAAAAAATAAAAAGGAAAACATAGGGGCGTCCAGGCCCCTGGACGCCCCCATAAAAATTTTTAAAATTAAAAATATTCAAAACATTGGGGCGTCCAGGCCTCTGGACGCCCCCATAAAAATTTTTAAAAATAAAAAATATTCAAAACATTGGGGCGTCCAGGCCTTTGGACGCCCCCATAAAAATTTTAAAAAAAAATCAAAAAAATTGGGGCGTTCAGGCCCCTGGACGCCCCCATTTAAAAAAAAATGTATATACATAAATAAATATATATATATATGATCATAATAAATAAGGAAAAAGAAAAAAAGGAGAAAAATAAAAATCATAAAAATGGTAACAAGGGGAACAATGATCCAAGATGTCAAATTCCAGATTTTATTCCATCAGAAAAATAGAGTGAGCTACATCAAGGGCTTAGGCGCTTTAGGCCTTAACTTCCCCAGTTCGATTACGTAAGCCCTCCACAGCTCACATTCTTCCCCTACATGCGCTAAGGCCTTTCCCGCAACACTTGTCTTCCAGGGTGCTTTAATGGCCTTCGCATCCGATTCCGTGCCCAACTCCCTCTTCTTCAAAGGGACAATGCCGGTCAGCAGTGGGAACGAGTGGCGTGGAATGCCGATCTGGAGGCAGCACCGATGCGCGTTATAAAGGACAAACTCAGTCGCGCCGATCAGTTGGAGTTCAACTTCGGGAGAAGACCTCATGAGGAGTTCAAGTGAGAGTAGACATGCCGGTGCGCAAGTGAAGAGGCTTTGTGTCATGGTTCGAAAGTGAGACCGCCAGTCTTCACGTTTCTTTAGCCACGGAACACGGTTCGCCACGGTGCCACCGAAGCCTAAAGGGGGCTTTGTTGGAAGAGCTTCGAAGCAGTCGGCATCCCCTCACGGTGGTCAAATTTGAAGTGCAAATCTAACCTGCAATTCAGAACAAGTGCGCAGCCGAAAGGAGGCTTACCCATGCTCGAGGCAGTAAGGCCACTGTAAAGGTAGGCAAGGATGGCGGGTCCCACCCTCTTTCCACTCCAAATCCTGCGGATGGCACTCAGTTGGTCCTCCTCCACTATGTTGTCGGTATAAGGAAACAAGAGAGCACCCGCCAGACAAATGGTGAACCCTTTCACAATTCCTTCCAAGTGGTCATCATCTGGTGACCCTCTCAGGGCATCCATGACCCATTCCGCGAGCCTTTGCAAATCAATTCCTTTTTGAGTGCGGACCTTTCTGGCTGCGTCGGGCGGCATGAAGCTTCCAAGTACACTCACGGAAGTCCCCCTTGTCAGCATCCGCATAGCCTTTACCTTCCCGTCACTCTTGAATTTCTTCAATCCGAGCAGAAGTTCCACCTCCTCGAGGAGGATGGTCGCCTTGAAGGTCGGGAAGATGAAAGTGTGGGTCTGGGGATGCCAGATCTCCACTAGTGCGTCCATAGCCGCCCAGTCCATGCGAATCTTTTCATAGTGCTTGACATGAATAAGGAGCCCCTGAAGATGCCACCTCGAGAGTATGGCCCTCATGCCAATAGAGATGTTGTAAGTTAACTTTGAAAGCCATGGCAGTTTGGAAAACTTCCTCGGGCCTGGGAAGAGTGGATATGGCTGGAAAGAAGGAGAGAAAGGAAAAGAGGTGAAAAAGGATTCACGCGGAGAATTTGAAATGAAATCAGCTTACCATATGCGACTGGATCGTCCCACTCAGATGACCCTCGAGGTCGGAGAGTCGCCTGATCTCACTGCTAGGCCTGCCCCTCTTCATAACGCTGGAAGACTCTCCTTCCATCCTGAAATCCCTAGATTCTCCTCTCCTTCTCCTCCTGAGCTTTCAAAACTCTCCTTGGTGCATTTGGATGAACTAGCCTAAGGGAGTTACTTATAGGAAAAGAGAGGCGCTACAGGACGAAACACGTCACATCAGTGGTCAGTCGTCAGGATTTTGTCTAGATCTCCTTGTACTGTGGTGCGATTCTATTGCGATTCTGCTACTTTCTGATGTATTTAATCTATGTTGGTCTGTGCAGGTTTTACTAACGGACGTCTTTGTCCTATCTTGTGTACCGTCCTTCGGTGTTTGGTCCCCCCGTGTCATGCATCATATTATATGATACCTACGCTACTAGAACATGTCAAGGACCTTGCGACCCGAACGAATCTGGGATTTGAGTTCCCCTTCAACAAAAATGGTGATGATTCCAGAAGAATTTGGGTTGTACGGATAGGCCGTTAACTTGTGGTAGCATGGGGACGACGGTTCCGTTCAATGAAATGGTGCATGGACAAATGGGCCCCGGCTCAGTATCAGTTCACCGAACGGGTATCCTGACCCATTCTTAACGAGTTGACAATATTATCCTTGGCTATTTTCTATTTTAGTTTGTTTTAAATTTCTCTTTAAACCCAGCATGTATTCATATAGGACTTTGATTTTATTGCGAAAGATCATTCAAGTGATTCGATTGTGAAAGCCGTTGTGATTCAAATCTTACAAATATGAGATATTCCACTCTGAATGAAATACTGAGTTTCCTTGAAACGGCCCTACGCTGCTCTTCCAAAGGAGACCCTTGTTTGGACAGACCCTCAGATATTCCTTTACTTTTTACCTTGTTTGACCCACCTTGGCCGCAGCACTTCCACATTGGCTGGTAACCGCTCCCCAAAGGTGAAACCTGCAGGTTTACGAATCAGGTACTTCTACACCGAGAAGTTGGTCTTCTTTATTTTCGTGCCTGAGCACACATCTCACCCTCCCTTGTTTGATCTCCGTCCAAGCAATCATCAAATTTTAAAGACCTTCTTCAAGGTCGCCTCATTGAAACTACAGGAAAGATTCCAAACAGTAATGTCAAAAGCCTGTCTCATCACACCTTGGCATCAACTTATCAGTCCATTCCCACTCTATTTCACTCCACTTCGATACCATTCCATTACGTGTCACTCCCTTGCAAAGCAGACGTCAAGGCGGGGCAGCTGTAGACACGCTATTTCTGACATCTCCTAAGAAAATCTCATATTACTATGCGACGTCCTGCAGCGGCTTTCGCATTTTGAATCACTTGAGTGCTTCCTATTCTTGAGTCTTCTTCCACTCCTGCAACATCCGGAAATCGTCTCGTTGCGAAAATCATGCGGCATTCGGACGGCATCACCCCCAATCGGACGCAACGAAAGTTTTCGGAACCAGGAGAATGTCTAGCGGACGGCTACCGACGCCCTTTCGGGGAATCCGGGGGGGGGGGGGGGGGGGTCTTCATGGAGGCGTCCAGGCCCCTGGACGCCTCCATGACTTTCAAATATACAAAAATATAAAAATATATATATATAAAATAATAAAATCATGAAGGCGTCCACTTGACTGGACGCCTTAATCAATGCAAAATATATATAAAATAATAATAATAATATTGATAATAAAAAAACAAAATATAAAAAAATAATTTCATGGAGGCGTCCAGTTGCCTGGATGCTTCCATCAACTTGACCACTGGCGCCGATCAAAACCACGCGTTGTGCCAAACCGCGTGCGGCTTTCGGCGGGGGTTCGGTGGGCTTTTATGGAGGCGTCCAGTTGCCTGGACTCCTCCTTTAAAATATTCGAAATAAAAAAAATAAAAAAAGAATAAAATATAATTTTTGCCCTGATGAAGGCGTCCAGGGTCCTGGACGCCTCCATCCTCCGGAGCCCTATAAATAGAGACCCCCCCCTCAGTCCGAGGGGGGCTTTTAAGAGGTCTGATAGGCTGCCGGAGCCCAGAGGCTACCGGAGTCATTTCTAATCCGTGGGGTCTTTTGTAGGAGGAGGTTCTGCCGGCTTCTCGGGTGCCCGCGCTCGCGAGAGGAAGGTCATCTTCGTCCACCGCGCTTCCACATCGTCCCTACGCTGCCGAAGCTCCACCGGATCTCGCCATCGGCACATCCAATAAGCCAATTCTCTCCCCCTTCTTCTCCGTAGTTCTTTGCATTCATCATTTCGCATCCTCTATCACCCTTCATAAGGGCGCCTTGTCTTATATACTTCTTGCATTCATCATCGCACTTTCCTCCTACTCGAGTCCGAGAGGGGTTTAAAACCACACCAACCAGGTGTGTGTTCTGTCATGATTTCGTTATTTTCTTCGCAAGGGATTGATACTACACTGCCATTTTCTAATTCTGTTTACCTACTGTCTGTTATTTTACAAGGGTAACTAAGGAAAGCCCTCTCCATCGGCCGGTCGAAGGGGGAGGAAGAAGCAACCCGCCACTTCCTGCTAGTGAGGTAGGTGCGATCATTTCCATATTTTGGGGTCTTTGGCCCCTGGTGATCACATCATATTCTCGAGGCCGCGGCGAGTCACTTCCCCAATGGCCGTTTAAATTCCCGTTCTTATATTCTCTTTATATTTTGTTATATTCTTATCTGTTCATATTCTCGAGGCCGCGGCGAGTCACTTCCCCAATGGCCGTTTAAATTCCCGTTCTTTATATTCTCCTTATATTCTGTTATATTCTTATCTGCTCATATTCTCGAGGCCACGGCGAGTCACTTCCCCAATGGCCGTTTAAACTCCTGTTCTTTATATTCTCTTTATATCATGTTATATTCTTATCTGCTCATATTCTCGAGGCCGCGGCGAGTCACTTCCCGCAATGGCCGTTTCAATTCTTGCTATTTGATTTCTGCACCATTCCCGTCACCCCGAGGCCGCGGCGAGTCACTTCCCGCCATGGCCGTTTAACCCCCATATCTTGCTATATTGCATTTGTCCCGCTCGCCCTGCCGGAGCAATCTGCCGTCGTGGCCCCGTCTCTTTTCTCTTATTTCTGTGTTGCAGCAAACAAAACGAGCCCGCGCGCTCCGCATTTTCGTTTCTCAAACCGCGTGACGTCGCTCACAAACAGCCTATCCGAAGATTAAACACGCGAACCTGGATCATCATCATTTTTTGTTGAAGGGGAACATCAGATCCTGGAACGCGTGAGCAACCAACTAGTTCTCGAGATAAAATAATATAGTACCATATAATAATGCAACAAGGGTGACAAGAATAGAAGGCCATACCTGAATTACCTGTGCAGGTGAAACGGCGAGCCTTTTTGGATTTTCTTTTTCAGATTTTTATGGATTTTCATGAATAAGACAAACAAGATAAGCATAGCAATTAACCTAACGACAAACAACATGACATAACATGACGAATGGAAACAACACAACAAAATGAACAAGCACATAAGCAAAGGCATAAACAGACAATACGTATGCATGAACATGGAGTGACAAGACAACAATCGGCGGGACAACACATGGTTGGGATAAGAATACGACGGATCACACGGTTGGGACAACACACGGAACATGGAAGGACGACTGTCAACATGTGCAAGACAACTAACAACATGAGGTGAGGAACAAAACAACAAGCGTGTGGGATAATACGGTGGGACATGGACACGAGACAAAGATACGGTGGGACAAAAGAGACATAGACAAAACACACTCTTCAATCGAAATCTAAGATCAAAATGATGCAGAACCGCCAGGTTCATAATCGTGAGGCAAAGCCCTCTCATAAAGATATCATCATTGCAAACAAAAGTTAAAAATGTCATAAGCTTCAGAATAGATCGAGAGATAAGATTGATGAAGGAAAGAACAGATCACAAATGTGGACAGGAGGTAGAGTAAAAAATATAGCAAGGAATGCCTGAGTACCTGCAACCTGCACACTTAGCAAACAGATTACGCATCTGTTCTCAAAATATAATATAAAAGATAAACATTTTTAGATTTTTTTGATTTTCTCGATTTTTTTTTAGATTTTGAAAATATTTAATTTGTTTTGGATTTGAATAATATTTCATTTTTTTTTTGAATTTTTGACAATATCTCATTTTTTTGGATTTTTGACAATATCTCAATTTTTTTGGATTTTTGACAATATCTCAATTTTTTGATATTTTTTTGAATAGTAATCTACAACACCCAAAGACAGGCTCGAACTACTGGCCAGGGATCGCCGTCCCTCCCATCTCATTAAAGACTTCCCTTGAGTAGGGCGTGCATGTGAGGGTGGCTTACCACAACCAACCGCCTCTAAAGAATGGTGCCCCTACTAAGGCCATACCCGGGATACAACCCAGCCTAAGAGGGAGAAGCAGAAGAAAAATTGGAGACAAGCTTCGTGCAGGATGGGAGATATCAAGGCTCGAATTCCTTCTAGGGCACTACCCCTCAAAGAGATAGCCTGTTGCGCTGGGACTTTGTGTCTTTGATTTTCAGACCCATATTTATTAGGCACGCATGCGACCGGGCTCATGACGTCCCGCGGGGAACTGTACTGCCACTCTTGCCATGCCTTTGATTCATAATTTTGCATTGATTCATTTTCTCATTTTGGTAGCCCTTATTGGCTAGATATAGCATGAAAGCTTACTTTTGAGGGTCAAGACTGCCCCTATTTGAGACCTCTATCGTATTAGATAGCACCTAGGTTAGTCATCTCATCCATCCATCGCTTGCCCCTGCACTTGGCCGAGCAGAGAAAAGAAAAGACCTTTGTGCATACCCAAAGTATGGCCAAAGCAGCAACGTTGTTGCACTAGAGGGGTCGGCTATAGCTCGCCGTGTTGTGTGTGAAAAACGCATACTCAAAGGTCACCCTCAACGATCAGGGAAGGAAACTAGACTCCCACCGCAGAGCTATCACTAGCCTAAAGATGCTGCAGAAGCGACTTATTTGACTAAGCAAACTAACTAAAGCTTAAGGCCACTCAACCATGTTTTAAAGAACCAACGTTATAAGCGTGTGTAGAAATAACATAGTAATAGCAATGATAACATGTTCTTGCACAAAATAATAGACACCTTTGCAAATCCATGGCGTGGAAACTGACCTCCTGAAGCGATTTTGATCGTCGAGCTTTGAGGAGCGCGAGCTTTGTTTTCCTTGCTTGTCAGGATAAAGGATGAAAGGAGAGCAAAGGATTGGATTCCTCGACATGGAGGAGTGGCAGACCTCATACTGGATGAAGAAGGGATAAAAAAGGAAGAGAGACGAGGGCTAGAACTCCCTCATTAAGGCACTGAGGCCCTGATAACAAGGAACCAAGTACAGAATAACCAGGGATTAGCTGAGATCAAGGCGGGCTAAAGCCTCGAAAACAGCAAGAAAAAGGGTGAGAACCCCGAAAGGGTGAGACAGAAAGAAGAGAAAGACGACGAAAAGATAACTGTGAAGATAAGGAATACGGATAATGATCATCCGATGTGGTCGGAGAAAAGGAATAGCGATCACCCGACAGAGGCGGGGAAGAGAATGTATGAACACCTGACAATGTCGGGAAAAAGAAATGGAAACCACCCGACGAAGTCGAGGAAGGATCAGAAAAACCACTCGACAAGGTCGGGGAACGAGCGCAAGGAATTCCCAACAAGGTCGGGGGAAAGAGACGAGAAGTGAAATCCGGACGTATCCAGGAAGGAAAGCTAGAAGATGCCCCTAGATCAGGGGAAGAGGAGGACATAGGCTGAGGCCTAGAAAATTTTGAGGATAGGAACAGATGGTGGAAATATGGTCAGGTGGTGGAAGGTACACCACCCACGGATAAGAACTGAGCAACAGAAAAGACGAATGGACGGAAGAAGGAGATGAGGCAGTGGACCCCCCAGTGCACAACTGACGGCCCTTGAACTTACGTCGCCGCCTCTTCTTAGCCGCAATCTTCTTGAAACAACGCCGCCTAGCGCGGGCTCGACTTCCCGGGCTCCTCAATCTGTAATGTCTTCTCAAATAGCGGGCCCACCTGGCAGATGGCCTGGCCCGGTCATGAATATGCAGTTTCATTGGGGCGGCTGCCCCTAGACCCCCAGTGCTAACAAGATGCAGACATTCTTGGGCAAACAGCTTCTCAACTGAATGAATATCATGAAGCCACGGAGTTTTGTCTCTTGGCACTAGAACATAGAGGTTCGGCAACTCCACTCGGCAATCAGGCTTGAAGCATAACTCCCATACTAGAAGTGCAGGACAAAGCTGAGGGAGATTAATGCGCGGCGTTGACGTGGCCGGCATGCTAATAAATTGAGGGAGGTTGCACAGCAAGTGCAGAATATCCTTGGAAAGTGCAGAAGATGCAGCCAATTGCCCCTTGAATAGGGAATCCATCAGGCTCCGGGCAGCCGTATGTGTTAGCGTAATCTGAGTAGAGAACCCCTCTCGACCAGGAAACTGAACAGCAATCGAGCGCGAGGTAATAACAGCATTAATGATGAACTTCCCGGCAAGCAAAGAGATTGCTACCAGCCTCGCCTTTGAAGAAACTGGCACCAACACAAGGGAACTCTTCTTTGCAACAGTTCTCTAGTAAATGCAGGCTCATTACCCCTAAAATGGCAAGGAACCAGGACTTGGACCGGCATGCGGCTAATGAAATCTTGAGGCTTGTAATGCATAATCAAAGCCTGGATCGGCTCCTTTTCTCCCTGGGGACTAGACCCGAGGAGCACCAAAGGTAGCATGTACATGCTTCGTGAAGTGGGAAGTGGCAGAGGGAGGTTAGAAGGAAGAGGTTTGAAGGGCGCGGGTGGCGATGGTGCAAGCGATGGGGAAATACTGATGATGATGGGCATGGGTGGAGGTAAAGGCAAAAGTGGAGGTATGGGTTTAGGGTCGGCCCGCTCGGACTCAGAGGATGATGGCGAAAAAAGTGGCATCGGTGAAGGTGACAGAACAGGGATTATTACAAGGGTAGGTGATGAAGAGAGTGGTGACGATAATAGGGATAATGGAGAAGGTGATGATGGAGATGTGGCCAATGGAGGCGGCAAAGGTGGAGGTGGAGAAGGTGGTGGCAAAGGGGGTGATATGGTTGATGGAGATGGTGAAGGGGAAGAAGGAGGAGAATGAGGTAGTGGCGTAATGGAGGAAGTGGCGGGTGGTGGCGCTCTTCGACGTATCTTCACGACTCGTCGAGAGGCGTTGGGGATAGGTGTGGTGGTGGAAACGGAGGGTGAAAGAGAGGTTGCCCGAGCGGAGGCTGGGGTAGGTAAAGGTTGTGGAGGAGATGGGATGGAGGAAGAAGTAGGTAACGGAGCAGGTATCTTATCAACTGAAGAAACACCAGGGTGCCCCTGGTCTTGAAGTGGAGACGGTTGCCTAGGCGGCACGGCTTGCTGCTGCTGCTGCTTGCTGTTGACATCTGAAATAACTTGGCGCATGATAGCCCAATCAATCATATTCTTATCTTACAAACTATAAACAAGTTCCTGGAACTCGGGGCAATTCTCGACCACATGCCCCTGTTGACAAGGGAATTCACAGAAATGGAGCAAATTCCTGACCGCAGGTCGGCAAGGCATAACCTGAGGGAGCTGCAACGCATGGGTGGCCATCAAAGCCCTGAAAATGTCTGTAAAAGATTCCGGCAACGAAGAGTGAGGAGCCCGCTTCGGGCAAGGTGGATGCCGAGGGGTGTGAAAAAGTAATGGGGATGGTAGTGGAGGTTGCGTAGGTAAGGGGAATTGCGTAGGTGAAGGCGGAGGGCTAATAAGTGAAGGAGATGGAGGTGTGGAGGGAGTGGGAATGTAATGGACGGCATCCACCCGCTGAGGGTGTGACGTTTCCTTGACCGGAAGTGGAAAGGTGTGGGGAAATAAAACAACGGAGGGCTGACTCGTGGAAGGCTGATATGCGGTGGAGTGCATGGAGGTATAGGGGTGTGTGGGAGTGGAAGGTTGACTCATGGGGGGATATGAGGTGGATGACGTATGGGCGGCGTATGCGGGCGTAGAAGGTAGAAGAAATTCGGGGTCAAGGGAAACTAGGAGTTGTTGGCTAATGAAGCGGGCTCGACTGTAGAGTTACTGCCATGAAGTGATATCATTCAGGGCTAAGATGCATCTGAGCTCGGGCGTTGCATTAGAAATAACCATCTTGATCTGCTCGCCCTCTGGAATATGCCCCGAGACTTGCGTGGCTAGGCGACGCCAGCGGTCGGCAAAGGTCGAGAATTTCTCGTCGGGCTTCATCTTCTCTTGGGCCAGATCAACCATAGAACATCTGGGCCCAATCTAGTCCTGGTATTGCTGAATAAATCTTGCTTGGACGGCTTGAAAATTCATCATCTGCTCTTGCGGTAACGTGAAGAACTAATCCTTAGCCGGGCCCTCTAAAGATAGGCCAAACAAATAGGCCATCAAGTGTTGATCATGCTGGAACTGGGCTAACTCATGCAAGAAATCCTTCAAATGGACGTAGGGGTCACCAATTCCACCATAGCGGCGATAAGCCGGAATCTGTGAACGTGGTGGAAGCTGAAGACCTTGAAATGCAAATGGAATATCCAAAGAAGTTTGAGGATTGATTCGGCGTTCCAATTCATCAAGCTGGTGTTAGGCCTGAGCGAACATCTCCTCGGTAGGAAGAGTCCGAGAAGGATATGGGCCAGCCCGAGCAAGAGATGATGAATTTAGACTAGGATAATGATGATGGGTCGGATAAGGGGACCCAACCTGAGAAGAAGGAAAGCCCATTCCAGGAAGGGAGGAATGCGCGGGTCTGGGAGAATCGCGTATGTAAGAATGAGGATGGATTGGGCTAGCAGCAGCACGGGCGGGGTAAGAAGACCCGTTTAAAGAATGGGGTCCAATGGAGGAATAAGGAGACGGGCCCGCATGGGAAGAGGAATCCACACGGGGATAAGAAGAGGGAGAAGTACAGGAATAAGGTACAGGGGAGAAATGCTCCATGGGGAAAGTGGAGACTTTATACAGTGAATTTCAAATGAATACAAGGAGGGGATTAAGCCTAAGATAAATGCAACTAAAGGGAGACACACAAGGATGAACTAGACCTAATGAGCCTATTCTGACAAAAAAGATGCAAATGATGACACTGTGCAGCATACAATGGAGGAGAGAGATGAGAAAAGAATCAACCAATTACTCAAGCAAATTGCAAATGATGCACGGAGATTTTTATATGTTCTTTTAGGACCTTAGTGGACTAATAAAAAATGTGAGTTCACTCAACCACGAGGTACCTAAATAGGGTGAGAATGGAGGACTGGCAGACTCTAAAGGACTCTCTCTCGCACGAATGCAGACCCTAGACTGGGGGGTGGTATGGTACAACCTGTCCGGCATCGGTGTGGGAATCCACGGCTCACGGGGGCTTACAGAGATCCTCAGCAAGGTCCCTAGTCGGCTCCAAGGAATATGGAGACGAGAGGAAACCCTACCTCGGTAGGAATGCAACTACTATGAAAAGGGATGGATGCTCCTATGCGCACCGGAGTGCATGCACAATCTAGCCTAGCAACTATCAAACAATGATCAAGCAAATATATGAGCAATAAAATAATGATGCAACAATGGTAAGGGAGCAGGGGGAGATCGACAACTAGCACCAAAACTGACAAATCGCATGGAATATAGCCATCAGAATGAACAATGAGAGCGCTGCGGCACCATAAGAACGATCTGGATGCGACCGCTCGAAGAGTTAAACAGTCGGTAGAGGATCGTATAATCCAGGGAGCGACAGAACGACAAAATGACTGCAAAATAATCACATAATACTGTAAATATGTGATAGCAGTAATGAGGAACGTACCAGAAGAACGGTCTATAACCGGCCGCGTGCGCTCTGGGACGGACCTCCAGCAACAACGTACCTACAGCCAGAACACACCGAAGCGTACCTATGCCGAAGAGATGAACGACCAGAGACAGGCCGCGCAGAAGGATGGACGGTCGATGAGACACCGTCTACGACAGGGCGCTGGAAGAGGACTGGCGCTAGTCACATGGGAAGAACGGTGGATGATCAGCCGCTCCAGAAGATGGACGGCTCTGGGAGAACCGCTCACGTCCCAGAAGGCAGAAAACACACCCAACCTGCAAATCACTCCGAGAAGAGAACTAAACAACAAAAAGGGGGGTCAACAACTCACAAGCACGATGGGCACTAGGGGTCCCACCGTGATCGCCACAAAAGAAGGGTGTAGATATATTTTCTCCTCTTACTTAAAGGTAGATATACTATGAATAGATCAACAATGCGATGAGTAAATGAAGAATAGTAAGAGGAGAATGGAAAATGAAAGTGACCGTGATCGCCACCAAAGCGTCAGACGGGATGAACACGCCGTGCATTGGAAAGGAAGGGGAGACACTTGCCTAGCTGCAGCACTGGGAAGATGCGTGGTTGATGCAGAACCGCCTATATGACGCGCGATCTTACGATAGACCGTCTAAGGCTGCTACAGAACGTGCGGGAGGAAGAGCTCCTGGAGGATGGACGGCCTAAAGTAGACCGCAAGATGAAGAAGGGCGGCGCAGGAAGAGCCGCACGTCTCCTTGAACGGGAAGTGAGGAACCGCTCTAGTCCACCATGCCAGAAGTTGTTAAAGGGCTCACCTCCACCCTCTCCAGCCGGCCAGAGGGGATGGGCCTCGTGCTGATGAAGTGCTGACCTGCAGAACAACGTAATGACACAAGAAGAACGCCTAGATTAGAACTAAATGGTGTGGTAAATGTCAAGATGGTAAGAAATGGACATAAATAAATGGAAAGGGGGATACCTGGGGGGTTTTAAACCCCTAGGGTGTCAAAAACGCAGGTGGATGAGTGCATGGTGATGAAAAACGGAGGAGGACGGAGGGAGAAAGCAATGCATGCAATGAACGGTGACGAAAGCTATAAAACACAAACGACTCTAAACATTGACTACTCCCTGGACCGGAGGCTTATATGGACGTAGAAAGTCTCCCTCCTTGGTGCTAGGTCGCTCAAGAATGCGGCAGGGCTTCGCCGTTGACCAAAATCTCCCCCCCCCCCTTTCAAGTCCGGCCTTTAGGGTCTATTTATAGAGCCTAGAAAGCCAGCCCTGAAATTAGGGTTTAGAGCCATTTTTAGGACAAGATTATTGAAGATAAATCATAGATAATAGAATTATCTCTCATACAGTCGAAACGGCACACAAAATGGTTGATTATCCACGGAGAAATTGATGAAAGAAGTTGGGGATAAAACCATGGATAAAAGGATTAAAATCTGTTAAAATTCAACAGTCGACGGGATGAACGGTCTTACGATAGACCGCTCAACAGGATGGGCGGTCACCTACTAACCGTCCAAACCCGTCATTGAAAATTCAAAATAATTAGAAAATAATCCCAATTATCCCTCGAACTGACCGGAACGCCCGCCATTGGACTCTCACAGATGAACGGCTCTATTGAGACCGTTCAAATGTAGCGCGGCCAATGTCAAACCGTTCTAGCCTTGTCGGTGATAATTTAATTAATTGGACAATTATCTGAGAAAACTTTCAAGCGCAGGACTCTGAGAGATAAGCGGTCACCCTTAGTCCGCCCATCAAGTTGAACGGCTAGGAGAGGGCCGCACAAATGCTTGTCGGTGAAAATTCAGAAAATCCTCAAAAATCAACCATAAATGTATGAACAGTTTGTATCTAACCGCCCCAGTGTTAAACGGCTGAGGTTGAACCGTACATGCTCCTGGACACTTGATTTTCATAAACATGTTCAATTAACCAAAAACCAAGGCCCATTAAGCCCCGAATCGATACAGACTCAACCAAGGAGGGAGGTTACACATAAAACTGGCCCAAAATACACTTGAAAATAGCCCCAACGAGTGATGGGCAATTCGAGGCATCAACAAAAGGGAGTAAGAGAAACGACTTAACTTATCGGCATAAAACGGGTGTCAACAATGCGATATATTTTGGGTGTAGATATGAATTTACTCAGAGGATCACGGTGGGAACGCCCGCCTGAGCGAACATCCAAAGCACGGCATTGCAGCTCCCCCCGGTTATGCCTTGCCGACCTGCGGTCGGGAATTTGCTCCATTTCTGTGAATTCCATCGTCAACAGGGGCATGTTGTTGAGAATTGCCCCGAGTTCCAGAAACTTGTTTACAGTTTGGAAGATAAGAAGATGATTGATTGGGCTATCATGCGCCAAGTTATTTCAGATCTCAGCAGCAAGCAGCAGCAGTAGCAAGCCGTGCCACCTAGGCAACCGTCTCCACTTCAAGACCAGGGGCACCCTGGTGTTTCTTTAGTTGATAAGATACCTGCTCCGTTACCTACTTCTTCCTCCATCCCATCTCCTCCACAACCATTACCTACCCCAGCCTCCGCTCGGGAAACCTCTCTTTCACCCTCCGTTTCCACCACCACACCTATCCCCAACGCCTCTCGACGAGTCGTGAAGATACGTCGAAGAGCGCCACCACCCGCCACTTCCTCCATTACGCCACTACCTCCTTCTCCTCCTTCTTCCCCTTCACCATCTCCATCAACCATATCACCCCCTTTGCCACCACCTTCTCCACCTCCACCTTCGCCGCCTCCATTGGCCACATCTCCATCATCACCTTCTCCATTATCCCCATTACCGTCACCACTGTCTTCATCACCTACCCTTGTAATAATCCCTGTTCTGTCACCTTCACCGATGCCACTTCTTTCGCCATCATCCTCTGAGTCTGAGCGGGCCGACCCTAAACCCATACCTCCACTTTTACCTTTACCTCCACCCATGCCCATCATCATCAGTATTTCCCCATCGCTTGCACCATCGCCACCCGCGCCCTTCAAACCTCTTCCTTCTAACCTCCCTCTGCCACTTCCCACTTCGCGAAGCAGGTACACGCTACCTTTGGTGCTCCTCGGGTATAGTCCCCAGGGAAAAAAGGAGCCGAGCCAGGCTTTGATTATGCATTACAAGCCTCAAGATTTCATTAGCCGCATGCCGGTCCAAGTCCTGGTTCCTGGCCATTTTAGGGGTAATGAGCCTGCATTTACTACGAGAACGGTCACAAAGAAGAGTTCCCTTGTGTTGGTGCCAGTTTATTCAAAGGCGAGGCTGGTAGCAATCTCTTTGCTTGCCAGGAAGTTCATCATTAATGCTGTTATTACCTCGCGCTCGATTGCTGTTCAGTTTCCTGGTCGAGAGGGGTTCTCTACTCAGATTACGCTAACACATACGGCTGCCCGGAGCCTGATGGATTCCCTATTCAAGGGGCAATTGGCTGTATCTTCTGCACTTTCCAAGGACATTCTGCACTTGCTGTGCAACCTCCCTCAATTTATTAGCATGCCGGCCACGTCAACGCCGCGCATTGATCTCCCTCAGCTTTGTCCTGCTCTTCTAGTACGGGAGTTATGCTTCAAGCCTGATTACCGAGTGGAGTTACCGAACATCTATGTTCTAGTGCCAAGAGACAAAACTCCGTGGCTTCATGATATTCATTCAGTTGAGAAGTTGTTTGCCCAAGAATGTCTGCATCTTGTTAGCACTGCGGGTCTAGGGGCAGCCGCCCCAATGAAACTGCATATTCATGACCGGACCAGGCCATCTGCCAGGTGGGCCCGCTATTTGAGAAGACATTACAGATTGAGGAGCCCGGGAAGCCGAGCCCGCGCCAGGCGGCGTTGTTTCAAGAAGATTGCGGCTAAGAAGAGGCGGAGACGTAAGTTCAAGGGCCGTCAGTTGTGCACTCGGGGGTCCACGGCCTCATCTCCTTCTTCCGTCCATTCGCCTTTTCTGTTGCTCAGTTCTTATCCATGGGTGGTGTACCTTCTGCCACCTGACCATATTTCCACCATCTTTTCCTATCCTCACCATTCTATGCCTCAGCCTATGTCCTCCTCTTCCCCTGATCTAGGGGCATTTTCTAGCTTTCCTTCCCGGTTACGTGCGGATTTCACTTCTCGTCTCTATCCCCCGACCTTATTGGGAATTCCTTGCGCTCGTTCCCCGACCTTGTCGGGTGGTTTTTCTGATCCTTCCTCGACTTCATCGGGTGGTTTCCATTTCTTTTTCCTGACATTGTCAGGTGTTCATACATTCTCTTCCCCGCCTCTATCGGGTGATCGCTATTCCTTTTCTCCGACCACATCGGATGATCATTATCCGTATTCCTTATCTTCACAGTTATCTTTTCATCGTCTTTCTCTTCTTTCTGTCTCACCCTTTCGGGGTTCTCACCCTTTTTCTTGCTGTTTTCGAGACTTTAGCCCGCCTTGATCTCAGCTAATCCCTGGTTATTCTGTACTTGGTTGTTAGCGCAGTAAGAGTGATATAGAAGGGGGGGGGATGAATAGATCACTCCCAATTTGTAGAAACTCAAGCGGAAAATAGATTCTGCTGCTAACGCACCTCCTTAACCCGTACACAGAGAGAAGTAGATGAGAGTGAAGAACTGATCACTTGAAGGCAAAGAGACAAGCAGATGAAGAGCATAGAAATCAATAGCAAACCACAGAGGAGACACTCGATTTTTTAGGTGGTTCGATTGCAGTCCGCAATCTACATCCACCCCTCACTCCAACTAGAATGAGGATTCCACTAGACGATGCTAGATCAATGCAGACTCAGTCTGCGAACAACATGCTGCCACACAGCTTGAACACCAAGGGAAACAAATCCCTCAACCAAGTTCTGCCACCCACAGAACTTGAAACCTGTTCTAGCTCCCAGCTAGAACATAACAGGAGAATCCTCTCCCTTCCTCCACACACGGAGGAAAACTGTTAATGACAACCTGTCACTAACAACACCAGAGATCACCGATCTCTCTTCCTCTGCAACTCAGAGGGAAACTGGAGTAGTACTCCCTTCCTCCACACACGGAGGGAGACCAATTCAAATCAGAATGGAAGAACGAAAATAAACGAAAGCAAAGTAGAAACAAAAACAATGAAGAAGAAATCGGTTCTGAAACCCAATACACATGTAGCTTCAAATGAAGCAATTCATCAATCCACACACACTCTCTTTCTCTCGAACTTTCTCTTCTTCTCTCTTCCTCTTTCTTTTCCACGAGCTCTCTCTCTCACTCTCTATCTCTTTTTCTTTTCTGGATCGTGCAGACTCTCACCAATGGCTTCTGCCTTTTCTTTTCACGATCGAGCTTCTACTGAAGGATGAAGCTCGATATTTATAGCAGATAATGGTGTGTGGCTGCCAGGTTCCCGCCTTAAGAATTCGGACCACGTGGCAGCATCCAGCAGGCTGTCAGAACACGTGTCCTCATCTGGGCACTCTCCTTATCCTCGGATCACGTGCCCAGCACCAATACGCTCAGCAACTGGAGTTAGATGGCGTTAACTCACTTGCTCCAAAGGGTTGATGCAACCATCATAGATCTTTAACCTTTTTAACCGCTGCGTCGACTCCATCAACCTGCTGCGTTGACGCAACGGTATTGGCAGTCCAGTGATCAAGCCTTCAACATATGGGCGTGCTGCGTCGACGTTATCAGCATATTGCGTTGACGTATTGAAGGCAGCCAGAGATAAGTCGTCCCTTTCTTGGACTGCTGCGTCGACGCTGCCAGTTGGTGGCGTTGACGCATGAACGTGTACATTTCTATACTGGCATCTCTTAAGCCGCTGCGTCGACGCTGCTTGTTGATGGCGTTGACGCAGTGGAAGATTTCGTGAAGGCTTCATCGCTTGTAAGAGTCTCTGCTACTTTAACTGCTGCATCGACGCTGCTTGCTTGTGGCGTTGACGCAATAGAAGAAATCGTGAAAGCTTCGTCTACTGATGCGTGGACGCTTTAAGCTTCAGGCGTCGACCCTGTTCCCTTCAGCAACAATAATGAAGTGTATAGACTTAGTGTTAACGTGAAGCATTGTATAGACTTCAGAGATCAATATAGCAAGTGTGTACATAGTGAGGGAGTGTATAGACTTAGCAGTCTAGGTCTCTAACAATGAGTGTATAGACTTGCAACACTTCATGAGATCTCAGTGTATAGACTCAACCAATGTATATAGTTGAAGATCTAACAATCGAGTGTATAGAGTTAGTTATGTGAGCATGCATTGTATAGACTTCACACATGAAGACAAACAGGCTGTACAGACTTGGAGAGTTGAACCCAATGTACAGACTTGTTGATATCAAACGAAGAGCTTCCAGTGTATGGACTTTGCAGTGCAAACAATAATGTATAGACTTAGAGAAATGAAGTCTAGTGTATAGACTTGGAGAACTGTTCAATGTGTTGGGTTGGCGTTGTATAGACTTGGCTTTGAGCACTTGGGCTGAAGGCAATGGGCAGACTAGGCGATGTGTAGACTTTACCCAAGGAACCGAATGTATAGACTTTATGAGATGCAAACGGCTGAACAGACTTGAATGAGTATAGGGTGTATAGACTTGAAAGTCTGAAGGCGAAGTGCAAACATGCTGAGTTGACGCTGCAGCCCAATGAGTTGACGCTGCAACGTATTACTTTTACGTTCAACTGATGATGTATAGACTTAATCAAATGAAGAACCTGAACAGAAGAGTTTACACATCAGCACACTGAGTTGACGCACTGGTGTGAGAACAGAGACATACAATGACTGAAGGGTCGACGCATCAGCACAATGAGTTGACGCACTGGTGTGAAAACTGTGCAGACAGAGTGTAGGCAGAATTAAGGTAAAGCATGATATCTGACAGCCATTGAACTGTACTCACTCACATGATGAAACAACATTAATCTAGAGATAGAAGATTGATTTATAGTGTGGGACATCATCAAAACCATAGGGATGCAACAATCTCCCCCTTTTTGATGATGACAACACTATGAATCAAGCAATATCAAGATTCAACAAGAAATTTAATACCAGCTGCAATAGGCAGAATAAATTCAAGACATGCTCATGCAAATGAATTAAACATTCCCTACAGCACACTATCATCTCCCCCACAACTCATAAACATATCAGCATGAAGCAACATGACTCCCCTCAAAGCTCAAGACAAAACCAATACTCACTGAAACCAATACTCACTGATATTGCAAACTTCTCACTGAAATTGCAGACATTGCAAGCTTCTCTCCCCCTTTGACATCAGCAAAAAGAACTACAGAATGTGTGACAGTGCTGGAAACATGAGGACTAAGGGCAATTACTACTTAGTGCAGAAAGTCACGAGTAGGTCTTAAGAGAATAAGTGAGTTTCTAATCTCAAGAGAGGATTCTTTAGACTTCAGTACACAATAGAGAAGTAGAATGATAGACAAGTTTATCAGCATACATAGTGGATGATTGAGAGCAGGAGTTGACAAGTATGGCCAGATATAGCTGATCATTCAACTATTCCACAAGATAGCAAGAGACTAAATCAGAGAGGTGTTCTCAAGGTATTGAAGACAAGCAATCCATTAGTTGCATAACAACAAGGAATTTTTGTTGGAGATGATTTTCAAGAAAATCAATGAGTAAGTTGGTAGTTCACTTCCTTTGACATTAGGGAGACACCTTGATTAGAGGCCTGACTCCCCAGTTACTCAGAGTGAGTACCTCATTACTTCCTTCCTTTTTTTATTTATTAAGGAACAGAGTTAGTAACTGTGACTTTTGACATGAGGAAACACCTTGATTAGAGGCCAGAGTCCCCAGTTACTCACCAGCAAGCCACCATTGCTCTGTCATGACTTTTCATTTATTTTAAGCATTTGACACCTCATGACTTGGGAGAAATATTCATTTCATTGATGAAGCTCCCAGTTTCTCAGTGATCAAAACAGAACATGTTTGTTCAGTTAAGCCCTTGAGTTAAAAAGATATAATGATTGAAGACAATACCAAAAAGAACTTTTCTTGAATTTGAGTCTTGAAGTCTAGATTTCAAGTTGATTGGGTCAGATATCAAGACATACAAGTTTTTGGCCTGAACCATAATCAATGACAATGTAGGAAGATATACTTTATGCAATTAGTCCAGATCTCTGAAGGAGTACCAAAGGAAAGATTCTAATTTGGAGATTAGAGTCACTGACTTATAGACTTAAGAGATAAGTGACACTCTACTTTCTGAGAGAACCACACTTAATCAGTCATGCAAGACCAGCAAAGGTACACATCTGGACAGCCCTTTTTGAATCTGTCAAAGAACTTCTCTTCTCACATCACAACTCAGCTCCCCCTAAGACATAGCATTCCTCAATGAAATATTCCAGCAAAATCTCAAGGCTTCCCCTTTATTTAGAGCATTCCTGACAGCTAACCAGTAAGCATTCTGAACTCCCCCTTAAACCAGCATGCAAGAAGGCTAAACATCAGATAGACACAACTCCCCCTCACAACAAGAACAGGCTTCATAATTAAGACAATTTGTATAAGCCTAATTCTCTTCTCAATGTGGAAAATTTTTCATTATCCAGAGCTTTTGTGAATATGTCAGCAATCTAATTATCTGTGCCTACATGAATCAGTTCAAAATTATTCTTAGACACCTCATCTCTTATAAAATGATGTCTTATCTCTATGTGTTTGGTTCATGAATGCAAAACAGGATTTTTAGCAAGATTGATGGCACTAGTATTATCACAGTAAATAGGTGTGCACCCCAGGTCTACTTGGTAGTCCTGAAGCTGGTGTTTAATCCATATGACTTGTGTTCCATAACTCCCTGCAGCCACATATTCAGCTTCTGCAGTGGAGAGGGCCACAGAATGTTGCTTCTTGGAGCCCCAAGACACTAAACACCCACCCAAGAATTCACAATGGCCACTTGTGCTTTTCCTGTCTAGTTTACAGCCTGCATAGTCAGCATCTGTGTATGCTACTAGGTTAAGTGTGTAAGATGCAGGAAACCATAAACCAAGAGAGTGACTAGCTGACAAATATCTGAAGATTCTTTTAACTGCAGCTAAGTGAAGTTCAGTAGGTCTAGACTGATACCTTGCACATATTCCTACACTGAATTGTATATCAGGTCTAGAGGCTGTCAAGTAAAGTAGTGATCCAATCATACCTCTATAAAGTTTGGCATTTACTTCTTTACCTGTCTCATCTGCATCCAATAAAGTATTGGTGCCCATGGGTGTAGTAATGTGCTTTAAGTTTTCCATGCCAAACCTTTTGAACAGTTCCATTGTGTATTTGGTTTGGTTGATGAAGCACCCATCTTCTAGCTGCTGCACCTGCAATCCAAGAAAATATTTTAATTCACCAACCAAGCTCATTTCAAATTCAGCAGACATCATGGTAGAAAATTCATCACATAGTTCATGCTTAGTTGATCCAAATACAATGTCATCTACATATACCTGAACGATGATGAGATCTTTATTCATGCCCTTGGTAAATAAAGTCTGATCAACTTTACCTCTTTTGTAGCCCTTGCTGATAAAAAAATCAGATAATCTTTCATACCAAACTCTTGGAGCCTGCTTTAGACCATACAAGGCTTTGTTTAACCTGAGAACTTGGTTAGGTTGAGGAGAATATTAAAATCTAGGAGGTTGTTCAACAAAAACTTCTTCTTTAATGACTCCATTTAAAAAGGCACTTTTAACATCCATTTGTTGGAGTTTTATGTTCTTTGAGCATGCAAAGGCAAGCAACAGTCTTATAGCTTCCATCCTAGCAACAGGTGCATAGGATTCATCAAAGTCTACACCGAATTCCTGACAGTAGCCTTTGGCTACTAGTCTGGCTTTATTCCTCGAGATAATTCCATCTTCATTCATCTTATTTTTGAACACCCACTTGGTTCCTATGACATTAATACCATCTGGTCTTGGGACAAGCTCCCAGACATTATTCCTTTCAAACTGACCTAATTCCTCACTCATAGCATTGACCCAAGCTTGATCAGCTAAGGCCTCTTCTACTGTTTTGGGTTCAATTTGTGAGACTAAAGCAATTAAGTCATCATTATTCACATTTCTAAAATGAGACCTAGTCCGAAGAGGATCTTCAGGATTGCCTATGACTTTATCTAAAGGATGGTCTTTAAGAAGTCTGATATTTGTTGAAGACTCACCTGTTTCTCTTGGCCCTTCCTGATTGGGGGAATTTGTTTCTCCATTTGGCCGAGTCTTCTCTTCTTCCAGTTGGTCTTCTAGAAAGTCTCCACCATGATTGGAATCCCTGTCAAGATTTTCAACATTAGAGACATCTTTCTTTTCACTAAAAAGGATGTGTGGAGATTCTTCCACTTTCTGATCTGATATGTTAAATACCCTATATGCCCTTGACACTTCAGAGTAACCCAAGAATATTCCAGGTGAACTCTAGGCTTCAAACTTGTCTAAATCTTTCTTATCATTGTTATGAATAAAACATTTTGCTCCAAAAATTCTGAAATGAAACAAGTTTGGTTTCTTACCTTTTAGAAGCTCATAGGGTGTTTTCTTGTGTATGGGTCTTACCATGGCCCTGTTGATTATGTAGGTTGCTGTATTGGCCGCTTCTGCCCAAAACCTTCTAGGTAATTTGCTTTCAATCAACATGGTTCGGGCCATCTCCACCACTATTCTATTTCTTCTCTCCATAATCCCATATTGTTCAGGTGTCCTGGGAGAAGAAAACTTGTGAGTTAGTCCTTCTTTGTCACAAAGTTCAGTAAACATGGAGTTTTCAAACTCACCTCCATGGTCAGATTGAATAGAACTAACCTTGTACTTTCCTTCTTGTTTGACCTTATTGAAAAACAGATTAAACTTTTGAAATGCATCACTCTTATTTGCTAAGAAAAAAATCCATGAATATCTAGAGAAGTCATCTATGATGACATAGCCAAACCTATTTCCATTAAGACTCTGAGTTCTAGTTGGACCGAAAAGGTCCATATGAAGAAGTTCCACTGGTCTAGAAGACAATGGCTCAGATCTTAATTTAAAAGAATTTCTGGTCTGTTTGCCTAGAGCACAGGCATCACATGCTTTTGATATTGAGTTGAATTTAATTCTAGGCATGCCTCTAACTAAATCATGCTTGACCAATTTATTTAAAGTTGAAAGCTAGCATGACCTAGACGTCTATGCCATTCAAAGGCATCATTTTCAGAATTGGCAGATAAGCAAATAGTAGATTCAGAATTCTCATCTAAGTCTATAATGTAGACATTATTAATCCTGTTGGCTACAAATTTAACCATGTCAGAATTTGTTTCAAGGATTTTACATGAACTATCATCAAATACAACCTTGTGACCCCTGTCATATAACTGACTTATGCTAATCAGGTTGTGTTGAAGCCCTTCCACAAGTAATACTTTTTCAATGGAATTTGTGGAAGACTTACCTACTGTGCCAACTCCAATTATTTTACCTTTGTTCTTTCCTCCAAACTTGACCAGACCCCCTGGCTTCATCTCTATCTTGCTGAACTTGGATCGGTCTCCTGTCATATGCCTGGAGCAGCCACTGTCGAGGTACCACTTGTTGTCTTCAGCTGCCAGGCCGACCTACACAAATATATCAAGCAGAGTGATTTGGAACCCAGGATGAGTTGGGTCCAAGGACATTGTTCAAATCTCTGATCAAGTGTTTAGGTATCTAGATTTGTTTCAGCATGGTTTTCTCTGGCACCTTCCTTTCTGGTTTATTAAAGTTGAATCCAGCTGAACTGGAGAAGTGAGTTCTATTCCATTCATTAGTCTTCCTATTCCTAGGAAACTTCCTGTAGGCTTGTTGATTAGTATATCTTTGACCATAAAAGTTATTTCCCCAGTAGGTCCTGTTTGGACCCATCTGATTGTTGTAATTCCAGCTCTTATTCTGATTTACTTTCTTGGTCCATCTACCATTTGTGTTCTGGTAAGTGGGCTTAGTGTTATTCTTCATAAAATTCATTCCCATCTTAAATGGTTGTCCAGTACTGATTTTTGTGTTTTCTTTAGGACTCTGAATTCCCTTAGAGCTGTTTGAGCTGGATGGTGTGTCCAGCTTTTCTTTTCCCTTCTCTGGACAGAAGGTGATGGTCTTGAATTGCAAGGGTCTCTTGTTGGTTGGGTCATAGCCTAGACCTTCCTTATTGAGATTGACCCTAGTCCCTAGTATAGCATCTAGGCTAGTCTTTCCTTGGACAAACTTTTCTAAGACTTTCTATTTGTATTCCAGCTCCTTTTGAAGAAACTCAGAATTCTTTAGGAGTTCAGCATTTACTTTCTTCACAGCTTCATATTTCTCTGAATTCACTCTAATTTCATTCATGCTTTCTTCAATTTTAGTTTTGAATTCATTGAGCTGTTTTTGACTTTCTTGAATTTCTCCCTTAAGCTTATCATTCTCTTTCCTTAGTGAGGTCATTTCTTCTAGTCGTTCTTTTAGCTTTTCATTTTCCTCACAGACCAGAGTTTGTTCTTCAATATTTGTGTTAAATTTTCTTTTCAGAACTCTGTGCTCTTTGCTAAGAGAATTAAATTTATCTAGCAAATCACCATAAGCATCCTCCCAGTCATCAATTGAGAAATTTTCAAAGACGTTTATTACCTCCTCTTCACTGTTTGCCATAAGGCAAATTCCATCTTCATATTCTTCTGAGGAAGCATGTTCGGGGTCTTCTTCTTCTTCGCTCCATGTGCAGACCATCGCCTGTGGCTGCTTCTTCCTCTGCACCTTTATGTTTTTCTTCTGAAGATAGGGACCCTTCTTCTGGAGGTCTGGGCATTCGCCTCTCATGTGTCCCTGTTTGTTACAATTAAAACAAGTCAGTTTCTTAGGATTTTTATCCCTGTAACTGGTAAATTCAGCATTCTTGTTAAAGGGTTGTGGCTTCTTCTTCCTAAAGGTCTTTCCCTTTTTCTTCAAAAATTTTCTGAACTGTCTAGTGAGCATTGCCTGCTCCTCCTGGTCGAGATTTGATAAACCTTCAAGCTCGGACTCAGACTCGGGGCTACTGCTGCTGCTCCCACTGTTACTACCCTTGTTGCGGGAAGCTCTTAGAGCTACATTTTTACCCTTCCTCTCACTTCCTTCCCCACCTCCTTGGAAATTCATCTCATAGGTCATCAGGGATCCTATGAGTTCATTCACAGTTAAGACAGTCAAATCTTTTGACTCCTCAATCACAATGGCCTTAGTGTGCCATGCCGGGGATAAAGATCTAAGGATTTTCCTGACTATATCTACCTCAGCAAGATCCTTCCCTAGCCCTTTAAGAGTGTTAGTGATCAAGGATAACCTGGCATACATTTCGGTTATATTCTCTTCTGCATTCATCTTAAACATTTCATACTTAGAAGTGTAGAGGTTTACCTTCGAGGCTTTCACTTGAGCTGTACCTTCATAGATCAATTGCAGCTCATCCCACATTCGCTTGGCAGTTCTGTATGCAGATATATGAGCATATTCCTCTGGATGAATAGCACACTGGATTATGTTCAGCGCCGTCCAGTTGAGTGACGAGAGCTTCACATGATCATCTATCCAAGCATCCTCGTTTGGTGGCAGCTCATATGGCCCCACCGTGATTACTCTCCGTAATTTATGACTCTGAGCTCTGATGAACACTTCCATCCTGTTCTTCCAAAACAGATAGTTACTACCATCGAAATAAGGAGGGCGACTAATGGATTGACCTTCGGCCATGAAGGTTCTAGGACCACCAGCATTTCCTTGACCGTTCGTCCACATGGCGTAAACCTGCTCTGATATCAATTGTTAGCGCAGCAAGAGTGATATAGAAGGGGGGGATGAATAGATCACTCCCAATTTGCAGAAACTCAGGCGAAAAATAGATTCTGCTGCTAACGCACCTCCTTAACCCGTACACAGAGAGAAGTAGATGAGAGTGAAGAACTGATCACTTGAAGGCAAAGAGACAAGTAGATGAAGAGCACAGAAATCAATAGCAAACCACAGAGGAGACACTCGGTTTTTTAGGTGGTTTGATTGCA
The DNA here is from genome assembly GCA_022559845.1 of Amorphophallus konjac. Lineage (NCBI taxonomy): Eukaryota > Viridiplantae > Streptophyta > Magnoliopsida > Alismatales > Araceae > Amorphophallus > Amorphophallus konjac. The sequence goes on from CM040119.1 coordinate 144,970,275, forward strand.
GTCCGCAATCTACATCCACCCCTCACTCCAACTAGAATGAGGATTCCACTAGACGATGCTAGATCAATGCAGACTCAGTCTGCGAACAACATGCTGCCACACAGCTTGAACACCAAGGGAAACAAATCCCTCAACCAAGTTCTGCCACCCACAGAACTTGAAACCTGTTCTAGCTCCCAGCTAGAACACAACAGGAGAATCCTCTCCCTTCCTCCACACACGGAGGAAAACTATTAATGACAACCTGTCACTAACAACACCAGAGATCACCGATCTCTCTTCCTCTGCAACTCAGAGGGAAACTGGAGTAGTACTCCCTTCCTCCACACACGGAGGGAGACCAATTCAAATCAGAATGGAAGAACGAAAATAAACGAAAGCAAAGTAGAAACAAAAACAATGAAGAAGAAATCGGTTCTGAAACCCAATACACATGTAGCTTCAAATGAAGCAATTCATCAATCCACACACACTCTCTTTCTCTCGAACTTTCTCTTCTGCTCTCTTCCTCTTTCTTTTCCACGAGCTCTCTCTCTCACTCTCTATCTCTTTTTCTTTTCTGGATCGTGCAGACTCTCACCAATGGCTTCTGCTTTTTCTTTTCACGATCGAGCTTTTACTGAAGGATGAAGCTCTATATTTATAACAGATAATGGCGTGTGGCTGCCAGGTTCCCGCCTTAAGAATTCGGACCACGTGTCAGCATCCAGCAGGCTGTCAGAACACGTGTCCTCATCTGGGCACTCTCCTTATCCTCGGATCACGTGCCCAGCACCAGTACGCTCAGTAATTGGAGTTAGATGGCGTTAACTCACTTGCTCCAAAGGGTTGACGCAACCATCATAGATCTTCAACCTTTTTAACCGCTGCGTCGACTCCATCAGCCTGCTGCATTGACGCAATGGTATTGGCAGTCCAGTGATCAAGCCTTCAACATATGGGCGTGCTGCGTCGACATTATCAGCATATTGCGTTGACGTATTGAAGGTAGCCAGAGATAAGTCGTCCCTTTCTTGGACTGCTGCGTCGACGCTGCCAGTTGGTGGCGTTGACGCACGAACGTGTACATTTCTATACTGGCATCTCTTAAGTCGCTGCGTCGACGCTGCTTGTTGATGGCGTTGACGCAGTGGAAGATTTCGTGAAGGCTTCATCGCTTGTAAGAGTCTCTGCTACTTTAACTGCTGCGTCGACGCTGCTTGCTTGTGGCGTTGACGCAATAGAAGAAATCGTGAAAGCTTCGTCTACTGATGCGTGGACGCTTTAAGCTTCAGGCGTCGACCCTGTTCCCTTCAGCAACAATAATGAAGTGTATAGACTTAGTGTTAACGTGAAGCATTGTATAGACTTCAGAGATCAATATAGCAAGTGTGTACATAGTGAGGGAGTGTATAGACTTAGCAGTCTAGGTCTCTAACAACGAGTGTATAGACTTGCAACACTTCATGAGATCTCAGTGTATAGACTCAACCAATGTATATAGTTGAAGATCTAACAATCGAGTGTATAGAGTTAGTTATGTGAGCATGCATTGTATAGACTTCACACATGAAGACAAACAGGCTGTACAGACTTGGAGAGTTGAACCCAATGTACAGACTTGTTGATATCAAACGAAGAGCTTCCAGTGTATGGACTTTGCAGTGCAAACAACAATGTATAGACTTAAAGAAATGAAGTCTAGTGTATAGACTTGGAGAACTGTTCAATATGTTGGGTTGGCGTTGTATAGACTTGGCTTTGAGCACTTGGGCTGAAGGCAATGGGCAGACTAGGCGATGTGTAGACTTTGCCCAAGGAACCGAATGTATAGACTTTATGAGATGCAAACGGCTGAACAGACTTGAATGAGTATAGGGTGTATAGACTTGAAAGTCTGAAGGCGAAGTGCAAACATGCTGAGTTGACGCTGCAGCCCAATGAGTTGACGCTGCAACGTATTACTTTTACGTTCAACTGATGATGTATAGACTTAATCAAATGAAGAACCTGAACAGAAGAGTCTACGCATCAGCACACTGAGTTGACGCACTGGTGTGAGAACAGAGACATACAATGACTGAAGGGTCGATGCATCAGCACACTGAGTTGACGCACTGGTGTGAAAACTGTGCAGACAGAGTGTAGGCGGAATTAAGGTAAAGCATGATATCTGACAGCCATTGAACTGTACTCACTCACATGATGAAACAGCATTAATCTAAAGATAGAAGATTGATTTAAAGTGTGGGACATCATCAAAACCATAGGGATGCAACATTGGTTCCTTGTTATCAGGGCCTCAGTGCCTTAACGAGGGAGTTCTAGCCCTCGTCTCTCTTCCTTTTTTATCCCTTCTTCGTCCAGTATGAGGTCTGCCACTCCTCCATGTCGAGGAATCCAATCCTTTGCTCTCCTTTCATCCTTTATCCTGACAAGCAAGGAAAACAAAGCTCGCGCTCCTCAAAGCTCGACGATCAAAATCGCTTCAGGAGGTCGGTTTCCACGCCATGGATTTGTGAAAGGTATCTTTTATTTTGTGCAAGAACATGTTATCATTGCTATTACTCTGTTATTTCTGCACACGCTTATAATGTTGGTTCTTTAAAACATGGTTGAGTGGCCTTAAGCTTTTGTTAGTTTGCTTAGTCAAATAAGTCGCTTCTGCAGCATCTTTAGGCTAGTGATAGCTCTGCGCTGAGAGTCTAGTTTCCTTCCCTGATCGTTGAGGGTGACCTTTGAGTATGGGTATTTCACACACAACACGGCGAGCTTTAGCCGACCCCTCTAGTGCAACAACGTTGCTGCTTTGGCCATACTTTGGGTATGCACAATGCTCTTTTCTTTTCTCTGCTCGGCCAAGTGCAGGCGCAAGCGATGGATGGATGAGATGACTAACCTAGGCGCTCCCTAATATGAGAGAGGTCTCAAATAGGGGAAGTCTTGACCCTTAAAAGTAAGCTTTCATGCTATATCTAGCCAATAAGGGCTACCAAAATGAGAAAATGAATCAATGCAAAATTATGAATCAAAGGCATGGCAAGAGTGGCAGTACAGTTCCCCGCGGGACGTCATGAGCCCGGTCGCATGCGTGCCTGATAAATATGGGTCTGAAAATCAAAGACACAAAGTCCCAGCGCAACAGGCTATCTCTTTAAGGGGTAGTGCCCTGGAAGGAATTTGAGCCTTGATATCTCCCATCCTGCACGAAGCTTGTCTCCAATTTTTCTTCTACTTCTCCCTCTTAGGCTGGGTTGTATCCCGGGTATGGCCTTAGTAGGGGCACCGTTCTTTAGAGGCGGTTGGTTGTGGTAAGCCACCCTCACATGCACGCCCTACTCAAGGGAAGTCTTTAATGAGAGGGGAGGGACAGCGATCCCTGGCCAGCAGTTCGAGCCTGTCTTTGGGTGCTGCAGATTACTATTCAAAAAAATACCAAAAAAATGAGATATTGTCAAAAATCCAAAAAATGAGATATTGTCAAAAATCCAAAAAAATGAGATATTGTCAAAAATCCAAAAAAATGTGATATTGTCAAAAATCCAAAAAAAATAAAATATTATTCAAATCCAAAACAAATTAAATATTTTCAAAATCTAAAAATAAAATTAAGAAAATTGAAAAATCTAAAAATGTTTATCTTTTATATTATATTTTGAGAACAGATACGTAATCTGTTTGCTAAGTGTGCAGGTTGCAGGTACTCAGGCATTCCTTGCTATATCTTTTGCTCTACCTCCTGTCCACATTTGTGATATGTTCTTTCCTTCCTCAATCTTATCTCTCGATCTATTCTGAAACTTACGACATTTTCAACTTTTGTTTGCAATGATGATATCTTTATGAGAGGGCTTTGCCTCACGATTATGGACCTGGCGGTTCTGCATCATTTTGATCTTGGATTTCGATTGAAGAGCGTGTTTTGTCTATGTCTCTTTTGTCCCACCGTATCTTTGTCTCGTGTCCATGTCCCACCGTATTGTCCTACACGCTTGTTGTTTTATTCTTCACCTCATGTTGTTAGTTGTCTAGCACATGTTGACAGTCGTCCTTCCATGTTCCGTGTGTTGTCCCAACCATGTGATCCGTCATATTCTTATCCCAACCATGTGTTGTCCCGCCGATTGTTGTCTTGTCACTCCATGTTCATGCATACGTATTGTCTGTTTATGCCTTTGCTTATGTGCTTGTTCGTTTTGTTGTGTTGTTTCCATTCGTCATGTTATATCATGTTGTTTGTCGTTAGGTTAATCGCTATGCTTATCTTGTTTGTCTTATTCATGAAAATCCATAAAAATTTGAAAAAGAAAATCCAAAAAGGCTCGCCGTTTCACCTGCACAGGTAAGTCAGGTATGGCCTTCTATCCTTGTCACCCTTATTGCATTATTATATGGTACTATATTATTTTATCTCGAGAACCAGTTGGTTGCTCACGCGTTCCAGGATCTGATGTTCCCCTTCAACAAAAAATGATGATGATCCAGGTTCGCGTGTTTAATCTTCGGATAGGCCGTTAGGTTGAGATGTCAAGGGGAGGATGGTTCTGTCCTGCACGCCGTGGTTGCGGACGGTATCTTGACTCTGATTTTCCCAGCTTAGTAATATTATTCTCGAGTATTTTATATTTTAATCTTTCTTTGCATTTATTTTTATGATTTCTTTTATTTTAGCCCAGCCTGCATCATACGCATCTTTTGAGCTTTCATGCCCCATGGTTTACTTGAAGAATGCCCCATCAGTGATGGTCTGCTATGCGTTGAGTAAGAGGAACTAATTTCACTCTGAGTTGGAAGGTTTCCTTTGGTTAATTCGTTTGGTTTGGTTGATTGAAAGGTCCCCGTCTGGTGTTTTAGTTCGTTTCTTTTAATTTTGACGTTTGCTTTTGTGGCCTCCTCATTGGACCGCGAGATTGTGTCCCCCATGAGGTTGGTCTTGTCGGTTTATTTTCATTTAGTTTAGTTCCTACAGATGGGCGTCGCTTTTGGTTTAATCATTCCGTACGTTTGGTTTAGAGTTTTTTCGGAAGATTCCTGTCGCTTATTGGTAGAAACGGGTGTCGTTTTACCTTAATGCCCACTTTTTCGGACCACTCCGCTGCATTTTCGCTTCATCTTCATGTGCCATGTCACTTCCGCTTCACCTCCGCTCGCTCCCCTGCAAAGAGGACGTTAAGGAGGGGCATCTGTTGACACTCGTTTTATGCCGATAAGTTGAGTCGTTTCTCTTACTCCCTTTTGTTGATGCCTCGAATTGCCCATCACTCGTTGGGGCTATTTTCAAGTGTATTTTGGGCCAGTTTTATGTGTAACCTCCCTCCTTGGTTGAGTCCGTATCGATTCGGGGCTTAATGGGCATTGGTTTTTGGTTAATTGAACATGTTTATGAAAATCAAGTGTCCAGGAGCATGTACGGTTCAACCTCAGCCGTTTAACACTGGGGCAGTTAGATACTGACCGTTCATACATTTATGGTTGATTTCTGAGGATTTTCTAAATTTTCACCGACAAGCATTTGTGCGGCCCTCTCCTAGCCGTTCAACTTGATGGGCGAACTAAGGGTGACCGCTTATCTCTCAGAGTCCTGCGCTTGAAAGTTTTTTGAGATAATTATCCAATTAATTGAATTATCACCGACAAGGGTAGAACGGTTTGACGTTGGCCGCGCTACATTTGAACAGTCTCAATAGAGCCGTTCATCTGTGAGAGTCCAACGGCGGGCGTTTCAGTCAGTTCGAGGGATAATTGGGAGTATTTTCTAATTATTTTGAATTTCCACCGACGGGTTTGGACGGTTAGTAGGTGACCACCCATCCTGTTGAGCGGTCTATCGTAAGACCGTTCATCCCGTCGACTGTTGAATTTTAACAGATTTTAATACTTTTATCCATGGTTTTATCCCCAACTTCTTTCATCAATTTCTCCGTGGATAATCAACCATTTTGAGTGCCGTTTCGACTGGATGAGAGATAATTCTATTATCTATGATTTATCTTCAATAATCTCGTCCTAAAAATGGCTCTAAACCCTAGTTTCAGGGCTGGCTTTCTAGGCTCTATAAATAGACCCTAAAGGCCAGACTTGAAAGGGGGGGAAGATTTTGGTTGACGGCGAAGCCCTGCCACATTCTTGAGCGACCTAGCACCAAGGAGGGAGGCTTTCTACGTCCATATAAGCCTCCGGTCCAGGGAGTAGTCGATGTTTAGAGTCGTTTATGTTTTATAGCTTTCGTCACCGTTCATTGCATGCATTGCTTTCTCCCTCCGTCCTCCTCCGTTTTTCATCACAATGCACACATCCACCTGCGTTTTTGACACCCTAGGGGTTTAAAACCCCCCAGGTATCCCCCTTTCCATTTATTTATGTCCATTTCTTACCATCTTGACATTTACCACACCATTTAGTTCTAATCTAGGCGTTCTTCTTGTGTCATTACGTTGTTTTGCAGGTCAGCACTTCATCAGCACGAGGCCCATCCCCTCTGGCCGGCTGGAGAGGGTGGAGGTGAGCCCTTTAACAACTTCTGGCGTGGTGGACTAGAGAGGTTCCTAGCTGCCCGTTCAAGGAGACGTGGGGCTCTTCCTACGCCGCCCTTCTTCTTCTTGCGGTGTACTTCAAGCCGTCCATCCTCCAGGAGCGCTTCCTCCTGCACGTTCTGCAGCACCCTTAGACGGTCTTTCGTAAGACCGCGCATCATATAGGCAGTTCTGCATGAACCGCGCATCTTCCCAGTGCTGTAGCTAGGCGAGTGTCTCCCCTTCCTTTCCAAAGCACGGCGTGTTCATCCCGTCCGGCGCTTTGGTGGCGATCACGGTCACTTTCATTTTCCATTCTCCTCTTACTATTCTTCATTTACTCATCGCATTGTTGATCTATTCATAGTATATCTACCTTTAAGTAAGAGGTGAAAATATATCTACACCCTTCTTTGACAATATCTCATTTTTTTGGTATTTTTTTGAATAGTAATCTGCAGCACCCAAAGATAGGCTCAAACTACTGGCCAGGGATCGCCGTCCCTCCCCTCTCATTAAAGACTTCCCTTGAGTAGGGCGTGCATGTGAGGGTGGCTTACCACAACCAACCGCCTCTAAAGAACGGTGCCCCTACTAAGGCCATACCTGGGATACAACCCAGCCTAAGAGGGAGAAGCAGAATAAAAATTGGAGATAAGCTTCGTGCAGGATGGAAGATATCAAGGCTCGAATTCCTTCCAGGGCACTACCCCTCAAAGAGATAGCCTGTTGCGCGGGGACTTTGTGTCTTTGATTTTCAGACCCATATTTATCAGGCACGCATGCGACCGGGCTCATGACGTCCTGCGGGGAACTGTACTGCCACTCTTGCCATGCCTTTGATTCATAATTTTGCATTGATTCATTTTCTCATTTTGGTAGCCCTTATTGGCTAGATATAGCATGAAAGCTTACTTTTAAGGGTCAAGACTGCCCCTATTTGAGACCTCTCTCGTATTAGGGAGCGCCTAGGTTAGTCATCTCATCCATCCATCGCTTGCCCCTGCACTTGGCTGAGCAGAGAAAAGAAAAGACCTTTGTGCATACCCAAAGTATGGACAAAGCAGCAACGTTGTTGCACTAGAGGGGTCGGCTATAGCTCGCCGTGTTGTGTGTGAAAAACCCATGCTCAAAGGTCACCCTCAACGATCAGGGAAGGAAACTAGACTCCCAGCGTAGAGCTATCACTAGCCTAAAGATGCTGCAGAAGCGACTTATTTGACTAAGCAAACTAACTAAAGCTTAAGGCCACTCAACCATGTTTTAAAGAACCAACATTATAAGCGCGTGCAGAAATAACAGAGTAATAGCAATGATAACATGTTCTTGCACAAAATAAAAGATACCTTTTCAAATCCATGGCGGGCGCGGGTGGCGATGGTGCAAGCGATGGGGAACGTGGAGAAGAAAGGGCTGAGGAGAAGAAGGCTCTCTGCCTTTCCGCTCACCTGTAAATCTCATATATATATGGTGTATATTACAAGAGTCATATCTGTACATGACTGTTTAACAATAGTGAGGACTCTATCTGATAGAGTCAGTGGATATACTCCTATGCATGGGACTCTTAGTTACGTGGGACTCTTTGTGAGAGTCCTCAATAGAGTCCACAAGCTGTGCGTTATCACACCCCCTCAAGCCAATCGAGTCTTCGAGATTAAGCTTGCTCCTTAACCACGTGAACCGGGACTTAGACAGCCCTTTAGTTAGGATGTCGGCCAGCTGATCTTTGGTGGAGACAAAGGAGACTTGATGCTACTGCATGGTGACTTGTTCATGCACAAAATGAAAATCTATCTCAATGTGTTTCGTACGAGCATGAAACATAGGATTTGCCGCCAAGTAAGTGGCACCAATGTTAACACACCAAAGTGTGGGAGCGTTTGTAGAAAGACCGATCTCATGAAGGAGGGAACGTAACAAGAGAAGCTCCGCAGTTGCATTAGCCAGAGCTTTATATTCAGCCTCAGTGCTAGATCTTGCCACAGTCGGCTGCTTTTTGGAGCTCCATGAGATGAGAGTGCACCCGAGGTAGATGAGGTATCCCCTGGTGGATCGACGATCATTAGCGGACCCTGCCCAGTCAGCGTCGCTGTATGCGCTGAGGTGAAGGCTGGAAGACTGATGAAGTAACAGACCATGTCCCACCGTGCCTTTAAGATACCGCAACAACCTCTTGATCGCTGCCTAGTGAATGGGCTAAGGATCATGCATGTGTTGGCACGCTCGATTCACCGCAAAGGCAATATCTGGCCAAGTGATGGTCAGATATTGGAGTGCACCTACAGTACTCCGATATGTAGATACATCAACTGTATGAGTGGCAACATCAGAGGGCGGTGTATTGGAGGCGCCAACAGGAGTGGAAATGGGTTTAGACGCTTCCATATGTGCACGGCGTAGCAAATCAGCGGTGTACTTAGACTATGAGAGAAGACAACCAGCGGGGTGTGGGAGCATCTCGATTCCCAGAAAATAGTGTGCCAGCCCGAGATCCCGAACTGTAAAATCTACATTGAGGGCAGAGATTAGTGCTGCCACGCCCCCTGCATCAGATCCCGGGACTAAGATGTCATCCACATAAATGAGAATGAAGATCTTGGTCGGACCAGTGCAACGGTAGAAGAGAGAAGCATCTGTCCGAGAGCCTCGAAAGCCCAGTTGTTGCAGACGGGTACTGAGCCGAGTGAACCATGCCCGTGGGGCTTGACGAAGTCCATACAGGGACCTGTGTAGTTTGCATACGTGATTAGGGAGCATTGGATGTGAGAAGCTAGGGGGTTGCTCCATAAATACCGTCTCTTCGAGGTTGCCGTGTAAAACGGCATTGGAGATATCGAGTTGCCGAATGGTCCATCGACGACTAACGGCAATGGAGAGGAGAAGACGAACGGTGGTGATCTTGATCACGGGACTGAAGGTCTCGTGAAAATCAATGCCCGCTTGTTGTTTGAACCCTTTTGCGACAAGGCGAGCCTTTTGGCACTCAATCGTGCCATCTGCCTTATATTTGAGACGGAATACCCACTTGCATGACACCACATTCATATTTGGTCGACGGGGCACAAGAGACCACATACCATTGCGAAGAAGGGCGTCAAACTCAATAGCCAAAGCCGTCTGCCATGCTGGATCCTTTGAGGCCTAAGAAAAGCAAGTGGGTTCCATATCCTTCTCGGCTGTAGAGTTGCTGCCATGAAGTGATATCATTCAGGGCTACATTACCTTTTCACACCCCTCGGCATCCACCTTACCCGAAGCGGGCTCCTCACTCTTCGTTGCCGAATCTTTTACAGACATTTTCAGGGCTTTGATGGCCACCCATGCGTTGCAGCTCCCTCCGGTTATACCTTGCCGACCTGCGGTCAGGAATTTGCTCCATTTCTGTGAATTCCATCGTCAACAGGGGCATGTGGTCGAGAAATGCCCCGAGTTCCAGGAACTTGGTTACAGTTTGGAAGATAAGAAGATGATTGATTGGGCTATCATGCGCCAAGTTATTTCAGATCTCAGCAGCAAGCAGCAGCAGCAGCAAGCCGTGCCGCCTAGGCAACCGTCTCCACTTCAAGACCAGGGGCACCCTGGTGTTTCTTCAGTTGATAAGATACCTGCTCTGTTACCTACTTCTTCCTCCATCCCATCTCCTCCACAACCTTTACCTACCCCAGCCTCCACTAGGGCAACCTCTCTTTCACCCTCCGTTTCCACCACCACACCTATCCCCAACGCCTCTCGACGAGTCGTGAAGATACGTCGAAGAGCGCCACCACCCGCCACTTCCTCCATTATGCCACTACCTCCTTTTCCTCCTTCTTCCCCTTCACCATCTCCATCAACCATATCACCCCCTTTGCCACCACCTTCTCCACCTCCACCTTCGCCGCCTCCATTGGCCACATCTCCATCATCACCTTCTCCATTATCCCCATTACCGTCACCACTGTCTTCATCACCTACCCTTGTAATAATCCATGTTCCGTCACCTTCACCGATGCCACTTCTTTCACCATCATCATCTGAGTCCGAGCGGGCCGACCCTAATCCCATACCTCCACTTTTGCCTTTACCTCCACCCATGCCCATCATCATCAGTATTTCCCCATCGCTTGCACCATCGCCACCCGCGCCCTTCAAACCTCTTCCTTCTAACCTCCCTCTGCCACTTCCCACTTCGCGAAGCAGGTACACGCTACCTTTGGTGCTCCTCGGGTCTAGTCCCCAGGGAGAAAAGGAGCCGAGCCAGGCTTTGATTATGCATTACAAGCCTCAAGATTTCATTAGCCGCATGCCGGTCCAAGTCCTAGTTCCTGGCCATTTTAGGGGTAATGATCCTGCATTTACTACGAGAACGGTTGCAAAGAAGAGTTCCCTTGTGTTGGTGCCAGTTTCTTCAAAGGCGAGGCTGGTAGCAATCTCTTTGCTTGCCGGGAAGTTCATCATTAATGCTGTTATTACCTCGCGCTCGATTGCTGTTCAGTTCCCTGGTCGAGAGGGGTTCTCTACTCAGATTATGCTAACACATACGGCCGCCCGGAGCCTGATGGATTCCCTATTCAAGGGGCAATTGGCTGCATCTTCTGCACTTTCCAAGGACATTCTACACTTGCTGTGCGACCTCCCTCAATTTATTAGCATGCCGGCCACGTCAACGCCGCGCATTGATCTCCCTCAGCATTATCCTGCTCTTCTAGTACGGGAGTTATGCTTCAAGCCTGATTGCCGAGTGGAGTTGCCGAACCTCTATGTTCTAGTGCCAAGAGACAAAACTCCGTGGATTCATGATATTCAATCAGTTGAGAAGCTGTTTGCCCACGAATATCTGCATCTTGTAAGCACTGGGGGTCTAGGGGCAGCCACCCCAATGAAACTGCATATTCATGACCGTGCCAGGCCATCTGCCAGGTGGACCCGCTATTTGAGAAGACATTACAGATTGAGGAGCCCGGGAAGCCGAGCCCGTGCCAGGCGGCGTTGTTTCAAGAAGATTGCGGCTAAGAAGAGGCGGCGACGTAAGTTCAAGGGCTGTCAGTTGTGCACTCGGGGGTCCACTGCCTCATCTCCTTCTTCCGTCCATTCGTCTTTTCTGTTGCTCAGTTCTTATCCGTGGGTGGTGTACCTTCCGCCACCTGACCATATTTCCACCATATTTTCCTATCCTCACCATTCTAGGCCTCAGCCTATGTCCTCCTCTTCCCCTGATCTAGGGGCATCTTCTAGCTTTCCTTCTCGGATACGTCCGGATTTAACTTCTCGTCTCTTTCCCCGGACCTTGTTGGAAATTGCTTGTGCTCGTTCCCCGACCTTGTCGGGTGGTTTTTCTAATCCTTCCTCGACTTCATCGGGTGGTTTCCATTTCTTTTTCCCGACATTGTCGGGTGTTCATACATTCTCTTCCCCGCCTCTATCGGGTGATCGCTATTCCTTTTCTCCGACCACGTCGGATGATCATTATCCATATTCCTTATCTTCACAGTTATCTTTTCGTCGTCTTTCTCTTCTTTCTGTCTCACCCTTTCGGGGTTCACACCCTTTTTCTTGCTATTTTTGAGGCTTTAGCCCACCTTGATCTCAGCTAATCCCTGGTTATTCTGTACTTGGTTCCTTATTATCAGGGCCTCAGTGCCTTAACGAGGGAGTTCTAGCCCTCGTCTCTCTTCTTTTTTTATCCCTTCTTCATCCAGTATGAGGTCTGCCACTCCTCCATGTCGAGGAATCCAATCATTTGCTCTCCTTTCATCCTTTATCCTGACAAGCAAGGAAAACAAAGCTCGCGCTCCTCAAAGCTCGACGATCAAAATCACTTCAGGAGGTCGGTTTCCACGCCATGGATTTGTAAAGGTATCTTTTATTTTGTGCAAGAACATGTTATCATTGCTATTACTCTGTTATTTCTGCACGCGCTTATAATGTTGGTTCTTTAAAACATGGTTGAGTGGCCTTAAGCTTTAGTTAGTTTGCTTAGTCAAATAAGTCGCTTCTGCAGCATCTTTAGGCTAGTGATAGCTCTGCGCTGGGAGTCTAGTTTCCTTCCCTGATCGTTGAGGGTGACCTTTGAGTATGGGTTTTTCACACACAACACGGCGAGCTATAGCCGACCCCTCTAGTGCAACAACGTTGCTGCTTTGGCCATACTTTGGGTATGCACAAAGGTCTTTTCTTTTCTCTGCTCAGCCAAGTGTAGGGGCAAGCGATGGATGGATGAGATGACTAACCTCGGCGCTCCCTAATACGAGAGAGGTCTCAAATAGGGGCAGTCTTGACCCTCAAAAGTAAGCTTTCATGCTATATCTAGCCAATAAGGGCTACCAAAATGAGAAATTGAATCAATGTAAAATTATGAATCAAAGGCATGGCAAGAGTGGCAGTACAGTTCCCCGCGGGACGTCATGAGCCCGGTCGCATGCGTGCCTGATAAATATGGGTCTGAAAATCAAAGACACAAAGTCCCCGCGCAACAGGCTATCTCTTTGAGGGGTAGTGCCCTGGAAGGAATTCGAGCCTTGATATCTCCCATCCTGCACGAAGCTTATCTCCAATTTTTATTCTGCTTCTCCCTCTTAGGCTAGGTTGTATCTCGGGTATGGCCTTAGTAGGGGCACCGTTCTTTAGAGGCGGTTGGTTGGGGTAAGCCACCCTCACATGCACACCCTACTCAAGGGAAGTCTTTAATGAGAGGGGAGGGACATCGATCCCTGGCCAGTAGTTCGAGCCTGTCTTTGGGTGCTGCAGATTACTATTCAAAAAAATACCCAAAAAATGAGATATTGTCAAAAATCCAAAAAATGAGGTATTGTCAAAAATCCAAAAAATGAGATATTGTCAAAAATCCAAAAAACATGAAATATTATTCAAATCCAAAACAAATTAACTATTTTCAAATTCTAAAAAAAAATCAAGAAAATTGAAAAATCTAAAAATGTTTATCTTTTATATTGTATTTTGAGAATAGATACGTAATCTGTTTGCTAAGTGTGTAGGTTGCAGGTACTCAGGCATTCCTTGCTATATCTTTTGCTCTACCTCATGTCCACATTTGTGATCTGTTCATTCCTTCCTCAATCTTATCTCTCGATCTATTCTGAAGCTTATGACATTTTCAACTTTTGTTTGCAATGATGATATCTTTATGAGAGGGCTTTGCCTCACGATTATGAACCTGGCGGTTCTGCATCATTTTGATCTTGGATTTCGATTGAAGAGCGTGTTTTGTCGATGTCTCTTTTGTCCCACCATATCTTTGTCTCGTGTCCATGTCCCACCGTATTGTCCCACACGCTTGTTGTTTTATTCCTCACCTCATGTTGGTAGTTGTCTTGCACATGTTGACAGTCGTCCTTCCATGTTCCGTGTGTTGTCCCAACCATGTGATCCGTCATATTCTTATCCCAACCATGTGTTGTCCCGCCGATTGTTGTCTTGCCACTCCATGTTCATGTATACGTATTGTCTGTTTATGCCTTTGCTTATGTGCTTGTTCGTTTTGTTGTGTTGTTTCCATTCGTCATGTTATGTCATGTTGTTTGTCGTTAGGTTAATCGCTATGCTTATCTTGTTTGTCTTATTCATGAAAATCCATAGAAATCTGAAAAAGAAAATCCAAAAAGGCTCGCCGTTTTACCTGCACAGGTAAGTGAGGTATGGCCTTCTATCCTTGTCACACTTATTGCATTATTATATGATACTATATTATTTTATCTCGAGAACCAGTTGGTTGCTCACGCGTTTCAGGATCTGATGTTCCCCTTCAACAAAAAACGATGATGATCCAGGTTCGCGTGTTTAATCTTCAGATAGGCCGTTAGGTTGAGATGTCAAGGGGAGGATGGTTCTGTCCTGCACGCCGTGGTTGCGGACGGTATCTTGACTTTGATTTTCCCAACTTAGCAATATTATTCTCGAGTATTTTATATTTTAATCTTTCTTTACATTTATTTTTACGATTTCTTTTATTTTAGCCCAGCATGCATCATACGCATCTTTTGAGCTATCATGCCCCATGGTTTGCTTGAAGAATGTCCCATCAGTGATGGTCAGCTGTGCGTTCGAATGCTTGAGTAAGAGGAACTAATTCCACTCGGAGTTGGAAGGTTTTCTTTGGTCAATTCGTTTGGTTTGGTTCATTGAAAGGTCCCTGTCTGGAGTTTTAGGTCGTTTCTTTTAATTTTGACGCTTGCTTTTATGGCCTCCTCATTGGACCGCGGGATTGTGTCCCCCATGAGGTTGGTCTTGTCGGTTTATTTTCATTTAGTTTAGTTCCTCCAGATGGGCGTCGCTTTTGGTTTAATCATTCCGTACGTTTGGTTCAGAGTTTTTCCGGAAGATTCCTGTCGCTTATTGGTAGAAACGGGTGTCGTTTTACCTTAACGCCCGCTTTTCCGATCCACTCCGCTACATTTTCGCTTCATCTCCATGTGCCATGTCACTTCCGCTTCACCTCCGCTCGCTCCCCTGCAAAGAGGACGTTAAGGAGGGGCATCTGTTGACACCCGTTTTATGCCGATAAGTTGAGTCGTTTCTCCTACTCCCTTTTGTTGATGCCTCAAAATGCCCATCACTCGTTGGGGCTGTTTTCAAGTGTATTTTGGGCCAGTTTTATGTGTAACCTCCCTCCTTGGTTGAGTCCGTATCGATTCGGGGTTTAATGGGCCTTGGTTTTTGTTTAATTGAACATGTTTATGAAAATCAAGTGTCCAGGAGCATGTACGGTTCAACCTCAGCCGTTTAACACTGGGGCGGTTAGATACAGACCGTTCATACATTTATGGTTGATTTCTGAGGATTTTCTGAATTTTCACCGACAAGCATTTGTGCGGCCCTCTCCTAGCCGTTCAACTTGATGGGCGGACTAAGGGTGACTGCTTATCTCTCAGAGTCCAGCGCTTGAAAGTTTTCTCAGATAATTATCCAATTAATTGAATTATCACCGACAAGGCTAGAATGGTTTGACGTTGGCCGCGCTACATTTGAACGGTCTCAATAGAGCCGTTCATCTGTGAGAGTCCGACGGCGGGCGTTCCGGTCAGTTCGAGGGATAATTGGGATTATTTTCTAATTATATTGAATTTCCACCGATGGGTTTGGACGGTTAGTAGGTGACCGCCCATCCTGTTGAGCGGTCTATCGTAAGACCGTTCATCTCGTCGACTGTTGAATTTTAATAGATTTTAATCCTTTTATCCATGGTTTTATCCCCAACTTCTTTCATCAATTTCTCCGTGGATAATCAACCATTTTAAGTGTCGTTTCGACTGGATGAGATATAATTATATTATCTATGATTTATCTTTAATAATCTCATCCTAAAAATGGCTCTAAACCCTAGTTTCGGGGCTGGCTTTCTAGGCTCTATAAATAGACCCTAAAGGCCGGACTTGAAAGGGGGGGGGAGATTTTGGTCGACGGCGAAGCCTTGTTACATTCTTGAGCGACCTAGCATCAAGGAGGGAGGCTTTCTACGTCCATATAAGCCTCCGGTCCAGGGAGTAGTCGATGTTTAGAGTCGTTTGTGTTTTATAGCTTTCGTCACCGTTCATTGCATGCATTGCTTTCTCCCTCCGTCCTCCTCCGTTTTTCATCACCATGCACACATCCACCTGTGTTTTTGACACCCTAGGGGTTTAAAACCCCCCAGGTATCCCCAATTCCATTTATTTATGTCCATTTCTTACCATCTTGACATTAACCACACCATTTAGTTCTAATCTAGGCGTTCTTCTTGTGTCATTATGTTGTTTTGTAGGTCAGCACTTCATCAGCACGAGGCCCATTCCCTCTGGCCGGCTGGAGAGGGTGGAGGTGAGCCCTTTAACAACTTCTGGCGTGGTGGACTAGAGCGGTTCCTGACTGGCCGTTCAAGGAGACGTGCGGCTCTTCCTACGCCGCCCTTCTTCTTCTTGCGGTCTACTTCAAGCCATCCATCCTCCAGGAGCGCTTCCTCCCGTACGTTTTGCAGCACCCTTAGATGGTCTTTCGTAAGACCGCGCGTCATATAGGCGGTTCTGCATCAACCGCGCATCTTCCCAGTGCTGCAGCTAGGTGAGTGTCTCCCCTTCCTTTCCAAAGCACGGCGTGTTCATCCCGTCCGGCGCTTTGGTGGCGATCACAGTCACTTTCATTTTCCATTCTCCTCTTACTATTCTTCATTTACTCATCGCATTGTTGATCTATTCATAGTATATCTACCTTGAAGTAAGAGGAGAAAATATATCTACACCCTTCTTTGACAATATCTCATTTTTTTGGTATTTTTTGAATAGTAATCTGCAGCACCCAAAGACAGGCTTGAACTACTGGCCAGGGATCGCCGTCCCTCCCCTCTCATTAAAGACTTCCTTGAGTAGGGCGTGCATGTGAGGGTGGCTTACCACAACCAACCGCCTCTAAAGAATGATGCCCCTACTAAGGCCATACCCGGGATATAACCCAGCCTAAGAGGGAGAAGCAAAATAAAAATTGGAGACAAGCTTCGTGCAGGATGGGAGATATCAAGGCTAGAATTCCTTCCAGGGCACTACCCCTCAAAGCGATAGCCTGTTGTGCGGGGACTTTGTGTCTTTGATTTTCAGACCCATATTTATCAAGCACGCATGCGACCGGGCTCATGACGTCCCGCGGGGAACTGTACTGCCACTCTTGCCATGCCTTTGATTCATAATTTTGCATTGATTCATTTTCTCATTTTGGTAGCCCTTATTGGCTAGATATAGCATGAAAGCTTACTTTTGAGGGTCAAGACTGCCCCTATTTGAGACCTCTCTCGTATTAGGGAGCGCCGAGGTTAGTCATCTCATCCATCCATCGCTTGCCCCTGCACTTGGCCGAGCAGAGAAAAGAAAAGACCTTTGTGCATACCCAAAGTATGGCCAAAGCAGCAACGTTGTTGCACTAGAGGGATCGGCTATAGCTCGCTGTGTTGTGTGTGAAAAACCCATACTCAAAGGTCACCCTCAACGATCAGGGAAGGAAACTAGACTCCCAGCGCAGAGCTATCACTAGCGTAAAGATGCTACAGAAGTGACTTATTTGACTAAGCAAACTAACTAAAGCTTAAGGCCACTCAACCATGTTTTAAAGAACCAACATTATAAGCGCGTGCAGAAATAACAGAGTAATAGCATTGATAACATGTTCTTGCACAAAATAAAATATACCTTTGCAAATACATGGCGGGCGCGGGTGGCTATGGTGCAAGCGATGGGGAACGTGGAGAAGAAAGGGCTGAGGAGAAGAAGGCACTCTACCTTTCCGCTCACCCGTAAATCTCATATATATATGGTGTATATTACAAGAGTCATATCTGTACATGACTGTTTAACAACAGTGAGGACTCTATCTGATAGAGTCAGCGGATATACTCCTATGCATGGGACTCTTAGTTACGTGGGACTCTTTGTGAGAGTCCTCAATAGAGTCCACAAGCTGTGCGTTATCACGCCCCCTCAAGGCAATCGAGTCTTCGAGATTAAGCTTGCTCCTTAACCACGTGAACCGGGACTTAGACAGCCCCTTAGTTAGGATGTCGGCCAGCTGATCTTTGGTGGAGACAAAGGAGACTCGAAGCTGCTGCATGGTGACTTGTTCACGCACAAAATGAAAATCTATCTCAATGTGTTTCGTACGAGCATGAAACACAGGATTTGCCGACAAGTAAGTGGCACCAATGTTATCACACCAAAGTGTGGGAGCGTTTGTAGAAAGACCGATCTCATGAAGGAGGGAACGTAACCAGAGAAGCTCCGCAGTTGCATTAGCCAGAGCTTTATATTCAGCCTCAGTGCTAGATCTTGCCACAGTCGGCTGCTTTTTGGAGCTCCATGAGATGAGAGTGCGCCCAAGGTAGATGAAGTATCCGCTGGTGGATCGACGATCATTAGCGGACCCTGCCCAGTCAGCGTCGCTGTATGCGCTGAGGTGAAGGTTGGAAGACTGATAAAGTAACAGACCATGTCCCACCGTGCCTTTAAGATACCGCAACAACCTCTTGATCGCTGCCCAGTGAATGGGCTGAGGATCATGCATGTGTTGGCACGCTCGATTCACCGCAAAGGCAATATCTGGCCGAGTGATGGTCAGATATTGAGTGCACCTACAATACTCCGATATGTAGATACATCAACTGTATGAGTGGCAACGTCAGAGGGCGGTGTATTGGAGGTGCCAACAGGGGTGGAAATGGGTTTAGACGCTTCCATATGTGCACGGCGTAGCAAATCAGTGGTGTACTTAGACTGGGAGAGAAGACAACCAGCAGGGTGTGGGAGCATCTCGATTCCCAGAAAATAGTGTGCCAGCCAGAGATCTCGAACTGTAAAATCTACATTGAGGGCAGAGATTAGTGCTGCCACGCCCCCTGCATCAGATCCCATGACTAAGATGTCATCCACATAAATGAGAATGAAGATCTTGGTCGGACCAGTGCAACAGTAGAAGAGAGAAGCATCTATCCGAGAGCCTCGAAAGCCCAGTTGTTGCAGACGGGTACTGAGCCGAGTGAACCATGCCCGTGGGGCTTGACGAAGTCCATACAGGGACCTGTGTAGTTTGCATACGTGATTAGGGAGCATTGGATGTGAGAAGCCAGGGGGTTGCTCCATAAATACCGTCTCTTCGAGGTTGCCGTGTAAAAAGGCATTGGAGATATCGAGTTGCCGAATGGTCCATCGACGACTAACGGTAATGGAGAGGAGAAGACGAACGGTGGTGATCTTGATCACGGGACTGAAGGTCTCATGAAAATCAATGCCCGCTTGTTGTTTGAACCCTTTTGCGACAAGGCGAGCCTTGTGGCGCTCAATCGTGCCATCTGCCTTATATTTGAAACGGAATACCCACTTGCATGACACCACATTCATGTTTGGTCGACGGGGAACAAGAGACCACGTACCATTGTGAAGAAGGGCATCAAACTCAATAGCCATAGCCACCCGCCATGCTGGATCCTTTGAGGCCTGACAAAAGCAAGTGGGTTCCATATCCTTCTTGACTGTAGAGTTGCTGCCATGAAGTGATATCATTCAGGGCTACATTACCTTTTCACACCCCTCGGCATCCACCTTGCCCGAAGCGGGCTCCTCACTCTTTGTTGCCGGAATCTTTTATAGACATTTTCAGGGCTTTGATGGCCACCCATGCGTTGCAGCTCCCTCTGGTTATGCCTTGCCGACCTGCGGTCAGGAATTTGCTCCATTTCTGTGAATTCCATCGTCAACAGGGGCATGTGGTCAAGAATTACCCCGAGTTCCAGGAACTTGTTTACAGTTTGGAAGATAAGAAGATGATTGATTGGGCTATCATGCGCCAAGTTATTTCAGATCTCAACAACAAGCAGCAGTAGTAGCAAGCTGTGCCGCCTAGGCAACCGTCTCCACTTCAAGACCAGGGGCACCCTGGTGTTTCTTCAGTTGATAAGATACCTGCCCCGTTACCTACTTCTTCCTCCATCCCATCTCCTCCACAACCTTTACCTACCCCAGCCTCCACTCGGGCAACCTCTCTGTCACCCTCCGTTTCCACCACCACACCTATCCCCAACGCCTCTCGACGAGTCGTGAAGATACGTCGAAGAGTGCCACCACCCGCCACTTCCTCCATTACGCCACTACCTCCTTCTTCTCCTTCACCATCTCCATCAACCATATCACCCCCTTTGCCACCACCTTCTCCACCTCCACCTTCGCCGCCTCCATTGGCCACATCTCCATCATCACCTTCTCCATTATCCCCATTACCATCACCACTGTCTTCATCACCTACCCTTGTAATAATCCCTGTTCCGTCACCTTCACCGATGCCACTTCTTTCGCCATCATCATCTGAGTCCGAGCGGGCCGACCCTAAACCCATACCTCCACTTTTGCCTTTACCTCCACCCATGCCCATCATCATCAGTATTTCCCCATCGCTTGCACCATCGCCACCCGCGCCCTTCTAACCTCCCTCTGCCACTTCCCACTTCGCGAAGCAGGTACACGCTACCTTTGGTGCTCCTCGGGTCTAGTCCCCAGGGAGAAAAGGAGCCGAGCCAGGCTTTGATTATGCATTACAAGCCTCAAGATTTCATTAGCCGCATGCCGGTCCAAGTCCTGGTTCCTGGCCATTTTAGGGGTAATGAGCCTGCATTTACTATGAGAACGGTTGCAAAGAAGAGTTCCCTTGTGTTGGTGCCAGTTTCTTCAAAGGCGAGGCTGGTAGCAATCTCTTTGCTTGCCGAGAAGTTCATCATTAATGCTATTATTACCTCGCGCTCGATTGCTGTTCAGTTCCCTGGTCGAGAGGGGTTCTCTACTCGGATCATGCTAACACATACGGCCGCCCGGAGCCTGATGGATTCCCTATTCAAGGGGCAATTGGTTGCATCTTCTGCACTTTCCAAGGACATTCTGCACTTCCTATGCGACCTCCCTCAATTTATTAGCATGCCGGCCACGTCAACGCTGTGCATTGAACTCCCTCAGCTTTGTCCTGCTCTTCTAGTACGGGAGTTATGCTTCAAGCCTGATTGCCGAGTGGAGTTGCCGACCTCTATGTTCTAGTGCCAAGAGACAAAACTCCGTGGCTTCATGATATTCATTCAGTTGAGAAGCTGTTTGCCCAAGAATGTCTACATCTTGTTAGCACTGGGGGTCTAGGGGCAGCCGCCCCAATGAAACTGCATATTCATGACCGGGCCAGGCCATCTGCCAGGTGGGCCCGCTATTTGAGAAGACATTACAGATTGAGGAGCCCGGGAAGCCGAGCCCGCGCCAGGTGATGTTGTTTCAAGAAGATTGCGGCTAAGAAGAGGCGGCGATGTAAGTTCAAGGGCCGTCAGTTGTGCACTCGGGGGTCCACTGCCTCATCTCCTTCTTCCATCCATTCGTCTTTTCTGTTGCTCAGTTCTTATCCGTGGGTGGTGTACCTTCCGCCACCTGACCATATTTCCACCATCTTTTCCTATCCTCACCATTCTATGCCTCAGCCTATGTCCTGCTCTTCCCCTAATCTAGGGGCATCTTCTAGCTTTCCTTCCCAGATACGTCCGGATTTCACTTCTCGTCTCTTTCCCCCAACCTTGTTGGGAATTCCTTGCGCTCGTTCCCCAACCTTGTCGGGTGGTTTTTCCGATCCTTCCTCAACTTCGTCGGGTGGTTTCCATTTCTTTTTCCTGACATTGTCGAGTGTTCATACATTCTCTTCCCCGCCTCTGTCGGGTGATCGCTATTCCTTTTCTCCGACCACGTCGGATGATCATTATCCATATTCCTTATCTTCACAGTTATCTTTTCGTCGTCTTTCTCTTCTTTCTGTCTCACCCTTTCGGGGTTCTCACCCTTTTTCTTGCTGTTTTTGAGGCTTTAGCCCGCCTTGATCTCAGCTAATCCCTGGTTATTCTGTACTTGGTTCCTTGTTATCAGGGCCTCAGTGCCTTAACGAGGGAGTTCTATCCCTCGTCTCTCTTCCTTTTTTATCCCTTTTTCGTCCAGTATGAGGTCTGCCACTCCTCCATGTCGAGGAATCCAATCATTTGCTCTCCTTTCATCCTTTATCCTGACAAGCAAGGAAAACAAAGCTCGCGCTCCTCAAAGCTCGATGATCAAAATCGCTTCAGGAGGTCAGTTTCCATGCCATGGATTTGCAAATGTATCTTTTATTTTGTGCAAGAGCATGTTATCATTGCTATTACTCTGTTATTTCTGCACGCGCTTATAATGTTGGTTCTTTAAAACATGGTTGAGTGGCCTTAAGCTTTAGTTAGTTTGCTTAGTCAAATAAGTCGCTTCTGCAGCATCTTTAGGCTAGTGATAGCTCTGCACTGGGAGTCTAGTTTCCTTCCCTGATCGTTCAGGGTGATCTTTGAGTATGGATTTTTCACACACAACACGGCGAGCTATAGCCGACCCCTCGAGTGCAACAATGTTGCTGCTTTGGCCATACTTTGGGTATGCACAAAGGACTTTTCTTTTCTCTGCTCGGCCAAGTGCAGGGGCAAGCGATGGATGGATGAGATGACTAACCTAGGCGCTCCCTAATACGAGAGAGGTCTCAAATAGGGGCAGTCTTGACCCTCAAAAGTAAGCTTTCATGCTATATCTAGCCAATAAGGGCTACCAAAATGAGAAAATGAATCAATGTAAAATTATAAATCAAAGGCATGGCAAGAGTGGCAGTACAGTTCCCCGCGGGACGTCATGAGCCCGGTCGCATGCGTGCCTGATAAATATGGGTCTAAAAATCAAAGACACAAAGTCCCAGCGCAACAGGCTATCTCTTTGAGGGGTAGTGTCATGGAAAGAATTCGAGCCTTGATATCTCCCATCCTGAACGAAGCTTGTCTCCAATTTTTCTTCTGCTTCTCCCTCTTAGGCTGGGTTGTATCGCGGGTATGGCCTTAGTAGGGGCACCGTTCTATAGAGACGGTTGGCTGTGGTAAGCCACCCTCACATGCACGCCCTACTCAAGGGAAGTCTTTAATGAGAGGGGAGGGACGGCGATCCCTGGCCAGTAGTTCGAGCCTGTCTTTGGGTGCTGCAGATTACTATTCAAAAAAATACCAAAAAAATGAGATATTGTCAAAATTCCAAAAAAAATGAGATATTGTCAAAAATCCAAAAAAAAATGAAATATTATTCAAATCCAAAACAAATTAAATATTTTCAAAATCTAAAAAAAATAAATCAAGAAAATTGAAAAATCTAAAAATGTTTATCTTTTATATTGTATTGTGAGAACACATACGTAATCTGTTTGCTAAGTGTGTAGGTTACAGGTACTCAGGCATTCCTTGCTATATCTTTTGCTCTACCTCCTGTCCCCATTTGTGATCTGTTCTTTCCTTCCTCAATCTTATCTCTCGATCTATTCTGAAGCTTATGACATTTTCAACTTTTGTTTGCAATGATGATATCTTTATGAGAGGGCTTTGCCTCACGATTATGAACCTGGCGGTTCTGCATCATTTTGATCATGGATTTCGATTGAAGAGCATGTTTTGTCTATGTCTCTTTTGTCCCACCGTATCTTTGTCTCGTGTCCATGTCCCACCGTATTGTCCCACACGCTTGTGGTTTTATTCCTCACCTCATGTTGTTAGTTGTCTTGCACATGTTGACAGTCATCCTTCCATGTTCCGTGTGTTGTCCCAACCGCGTGATCCGTCATATTCTTATCCCAACCATGTGTTGTCCCGCCGATTGTTGTCTTGTCACTCCATGTTCATGCATACGTATTGTCTGTTTATGCCTTTGCTTATGTGTTTGTTCGTTTTGTTATGTTGTTTCCATTCGTCATGTTATGTCATGTTGTTTGTCGTTAGGTTAGTCGCTATGCTTATCTTGTTTGTCTTATTCATGAAATTCCATAAAAATCTGAAAAAGAAAATCCAAAAAGGCTCGCCGTTTCACCTGCACAGGTAAGTCAGGTATGGCCTTCTATCCTTGTCACCCTTATTGCATTGTTATATGGTACTATATTATTTTATCTCGAGAACCAGTTGGTTGCTCACGCGTTTCAGGATCGGATGTTCCCCTTCAACAAAAAACAATGATGATCCAGGTTCGCGTGTTTAATCATCGGATAGGCCGTTAGGTTGAGATGTCAAGGGGAGGATGGTTCTGTCCTGCACGCCGTGGTTGCGGACGGTTTCTTGACTCTGATTTTCCCAGCTTAGCAATATTATTCTTCAGTATTTTATATTTTAATCTTTCTTCGCATTCATTTTTACGATTTCTTTTATTTTAACCCAGCATGCATCATACGCATCTTTTGAGCTTTCATGCCCCATGGTTTGCTTGAAGAATGTCCCATCAGTGATGGTCAGCTATGTGTTCGAATGCTTGAGTTCGTTTGGTTTGGTTGATTGAAAGGTCCCCGTCTGGAGTTTTAGCTTGTTTCTTTTAATTTTGACGCTTGCTTTTGTGGCCTCCTCATTGGACCGCGGGATTGTGTTCCCCATGAGGTTGGTCTTGTCGGTTTATTTTCTTTTAGTTTAGTTCCTCCAGACGGGCGTCGCTTTTGGTTTAATCATTCCGTATGTTTGGTTCAGAGTTTTCCCGGAGATTCCTGTCGCTTATTGGTAGAAACGGGTGTCGTTTTACCTTAACGCCCACTTTTCCGATCCACTCCGCTGCATTTTTGCTTCATCTCCATGTGCCATGTCACTTCCGCTTCACCTCCGCTCGCTCCCCTGCAAAGAGGACGTTAAGGAGGGGCATCTGTTGACACCCGTTTTATGCCGATAAGTTGAGTCGTTTCTCTTACTCCCTTTTGTTGATGCCTCGAATTGCCCATCATTGGGGCTATTTTCAAGTGTATTTTGGGCCAGTCTTATGTGTAACCTCCCTCCTTGGTTGAGTCCGTATCGATTCGGGGCTTAATGGGCCTTGGTTTTTGGTTAATTGAACATGTTTATGAAAATCAAGTGTCCAGGAGCATGTACGGTTCAACCTCAGCCGTTCAACACTGAGGCTGTTAGATACAGACCGTTCATACATTTATGGTTGATTTCTGAGGATTTTCTGAATTTTCACTGACAGGATTTTGTGCGGCCCTCTTCTAGCCGTTCAACATAATGGACGACTGATTATGACCACTTATATCTAAGAGTCCTACGCTTGGTAATTTTCTCAAATAATTATCCAAGTAATTGAATTATCACCGACAAGGTTAGAACGGTTTGACGTTGGCCGCGCTACATTTGAACGGTCTCAATAGAGCCGTTCATCTGTGAGAGTCCAACGGCGGGCGTTTCGGTCAGTTCGAGGGATAATTGGGATTGTTTTCAAATTATTTTGAATTTCCACCGACGGGTTTGGACGTTTAGTAGGTAACCGCCCATCCTGTTGAGCAGTCTATCGTAAGACCGTTCATATCGTCGACTGTTGAATTTTAAGAGATTTTAATCCTTTTATCCATGGTTTTATCCCCAACTTCTTTCATCAATTTCTCCGTGGATAATCAACCATTTTGAGTGCCGTTTCGACTGAATGAGAGATAATTCCATTATCTACGATTTATCTTGAATAATCGCGTCCCGAAAATGGCTCTAAACCCAAGTTTCGGGGCTGGCTTTCTAGGCTCTATAAATAGACCCTAAAGGCCAGACTTGAAAGGGGGGAGATTTTGGTCAACAGCGAAGCCCTGCCGCATTCTTGAGCGACCTAGCACCAAGGAGGGAGACTTTCAACGTCCATATAAGCCTCCAGTGCAGGGAGTAGTCGATGTTTAGAGTCGTTTATGTTTTATAGCTTTCGTCACTGTTCATTGCATGCATTGCTTTCACCCTCCGTCCTCCTCCGTTTTTCATCACCATGCACACATCCACCTGCATTTTTGACACCCTAGGGGTTTAAAACCCCCCAGGTATCCCCCTTTCCATTTATTTATGTCCATTTCTTACCATCTTGACATTTACCACACCATTTAGTTATAATCTAGGCGTTCTTCTTGTGTCATTACATTGTTTTGCAGGTCAGCACTTCATCAGCACGAGGCCCATCCCCTCTGGCCGGCTGGAGAGGGTGGAGGTGAGCCCTTTAACAACTTCTGGCGTAGTGGACTAGAGCGGTTCCTGACTGCCCGTTCAAGGAGACGTTCGGCTCTTCCTGCGCCGCCCTTCTTCTTCTTGCGGTCTACTTTAGGCCGTACATCCTCCAGGAGCGCTTCCTCCCGCACGTTCTGCAGCACCCTTAGATGGTCTATCGTAAGACCGCGCGTCATATAGGCGGTTCTGCATCAACCGTGCATCTTCCCAGTGCTGTAGCTAGGCGAGTGTCTCCCCTTCCTTTCCAAAGCACGGCGTGTTCATCCCGTCCGGCGCTTTGGTGGCGATCACGGTCGCTTTCATTTTCCATTCTCCTCTTACTATTCTTCATTTACTCATCGCATTCTTGATCTATTCATAGTATATCTACCTTTAAGTAAGAGGAGAAAATATATCTACACCCTTCTTTTGTGGCGATCACGGTGGGATATATTTTATCCTCTTACTTAAAGGTAGATATACTATGAATAGATCAACAATGCGATGAGTAAATGAAGAATTGTAAGAGGAGAATGGAAAATGAAAGTGACCGTGATCGCCACCAAAGCGCCGGACGGGATGAACATGCCGTGCTTTGGAAAGGAAGGGGAGACACTCACCTAGATGCAGCACAGGGAAGATGCGCGGTTGATGCAGAACCGCCTATATGTCGCGCGGTCTTACGATAGACCGTCTAAGGGTGCTGCAGAACGTGCGGGAGGAAGCGCTCCTGGAGGATGGACGGCCTAAAGTAGACCGCAAGAAGAAGAAGGGCGGCGCAAGAAGAGCCGCACGTCTCCTTGAACGGGCAGTCAGGAACCGCTCTAGTCCACCACGCCAGAAGTTGTTAAAGGGCTCACCTCCACCCTCTCCAGCCGGCCAGAGGGGATGGGCCTCGTGCTGATGAATTGCTGACCTGCAAAACAACGTAATGACACAAGAAGAACGCCTAGATTAGAACTAAATGGTGTGGTAAATGTCAAGATGGTAAGAAATGGACATAAATAAATGGAAAGGGGGATACCTGGGGGGTTTTAAACCCCTAGGGTGTCAAAAACGCAGGTGGATGTGTGCATGGTGATGAAAAACGGAGGAGGACGGAGGGAGAAAGCAATGCATGCAATGAACGGTGACGAAAGCTATAAAACACAAACGACTCTAAACATCGACTACTCCTTGGACCGGAGGCTTATATGGACGTAGAAAGCCTCCCTCCTTGGTGCTAGGTCACTCAAGAATGTGGCAGGACTTCGCCGTTGACCAAAATCTCCCCCCCCCCCTTTCAAGTCCGGCCTTTAGGGTCTATTTATAGAGCCTAGAAAGCCAGCCCCGAAACTAGGGTTTAGAGCCATTTTTATGATGAGATTATTGAAGATAAATCATAGATAATAGAATTATCTCTCATCCAGTCGAAACGGCACTCAAAATGGTTGATTATCCACGGAGAAATTGATGAAAGAAGTTGGGGATAAAACCATGGATAAAAGGATTAAAATATGTTAAAATTCAACAGTCGACGGGATGAACGGTCTTACGATAGACCGCTCAACAGGATGGGCAGTCACCTACTAACTGTCCAAACCCGTCGGTGGAAATTCAAAATAATTCTAAAATAATCCCAATTATCCCTCGAACTGACCGGAACGCCCGCCGTTGGACTCTCACAGATGAACGGCTCTATTGAGACCGTTCAAATGTAGTGCAGCCAACGTCAAACCGTTCTAGCCTTGTCGGTGATAATTCAATTAATTGGATAATTATCTGAGAAAACTTTCAAGCGCAGGACTCTGAGAGATAAGCGGTCACCCTTAGTCCGCCCATCAAGTTGAACGGCTAGGAGAGGGCCGCACAAATGCTTATCGGTGAAAATTCAGAAAATCCTCAGAAATGTATGAACGGTCTGTATCTAACCGCCCCAGTGTTGAACGGCTGAGGTTGAACTGTACATGCTCCTGGACACTTGATTTTCATAAACATGTTCAATTAACCAAAAACCAAGGCCCATTAAGCCCCGAATCGATACAGACTCAACCAAGGAGGGAGGTTACACATAAAACTGGTCCAAAATACACTTGAAAATAGCCCCAACGAGTGATGGGCAATTCGAGACATCAACAAAAGGGAGTAAGAGAAATGACTCAACTTATCGGCATAAAACGGGTGTCAACAACAGTCTGAACAGAACAGGAACTACAGTAACGAGTGACAAATCAGGGTCACGCCCGTCGGCACAAGTCCTACACCCCTGACCACGTGTGCACACACAAGCTCAATGCCTTGAGCCAGGCCTCTAGCTAGTTTTCTCCCCTAGCAGGACACTACTGCAAGGCAAGGGAGCCCACGGAGACTAGCCTAAAAACCGTATCTTGGGAACTGCCACGCCACCACTTGCAGGTTGGTCGATACGTCGTAACGTGTCGCTAGGCTACTACTAGTGGAGGCTCACTAGACACAGAACTCTGAAACACAAGCGCTATAGTACTGTCAGGCAAGGAAGCACTATCGCACGTACTACGAAGCACTGGAAATGAGGTAGCATACCAGACTATCACCGGACTCAGGACAAGGCAACTAGACCTACTACTAAAACGATCCTTGAGTCTCACGACTCGGAGTCAAGATCGTTGCGCGAAGCGGAACAAGCCGCCAATCGATCTAATCCTAAGCCATAGGAATCGACATGACCAGGTAAAATGACACATAGGGACATGAGGGAACACCAAGACCCTCAGCACATCTGGACATGCAAACTGAGGTGAGACAACACCTCAAGGCGTCCAGAACCATGTCTCGGGCTGGACAGAATCACCGAGACACACACAAGGTCGCCTGTCAACCACTGGGTCACCCCGGGTTGACCGGAACCGAACAATGACGATTTAACAATAGGAAAGAGAATCCTACCTCAAGCAAGAAAACTCCTAGCTATCTCATAACGTGGCCATAGCCCTCATAGGACATCAAAAGATATCCACGGGAACGGCAAACCACAAGGTCAAGCCAAGACATACGAAAATCGAAACGACGGGAAACAACACTCTGGGCATACGCGATCCATCACTCGGCCGCTAGGTAAACCAAGCATTAAAGGAGAAGGTCGCTACGCACACAGAGACGAGGATAATGGCGGTCATAAGCTGGTCCGCTAGAGGACAGTAGCGGTCAAAGGTTGGGCCGCTAGAAGACTGTGGCGGTCATAGGTGAGGCCACCAACACCAGTCAACTCTCGCATCGACCTACCCAGTCAAACCACCCAGTCGTCTAAGATAGACGTGCTACACGGACTTGGTGGTCTAAGGATGAACCGCCACACAAACCACCCTAAGATACTGACCTAAGACACACAGACTGTAGCGGTCGAAGGAAGGCGCGCTACAACAAAGAAACGCATGAGGGTTGGGCCCCTAGAGCCAACCGACTAGACCTTTGACCCAGTCAAACAACATGTGGCGGCCTAAGGAAGGCGTGCCACAACACTCTGGCAGTCAGAGCTAGAACCGCCAGAACGAACCGCCAGACACTGATATCTAGAAACAACAAAGCTGTGGCGCACCAGCACAGGGGCGCCAGAGGAAAGAGGCGGTCCAAGGCTGGGCCGCCACCCTTACCGAACCTCAAACTCACCGACACACACTGAAGGATGTGGCGGTCTATCATGGGGCCGCTAGAGACCTGTAGCGATCACTGGAACGGCCGCCAAAGCGATACGGCAAAAAAACTAGGGAAAAGGCCGATCTCGGCCTTTCCACGCCCCATTCGCGTCTAAAAGCAGGGGAAACAGTCCTAGACGGTGAAAAACACCTTCCACAAGCTGGAAGGGTCACATGTAACCATTCGTTCGTGAGAAACGGGCGATTCCAACGAATCGACCCAAATTGGGTCACCGGGGTTCCCGGACTCCTACCGGCCCCGAATGACGACCAATCACGATGAAACTTACGGGAACGGGATCCAGACATCCCGAGGGTTCGTTTGATACTAATTTTACTGAAAATGGTCACTATTTTCTGGCAAACCCTACGAACTCCTAAAATCACGGCTTTACCTAAACGAGCCTAAACTCGCCTGTTCTAGCACCGAACAACACGAAACTATAGGAAAAAGCGCAGGAGAAGTAGGTGATCCGTCTCCCTACCTCCATCGAAGAAACCGTGCACCGAAGCGACTAAACAGCATCGAAAACCACGTCGTGAACTTGACCGTCGACTTTGAATCCACCGTTCGGGTTCACGTCAAAACCGATCCGATCCTCGCCCCATCGCGCTCCAGACCACTCCCATGGCATCACCTCTACTGCCCGAGCCTACTCCGTCTACAGCCGGAAGGGTAAGAGAAGAGAGAAAACAGGGGAGAGAGAGGTCACGGCGGTGAAATGAGAAGGGGAAAGAGGAAAAAGGAAAGAAAAAGGAAAAAGGAAAATAGAAATTTTCCTAATTTTCAAAAATTCGATAATTGACCTGAAAATAGACTAATTAAAAAAATACGCAAAAATAGTCAAAACAATCCTCTCGACGAGTACATCGTAACTGCGGCGTTCACGAGTCGATGAACTGAGAAATAAATTCACCATAGGGTTCCGTAACTAGTACGAGAGAAAAACCCACGTGGATCGTAAAACTCAACTCAGGACCCACAAAGCGATCTGAAACTCTCCAAAAAGGATCCGAAAGACCTAATAAGAATCCGATAAGAATCCAGGGCATTACAGTATGTCTTTAGCTTATCCCCTTTTGGTTCAAACATTCTCCTTTGCTTTCTCCCAACGTACATAGTTTGTAGCTCCTCATCTGGTAAGAAGTAATCTGGGCCCTCTATTTTCATAATAGCGGCCTGAACACCAGAGCGGGATAGCGTCTGATTGGTTCGGAGGTGATAAGGTGTAGTGAGTTCTCATTTGCTGCCCAGACTACTTCGAGTGGTACACAGCAGTTCTCTTTTGCTGGCCGAACATATCTTCGTCAAGTACAAGACTATCTCCTTAAGGTTTGACCCCTTTTAGGATGGAGACCCTTTCTAGGTGATCTGCCATTGGTCCACCTAGAAAAGTAAGAATCTTTTCTGCCAACTGGTCTTCCAGATCTTGTACATTCATAGAAGGAGGCACTCTTTAATTATAATAGAGTCTCCGTAAGGATTAGGAGACAAAGGCTTAGACAGCTCAGATTGGTCCACCTGGCACTTAAGATTCTCCTTTGGAACTCTCGAGAAGAGAGTGCCACTTCATCTTGGATCACGTGCCATTCTTTCGCTGGAGACAGATATCTGAATGGGTCAGACTTTTAAGTTTACCAGATACTGAGATTTTGGTCTTCAGACTATTTGATGAAATGTCTGTTCAAAGTGCACAGACCTTATATGCAACATACTAATAAGCTTAGACCTGTATGAGCATAAGGCTAAAATATGCATCGACCTTGATCACTATTCAAACTAGAAGTGTACCGACCTTATAAAGCAATATGCAAATGTGCATCGACCTCGTTTTGGATCACTACAAAAAGTGCATCGACCTTGTTTCACATGTGCTGCTATGTGCACCGACTTGGAAATCATACAGATCTTGTGCGTTGAAGTATGCACCGACCTTGAAGTCACATGTGCTCAGACTTTGTATGCCGAAGCAAAACCTGCACGGACCTTGCAATGACTATCATGATAAAGTGCACAGACTTTGAACATTGAGGCAAAACCTACACCGACCTGGAGACTCATGTGCACAGACTTTGCGTGAAAGAGGAAAACATGCACCGACCTTATATTGTCAAATAGCGAATGTGCACAGACCTTATCTTGCCAGAAGGTAAACATGCACCGACCTTGGAGCTCATGTGTGCATAGTCTTTGTGCGTTGAAGCAAAAACCTGCACCAACCTTGATATGAAGAATGCATGCATGTGCACCGACCTCACTGTGCAGCAATGAATACGTGCACCGACCTTGTTTTGTAGACAAACAGAATGTGCACCGACCTTCTATCGAAGGAACAGGAAAGTGCACTGACCTTATATGCAGACTGTCTAAATGTGCACCGACCTTAGTGCATGCTAGCCAAAAGTTGCACCGACCTTGGTCTTGTGCCAGTAAATGTGCACCGACCATTGCTTGGATGCTTGAAAGCAAAACTAGCATCGACCTTAGTTCTCAGCTTAGCAAACGTGCATCAACCTTCATTACTGCTCCTAGTCAAGGTGGCATCGACTTTGGAAAGTAGCATCGACCTTTAGTTGCCGGAGCGCTGAAGGAGCATTGACCTCAGTTGCTGTAACTCAAAACTGGCATCGACCTTAGACGCTTGAAGGCTGAAGTAGCATCGATCTTACTTCATCTCTGACTAAGGTAGCATCGACCTTACTTCATCACTGACTAAAGTAGCATCGACCTTAGTGCCTCATACTGAGATATGCATTGACCAAATCTGTCAACAAGCTGACTTCCAGTTTGATCAGTAGCATTAACCTTCATTGACCAGTGTTGACTTTTCAAGGAATATTTCCACCTCTTCATGGGCCAATCAACACATTAGAAATGCCATTAGCAACAGTATTATCAACCATATGTATGACTCATAGTTCAAGCATCATTAAAACATATTTAGAGAATTAAACCATAGCCACAGGGGCATAACATTCTCCCCCATTTTGATGATGACAATTATTATGAGTCATAAATAACCAACAAATGGCATTCATTGGCATGAAAACCTCATACACATGATCATGCACATCATGCACATGTTACTAGCTTGCGATCACACACACGTTTACTCTCCCCCTTTGACAACATCAAAAAGCAATGGGATGGAAGCTTGTAGCTAGAGGGCAAATGAATGGTTGGTAAAAAGAGGGTTACAGAAAAGTCAATCTGAAACAACATTCATTAACCAAGCTAGTAGTTTTCAGATTCTTCTGCACTAAGAACTCCCATGATGAATCGCTATTTTCTCCATGGTTTAAGAGAAATACAAGTAGAGTTGGAATCAATTTCCAGTCAGATGTAATAGAAATAAATCAAGTGTACAAAGTCATATCCAAGTTTAGCTCCAGGAAACTTACTCAATTAAAATCAATAACTCCCCGAGGAGTGACCATTGAGAGGTATTGGAAATAAACAAGATGAACATAGCTGGGCTTACTTCAAGAATACATCAATATGTATGACCTTTGGTCAAGTTCACACTTTGTTTTGGCTCATCATACATTTGTTTGCACAGTCAAGTTTAGTCTACACCTTTTTGCGTAAGAATGGACGTTGATTAGACGCCCTCACCCCTAGTTACTCAGTGAGACTAACTATTATGTCTCATTTGGAGCAGAGATAGCAATAGCACTTCATGACATAGGTTGATCTTCGTTTCTTTGATGAAGGACCTAGTTTTTCTATGCATATAGCCATTGCTCTGTCATGAGCATTGATAAAATTTTTGACATGTACTATCCTTTAGAAAATTTCAGACTATGCAATGTTTAAGGACAATACTTAAGTAAGGTTGCTCAACCACGGTTCCTAGTGATCTCAAATTTTTTGATTCCTAGAGAGTTCACAGGGACACAACATTTTGTAGAAGATGGTTGAGGTCTATTAAACCAGAGGAGTTTATCTCCCAAACTCTTGAAATGTAGTTGACCTAAACCATTAGAGTTATTCAAGGTCAATCAGAGAGCCTACTTGCAAGAAGATTTCTATAAATGATTTGCTCAATTGTAATGAATAAATGAGTAGATTGACAATATTTTGAATCAACGGTAGCTCAAAGAGAGGCAATTTGCAATGAGAAGAGAGTTTTCGGTTGACTTAAAAAAATTATAAAACAGATGGACTGACACAAATGCAATTCCCAAAATTTGACAGATGCTCCCCCTGACTACATGCTATGCATGATTTACTCTGAATGTTGCACATATGCAGTGAGATGAATTATTTTGCACATGAGTGTCTAGATTACCCTACATGATTTCTTGACCGTTGGTACTTGACGGATAACATAGGTCCTAAGATCACCTCATGCATAGTGAATGTTTTCAGGCAAGCATAACATGCCTTTCCACAATTCAGTATTTAATATACCATGGTTGTGCATGCAAACGCAGTTGACTGGACACAGTGATGTGCAATATGAACAATGATCACTAAGATTATTTATGAAAAATCCCACCGATAGAAACAAGCAATTTTTTTTCAGAAAATAGGTACTTATAGACATTATGCTAGTTGCACAGTTAGAGAGTTAATCAAGCAACTCAAACCTGATCTGATTGAGGTCTACATAGCCCTAACTCCCTTGTTAGTGTTGAAAACCTGTCTGTGCATAATGGCTTGGTGAAGATATCTACAACCTGATTTTCTGATTGGACAAAATGTAGCTCAAAGTTTTTCTTGAAAACTTCATCTCTAATAAAGTGATGCTTGATATCTATGTGCTAGGTCCTAGAGTGCAGTACTAGATTTTTCGCAAGACTTATAGCACTAGTGTTATCACATAAGATAGGGACACATCTAAGATCCACTAAGAAATCCTGGAGTTGATGTTTAATCCACAACACTTGGGTGCCACAACTCCCTGCATCTACAGTAGAGAGTGCAACCGAGTGTTGTTTCTTGGAAGCCCAAGAGATTAAACATCCACCCAAGAATTGGAAATAGCCACTAGTGCTCTTGCGATCCAGTTTATATCCTACATAGTCAGCATCTGAATAAGCAATGAGAGAAAATTCACAAGATGCTGGAAACCACAATCCCAAGTCTTGAGTGCTAGCAAGATATCTGAAGATACATTTGACAGCAGTCAAGTGAGATTCTCTAGGATTGGTTTAGAATCAAGCACAAAGGCAAACACTAAATTGGATGTCTGGTCTAGATGTAGTTAAGTAGAGTAATGAACCAATCATACCTCTATAGTACTTTGCATCCACCAATCTTTCTTTCTCATCTGCATCTAGTGATGTAGTTGTTCCCATAAGAGTTGAAATAGATTTACATTTTGTCATATCAAACCTTTTCAGCAACTCCTTCACATACTTGACTTCATTTATAAAGCATCCTTCATCACTCTGACAGATCTGCAAGCCAAGAAAAAATTTAATCTCACCCATTAGGCTCATCTCAAACTCACTGGTCATAAGGTCAGCAAAATCCTCACACATTTTGGGCTTTGTAGAACCAAACACAATATCATCAACATAGATTTGAACTAACAAGATATCTTTACCTTGTCTTTTTGTGAAGAGGGTTTGGTCCACATTACCTCTTGTAGCACCCTAAATAAAGATAATAGAGGAATTTAAACTTTTTTCTAAATAATCAATGAAAGGCTAAATTTGAAATAATATATCTTACTAGGACCCCTATATAAATATACAACAATTTAATTTCATCATATAACAGACTTAAACACTCAAGCTAAATAGCGCCCCTGACATGGGCGCTATTCACAGAAGAGCGCCCCTGATCAGGGTGCCATTAACATTCTTTATATATATATATATATATAAAATAAGGGGCTAGAGGATATAGCGCCCAAATGCATGAACGCTGTTTCCATAAATAGAGTCCCTTTCTAGGGCGCCATTTCCCTGAGGGACAGGCTGTCCGACATCTTCTATAAAAGTTGGAACACTAATAGGTTACATCCGCTGGCAATATGTCCTTGCCTGACAATTGATTGCACTAACAGCCTCTTTTAGCTGGCAAGGCACTATCCTCTGGATAGGACAGCAAGGCTGTAGGGTCTTGCTCCCCACCTAGACCCACAAGGCAATAAACCTTTGCTTTGTGTGAGAAACCGAATTTCACTATAATTATACTCTATGTTGCGTAGGCAGGAGCTACTGCCGTCATCCTACTACTTGCAGAAAGGAATATCTCCCTTCTTTTTCTTCTGAAGACGTGAAGGAGCATCTTCTTCCTTCACTCTACGTTCGGCTGTAGGAGCTTTGCGACGGAGAACGTGGAGAACGTGTGCTTCCCTTATTAGTTATTCTCTGAAGCTCTGCTGCGGAGACGAGGAAGGGCTTGCTTGGATTTCTTTATTCCTACCACCTGTACCACATATAGCACTCCAAAAAAAAGCTAGGTGTTTTCAAGATCTGGCCTAATTAGTAGTTAAATAGGGTGACAAGCATGAATAGGGTAGTTACGTATCACCTGGATTCCATGTGTTATTCCATTTTAATTCTTGTAAATTACCCCATGTTTAAAAAATTCATATCTATGAAATTAAATCGTAAAAATATTGTATGAGCATGATCTTGCAATCTTACTATTTGTCCATGTCCAGTCACATCTCTACTTCCTGATTCTGTGAACATTTTATAAATCATGAATAGTAAGTTAAGTAATTAGTAATCACCATGTTCAGAAATTCATATTTATTGAACCAAACCATGAAATTCCTGCATAAACATGAATTTAGAATCCTGAGATTTTTCTCTATTTAACAATGTCCTTAGAGCCTCAATTACTGAAACTTTTAATGATGAACAGTGTTTCGTGACACAAAACTTTAATGATGAACAATGTTTCGTGGCACAAAACTACCCTAAGAGAAGGGCGCCCCTCACTGGGACGTCATTTAGTGAATGGAGGCACCACCCTAGGCGCCATTAATATATATATATATATAATTTATGGAGCCCTGAATAGCGCCCCTCTGGGAGGGCGCCCCATTCAAAATGGTCAACTATTGACCGTTACTGCTCACGCGGTCAAATGTTGACCGCTTACTGCAAACTAGCGTCGGCCTTAGTTCACGCACAAGGCAAACTAGCATCGACCTTACCTTGCTGATGGGCAAAGTAGCATCGACCTTAGTTCAGGCACAAGGCAAACTAGCATTGACCTTACCTTGCTGATGGGCAAACTACCATCGACCTTAGTTCACGCACAAGGCAAACTTGCATCGACCTTACCTTGCTGACGGGCAAACTAGCATCGACCTTAGTAGTGATAGCTTAACTACACTACTAACATAGACCCTGTATGCAGATCAACACAGGGTAACATAGACCTTGATATGCATGATACACTACTAACATAGACCCTATATGCAGACCAACACAAGGTAACATAGACCTTGATATGCATGATACACTACTAACATAGACCCTATATGCAGACCAACACAGGATAATATAGACCTTGATATGCATGATACACTACTAACATAGACCCTATATGCAGACCAACACAGGGTAACATAGACCTTGATATGCATGATACACTACTAACATAGACCCTATATGGAGACCAACACAGGGTAACATAGACCTTGATATGCATGATACACTACTAACATAGACCCTATATGGAGACCAACACAGGGTAACATAGACCTTGATATGCATGATACACTACTAATATAGACCCTATATGCAGACCAACACAAGGTAACATAGACCTCGATATGCATGATACACTACTAATACACTACTAACATAGACCCTATATGCAGACCAACACAAGGTAACATAGACCTTGATATATATTATACACTACTAACATAGACCCTATATGCAGACCAACACAAGGTAACATTGACCTTGATATGCATGATAAACTACTAATACACTACTAACATAGACCCTATATGCAGACCAACACAAGGTAACATAGACCTTGATATGCATGATACACTACTAACATAGACCCTATATGCAGACTAACACAAGGTAACATA
This sequence comes from Amorphophallus konjac, assembly GCA_022559845.1. NCBI lineage: Eukaryota > Viridiplantae > Streptophyta > Magnoliopsida > Alismatales > Araceae > Amorphophallus > Amorphophallus konjac. The sequence goes on from CM040119.1 coordinate 145,007,932, forward strand.
GACCTTGATATGCATGATACACTACTAATACACAACTAACATAGACCCTATATGCAGACCAACACAAGGTAACATAGACCTTGATAGGCATGATACACTACTAACATAGACCCTATATGCATACCAACACAAGGTAACATAGACCTTGATATGCATGATACACTACTAACATAGACCCTATATGCAGTCCAACTCAAGGTAGCACAGACTAGCATCGACCCTATATGCAGACCAACTCAAGGTAGCACAGACTAGCATCGACCTTATATGCCGACCAACTCAAGGTAGCACAGACTAGCATCGACCCTATATGCAGACCAACTAAAGGTAGCACAAACTAGCATCGACCCTATATACAGACCAACTCAAGGTAGCACAGACTAGCATTGACCCTATATGCAGACCAACTCAAGGTAGCACAGACTAACATCGACCCTATATGCAGACGAACTCAAGGTAACACATGCTAACACAGACCTAATGCAAGGCAACACAGACCTTGATATACATGAAAATATTGACTAACACAAACCTAATGCAAGGTAACACAGACTAACACAGACCATTAATGCAAGGTAACACAGACCTTGATATACATGAAAATATTGACTAACACAGACCTAATGCAAGGTAACACAGACTAACACAGACCTAATGTAAGGTAACACAGACCTTGATATACATGATACTCTCCTATGTGTCATGCATTTTAAGTAGCTTAGTCATAATTCATCATTTACATGTGATATGTCCTTGAATTCCATTCAGGAAAATCTACCTTATGTTCCTACAAGGCATAAATTTCTTGAAATTCTATATTGGCTATATAATGAGAGTGGATGTCGAACAATACATAACCCAATGCTGTGCATATAGGGCCCGATCTGGTCCTAAGAGGCGCACCCGAAGGTACTTGTGCCCATGAGAGTTTATTGACCACGGTGTTTAAGCATTACACCGGAGTACTTGCTTGCTAGACTGTAGACATCCCACTCACTCTCTCGTGACATGATTGATTTGACTTGCTTGGCCCGAAAAAGGGTAATTACTTGCTTGAATGAAATGAATGAAAGAGCCAATTCCATTACACTACTGGTTATTACATGTGCTTGATATTACTTACTTGAATGTTGATTATTACTCTCGTGGAAAAACTTGTGAAATTACGTGCTAGTATCTTAATGATACATTTTGTTGACACCTTGAATTCATGCGATACTGTTTATATGACTCTTGATATCTTGCTGACTCCAACATGCATCACTATGCCTGCATCGAACACGTAATTGACTTAAAGATTGTTGGAACTTGAGATATAAATCCTACTGAGCGATTCACTCATCTAGTTCTTTCTAACATTTTCAGGTAACTCGGATAGCGACAATCATATGAATGGGGATGAGACCGAGTGAAGAGTGCTAGAGTCACCGATCATCTACTGCCAGCTAGTCGTGTCCTTTGATTTTCTTGAGTCCCTCCTTGTATTTCCAGTTATATCAGTCTAGTTGATTGAAGCTTGTTAAGGCTTGTAGCCTGGTATTTAGATTTCAATAAGGAATGTCACGAATTAGAATTATCACCATTTGGTTATTTGGATAATTTTCATCTCGGACATTGGGTATCATTTCGGAAATTAAATCTTAGTTATGATTTAGATAATATGCGCACTCTGTCTTTTGTCAAAAAAAAAATTACGGCTCTGATTAAATGGTTCTATATAAGCTGGCCACGACCCGGGTATCTTCAGCGCTCGGGGCGTGACAGTCTTCATTGTATTAGAGCCTAGAATTTCCATTTCCTAGGAAAGCTCAAGTCCAAGGATAGATTCACACTATACCCGGTAAGATGGGTGGAGCCAAGGGTTAAGTCCTATAGGAATATTAGTTAAACATGACATTTGACCTTGACCTATAGTTATACATGACACTCGATATTATAAATAATACTTACTATTTCTTAAATTTCCTTGTAGGATCATATGGCTGCTGAAAGAGCACAATGGCGCGAGATGCAGCGCACCGTGCAAGGCCTTACACAGGCGCTACAGCAAGTGGCGCAAGGCGGCGTTAACCGTGGAGCCAGTGATCTCCACAGGGGTTTCCGCAACATGAATCCACCAAGGTTCACGCGTTCATCCGACCCCGAAGATGCCAAAAATTGGTTAAAGGAAATTGAGCGGATTTTTCATGTAATGCAATGCACGGACGAGGAGAAGGTTATGCTGGCTATTTTCCAACTGGAGCGGGATGCTCGAAGCTGGTGGGAATGCATAGAAGCGACATTGCCAGAAGACCATGTCACATGGGGTGAATTTGTCGAGTATTTCAATAACAAGTACTTCTCCGACCATATTCAGGAGAAGAAGGCCGCGGAATTTGCCGCACTAAAATAACGGGGCTTGAGAGTGGCCGAGTATGAGGCCCAGCTTTCAAGACTGTCCAGGTATGCACTCCACTTGGTGTGTACGGAGAAGATGAAGGCAAGAAGGATCCTCAATGGGCTTCGGCCCCACTACATTACACAACTTGCACCGATGGACATCCAAGTCTACTCAGAAATAGTTCGGCGTGCGCAGTTGCTCGAGAATGCCATTGAATTATCCGAAAGGATCCGAGGAAGGGACAAGAAGGAACCTGTCACCAGCTCGGGAAATTTCAAATCGACATTCAACAAGAAGAGGTATTTCAAAGGAGGAGAGCCTTCCAAAGGAACGAAATTTTAGAAGAATAACAAGCCGTTTTCCTCCACCACACCCTCTAAGTAGGTTTGCAAATATTGTGACAAGGTCGGCCATACGACTGAGGAATGTTGGAGGAAGCTAGGAGCCTGTCTCCGATGTGGAAGCCGAGAACATTGGATTCCTAATTGCCCACTGATGAATGAGCAAGCCATTAAAGAGGAGAAGTGTCACGCCCCGAACCGATAGCAGCGGGAAGCGATGCTCGGAACGTGGCAGTTAACAGTCATGATAACAAGAGCGAAAATAAATAACCATAATTAAACACATGGAGGCCATACACACTGTGAAGATACGAACTTTTATTAATATTTAAAATTTAAAATATAATTTGACTCACTTTTACAATATTAGACTCCAATTAAAGGAGGGAAAACAAAGGGAGAAGAAAAAGAAATAACCAGACTCACGACACTAGCTAGACACAAGAAGATAAAAAGACAGACTCCGATCTCTAGGTTCCAGGTTCACTCGATCACACTGACCCGATCCTCATTTGCAACGTTCTGTTTACCACGTTACCTGAAAAGGATTGGAAGTAGGGGTGAGCATGAAGCTCAGTAGGAATTATACTCTATCGTCAGGCATAGTTTAAGTGATTAACCAATTAATGAATATGCATGATTAACATGAGAAAAATAAGCAGAACTAAATAATCATCAAGATTCAAAGAGTAATGACAATTAAATGGAAGAAATAATTGCATGTCGAGATAAGCAAGATTAACAAGATTTTCTAGTGAATGGCCATTTACAAGTCAATTCGAGTCATGTCAAGCAAGCAAGCAAGTACTTCATGCTTTAAGCATGAATAATAAGTTTCACGAGAATGTGGAATGCCCTAGACTTAACAAGCTAGTCATGCACCGGTGACAATGCCACACCTAGTCATTCACCTCCCCAGGGATCAAGTACTCTTCGGGTGCTCCTCCCAGGACCAGACTGGGCCCTTCATTTGTTTACCTTGGCATTGATTTGTTTGGATCGCAGATCCCATGAATCTAGACATCCATAATATTTAATGGCCAAGAGTTCCAAGGTCAAGTTCATGTAGTCAAGGTAAAGGACGTAAGAATAATGATTTAACAGTCCAAACAATAAGCTCCTTAATCGAGAGGAATAGTTATTCCAAATGACTATAATTAACGATCAATAGACCTAACAATAGGTCATATCACGAAATACCATAGCCTAGATAGGCTAGAGTAGCTCACACAATTCGAAATCATGAAATAATCACTTTTCAGAAAACTGTAATATACACGGTCGGAAATGGGCCGCTCAATATTTATACGGTCTCATATGGGCCGCACTATCAGGAACTGGGCTGGAGATCAGCCTCTACGAGGTCAAGGATAAAGGTTCCAAGATGGGCCTTTCAACCACAAGCACGGTCAAGCATGGGCCGCACAAGGCCAGAACGACTAAATCTCAAGAAGGATATAAACGAGCTCCAAAGGGCCGCACAAAGATGAACGGTCAGAAATGGGCCGCACAGGGCCAGAAGTTCTTGAAGTATAAGAACAGGATATACGGTCCAGACAGATCCGCTCATAGTTTGAACGGTCCAGCAGGCCGCATGTCAGTTGTACGGGCAACTATAGTCCGCACAACAATGGGCCTATCAATAAGCTAGAAATTCACCCAAGTGGACTTCCGGGCTGCCATAGGCAGGGTGGAACTGAGCCAGAGTCCAGCCCACTATCTGATGATCGGCCTAGGGTCTATTGGGTCCGACAAATTGAGAATCGGTCGAAGATAGATCAAGGATAAATGACCAAGATTAAATGGCCATGAGCTAGAGATAAACGGTCTCAACTGGGCTGTTCAGGGAGATATGCGGTCGACTAGCGGCCGCTCAAGTCCCTACTAGTCCAATTCGGACGATGACTCAAATCACAACGGTTGATTGAGTCCAAAATCAATTCTGAGGGATAATAATGGTTCAAGATTAACGGTTCAGGTCTAAGGTTAGCAAGTGTAAACCTCATAGCCATTTCAATTATAAATGATTCACACTTAAGATTGACATTCATTGGAAAGATGAATCAAGATCAAACTCAAATTAAATAAATTAGCAAGACTTATTTATTGTCATGAATTACAGTTTATTAGGTGTGTTGCTAACATGCAATTAACACTAATTTACTAACATAACATGCTGAAATAATAATTTAATACGTTCTACTAACGATGTGCGGTCGGTTCTAGACCTTACATCCCCATGGACGGTCATAGATAGGCCGCTCATGCCCCCTCAGGTTCGAAGGCCTGCTGGAGATGGACGGTCGGTAGGGTGCCGCTGGAAGGGATGTGCGGTCTGGAACTGGCCGCAGGATAGACATGCGATTGGTATCCGGACGCACGTACCAGGGAAATGATCAGAGATAGAAACAGTTAAACGGTCCACGACATGCCGCCTATCTTGGATGTGCGGTCTATCGTGTGACCGCACAAGTCTAGACAGGTCGCTGCCCTTTCGCCTTGCCCGACTCCGGCGAGGTTTCTAGGGTCAGAACTCAAACATGGAATTTACACGATATAAAGCATGACATTTGGGGTTTTTACTACCAAAAGAAAGAGCACGAAAAACTCTACGAGATGCATGAATCAATTTCATATTTACTCTCTTAAGTCTCTACTTAAATCGAAGAGGAACAAAGTTAACCCTAATTTGACATGCTTCTACTAAACCTCAAAATACTCGCAGGATACTACATGATATTTGGGGCTTTATATACCAAAAGAAGGAGGACTTGATGCTGAAGATTTTGATATATTACTTGAGGTTTGAGCCCGAGAGAACCTACCTCAATCAGGGAAGAAAGGAAGAAAAAGGAGGAAGACGCGCTAGGTACCCCACGTCGGAGATCACTGGAATTCACCCTCGTCCAAGGTTCTCGTCGGCCGCCACAGCTTCCAAATGAAACTAGGGTTCCTAAGGAGCATTTTTATAGGTCGCACACCTTCTAGAGTGTTCTATGCAGGGAGAATTCGTCCATGCAAGTCGGGTTAATGTGAACGCCGCCGTAAAAGTTGACTCGATCCAAACTCCGCCGATTGCATCTCCTAGGGTTAGGGTTTCAGGAGATTAAGAGAGGGAAAATTATCCTCTCATCTGGCCTTTCATTTGCCACCGATTTGGGCTCATTTGATGGAGTATTGGGCTCGAATTTCGTATTTCAAGGTATGGTTAACTAAGTGTTTAATTTGGGCTTAATCCACTAATTCGGCCTACTTACAGATTTTATTTGGGTTGGCGACAGAAGACAAGTTTGTTAAACGTGTTATCCTCTACAAGAATATAATTTTTATACATTTTTATAAAATAGTCAAAATATAACTTATTCTATTTATTAAGGAATTATTCTAATTAATTGCTAATTAATTTCTCGAAAAAAAATCGGGGTATTACATCCTCCCCCACTATAAGGAATTTGGTCCCCAAATTCATCAGGTATTATCAATTATTTGAATATTTGAACTAAGATGATCTTATCTATCAAAATAACATGTTAATCATACAACTAATGACGAAAGAATTTAGCTATAGATAGGGATAAAAGAGAATAATACCTTATATAATTCTTCATTCGATAGAAGTTGGTTCCGATTCTTCTTATATTTTTGCTTGTGAAAGTAACTTAGGACAGTTAGCCATTTTATGATCCTGATTTCCGCAACGTAGACATGCTCTGCTCCTTCGCCAGCACTCCTTTACGAGATGACCAAGTTTGTGACAGTACAAACATTTCATTTGCGTAATATTATTCTTCTTCTTCTTATTACTTCGGGTTTCTTTATGACGGACTCGCCATCCTTTAGCAGAACCGAATCTTAGCTTACCCATGGACCCACTCGCTTTCATTTTAAGAATGGCTTAGAGACCTGCAAAATAATTATATGGTTAACTTTTTCATTACCCTTACGCATATCACAACGCAATCTTGTATATATTTTATTACTTAACACAAGATACTACCCAATCTCACCAAGTGACAACGGATGACACTGGTCTTATGACTTAGGGTAACCTATACTCTTGGACAAAAACCTAGGACTCAGACAATGGAGGCTCTGATACCACCTCTGTCACGCCCCGAACCGATAGCAGCGGGAAGCGATGCTCGGAACGTGGCAGTTAACAGTCATGATAATAAGAGCGAAAATAAATAACCACAATTAAACACATGGAGGCCATACACACTGTGAAGATACGAACATTTTTTAATATTTGAAATTTAAAATATAATTTGACTCACTTTTACAATATTAGACTCCAATTAAAGGAGGGAAAACAAAGGGAGAAGAAAAAGAAATAACCAGACTCACGACACTAGCTAGACTCAAGAAGATAAAAAGACAGACTCCGATCTCTAAGTTCCAGGTTCACTCGATCACACTGACCCGATCCTCATTTGCAACGTTCCGTTTACCACGTTACCTGAAAAGGATTGGAAGTAGGGGTGAGCATGAAGCTCAGTAAGAATTATACTCTATCATCAGGCATAGTTTAAGTGATTAACCAATTAATGAATATGCATGATTAACATGAGAAAAATAAGTAGAACTAAATAATCATCAAGATTCAAAGAGTAACGATAATTAAATTGAAGAAATAATTGCATGTCGAGATAAGCAAGATTAACAAGATTTTCTAGTGAATGGCCATTTACAAGTCAATTCGAGTCATGTCAAGCAAGCAAGCAAGTACTTTATGCTTTAAGCATGAATAATAAGTTTCACGAGAATGTGTAATGCCCTAGACTTAACAAGCTAGTCATGCACCGGTGACAATGCCACACCTAGTCATTCACCTCCCCAGGGATCAAGTACTCTTCGGGTGCTCCTCCCAGGACCAGACTGGACCCTTCATTTGTTTGCCTTGGCATTGATTTGTTTGGATCGCAGATCCCACGAATCTAGACATCCATAATATTTAATGGCCAAGACTTCCAAGGTCAAGTTCATGTAGTCAAGGTAAAGGACGTAAGAATAATGATTTAAGAGTCCAAACAATAAGCTCCTTAATCGAGAGGAATAGTTATTCCAAATGACTATAATTGATAATCAATAGACCTAACAATAGGTCATATCACGAAATACCATAGCCTAGATAGGCTAGAGTAGCTCACACAATTCGAAATCATGAAATAATCACTTTTCAGAAAACTGTAATATACACGGTCAGAAATGGGCTGCTCAATATTTATACGGTCTCATATGGGCCGCACTATCAGGAACTGGGCTGGAGATTAGCCTCTACGAGGTCAAGGATAAATGGTCCAAGATGGGCCTTTCAACCACAAGCACGGTCAAGCATGGGCCGCACAAGGCCAGAACGAATAAAGCTCAAGAAGGATATAAACGGGATCCAAAGGGCCGCACAAAGATGAACGGTCAGAAATGGGCCACACAGGGCCAGAAGTTCTTGAAGTATAAGAATAGGATATACGGTCCAGACAGATCCGCTCATAGTCTGAACGGTCCAGCATGGGCCGCATGTCAGTTGTACGGGCAACTATAGTCCGCACAACATTGGGCCTATCAATAGGCTAGAAATTCACCCAAGTGGACTCCCGGGCTGCCATAGGCAAGGTGGAACTGAGCCAGAGTCCAACCCACTATTTGCTGATCGGCCTAGGGTCTATTGGGTCAGGCAAATCGAGAATCGGTCGAAGATAGATCAAGGATAAATGGCCAAGATTAAATGGCCATGAGCCAGAGATAAACGGTCTCAACTGGGCCATTCAGGGAGATATGCAGTCGACTAGCGGCCGCTCAAGTCCCTGCTAGTCCAATTCGGATAATGACTCAAATCACAGCGGTTGATTGAGTCCAAAATCAATTCTAAAGGATAATAATGGTTCAAGATTAACGGTTCAGGTCTAAGGTTAACAAGTGTAAACCTCATAGCCATTTCAATTATAAATGATTCACACTTAAGATTGACATTCATTGGAAAGATGAATCAAGATCAAGCTCAAATTAAATAAATCAGCAAGAATTATTTACTGTCATGAATTACAGTTTATTAGGTGTGTTGCTAACATGGAATTAACACTAATCTACTAACATAACATGCTAAAATGGCAATTTAATCTATTCTGCTAACGATGTGCGGTCGGTTCTAGACCTTACATCCCCATGGATGGTCATAGACAGGCCGCTCATGCCCCCTCAGGTCCGAAGGCCTGCTGGAGATGGACGGTCGGTAGGGTGCCGCTGGAAGGGATGTGCGGTCTGGAACTGGCCGCAGGACAGACATGCGGTTGGTATCCAGCCGCACGTACTAGGGAAACGATCACAGATAGAAACAGTTAAACGGTCCACGATAGGCCGCCTATCTTGGATGTGCGGTCTATCATGTGGCCGTACAAGTCCAGATAGGTCGCTGCCCTTTCGCCTTGCCCGACTCCGACGAGATTTCTAGGGTCAGAACTCAAACATGGAATTCACACGATATAAAGCATGACATTTGGGGCTTTTACTACCAAAAGAAAGAGCACGAAAAACTCTACGAGATGCATGAATCAATTTCATATTTACTCTTAAGTCTCTACTTAAATCGAAGAGGAACAAAGTTAACCCTAATTTGACATGCTTCTACTAAACCTCAAAATACTCGCAGGATACTACATGATATTTGGGGCTTTATATACCAAAAGAAGGAGGACTTGATGCTGAAGATTTTGATATATTACTTGAGGTTTGAGCCCGAGAGAACCTACCTCAATCAGGGAAGAAAGGAAGAAAAAGGAGGAAGACGCGCTAGGTACCCCACGTCGGAGATCACTGGAATTCGCCCTCGTCCAAAGTTCTCGTCGGCCGCCACAGCTTCCAAATGAAATTAGGGTTCCTAAGGCGCATTTTTATAGGCCGTACACCTTCTAGAGTGTTCTATGCACGGAGAATTCATCCACGCAAGTCGGGTTAATGTGAACGCCGCCGTAAAAGTTGACTCGATCCAAACTCCGCCGATTGCATCTCCTAGGGTTAGGGTTTTGAGAGATTAAGAGAGGGGAAATAATCCTCTCATCCTGACCTTTCATTTGCCACCGGTTTGGACTCATTTGATAGAGTATTGGGCTTGAATTTCACGTTTCAAGGTATGGTTAACTAAGTGTTTAATTTGGGCTTAATCCACTAATTCGACCTACTTATAGATTTTATTCGGGTTGGCCATAGAAGACAAGTTTGTTAAACGTGTTATCCTCTACAAGAATATAATTTTTTTATATTTTTATAAAATAGTCAAAATATAACTTATTCTATTTATTAAGGAATTATTCTAATTAATTGCTAATTAATTTCTCGAAAAAAAAATTGGGGTATTACAAGAAGTTCCCAACAAGGAAGCAAGGCCGTCTGCAAGCTCTCCAAGAGACGGAACCAACAGAAGGTGGAATCGTTGAAGGTACACTAATCGTTTGCTCTAAGACTGCTAAAGTTTTATTTAATACTGGAGCAACACATTCATTTATTTCCAAGAAATTTGCTGTTGTATTTTCTAAAGAGCCCGAATAGTTAGACTTAGTTATATTTACACCTATCGGGAACAAGGCCGACCTCACACATCACTACCCAAACTGTGAGGTTATGGTTAAAGGAAATAATCTACCTACCGACCTAATTTGCCTAGATATGGAACTGTATGATGTCATACTAGGTGCTGATTGGTTATCCACATACCAAGCAACTGTAGATTGCCGGAACCGCAAAATAACATTTGTGGGTTACCTGAGGACCCCGAGTGGCTCGGTGGGAAAGGTCATCCTTTTCATAGGAGGGACCCGAGATCGATCCCCGGGGGAGGCTTACCTGGCTCACATTTAATCCTCGAGGGATGTGAGCCCGGGATTTTATGGCGGCAGTACAAAAAGGGGTGGCTTGATGCATAGGGTGAGACTCGAACTCGGGTGGCCCGGTAATCGCTCAGCTCTCCGTACCACTCCGCTAGATTCCCCGTTAAAAAAAAACATTTGTGGGTTATCCGGAACTGGTATACATTAGCCCTCGGGCTAGATCACCTCTTCTATTAGCTCTCCGAGCTAGTAAACTTATAGGCAAAGGATGTATGGCTTTCATTGCATTTGTAACTACCACGGACGTCGAGGAGTCTAAGCTTGAAGACATCCATGTAGTTCGGGATTTTTCTGACGTTTTTCCAGAAGAATTGCCCGGCTTACCCCCAGAGTGGGAGGTGTCATTCACCATCGACCTTGTCCCTGGTGCGGGACCTGTTTCCAAGGCACCTTACCGAATGTCCCCGGCTAAGCTAAAGGAGCTAAAGGAACAATTATTGGAGCTATTGAACAAGGGTTTCATCCAGCCAAGTACTTCCCCATGGGGAGCGCCTGTGCTATTCGTCAAGAAGAAGGATGTATCGATGAGACTCTGCATCGACTATCGACAGTTAAATCACCTTATGACCAAGAACAAGTACCCACTGCCGAGGATTGATGAACTGTTCGATCAAATATCTGGAGCTAAATATTTCTCCAAGATCAATCTTCGTTTTAGTTATCACCAACTGAAGATCAAAGAAGAAGACATTCATAGAACTGCATTCCGAAGCAGGTATGGGCATTACGAATTTACTGTTATGCCTTTCGGACTAACAAATGCCCCTGCAACTTTCATGTAGTTAATGAATAACATATTTAGGCCTCACTTAGACCAGTTCATCGTGGTCTTTATTGATGATATTTTGATTTATTCAAAGTCTGAAGAAGACTATGAAGAACATCTCAAGCAGGCATTGCAAATATTGAGGGAAAATAAATTATATGCCAAATTCAGCAAGTGCAAGTTTTGACTTGAGGAAGTGTCCTTCTTGGGCCATATAATTTCGAAGGATGAAATTTTAGTGGACCCATCAAAGGTCGAAGCCGTGAAGAATTGGGAGCGACCAACAAATACAACAAAAATTCGGAGTTTCTTGGGGCTAGCTGGTTATTACCGGTGTTTCATCAAGGACTTCTCAAGAATTGCTGGTCCTCTCACCCGATTGACTTGCAAGGAAATACCTTATGAGTGGAAGGAAGACTGTGAGAAGAGTTTCCAAGCTTTGAAGGATCTCTTGACCACTGCTCTAGTCTTATCATTACCAATTAAAGGAGAGAAGTATGAGGTATATACCGATGCTTCTGGTATTGGCCTCGGGTGTGTATTGATGTAAAATGGAAGAGTCATTACATACTCTTCCCGGCAAATGAAGAAGCATGAAGAAAACTACCCGATGCATAACTTAGAGCTAGCCGTGGTAGTGTTTGTCTTGAAGATCTGGAGGCATTATCTCTACGAAGAATAATTCACAGTATATTCCGATCATAAAAGCCTCAAGTATTTATTCTCCCAAAAGGAGCTAAACATGTGGCAAAGGCGATGGCTCGAATATCTCAAGGATTTCGACTTCACAATACAATACCATCCTGGTAAGGGAAATTCCGTAGTTGATGCCATTAGTCGAAAGCCAAGAGCAATATTGGCCAACTGTATGATCCAAGAATGGAAGTTGCTGGAGAAATTCTCTGAGCTGAATATCGATACAGACGAGAAGAACGGGTGTATCACTTTATCCCATATGAGTCTACATCCGGATTTGCTACCTCAAATCAAGGAGCTACAAGAAGAAGATCATGCATTAGTAGAAATAAAGGACAAGCTGGACGAGAGATTTGATTTCAAGCTAGCACCTGATGGAAGATTGCTATTTCATGAACGGACATGTGTGCCCGACTATCCCGAATTGAAGAAGAAGATTCTTGAAGAAGCTCATCGATCGAGGTACACGATCCACCCTGGGGCTACTAAGATGTACCAAGACTTGAAAAGAACCTTCTGGTGGCCTAACATGAAAAGGGAGGTAGCAGACTTTGTATCTCGTTGCGTCACATGCCAACAAGTAAAGGCGGAACATTTGAAACCCGCTGGAAAATTACATCCTCTAGATATTCCCAAGTGGAAGTGGGAAGACATCGGCATGGATTTTATTATGGGCTTGCCCAAATCAAGGGGCAAACATGATGGAATTTGGGTAATCATCGACCGTTTAACTAAATTGGCTCATTTCTTGCCCATCAAGAGCCGATGGTTAGTTGATGTCCTTACTGCCTTGTATATCAAGGAGACAGTTAGATTGCATGGAGTTCCCGTGTCGATCGTATCCGACCGAGACCCACACTTTACTTCTCATTTCTGGAAGAGTCTACAACACTCTCTGGGGACAAAACTCAACTTCAGCACTGCTTTCCATCCCCAAACCGATGGACAGACTGAAAGGAAAAATCAAGTTGTTGAGGATATGTTAAGGGCATGTATTATAGACTTCGGCGGAAGTTGGCATGACCACTTACCCCTAGCCAAGTTTGCATATAACAACAGCTATCAAGCTAGTATCCAAATGGCACCTTTTGAGGCACTCTAAGGCAGAAGTTGTCGATCTCCAATATGCTGGGACGAAGTCGGTGAAAAACAAATTCTAGGCCCAGATATGGTAAGGGATTCAACTAAGAAGATACACCTCATTCGGGAAAGGCTAAAAATAGCAAATTCCAGGCAGAAGTCATATGCTGACAATAGAAGAAGGGATCTGGAATTTCAAGTTGGAGACCATGTTTTTCTCAAGGTATCTCCCGGCCGAGGTATTAGAAGGTTCGGTGTTAAGGGCAAGCTTACACCGAGATTTATTGGTCCATTTGTGGTATTGCAAAGAGTAGGCGAGGTAGCTTATCGCATTGCCTTGCCTCCACAACTATCAGAGGTGCATAATGTATTTCATATTTCTATGCTGAAGAAGTATGTGCACGATCCTCTCCACATCATCGACCACACTGACTTGGTGATAGAGAAGGACCTTACCTATGAGCAGAAGCCAATGAAGATCCTCGACCGAGAAGTTCGAGTCTTGAGAAACAAGACGATTCCTTTGCTGAAAATCCAGTGGAATCAATGCTTAGAACAAGAAGCTACATGGGAAACTGAGGAGTCTATGAGAAGGAGATTTCCAGAGTTATTCTAGTCTGTAAGTACTTATCCTCTCTATGTCTCCATACATACAGTTGAATTTGGGGACCAAATTCTTTTAAGTAGGGGAGGGTGTAGCACCATGAATAAAGATAATAGAGGAATTTAAACTTTTTCCTAAATAATCTTAATGAAAGGCTAAATTTGAAATAATATATCTTACTAGGACCCCTATATAAATATACAACAATTTAATTTCATCATATAAAATACTTAAACACTCAAGCTAAATAGCGCCCCTGACATGGGCGCTATTCACATAAGAGTGCCCCTGATCAGGGCGCCATTAACATTCTTTTCATATATATATATATATATATATATATATATATATATATATATATATATATAGATAAGGGGCCAGAGGATATAGCGCCGAAATGCATGGGCGCTATTTCCATAAATAGAGTCCCTTCCTAGGGCGCCATTTCCCTGAGGGACAGGCTGTCCGACATCTTCTAGAAAAGTTGGAACACTAATAGGTTACATCCGCTGGCAATATGTCCTTGCCTGACAACTGATTGCACTAACAGCCTCTTTTAGCTGGCAAGGCACTATCCTCTGGATAGGACAGCAAGGCTGTAGGGTCTTGCTCCCCACCTAGACCCACAAGGCAATAAACTCTTGCTTTGTGTGGACAACCGAATTTCACTATAATTATACTCTCTGTTGCGTAGGCAGGAGCTACTGCCGTCGTCCTGCTACTTGCAGTAAGGAATATCTCCCTTCTTTTTCTTCTGAAGACGTGAAGGAGCGTCTTCTTCCTTCACTCTACGTCCAACTGCAGGAGCTTTACGGCGGAGATCGTGGAGAACGTGTGCTTCCCTTATTAGTTATTCTCTAAAGCTCTGCTGCAGAGACGAGGAAGGGCTTGCTTGGATTTCTTTATTCCTACCACCTGTACCACGTATAGCACTCCAAAAAAAAAGGTAGGTGTTCTTAAGATATGGCCTAATTAGTAGTTAAATAGGGTGACATGCATGAATAGGGTAGTTACGTATCACTTGGATTTCATGTGTTATTCCATTTTAACTCCTGTAAATTACCCCATGTTTAAAAAATTCATATCTATGAAATTAAATATTAAAAATATTGTATGAGAATGATCTTGTAATCTTGCTATTTATCCATGTCCAGCCATATCTCTACTTCCTGATTCGGTGAACATTTTATAAATCATGAACAGTAAGTTACGTAATTAGTAATCACTATGTTCAGAAATTCATATTTATTGAACCAAACCACGAAATTCCTGCACAA
This sequence comes from Amorphophallus konjac, assembly GCA_022559845.1. Lineage (NCBI taxonomy): Eukaryota > Viridiplantae > Streptophyta > Magnoliopsida > Alismatales > Araceae > Amorphophallus > Amorphophallus konjac. Next base: position 145,022,956 of record CM040119.1, read on the forward strand.
ACATGAATTTGGAATCCTGAGGTTTTTCTCTATTTAACCATGTCCTTAGATCCAGAATTACTAAAACTTTTAATGATGAATAGTGTTTCGTGACATAAAACTTTAATGATGAACAGTGTTTCGTGACACAAAACTACCCTGAGAGAAGAGCGCCCCTCATTGGGACACCATTTAGTGAATGGAGGCACCACCCTAGGCGCCATTAATATATATATATATATATTATGGAACCCTGAATAGCACCCCCCTGGGAGGGCGCCCCATTCAAAACAGTCAACTGTTGACCGTTACTGCTCACGCGGTCAAATGTTGACTGCTTACTGCAAACTAGCATCGACCTTAGTTCACGCACAAGGCAAACTAGCATCGACCTGACCTTTCTGACGGGCAAACTAGCATCCACCTTAGTTCACGCACAAGACAAACTAGCATCAACCTTACCTTGTTGACGGGCAAACTAGCATCGACCTTAGTTCATGCACAAGGCAAACAAGCATCGACCTTACCTTGCTGATGGGCAAACTAGCATCTACCTTAGTAGTGCATGATAGCTTAACTACACTACTAACATAGACCCTATATGCAGACCAACACAGGGTAACATAGACCTTGATATGCATGATACACTACTAACATAGACCCTATATGCAGACCAACACAAGGTAACATAGACCTTGATATGCATGATACACTACTAACATAGACCCTATATGCAGACCAACACAGGGTAACATAGACCTTGATATACATGATACACTACTAACATAGACCCTATATGCAGACCAACATAGGGTAACATAGACCTTGATATGCATGATACACTACTAACATAGACCCTATATGTAGACCAACACACGGTAACATAGACCTTGATATGCATGATACACTACTATCATAGACCCTATATACAGACTAACACAGGGTAACATAGACCTTGATATGCATGAGACACTACTAACATAGACCCTATATGCAGACCAACACAAGGTAACATAGACCATGATATGCATGATATGCTACTAATACACTACTAACATAGACCCTATATGCAGACCAACCCAAGGTAACATAGACCTTGATATGCATGATACACTACTAACATAGGCCCCATATGCAGACCAACACAAGGTAACATAGACCTTGATATGCATGATACACTACTAACATAGACCCTATATGTAGTCCAACTCAAGGTAGCACAGACTAGCATTGACACTATATGTAGACCAACTCAAGGTAGCATACACTAGCATCGACCTTATATGCAGACCAACTCAAGGTAGCACAGACTAGCATCGACCCTATATGCAGACCAACTCAAGGTAGCACAGACTAGCATCGACCCTATATACAGACCAACTCAAGGTAGCACAGACTAGCATCGACCCTATATGCAGACCAACTAAAGGTAGCACAGACTAACATCGACACTATATGCAGACCAACTCAAGATAACACAGGCTAACACAGACCTAATGTAAGGTATCACAAACCTTGATATACATGAAAACATTGACTAACACAGACTTAATGCAAGGTAACACAGACTAACACAGACCTAATGCAAGGTAACACAGACCTTGATATACATGAAAACATTGACTAACATAGACCTAATGCAAGGTAACACAGACTAACACAGACCTAATACCAGGTAACATAGACCTTGATATACCTGATACTCTCCTATGTGTCATGCATTTTAAGTAGCTTAGTCATAATTCATCATTTACATGAATTCCATTCAGGAAAATCTACCTTATGTTCCTACAAGGCATAAATTTCTTGAAATTCTATATTGGCTATATAATGAGAGTGGATGTCGAACAATACATGACCCAATGTTGTGCATATAGGGCCCGGTCTGGTCCTGGGAGGCGCACCCGAAGGTACTTGTGCCCATGGGTGTTTATTGACCACGGTGTTTAAGCATTACACCGGAGTACTTGCATGCTAGACTGTAGACATCCCACTCTCTCTCTCGTGACATGATTGATTTGACTTACTTGGCCCGAAAAAGGGTAATTACTTGCTTGAATGAAATGAATGAAATAGCCAATTCCATTATACTACTTGTTATTACATGTGCTTGATATTACTTACTTGAATGTTGATTATTACTATCGTGGAAAAACTTATGAAATTACGTGCTAGTATCTTAGTGATACATTTTGTTGATACCTTGAATTCATGCGATACTCTTTATACGACTCTTGATATCTTGCTGACACAACATGCATCACTATGCCTGCATCGAACACGTAATTGACTTGAAGATTGTTAGAACTTGAGATATAAATCCTACTAAGCGATTCGCTCATCTAGTTCTTTCTAACATTTTCACGTAACTCGGATAGCGACAATCATATGAATGGGGATGAGACCGAGTGAATAGTGCTAGAGTCACTGATCATCTACTGCCAGCTAGTCGTGTCCTTTGATTTTCTTGAGTCCCTCCTTGTATTTCCAGTTGTATCAGTCTAGTTGATTGAAGTTTGTTAAGGCTTGTAGCCTAGTATTTAGATTTGAATAAGGAATGTCATGAATTAGAATTATCACCATTTGGTTATTTGGATAATTGTCATCTCAGACATTGGGTATCATTTTGGAAATTAAATCTTAGTTATGATTTAGATAATTTGGGCACTATGTCTTTTGTCAAAAAAAAATTACAGCTCTAATTGAATGGTTCTATATAAGCTGGCCACGACCCGGGTATCTTTCGCACTCGGGGCATGACAACTCTAATGTAGCCTTTTTTAGTGAGGAATGAGCTTAGTCTATCATACCAAGCTCGGGGTGCTTACTTCAGACCATAGAGAGCCCTGTCCAGCTTGAATACATAATCTTCATGATAAGAACATTCAAAATCGGGGGGTTGTTCAACAAAAACCTTTTCTTTTATCAAGCCATTTAGAAAGGCACTCTTTACATCCATTTGTTACAGTTTTATTTGATGAGCACAAGCAAAAGCAAGCAAAATCCTAATTACTTCTAATCTGGCTACAGGGGTAAAAGACTCTTCAAAATCAATTCCAAATTCTTGAGCATACCCCTGAGCCACTAATCTAGCTTTATTCCTAAGTATGGTTCCATCTTCACTAAGCTTGTTCCTAAAAACCCATTTAGTACCTCTGATAATTTTTGATGAGGGTCTAGGAACTAGATGCCACACATTATTTCTTTGAAACTGGTTTAATTCTTCTTGCATGGAATTTATCCAGTTCTCATCTTTCAAAGCTTCTTCAATATTCTTTGGTTTAATTTGGGAGACAAGAGTAAGTTGTTCTAGTTCATCAACAATTCTGAAATGTGACCTAGTTCTAGGTGGATCTTGTAAGCTACCTATGATATTTTCTAGAGGATGATCTTTAAGCACTTTAATATCCATAGGATTGTTACCTACACCTATAACTGTGACCGTTGTATTGCTTGGATCTGCCACATCATCATTTATTTTTGTCTCCTCCTGTGAAGGGTCATTCTTTTCCTTGGTGTCTATGACCTCCTCCTCATCATCATTTTTCCTGTTACATTTATCTGTTAGCGCAGCAAGAGTGATATAGAAGGGGGGGGGATGAATAGATCACTCCCAATTTGTAGAAACTTAGGCGGAAAATAAACTCTACTGCTAACGCACATCCTTAACTTGTACACAGAGAAATGTAAATGAGATTGAAGAACTGATCACATAGAAGCAAAGAGACAGGCAGATGAAGAGCGCAGATAACAATAGCAAACCACAGAGGAGGCACTCGATTTTTTAGGTGGTTCGATTGTAGTCCCCAATCTACATCCACCCCTCACTCCAACTAGAGTGAGGATTCCACTAGATAATGCTAGATCAATGCAGACTCAGTCTGCGAACAACATGCTGCCACACAGCTTGAACACAAAGGGAAACAAATCCCTCAACCAAGTTCTGCTACCCACAGAACTTGAAACCTATTCTAGCTCCCAGCTAGAACACAACCGGAGAATCCTCTCCCTTCCTCCACACACCGGAGGGAAACTGTTAATGACAACCAGTCACTAACACCACCAGAGATCACCGATCTCTCTTCCTCTGCAACTCAGAGGGAAACTGGAGTAATACTCCCTTCCTCCACACACCGGAGGGAAACCAATTCAAATCAGAAAGATGAACAAAATGAAACGAAAACAAAGTAGAAACAAAAAAAATCAATGAAGAAGAAATCGGTTCTGAAACCCAATACAAATGTAGCTTCAAATGAAGCAATTCATCAATCCACACACACTGCTCTAACTCTCGAACAAACTCCTCTCAGATCTGGAACTCTCTGCTCTTTTTCTTTTCTGGATCGTGCAAACTCTCACCAATGGCTTCTGCTTTTTCTTTTCATGATCAGGCTTCTACTGAAGGATGAAGCTCTATATTTATAGCAGATATTGGCGTGTGGCTGCCAGGTTCCCGCCCATGCACTTTTTGGCTCGATCATTTGAATTTCGACCGCATGGCAGCATCCTGACAAGGTTGCCATCCACGTGTCATGCGCATGTTGTCTTGGTTCACGTGCCAGGTGCCAACCTCAGTTCACGTGCCCAATCATCAGCCTGAATCGCCTGCAGACAGACAGATGGAATGTATATACTTAGTTAGTTCAGGCTTTAAACACGAATGTATATACTTCAAAAATATCAACTGATTAAGTGTGTACAACGTGAGAGAGTGTACAGACTTAATGAATAAAGCGCATGTGAAGGCAGTGTATAGACATATGAACAATGCAAACGAATGGCAGTGTATAGACTTATGAATAATGCGCATGAATGGCAGTGTATAGACTTATGAACAAGCGCATGTGAAGGCAGTGTATAGACATGTAATGAACAATGCAAACGGGCCTTATCAATGTGTAAACATTACAAAGCTTCTACCACTGTATAGACTTCACGAAGCCTAACCAATGTACAGACTTGGAACCAGTGTGAGGCTCTTAATAAGATGGTGAGCAATGTATTGACTTGAACCCCAATGGTGATGTATAGACTTCAACATGCTTGAGCCAGTGTATAGACTATGCCAGGGTGAGACGATGCATTAGACACTTGGCTGTACAGACTTGGAAAGTTCTGAATGAAACGATCGGCTGTTGAACCGATGTACAGACTCTGAATGTAAAGGCAGTCTGTATAGACTTGAATCGCTTGAAGCGATGTACAGACTTGGTGAAGCTCAAGCACTGTACAGACTTGTGAAGACTTCAGCGTTGTACAGACTTGGTGAAGCTCAAGCGAATGTATAGACTTGATGAACCACTGTGGATGTGTGGACTTGAGCGAATGAAGCTGATGTACAGACTTGCCTAAGACGCAGCATGAGACACTGGCTGAGACGGACGCTGTACAGACTTTGAAGAGCAGTTCAATGTATAGACTTGAACGAATGAGGCCGATGTACAGACTTGCCTAAGACGCAGCATGAGACGCTGGCTGAGACGGACGCTGTACAGACTTTGAAGACTTTGAACGTTTGAGCAGCATGCAATGTACACACTTAGTGATGTACAGACTTGGCCAGGAAAGCGTAGGGAAATGTTGAGTGTATGGACTTGGCCAAGCAAAGGAACAGATGAGGAGTGTACAGACTTGGCGTTGTATAGACTTGGCTTTGAATACTTGGGCTGAAGGCAATGTGCAGACTAAGCGATGTGTAGACTTTGCCCAAGGAACCGAATGTATAGACTTTGCCACAGTCTGATGTACATGCTTTGCAGAAGTGAACGAGCCAATGTATAGACTTCAAAAGAAGCAGTCCGATGTACAGACTTCAAGGATTCTAGACAACGGACGCTGTACAGACTTGGACTCAAGGAATGTATATACTTAGCATGAAGACTGCTAGTCTATGTATAGACTTTGCTGAAGCTATCTCTGAAGCAATGTTCAGACTTTGTGCAATGTATGTACTTTAGTGTGTGCGAGCCTGTTGACAAGCAATGTGTAGACTTTGATTGTGTAAAGCAGGCGATGTACAGACTATGCAAACATGACACTGGGCGATGTATAGACTTACACTATCGGGTGTTTAGACATCAAGAGAATGCAGCAGCCAGTGTATAGACGTGAAGCTTGGAAGGATGTATAGGGTTGAGGTGAACTGACTTTGAGTATTGAGACCAGTGTATGGACTTCAGTTAGAAAGTGCCCGATGTACAGACTAGAAGAGGGTATGCCAATGTACAGACTAAATAGATCAAGCTGGTGTATAGACTTTGTGCCCAAGCTATCAATGCTCTGATGCGTCGACCCACCCTTGCTGATGAGTCGACCCACTACTGTCCATATTAACCAAACAGTGTAGATAGAATCAAGATAGCATGCTTATCTGACAACCAAATGAACTGTACTCACTCACATGATGAAACAACATTAATCTAGAGATAGAAGATTGATTTATAGTGTGAGACATCATCAAAACCATAGGGATGCAACAATCTCCCCCTTTTTGATGATGACAACACTATGAATCAAGCAATATCAAGTTTCAACAAGAGATTTATATCAGCTGCAACAAACATATTAAATTCAAGGCATGCTCATGCAGATGAATTATACATTCCCTAAAACACACTCTCATCTCCCCCACAACTCATAACCATATCTTCCACGAAGCATCATGACTCCCCCAAAGCTCAAGACAAATCCAAGACTCACTGATATTGCAGAACTTCTCACTGATATTGCAGTACTTGCAAACTTCTCTCCCCCTTTGACATCAGCAAAAAGAACTACAGAAAGTATGACAGTGCTGGAAACATGAAGAATAAGAGCAGTAATTTCGTAGTGTAGACAGTCACTAGGAGGTCTTAAGAGAATAAGTGAGTTTCTAATCTCAAGAGAAGATTCTTTAAATTCCAGTACACAATAGAGAAGTAGAATGATTGACAAGTTTATCAGCATACATAGTGGATGATTTAGAGCAAGAGTTCACAAGTATGGTCAGATATAGCTGATCATTCAACTATCCCACAAGACAGCAAGAGACGAAATCAGAGAGATGTTCTCAAGGTATTGAAGACAAGCAATCCATTAGTTGCATAACAACAAGGAATTTTTTTTTGGAGATGATTTTCAAGAAGATCAATGAGTAAGTTGGTAGTTCACTCCTTTGACATTAGAGAGACACCTGGATTAGAGGCCTGAATCCCCAGTTACTCAGAGTGAGTACCTCATCACTTTCCCCCCCCCCTTTTTTATTAGGGAACAGAGATAGTAACTGTGGCTTTTGACATGAGGAAACACCTTGATTAGAGGCCATAGTCCCCAGTTACTCACCAGCAAGCCACCATTGCTCTGTCATGTCTTTTCATTCATTTTAAGCATTTGACACCTCATGACATGGGAGAAATATTCATTTCATTGATGAAGCTCCCAGTTTCTCAGTGATTAAAACAGAACATTTTTGTTAATCCCTTGAGTTAAAGAGATAGAATGATTGAAAACAATACCAAAAAGGACTATTTCTTGAATTGAGTCTTGAAGTCTAGATTTCAAGTTGATTAGGTCAGATAACAAGACATACAAGTTTTTGGCCTGAACCAGAATCAATGACAATGTAGGAAGATATACTTTATGCAATTAGTCCAGATCTCTGAGGAAGTACTAAAGGAAAGATTCTAATCTGGAGATTAGAGTCACTGACTTATAGACTTAAGAGATAAGTGACACTCTACTGTCTGAGAGAACCACTCTAGATCAGTCATGCAAGACCAGCAAAGTTACACATCTGGACATCCCTTTTGAATCTGTCAAAGAACTTCTCTTCTCACATCACAACTCAGCTCCCCCTAAGACATAGCATTCCTCAATAAAACATTCCAGCATAAACTCAAGGCTTCCCCTTACTCAGAGTATTCCTGAAAGCTAACCAGTAAGCATTCTGAACTCCCCCTTAAACTAGCATGAAAGAAGGCTAAACATCAGACAAACACAACTCCCCCTCACAACAAGAACATGCTTCATAATTAAGACAATTTGTATAAGCCTAATTCTCTTCTCAATGTAGTGAATTTTTCATTATCCAGAGGTTTTGTGAATATGTCAGCAATCTGATTATCTGTGCCTACATGAATCAGTTCAAAAATAATCTTAGACACCTCATCTCTTATAAAATGATGTCTTATCTCTATGTGTTTGGTTCGTGAATGCAAAATAGGATTTTTAGCAAGATTGATGGCACTAGTATTATCACAGTAAATTGGTGTGCACCCCAGCTCTAATTGGTAGTCTTGAAGCTGGTGTTTAATCCATATGACTTGTGTTCCACAACTCCCTGCAGCCACATGTTCAGCTTCTGCAGTGGAGAGGGCCACAGAATGTTGTTTCTTGGAGCCCCAAGACACTAAACACCCACCCAAGAATTCACAATGGCCACTAGTGCTTTTCCTGTCTAGTTTACAGCCTGCATAATCAGCATCTGTGTATGCTACTAAGTTAAATGTGTGAGATGCAGGAAACCATAAACCAAGAGAATAAGTAGCTGACAAATATCTGAAGATTCTTTTAACTGCAGCTAAGTGTAATTCAGTAGGTCTAGATTGATACCTTACACACATTCTTACACTGAATTGTATATCTGGTCTAGAGGCTGTCAAGTAAAGAAGTGATCCAATCATACCTCGATAAAGTTTGGCATTTACTTCTTTATGTGTCTCATCTGCATCCAATGAGGTATTGGTGCCCATGGGTGTAGTCATGTGCTTTAAGTTTTCCATGCCAAACCTTTTGAACAGTTCCAATGTGTATTTGGTTTGGTTGATGAAGCACCCATCTTCTAGCTGCTGTACCTGCAATCCAAGAAAATATTTTAGTTCACCAACCAAGCTCATTTCAAATTCAGCAGACATCATGGTAGAAAATTCATCACACAGTTCATGCTTAGTTGATCCAAATACAATGTCATCTACATATACCTGAACTATGATGAGATCTTTATTTATGCCCTTGGTAAATAAAGTTTGATCAACTTTACCTCTTTTGTAGCCCTTGCTGATCAGAAATTCAGACAATCTTTCATACCAAGCTCTTGGAGCCTGCTTTAGACCATACAAGGCTTTGTTTAACCTGAAAACTTGGTTAGGTTGAGGAGAATATTGAAATCCAGGAGGTTGTTCAACAAAAACTTCTTCCTTAATGACTCCATTTAAAAAGGCACTTTTAACATCCATTTGTTGGAGTTTTATATTCTTTGAGCATGCAAAGGCAAGTAACAATCTTATAGCTTCCATCCTAGCAACAGGTGCATAGGATTCATCAAAGTCTACACCAAATTCCTAACAGTAGCCTTTGGCTACTAATCTGGCCTTATTCCTCGAGATGATTCCATCTTCATTCATCTTATTTTTGAACACCCACTTGGTTCCTATGATATTTATACCATCTGGTCTTGGGACAAGCTCCCAGACATTATTCCTTTCAAACTGACCTAACTCCTCACTCATAGCATTGACCCAAGCTTGATCAGTTAAGGCCTCTTCTACTGTTTTGGGTTCAATTTGTGAGACTAATGCAATTAAGTCATCATTATTCACATTTCTAAAATGAGACCTAGTCCGAAGAGGATCTTCAAGATTGCCTATGACTTTATCTAAAGGATGGTCTTTAAGAAATCTGATATTTGTTGAAGACTAACCTGTTTCTCTTGGAGCTTCCTGATTTGGGGAATTTGTTTCTCCACTCGGCTGAGTCTTATCTTCTTCCTGTTGGTCTTCTAGAAAATCTCCACCATGATTGGAATCCCTGTCAAGATTTTCAACATTAGAAACATCTTTCTTTTCACTAAAAAGGATGTGTGGAGACTCTTCCACTTTCTGATCTGATATGTTAAATACCCTATATGCCCTTGACACTTCAGAGTAACCCAAGAATATTCTAGGTGAACTTTTGGCTTCAAACTTGTCTAAATCTTTCTTATCATTGTTATGAATAAAACATTTTGCTCCAAAAATTCTGAAATGAAACAAGTTTGGTTTCTTACATTTTAGAAGCTCATAGGGTGTTTTCTTGTGTATGGGTCTTACCATGGCCCTGTTGATTATGTAGGTTGCAGTATTGGCCGCTTCTGCCCAAAACCTTCTAGGTAATTTACTTTCAATCAACATGGTTCGGGCCATCTCCACCACTGTTCTATTTCTTCTCTCCACAATCCCATTTTGTTCAGGTGTCCTGGGAGAAGAAAACCTGTGAGTTAGTCCTTCTTTGTCACAAAGATCAGTAAATATGGAGTTTTCAAACTCACCTCCATGGTCAGATTGAATAGAACTAACCTTATACTTCTCTTCTTGTTTGACCTTATTGAAAAATAGATTAAACTTTTGAAATGCATCACTCTTATTTGCTAAGAAAAATATCCATGAATATCTAGAGAAGTCATCTATGATGACATAGCCAAACCTGTTTCCATTAAGACTCTGAGTTCTAGTTGGACCGAAAAGGTCCATATGAAGAAGTTCCATTGGTCTAGAAGACAATGGCTCAGATCTTAATTTAAAAGAATTTCTGGTCTGTTTGCCTAGAGCACAGGCATCACATGCTTTTGATATTGAGTTGAATTTAATTCTAGGCATGCCTCTAACTAAATCATGCTTGACCAATTTATTTAAAGTTGAAAATCTAGCATGACCTAGACATCTATGCCATTCAAAGGCATCATTTTCAGAATTGGCAGATAAGTAAATAGTAGATTCAGATTTCTCATCTAAGTCTACAATGTAGACATTATTAATCCTGTTGGCTACAAATTTAACCATGTCAGAATTTATTTCAAGGATTTTGCATGAACTATCATCAAATACAACCCTGTGACCCCTGTCACATAATTGACTAATGCTAATCAGGTTGTGTTGAAGCCCTTCCACAAGTAAAACTTTTTCAATGGAGTTTGTGGAAGACTTACTTACTGTTCTAACTCCAATTATTTTACCTTTGTTCTTTCCTCCAAACTTGACCAGACCCCCTGGTTTCATCTCTATCTTGCTAAACTTGGATCGGTCTCCTGTCATATGCCTGGAGCAGCCACTGTCGAGGTACCACTTGTTGTCTTCAGCTGCCAGGCCGACCTACACAGATACATCAAGCAGAGTGATTTGGAACCCAAGATGAGTTGGGTCCAAGGACATTGTTCAAATCTCTGATCAAGTGTTTAGGTATCCAGATTTGTTTCAGCATGGTTTTCTCTGGCACCTTCCTTTCTGGTTTATTGAAGTTGAATCCAGCTGAACTGGAGAAGTGAGTTCTATTCTATTCATTAGTCTTCCTATTCCTAGGAAATTTCCTGTAGGCTTGTTGATTAGCATATCTTTGACCATGAAAGTTATTTCTCCAGTAGGTCCTGTTTGGACCCATCTGATTGTTGTAATTCCAGCTCTTATTCTGATTTACTTTCTTGGTCCATCTACCATTTGTGTTCTGGTGAGTGGGCTTAGTGTTATTCTTCATAAAATTCATTCCCATCTTAAATGGTTGTCCAGTACTAGTTTTTGTGTTCTATTTAGGACTTTGAATTTCCTTAGAGCTGTTTGAGCTGGATGGTGTGTCCAACTTTTCTTTTCCCTTCTCTGGGCAGAAGGTGATGGTCTTGAATTGCAAGGGTCTCTTGTTGGTTGGGTCATAGCCTAGACCTTCCTTATTGAAATTGACCCTAGTCCCTAGTATAGCATCTAAGCTAGTCTTTCCTTGGACAAACTTTTCTAAGACTTTCTGTTTGTCTTCCAGCTCCTTTTGAAGGGACTCAGAATTTTTTAGGAGTTCAACATTTACTTTCTTCACAGCTTCATATTTCTCTGAATTCACTCTAATTTCATTCATGCTTTCTTCAATTTTAGTTTTGAATTCATTGAGCTGTTTTTAACTTTCTTGAGTTTCTTCCTTGAGCTTATCATTTTCTTTCTTTAGTGAGGTCATTTCTTCTAGTTGTTCTTTTAGCTTCTCATTTTCCTCACAAACCAGAGTTTGTTCTTCAACATTTGTGTTAAATTTTCTTTTCAGAACTCTGTGCTCTTTACTAAGAGAATTAAATTTATCTAGCAAGTCACCATAAGCATCCTCCCAGTCATCAATTGAGAAATTTTCAAAAACGTTTATTACCTCCTCTTCATTGTTTGCCATGAGGCAAATTCCATCTTCATATTCTTCTGAGGAAGCGTCTTCGGGGTCTTCTTCTTCCTCGCTCCATGTGCAGACCATCGCCTGTGGCTTCTTCTTCTTCTACACCTTTATGTTTTTCTTCTGAAGATAGGGACCCTTCTTCTGGAGGTCTGGGCATTCGCCTTTCATATGTCCCTGTTTGTTACAATTAAAACAAGTCAGTCTCTTAGGATTTCTATCCCTGTAACTAGTAAATTCAGCACTCTTGTTGAAAGAGTGTGGCTTCTTCTTCCTAGAGGTCTTTCCATTTTTCTTCAAAAATTTTCTGAACTGTCTAGTGAGCATTGCCTGCTCCTCCTGGTCGAGATTTGAAAGACCTTCAAGCTCGGACTCAGACTTGGGGCTACTACTGCTACTCCCACTATTGCTACCCTTGTTGCGGGATGCCCTTAGAGCCACATTCTTACCCTTCCTCTCACTTCCTTCTCCACCTCCTTTGAAATTCCTCTCATAGGTCATAAGAGATCCTATGAGTTCATTCATAGTCAAGATAGTCAGATCTTTTGACTCCTCAATCACAATGGCCTTAGTGTGCCATGCCGGGGATAAAGATCTAAGGATTTTCCTGACTATATCTGCCTCAGCAAGATCCTTCCCTAGCCCTTTAAGTGTGTTAGTGATTAAGGACAACCTGGCATACATTTCAGTTATATTCTCATCTCCATTCATCTTGAACATTTCATACTTAGAAGTGTAGAGGTTTACCTTCGAGGCTTTCACTTGAGCTGTACCTTCATAGATCAATTGCAGCTCATCCCACATTCGCTTGGCAGTTCTGTATGCAGATATACGGGCATATTCCTCTGGATGAACAGCACACTGGATGATGTTCAGCGCCGTCCAGTTGAGTGAGGAGAGCTTGACATGGTCATCTGTCCAAGCGTCCTCGTTTGGTGGCAGATCATATGGCCCCACCGTGATTACTCTCCACAGTTTATGACTCTGAGCCTTGATGAACACTTCCATCCTGTTCTTCCAAAATAGATAGTTACTACCATCGAAATAAGGAGGGCGACTAATGGATTGACCTTCGGCCATGAAGGTTCTAGGACCACTAGCATTTCCTTGACCGTTCGTCCACATGGCGTAAACCTGCTCTGATACCAAATGTTAGCGCAGCAAGAGTGATATAGAAGGGGGGGATGAATAGATCACTCCCAATTTGTAGAAACTTAGGCGGAAAATAAATTCTACTGCTAACGCACCTCCTTAACTCGTACACAGAGAAATGTAAATGAGAATGAAGAACTGATCACATGGAAGCAAAGAGACAGGCAGATGAAGAGCGCAGATAACAATAGCAAACCATAGAGGAGGCACTCGGTTTTTTAGGTGGTTCGATTGCAGTCCGCAATCTACATCCACCCCTCACTCCAACTAGGTGAGGATTCCACTAGACAATGCTAGATCAATGCAGACTCAGTCTGCGAACAACATGCTGCCACACAGCTTGAACACCAAGGGAAACAAATCCCTCAACCAAGTTCTGCTACCCACAGAACTTGAAACCTGTTCTAGCTCCCAGCTAGAACACAACCGGAGAATCCTCTCCCTTCCTCCACACACCGGAGGGAAACTGTTAATGACAACCAGTCACTAACACCACCAGAGATCACCGATCTCTCTTCCTCTGCAACTCAGAGGGAAACTGGAGTAACACTCCCTTCCTCCACACACCGGAGGGAAACCAATTCAAATCAGAAGGATGAACAAAATGAAACGAAAACAAAGTAGAAACAAAAAAAAACCAATGAAGAAGAAATCGGTTCTGAAACCCAATACAAATGTAGCTTCAAATGAAGCAATTCATCAATCCACACACACTGCTCTAACTCTCGAACAAACTCCTCTCAGATCTGGAACTCTCTGCTCTTTTTCTTTTCTGGATCGTGCAAACTCTCACCAATGGCTTCTGCTTTTTCTTTTTATGATCAAGCTTCTACTGAAGGATGAAGCTCTATATTTATAGCAGATATTGGCGTGTGGCTGCCAGGTTCCAGCCCATGCAATTTTTGGCCAGATCATTTGAATTTCGACCACATGGCAGCATCCTGACAAAGTTGCCATCCACGTGTCATGCGCCTGTTGTCTTGGATCACGTACCAGGTGCCAACCTCGGTTCACGTGCCCAATCATCAGCCTGAATTACCTGCAGACAGACAGATGGAATGTATATACTTAGTTAGTTCAGGCTTTAAACACGAATGTATATACTTCAAAAACATCAACTGATTAAGTGTGTACAACGTGAGAGAGTGTACAGACTTAATGAATAAAGCGCATGTGAAGGCAGTGTATAGACATATGAACAATGCAAACGAATGGCAGTGTATAGACTTATGAACAATGCGCATGAATGGCAGTGTATAGACTTATGAACAAGCGCATGTGAAGGCAGTGTATAGACATGTAATGAACAATGCAAACGGGCCTTATCAATGTGTAAACATTACAAAGCTTCTGCCACTGTATAGACTTCACGAAGCCTAACCAGTGTACAGACTTGGAACCAGTGGGAGGCTCTTAATAAGACGGTGAGCAATGTATTGACTTGAACCCCAACGGTGATGTATAGACTTCAACATGCTTGAGCCAGTGTATAGACTATGCCAGGGTGAGACGATGCATTAGACACTTGGCTGTACAGACTTGGAAAGTTCTGAATGAAACGATCGGCTGTTGAACCGATGTACAGACTCTGAATGTAAAGGCAGTCTGTATAGACTTGAATCGCTTGAAGCGATGTACAGACTTGGTGAAGCTCAAGCACTGTACAAACTTGTGAAGACTTCAGCGTTGTACAGACTTGGTGAAGCTCAAGCGAATGTATAGATTTGATGAACCACTGTGGATGTGTGGACTTGAGCGAATGAATCCGATGTACAGACTTGCCTAAGACGCAGCATGAGACGCTGGCTGAGACGGATGCTGTACAGACTTTGAAGAGTAGTTCAATGTATAGACTTGAACGAATGAGGCCGATGTACAGACTTGCCTAAGACGCAGCATGAGACGCTGGCTGAGACGGACGCTGTACAGACTTTGAAGACTTTGAACGTTTGAGCAGCATGCAATGTACACACTTAGTGATATACAGACTTGGCCAGGAAAGCGTAGGGAAATGTTGAGTGTATGGACTTGGCCAAGCGTAGGAACAGATGAGGAGTGTACAGACTTGGCGTTGTATAGACTTGGCTTTGAATACTTGGGCTGAAGGCAATGTGCAGACTAAGCGATGTGTAGACTTTGCCCAAGGAACCGAATGTATAGACTTTGCCACAGTCTGATGTACATGCTTTGCAGAAGTGAACGAGCCAATGTATAGACTTCAAAAGAAGCAGTCCGATGTACAGACTTCAAGGATTCTAGACAACGGACGTTGTACAGACTTGGACTCAAGGAATGTATATACTTAGCATGAAGACTGCCAGTCTATGTATAGACTTTGCTGAAGCTATCTCTGAAGCAATGTTCAGACTTTGTGCAATGTATGTACTTTAGTGTGTGCGAGCCTGTTGACAAGCAATGTGTAGACTTTGATTGTGTAAAGCAGGCGATGTACAGACTATGCAAACATGACACTGGGCGATGTATAGACTTACACTATCGGGTGTTTAGACATCAAGAGAATGCAGCAACCAGTGTATAGACGTCAAGCTTGGAAGGATGTATAGGGTTGAGGTGAACTGACTTTGAGTATTGAGACCAGTGTATGGACTTCAGTTAGAAAGTGCCCGATGTACAGACTAGAAGAGGGTATGCCAATGTACAGACTAAATAGATCAAGCTGGTGTATAGACTTTGTGCCCAAGCTATCAATGCTCTGATGCGTCGACCCACCCTTGCTGATGAGTCGACCCACTACTATCCATATTAACCAAACAGTGTAGATAGAATCAAGATAGCATGCTTATCTGACAACCAAATGAACTGTACTCACTCACATGATGAAACAGCATTAATCTAGAGATAGAAGATTGATTTATAGTGTGAGACATCATTAAAACCATAGGGATGCAACATTATCATCATAAGTTTCATCAAATGTAACATGAGGTGACTCTTCCATAGTTAGACTTTTGAGATTATAGACCCTATAAGCCCTGGACCTATCAGAATATCCCAGAAATATACCTTCTTCACTCTTGGGCTCAAATTTGTCTACATCTCTTTTGTCATTGTTATGAACAAAACATTTTGAACCAAATACTTTCATGTGAGAGAGAGATGACTTCTTACCTTTGAACATCTCATAAGGAGTCATTTTGGTGAATGGCCTTACCAATGAGCGGTTGATGATATAGCAAGCAGTGTTCACTGCTTCTACCCAAAACCTCTTTGGTAGTTGCATTTCAGCAAGCATGGTTCTAGCCATTTCAATGAGAGTTCTATTTCATCTCTCTACCACTCCATTTTGTTCAGGGGTTCTCGGTGATGAAAACCTATGATTGATTCCTTTAGTCCTGCAAAGATTATCAAAATCAGCATTGTCGAATTCACCACCATGATCTGAAAGTATGTTAGAAATTTTAAACTTACCATCTTGCTTGACCTTCATGTAGAGTGCCAGAAACTCATTAAAGACATCATTTTTATGCACAAGAGGAAACACCCATGTGAACCTAGAGAAATCAACCACTAAAACATACCTGTTGTGTGCCTTGCATATGGTTTTGATGACAACTAAACTTTATGAGTGTGCATTCATGATCTTGATCTTTAGTTGTGCATGATAAGGCTTACATGTTTGATGTTCATGGTTTCCTCATGTATATTGAGGCTCATAATCTGTTCACCTCTATTACACCAATCTTGGTGTAAGTTTATCTTGAATGATGTGCTCACATGTAGTATAAATGCATGGCCAATGGATCTCAATTCTTAGTTGAGATATATGAAGCGTTGAATAGGCTGACATAGTCATGAATGTGTTTTCAATGCACTTTCTATAAAGTGCTTTTGGGTTTGCAAAGTCGACTAATGATGAGGCAAGAGTCGACCTCTGATGAGTTTGGTTTTGGTAAATCATGTGAATGTGCTAAGAGTTTTGGTTGAGAAAAATTGAGTTTTGCTAGTACTTTCATGTTTAATCTATTCATACAAAACTTGAGTGAATGTGAATTGAATGGTTATTCATGTTTTCATGTGCTATGAAATGCTAACTTGATACATTCTTTTTTTGAACTCATTCTTTCACTATTGAGATCATAGCACTTGAGATGATGGTGTTCCGGGTTGATTTGCATGCCATAATGTTCATATTTATTCTAGAAATGCTAGTTTCAAGAGAGTAGTTCATTTGATTTTCAAATCTATACTAATTTGATTTTTTTATGGTTTTGCAAGGTCAAACCATTGAAATTAATCATCTGAAATCAAGGGACATTGGTTGCATTTACACCATTGGGTTTGCATAGGTTTTAGAGCCTAAAACATGTATTTTTGTGAAAGTGCAGAACCAACCGGTCGACCGCCCCCCTTTATCCAGTCGACAGGCTAGAACTAGACAGAACCTAGTTCTGTCCGTTCGACCGACCCTATGTAACCGGTCGACTGGTTTTTCTCTGCTACGCCCAAAACAGAATGGGTGTTGTCCCGGTTGACCACCCTAATGAATCCGGTCGACCGGAAATTCTCTGCTACGAAATCGGGCTTCACGAAATGCATCCGAAAACCCACTAAACCCAATCCATTTGTGCTCCAACCTTACCCATTTGCCCCTAGGGTTAATATAGATATGTTTAGGGGGATTTCTATGGGTTTGGTGAAGGGTTTACAGGTATGTTCATGCTTCTATTGTTGGCCTATATAGGAGTTACGAATTTGGGAGATTGTAACCCTAAGTGAGCTAATGTTTTCTATCTTGTAGGTCAAGGAAGAAGGAAAGGAAAGAAAGGAGTGGAGCTGAAGAAATCTGAGGATATCATCTAAATCCGGGATGCTTTTGTAATCGTGATAGAAGAGAAAGTGGAGCGGATCGAAGAGAGGATCACGGTGACGTTCATATCGGCAACATCCGGCTTTCCTCCGACCCGAGCTTCAAAGAATATTATTCTCCGGCCATTGAGAACAAAGGGGGATTATTTCTTCATCCATTATCCATGTGTTTTGTGATGTTCTTCATGTTTTATACTTTGGTCTAGGCATGTATTGAGAGTATATGTTTATTTTTCGAACATAAAGATATTCGTGTGTGTGACCGTTTGTGTATACGGTCGTGGTTGATCGCCTACGTGCGGTCGTGTGTGTCGTTGTGCTGCGGTTGTTGCAGCGTGTGTGTGTGTTGTGATCCGGTCGTCGGATTTGTGTGTATGTATGTTGGGGCGTGTCCCCGTGTGTTTTTGGAGCATCGTCTCCATTTGGGGATTTATCCTCGAGTGAAGCCTCATCGGGTTTGGTGAGGGGTGGACGTAGGGAGCCAGTCGTGGTCCCGAACCACCTTAAAAATCCCGTGTCTTGTGGTTTTCTTTGTGGGATTGGGTGGTATACATGATATATCCATTTGTGTGATCACGTGTGAATGGTGAGTTTGAGAGAATTTAGTTAACTTGTTTAGCTTAAATTCCTCAACCTTACTAATCTCTTAAATTCCGATGTGAGGTCGGTTGAGATTTTAATTGGACATATTTTTAGTACAAGGTTCTATTCACCCCCCCTTTAGAACCGTGTTCTTGCACTACGGGACCCAACAATTGGTATCAGAGCAAGGTCTCAGATTTTAGGACAACCTCACAGTTGTAGAGAAAAGATCTCTTGTTATGGCCAACAATGGAATGATCCCCGAGGGACATTCGATTCATAGACCTCCCTTCTTTGATGGGACTAACTATCCCTATTGGAAAAATCGAATGATTATGTTCATGCGAGCACAAGACTATGATACCTGGAAGGTCATCAACAAAGGTCCCTATGTTTTACCTCCAAATGAGGATGGATGGAATGATGAGCATATTAAGAAATCATGTGCTAATTTTAAAGCTATGAATATTATTCAGTGCATAATACATCCTATTGAATATTCACGCATATCTATGTGTTCTTCTACGCAGGAAATGTGGAACAAATTGAAGACCATTTATGAAGGTACTTCAGAAGTACGGGAGACTAAAGCAAATCTGTTGGTTCTGGAATATGAGCTTTTCACAATGAAGCCTGAGGAGAACATCACGCAAATGTACGCAAGGCTGAGCGAGATAACCAACAATCTGAAGGCTTTGGGAAAGGAGTATTCCAATCAAGATTTGGTTAGGAAGGTGCTGCGGTCCCTCACACCTTCGTGGCACACAAAGACGACCATCATTGAAGATTCGAAGGATCTCATCACACTCACGGTGGATCAACTCATTGGATCGCTAATGACGTATGAAATCAACATCATGAAGCCAGCTGAGGAGGAAAGCAAGAAGAAGAAATCCATTGCACTGAAGGCATATTCAGCATCGTCAGATGAGAGTGATGAAGGGTCAAGTCTTGATAGCAGTGAGGAAGAATTTGTGGACCTCATCACTAGAAGAGCTAGAGAAATTTTCAAGAAGGCTAGAAGGAATGGGACCTCGTCTAGAAAAGTTCAGAAAAAATCACTGAGGAAGAAAGGAGAAAATAGATGCTTTGAATGCAACAAGGTTGGACATATGAGAAATGAATGTCCAGATCTTGAGAGAAAAGGGAAGAAAGGAAAATCCAGCAAGCAAAAGGTGATGAAAGCTGCTTGGAGCAATGAGGACGAGAGCGAGTCCAAATCCGAGATGGAGGATGAACTGGACGAGATGGTCCAGAATCTTTATTTGATGGCTAGTGAGGAGAACGACACCAAGGTAAACTCTGATGATGAAAACCTTACTTGTGATCAATGGAAACTTGCATATGCTGACATGTATAAAAGTTACAAGAAGGTTAAAACTAAAAATAAAAAATTGAAAAAGAAGTTTCATGATTTGATTAGTTCCACTAATCCTTGTGATAGGTGTAGCTTCTTTGAAATGCAATTTTAAAAGTTCAAAGATGAGAAGGAAGATTTTCAATCTAAGTTAACCTTGTATGAGGATGAACTTGGATGTTTAGAAGCTGAAAAACAAAGTGCTTATGAGAAGGTTGAGAAGTTGAAGACTGAAAATGAAAAATTGGTTGAGGAGTTGGATGAAGTTAAATCAAAATTGAGTGAATGTGAGAAAACTAAGAAACAAATTGAAACCAACTTCAATACCATGCATGATGAGCTACGAAAATGGTGAGACTATCAGTGAAAATGCTAGGAAGGAGAAAAGAGTTGTGGGACACTCACCCACAAAGAAAAATTCATTTGTGAAAAATAAATTTCAAAAATCATGTGATTCATATGGCTACACTCATGTTGACTCATGCATGAACTCATATATTGATAGATCTCATATGCATGGGAGTCATTTTATAAAGCCAAATGTCACATGCTTTTACTGTGGTATGTTCGGCCATTCTATGTATGTGTGTGATTTGATGAGGGCCGATGATGAGTGGTTTGAGAAGAAAATAAAATGTGTTTTGGTCATGCTAGAACTAACCCCTCGGGACCTAAAGAAGGTTTGGGTACCCAAAAGTGTCAAACGAGAATTTTTTTTTGTAGGATTGCCTTGAGGCCAAGTGGAAGGCTTGGAAATAATGGCTGCTCAAGACATAGGTGTTGAAAATGAAATTCTGAACTGTCTTTGAAAATTTGAAATTTGCTTTATTTGAATTTCCATTCATAAAAATAAAAAAAAATGTTCTTCTTATGAGTTTGCATTGTATCTGTCTGTTCATTGTTGCATGACTACATGGTATATTAAATGGTGACTTGTGGAAGGACAGGTTATTCCTGTCTGAATTCTTTCACCATGCGTGAGAATGTGCCTCCGCCCGATAGCATGAGTCACGTGTTCATATTAGGTCGTAGGTTGCATGTCTTTCAGAAAATGTCAATTGTGAAATTGTGCACATAGAAAGGGGGAGTTTGTTTTTGAATAAATGATTTAGAATTGTGAATTCTAACTCATCTTTATGGAAATGCTCCTTATTGCTATATCTAAATTGATATGACCAATGATGAATTACTAGCCTCTTTTAAGACTATTGCTGAGCTAGTGTGCTTGAAGGCATATGGTCATGCCTGCTGAACTCAGGTACTGAATCTAAAACTTGATTTATCATTTCTATAGCCTGATGTGATGAATATGCTTGTTGGTTGAATGGACTTGAAAATATTGAAAACCTTGTTAACTATTGAATATGAATTGCTTGAGCACATTTGAGCTAAAATACATATCTGGTATATCAAATGGCATTTGTGGAAGAGTGGATTATGTTCACTCGGAAGCATTCCCTATGCGTGAGCTGGGTCTTCGGACTAAAATCTCCGCCTCGTACCAGAATGTGTAAAATCTGTGTGGCTTGTGGATGATTTCTAAACTTGTTGAAATTTTGTTTTTGATCAACTTCTAAAAACAATTGGGTTGCATTGCTTGATTTTACATTGCATTACATTTAGGAACTTTCAAATAAAATCTAAAATTGTGCATCACATTGCATTTTGCATTGCATATTGTATATATTTCTTTTGTGTGCTTGCATGTTAATATATGCTATAACCCCTTCCTTGAAACTTCTAAGACCTTACACTCCCTTGATAAATTATATTGCATCTGAGTCTTAACTAGTGTGTTTCATGTCAAACACTAAGAGGGAAAATTTCCTTGATAAGTGCATCTTTTTAGAGGGAGTTGCACTGTTATGCATTCACGATATTTTCGATATATATGTTGAATCAAATTCATACACTTCATGCACTAAATATGAAAATGAGTGTTAAACATAAGGATATAGGAATTTCCTTTCAACACTCTAGATATATTAAACTTGCTGCATGTATGTTGAAGAGACAGTTGAGGAAAAAGCTGCCTGCCAATCCTTGTTGAAAAATTTGAATTGAAAATGAAAGGCAGAGCAATGCTTGGTCTCACTGAGTAAACTAGATACACGTCACCTGAGACGTGATGTGGTTCATTTCTGAAAAGTGTTGACTAAAGTACCTCTATTCAGAATGAAATGAAATGGTTCAGTATTCTGAGTAACCAGAGATTTTGACATGAGCTCCATGTGTCTCCTAGCGTAAAAAGGAATTATTTGAACCTGATCATTCTTAGAAAAATTCTGATTGTTCTTGACAATTCGTTGAAAAATTATTAAGGTAGAGCGTAGCTCCGATAAGCTGTTCTCATAAATTGAAATGCAGTCTATGAAATCTCTCATTATGTTGATTTGAAAATATGAATATCCATATGGTTATAGTCGATTTTCATGTTATTCACTTACACATTTAGAAATTTAATTTAATATGTATTCAGAAAATTGATTGACTGCATTGGCTATTGAATGACTCTTAGATGTGATTGCACAACCGTCTAAGTGCTATACATGATCATTCTGGTTGTCATGATTCTCATGCACTTTTCTTACACCCATTCCCTTTTTAAATAAGTAAGGGGGAGATATGTTACATGTATGCATATATATCTTTGCTTGGTTATATTTTGTGCATCTCACGTGTCATCATTTGCATGTATTTTACTTCATGCATTTCAAAAGAAAATTTAAAAACCTGAAAATTTGAAAATCTGGCAAACATATAGCCTTTGCTTTGCTATTCCATCATCAAAAATTTTGGAGTGGGCTTTTATTGATTCATGAATTAACTTTGTTCATCTTGCTGAAATTAGAACCTTATTACTTTCCTCCCGCTTTTTGATTATGTCAAAGGGGGAGAAAATCTGAGTAGAATCATAACGTTTGTCATCATGAAAAAGGGGGAGATTGTTGTGTGCCTTACATATGGTTTTGATGACAAATAAACTTTATGAGTGTGCATTCATGATCTTGATCTTTAGTTGTGCATGATAAGGCTTACATGTTTGATATTCATGGTTTCCTCATGTATATTGAGGCTCATAATCTGTTCACCTCTATTACATCAATATTGGTGTAAGTTTATCTTGAATGATGTGCTCACATGTAGTCTAAATGCATGGCCAATGGATCTCAATTCTTAGTTGAGATATATGAAGCGTTGAATGAGCTGACATAGTCATGAATGTGTTTTCATTGCACTTTCTATATAGTGCTTTTGGTCTTGCAAAGTCGACTAATGATGAGGCAAGAGTCGACCTCTGATGAGTTTGGTTTTGGTAAATCATGTGAATGTGCTAAGAGTGTTGGTTGAGAAAAACTGAGTTTTGCTAGTACTTTCATGTTTAATCTATTCATACAAAACTTGAGTGAATGTGAATTGAATGGTTATTCATGTTTTCATGTGCTATGAAATGCTAACTTGATACATTCTTTTTTTGAACTCATTCTTTCACTATTGAGATCATAGCACTTGAGATGATAGTGTTCCTGGTTGATTTGCATGCCATATTGTTCATATTCATTCTAGAAATGCTAGTTTCAAGAGAATAGTTCATTTGATTTTTAAATCTATACTAATTTGGTTTTTCTATGGTTTTGCAAGGTCAAACCATTGAAATTAATCATCCGGACTCAAGGGACATTGGTTGCATTTACACCATTGGGTTTGCATAGGTTTTAAAGTCTAAAACATGTATTTTGTGAAAGTGCAGAACCAACCGGTCGACCGCCCCCCTTTATCCGGTCGACCGACCCTGTGTAACCGATCGACCTATTTTTCTCTGCTATGCCCAAAACAGAATGGGTGTTGGCCCGGTCGGCCGCCCCAATGAATCCGGTCGATCGAAAATTCTCTGCTATGAAATTGGGCTTCACGAAATGCATCTGAAAATCCACTAAACCCAATCCATTTGTGCTCCAACCTTACCCATTTGCCCCTAGGGTTAATATAGATATGTTTATGGGATTTTCTATGGGTTTGGTGAAGGGTTTATAGGTCTTTTCATGCTTCTATTATTGGCCTATATAGGAGTTACGAATTTGGGAGATTGTAACCCTAAGTGAGCTAATGTTTTCTATCTTGTTGGTCAAGGAACAAGGAAAGGAAAGAAAGGATTGGAGCTGAAGAAATCTGAGGATATCATCTACATCCTTGAGGCTTTTGTAATCGTGATAGAAGAGAAAGTGGAGCGGATCGAAGAGAGGATCACGGTGATGTTCATATCGGCAACATCCGGCTTTCCTCCGACCCGAGCTTCAAAGAATATTGTTCTCCGGCCATTGAGAACAAAGGGGGATTATTTCTTCATCCATTATTCATGTGTTTTGTGATGTTCTTCATGTTTTATACTTTGGTCTAGGCATGTATTGAGAATATATGTTTATTTTTCGAACATAGAGATATTCGTGTGTGTGACTGTTTGTGTATACGGTCGTGGTTGATCGCCTGCATACGGTCGTGTGTGTCGTTGTGCTGCGGTTGTTGCAGCGTGTGTGTGTGTGTGTTGTGATCCGGTCGTCAGATCGTGTGTGTGTGTGTGTGTTGGGGCATGTCCCCGTGTGTTGTTGGAGCGTCGTCTCTGTTTGGGGATTTATCCGCGAGTGAAGCCTCACCGAGTT
This sequence comes from Amorphophallus konjac, assembly GCA_022559845.1. NCBI lineage: Eukaryota > Viridiplantae > Streptophyta > Magnoliopsida > Alismatales > Araceae > Amorphophallus > Amorphophallus konjac. Next base: position 145,047,658 of record CM040119.1, read on the forward strand.
TGGTGAGGGGTGGACGTAGGGAGCCCGTCGTGGTCCCGAACCACCTTAAAAATCTCATGTCTTGTGGTTTACTTTGTGGGATTGGGTGGTATACATGATATATCCATTTGTGTGATCGTGTGTGAACGGTGAGTTTGAGAGAATTTAGTTAACTTGTTTAGCTTAAATTCCTCAACCTTACTAATCTCTTAAATTCCGATGTGAGGTCGGTTGAGATTTTAATTGGACATATTTTTAGTATAAGGTTCTATTCACCCCCCCTTTGGAACCGTGTTCTTGCACTACGGGACCCAACAATACTCATATCTCCTTCCACTTAAGCTAGCGGTTCTTGTTGGACCGAACAAGTCCATATGGATTAGTTCAAGCGGTTTGGATGATAGGCTTACAATTCTGCTGGAGAAAGTTTTTCTAGTTTGTTTTCCTAGGGTGCATGCCTCATAGATTTTGTCATTTTGTTTGAATTTGAGTTCAAGCAGTCCTTTCACCATACAATGTTTCAAGAGTTTGTGTAGAACATTATAGCTAGCATGTCCTAGTCTACGATGCCACAGACATGCAAGTTCAGATTGAGGTGCAGCAAGATAAAGATTCAAATGGGCTGGATCATCTAAGTCAATTATGTACACATTGTTGACTCTTTTCCGAGAAAACCTTTTTTCTTTGAAGTTTGGCTTCAAAATTTTACATTCAGAAGAGTCAAACACTACTCTATGTCCTTTATCACACAATTGACTTATACTCAAAAGATTATATTCCAACCCTTCAACCAACAAGATATTTTCAATGGAATTGGAGGAATTTTTGCCAACTTTATCTGAACCAATGATTTTCCCTTTATTGTTCCCTCCAAAGGTTACATGCCCACCCTCTTTTTCCACCAAGAGACAAAACTTTGTTCTGTCCCCAGTCATGTGTCTTGAATAGCCACTATCAAGATACCATTTGTTGTGCAACGCTGCAAGACACTCTTGCACAGGAAATAAAGTAACAATGTTTGGAACCAAAGGATAATTGGGTCCCAGTAAACCTTTCATTTCAGCAAAGCAAGATAAAATAGATTTAGGAATCCAAATTTTCTTCTCATTTTTTATTTTCTTGCTTGATGAAGAGTTTCTATTTTTAGTTTTCAGTTTTCTACCCTGTTCAGGAACCTTGTTACCCTTTGGCTTTTGGTAGAAGTTTGGAAAGGGGTGATTCTGGTTCCTATAGTTTGTCCTTGGCTTATAGAAGGTATGGTGGTTCATAGGGTAATAGGTTGGATCAGGTCTGTATGTGTATGACCGCACCGACCTATGATAGGGCCAACCATATGACTGCATCAACCTATAGGAGTGTGTGCGTTGATGCATGAAGGGGTTTCTATCTTCCTGACTATTGGAATACCAGGGATGCCTTGACCCTTGCTGAGGATGATATAGACCAGCATTCCCCCTTTGACCACCTCTAACCTTGGTGTAAATTGGCTTGACCTTTGATTTCTGGTGGTTCGGCTGGGATTTCTGAGGAGAATTTTTGGGTTTTTCAAGATTTTTCTTTATGGGTTCTCCCACCTTTTCTTTTCCTTTGTTTTGAGCAGGTTTGGTGTTTGAACTTGAGACACCTACAGAAGATACAAAAGTGACAGTTTTTAAACTAATTTTCTTTTTATTTGTGGGATTAAAACCCAACCCTTCTTTGTTGAAGTTCATTTTAGTACCTAGCAAAGCATCTAGGTTATCTCTTCCATCTACAAACTTCTCCAAAGAATTTTGTTTATCTTTCAACTCTTTTTGAAGTTTTTCAGCATCTTCAAGTAGCTTAGAGTTGACTTGTTTTATAGCTTCATATTTTTCATTGCTCAAATTTCTATCTTTTTCATAACTTTCCATTTTTCTTTTCAGATCATCAATTTCATCCCTCAAATTTTCATTTTCAACTTCCAGATCTCTCATTTCATTTCTCCCTTGTTCCATGTCTTCTATCATTTTCTTCAAAGCGTCGATTTCAAATTCTAGTGAAGCAATTTTATCATCTAAGCTTTGATCATGCACAGTGAAATTGATTTTCTTTTTTAAGGCCTTGTTTTCCTTTCTATACATGTCATATTTTTCCATAAGCTCAATATAAGCTTCTTCCCAGTCAGTGATTGTAAAATGCTCAACAGGGGAACGTACCTATTGCGCGGGTTTTTATGCCGAATAATCAGGGTGAAGGAAGGGATACATCGGGAAGGAAAATACGGGAGTTTGATATATCTCGGGTATCCTTCTTACGGTTGCATACCTCTCACGGCGGTATCGGGCACTCTCCTTTTACGGAAAGTCAAAAAGGGTCGAATGGCACGACAGTGTTAGGGTAAGAGTTGACCAGACAGGGTGCGGGCGTGCCAATCGATTTCTCGACAATCACCCATGGAACCAAGGGTTGATCGGGGAAGCGCACCAGGGCGCGGCACGTGGGCCCGGGCGATCGAACGACACATGGAGAAAAGGGGTTCCATGGGTGCGAGTGCATAGGCGATTGTGGGAATCGTGTACTGGACATCTTTCCCCACCGGCCGCAAGCAACCGGTGTTTATTTACATCGGATTGAATCCGAATACCTTCGTTATGAGCTGAAGAAAAGTCCGTATATATGTCTGAAGCCATGGGTAGAGGGCTGGGGGCATTCAGCAGCTATGTGTGCACGTTAGACCGGGGGGGTTTGCTGGGGTTAGGGTTTTAGGCACGGATGCCGAGTGATGTGGGTAGGAAGCTGGGGGCCCAAATGTGGGCACTTATATTTCACTGGCTTTATGATGAGCCACATGGGCTTTACAAGTGGGCCTAAGTGGCCAAAGTACAATTGGCGCAAGCCGCGTGACAATTTCGGCACGTGGGTCGGTCCCCGGGTCATTGCGTGACAAAGTGGATATCCGCATGTTTTACAAGGACTCTTTACAGAGGAGTTGGTGTGGGTCCGATTACCTTGGTGGCCAGAGCGGACACGGACTGGCCCCTGGTAGAGGTCAGACGCGGCTCGAGGTGAGCGGTCGAGTCCGGGTCTCAGACGGTGAGTGTTGTCATGCTGGAGAGTCGAGGTCGGCCCCGAGACTATGATTCTCGGGCCAGAGGTCCGACTAGACTTGATTTGTTAATCCGAGGGGCCAACGGCCTACTGGAAGGTGAACGGTGGGCACGCGGTTCCGTGTCAGGGTCTGTTACGGCATTACGGAGTACCCTTTGCCACCGTCATAAGTTGGCGTACACAGGCGGACCCGGGATGCGGGTGTTTTTGCCGTTGGCGTAGTCATTTTAGATGCGGCGGGGATGGACTTGGTGTGAGACGGCTAAACACCGCGTGAGGGGAGTACGTGGGACATACCGTCGGCGTGTGTGAGCCGACTAGCAAGCCAACCGCGCGTGCACTTAGCTTCTCGCGTCCCCGACCCTTGACGAAGGCCACGGGAGTCCGAGGGTGCGATAATTAGGCCGGGGAAGTTTGTCCGTCCGTGTGTCGTCCTCCTTGCTGTCTTGCTGTGTATGCATGCATCATCTCTTGCCCCTTGAGCTTCTAAGAGGGGAATTTATAGGAATTTGAAGGGGTGGGGGTGGGGTTTAGGTGGACCAAGTTGAGGGTTCAACTTGGTCCGGGTAAACCCCCCAAATAGTATTTTTATTTTATTTTATTTTATTTATATTTTTTGTCTATTTTTGTGTGTGTAACGGAGTGGAGGGGATGGGGTTTAGGCGGACCAGCCCAAGGGGCTGGTCTGGTCCGCCTAAACCCCTCCTCCAGGGGGGGTTTAGGTGGACCAGCCCCAAGGGCTGGTCTGGTTTGCCTAAACCCCTCTTCGGAGGGAGAAAACCCTTTTTTTAATATTTGATGGCGTTTAGGCGGACCAGCCTGGGGGTCTAGGCTGGTCCGCCTAAACCCCTCCCCAGGGGGGGTTTGGGCGGACCAAAGTGGCTGCTTTTTTTTAATTTTTAAAAAACTTTTTTTATTATCCAAGGGTTTAGGCGGACCAGCCTGGGGGTCCAGGTTGGTCTGCCTAAACCCCTCCCCAAGGGGGGTTTGGGCGGACCGGGTTGGAAGAGAGAGAGGGGAAGTGGCCCCACCTCTATAAAATTCATTTTTTGGTTATTTTTAGCCCCACTTTGACTCAGTTTGAACGCTAGAAGATAAAGGATATGGGCTCGGACTGGTTGACTGGCTGCTTGTGTACGTAGACCGAGGGATTGACGTGTGCGACTCGACGTAATCCCGGGGCTCCGTCTTCGTGAATTCTTCTACGTACGGGTACGACGAACGAACTTTGCACGAACCTCGGACCGAATTTGCATGAACCAGGACAAGGGAGGACTGTCGGGCCTCCGAGCTGGGGAGAGGGCGCGGCCCCCCCGGCGAGGTCGCCCTCCCCGGGCGCGCGGCCATGCCCTGGGGTGAACTGGCCCCGGGCGAGCCGCAACCCCGACAGATGGACCCTGGGGGTCTTCTTTCGTCTTCTGGGGATGTCCTTTGAAGGACACGAAGTTCTGGGATATTGAGATGGCCCATGGGGGCCGTTGTTCTTCGAGTCGTAGTAGCCGCTCGCAAGGTGTTCGGGCAAATGCCCGACACATCCCGGGTTGTCGAACGGGCCGCGTAGATGGTCGACGGGCCTTGGATTTGACCTAGGGTCAAGCGTAGAAGTCCATAGGGGCTGAGAGGAGGCACCTTGGGCCCATGGGCCTTGCCTTGTGCTACGTGTCATGTTGTACGGTGGGTTGGCAGGGTAGCCTCGGGTTGGCCCGAGAGCTAAAGTTGGGTGGCATATTGCCACGTGTCTGAGGGTCGGGGGTGGCCCCGGCTTACTGGGGGGTCGTTGTAGGACCCAATTAATGTACTGGAACCACGGGGTGGCCCGTGGGTTGGTGTAGAAAGGTTGAAACATGTGCGCCCACAAGGTGTTCGGCAGAATGCCGAACACACGTGTATAAGTCGTACACACGTGCTGCGGGCCTCCCGAGCTTGTGGTTGACCTATTGGGGTATCCCTTTGACCTTGGAGGGTTGAAAGAAGGCAACCCGGTTTAGGCCCATAGCCTTTTCACTGGGTGCCATGTGGCGCGGCTTATAGTCGGAGTGTCCGTGGGATGGCCCCGGTGGTTGTGTAGAATGCGGGCAAAGTCTGCAACTCATGAGTCGGGAGTGGTCCCGAATGATTGCTAGTGCCGCCGTATACCTCGGCTAGTGGGTCGGGGCCGTTGGTTGGGCCCACTGGGTTGTCGGAGGGGCCAGGTAGCCCTTGCCTTGAAGGTGTTCGAAGAAATTCCTGAACCCTTATTTCTGGGTATTTTGCTGGAGAAATTGTCCGGGTAAAACAAATGCCCCCCACGGGTCGTTCGTCGGAGGGGGAGACGATGGCGTACGGCCCGTGAACCTTTCCTTTTGAGTTGTTGTAGTCGCATTTTGATGCTTCATATACTTGTGCTTTATTGTGTTGTATGTGTTGAATTTTTGGCACGCTGACCATTTTTGGTGTTTTGTCTTGCAGCCATGGCACGATTCGGTAGGAACGAGAGGGTCCCGAGGCGTGTGGTCTGAGAGGAGGACCAGTGGGTGAGGAGGATCGAGCGGCCCATGCCCCCTTTGGGTCCGCCAGTCATTACTGCGGCTAATGTGGAGCAGCTCGACTGGGGGCACACGATTGTGGCGGAGGGCCCCATTGGTGAGCGCGGCAGAGGAGTTGGGATTGTGGAGTTGGCCCACGCGTCGGAGGCGGGCGGGCTTTACACTTATGATCGTAGCGGCGGCTACCCGGTGGAGTTCCCTCTGGACCGACACTTGTTCGAGTTCATCAGGCGCTTTGTCCCGCCAGGGCTGGAGGAGAGTGACTCTCGGGTCGCCGGAGCCCGTCGTTGGCTGGAGCGGGCGATCTTGGTGGGCCGAGATAGCCTGCACGGAATCATCCTTTGCGGCTTCCTGAGTTTCTCCGTGGACTACTGGAGGCAGAGTGAGTTTCCCAGTGCCGAGTGACTGGGCTTCTTTAGTAGAGCAGACCAGTTCAGAGTTCGTGCTTGAGTGATGGGTCCCATTTTCTGGGATTTGCACGGGCACCACCGGGCAGAGATAGAGGGCAGTCCCGAGCTAGTACTGGAGCCATCAGGGCTGGAGTATGCCGGGGAAGGCTATGACGACCACAGCCTTCTATCTGGGATACTACGTTAGACTACCGTTAGCTGGTATGGCCGCTGGGCGGTGATTTCATCACACAGATACCGCCAGGGAGCTATTGAGTGGTTAATGGGCATAGTACACCACTACTGGGTACTGCTAGACCAAGCTGATATCCAATATCCTGTGACTGCGGCCTTGTACGGGTACCCCAGCTACATGGGGCTTCTACAGGCGCTGGCAGAGCGCTTCAACCGCAGGTTGAATACCGTGGCAATGGCTGAGGGAGAGACTTCGTTAGATTTGTGGTCTCTACACAGGATCTCTAGGCTGCCGATCAGCGGCGAGGGGTACGAGGAGGTAGTACTAGATGACCTCCATTGTAGCCACACCGACGGACACGGGAGATATCGGGTTTCTTACAAGTACCGGTATTTGTTGAAGACCAGGAGGGACTTAGCCCTGGCTGGGAGAGAGAGAGTAGCGTAGACTCCCAGGGTGCCACTGAACGCGTGGGTCCGCCACTTCTACAACGAACCTTTTTGCTTTCAGCAGGAGTTTGCGAGGGACCAGACCCCCTGGGAGGAGTACACAGAGGTGGAGCTACGTTTCTGGACATACACCAGGTACATCTACGCACCGCAGGAGGGGTGGAACCCCCATAGACTGCCAGACGTGACCCACCTGGCCGCATACTTGGCATATTGGTTGGCGACGTTCGTGGTCCCACACGGGGAGGATAGCCAGCTGAGAGTAGAGCTGTTGTGGCCTATGTGCCAACTGGCAGAGGGACGGAGGCTGGCCTTAGCCCCGGCGGCTTTGGCCAATGTTTACCAGGGACTAGGGGTACTGGAGGCGCACCCTGCACCACGCGAGCGGAGCCTGCTTCTGCCGACCCACTACCTCAGTGCATGGGCTGGCCTACTGTTTCCAAGGTTGGTGTCTCGTGGGTCCGTGGCGAACCAGGCAGCACCGCTATTGTTCAGCTTCACCGGGCAGTCAGATGGGGACGCAGTTGTTCAGCTGGAGGAAGCCAGGGGAGTCTTGTGTTACTTGCCCGGCAGGGCCGAGGAGGGGATTCCTTTCGACGGTGCCACCAGGGACTCTCACCTGATTCTGGTGCCTTCGAATGGCGGGGCGGCCTGCACCCTTCCTTATCAACATGAGCCGGATGCGGCATTGTACATAGAGTGGGTGATGAGCACCCAGGCCAGCGGTGCTGCCTCTACACCGGTCCGTGACGAGCTTTCTAGAGCCGTACTACCCACACAGGTTCACTCAGAACTTCGGGTACGACCAGGGGATCCAGCCGAACCAGGAGTTTCCTTTGGCGGGTCATCAATACAGAGGCCGGGACACACATTTGCTTGCTGTGGCGTGGTGGGACTTCTACTGTCGCCGAGAGTTGGAGCGACTACCGACGCCTGTGCCGGGACGTAGGGGACGGTTTGACATCCACTATGCCAGGTGGTGGTTCGAGCACAGTCACCAGTATCGGCAGAAGGCCTCGGCGGTCCAAAAAGTCAAGGAGACCCATCTCTTGAGGGAGGATCTCCCCCTCATTGCACTGGACGATGGTTACCTGTGGACTCGCTTCTCTCGGATCCGCCGGGTGGTGGAGCGGTTGGCCCAGCAGGCTCCTCGGGGGATCCGAGGCTCACTGTCTGCAGGGCGGAGCGGCAACGGGGCACTGAAGCCCCTTAGGCAGGCGCGGCCGGTGCCTGGAGGTACTGGAGTGGCGGCGCCTCGACCCGGTGCGCCGAGGACTTGGTGGACCCAGTTCCTAGCTGATTGTGGGTTCGAGCAGAGGGGGTCACTGGACCAAGTGCTCCCTGAAGGGAGTTTTGCGGACACATCGATTGATGACTGGAGGCGTCATATCGTCCATGCGATCAGGTCGGCCGGACCCGTGGAACTCGTGTCCCTTATCGAGTGTGCCTACACCCTAAGGGACGTGAAGGAAGCGATCGCGAAGGCCGCACGGGTCGTGGGCTTGAAGCCGGAGTAGTTGGTTCCTCTGTCGCTGACTCCCTTTGTGGCTTCAGGTAAGACCTCTTCGTTAGCCTGTTGTCCCCGCTTTGTTGTTTTCTAGGGTACATGGCTGAGAGTTCTTATGTGGTTGTGTTTATTGGCAGGCTCTGCGGCGGACAGGGATCACCCCTCCACGGGGACGTCTTCTGGGGATGGTGACGGGGCCCTTCAGCCCCGACGGAAATGCCCTCGAGTAGAGACTGGAGTCAGGGAGGCCGGCGAGTCCTCTCGGGGGCCCACTGCCAGAGAAAACATTGAGGCGGACCGGCTCTGAGTAAGTGCTATATCCGCCTGCTTGCTTTATATTGATTCAGCCTTTATGATTGGCTAACTTTGCGTAAGTGGATTGGCTTTTCACAGCACCACTGGAGGTCGGGGCTGACGCGGCCTTCTCGCCACCTCAGGAGGTCGACCAGCTACCTGACGACGCCTGCACACACACACGGGGACGCGCCCCAACCCACACACGGAGACAAGCTCCAACACATACACACACACACACACGGAGATGAACTCCAACACGATCCGACAACCGGATCACAACCACACACACAAGATCGAATGGATCTAAAAAGACCCTCACACACACAAACACAGATCTAGGAAGATCCACGTACATACACGAATCAATTACAACACACACACAAACAACCACGGATCCAACACGATCCACACAAACACAAGTTATTGCGGTTTATGATGAAACACAAATATGAGACTTAAAGCACAAGACAACAAAGTAAATAGACCATAGTTTAGAATGCTCCTGATTTAGGCTCCCCCTGAGTGTATGCTCCGGTTGTTCGCGTTGATTCCTTCTTCACCTGAATGGCTTGAGACTCAGCTTGAATGGCCTTGTATTGGATGTAGGTTTCCTTGCATGGAGTACTATTCACTGCTACAGTACTTCTTCTTCTCTTCAGTTGGACAGCCTTCCCTTAAGCTCTTCTTGAGATCCTTGCTTGATTGGAACTCCCTGGCTTTAGAAGATGACTGAATGGCTTCAGTTGATGCTTGAACGGCTTCGATCGGATGAAGAACTTGGTGGAAGGAATGTTGTTCACTATCGTTGCAGCAACCTTCCTTTGATAGCTACTATCTTGATCTCTCTAGGTTGATTTGGTGTTGCTTCAATTCATGGGAAGATGAAGGCTTCAAAATAGATCTTGGATCTTCAACTATGATGAGGCTTTGATCTTCGAATCACTGTTCACGGCTACAGTGATATTCCTCCTCTTCTTTGAGCCAACTTGATCTCTCTTGTTCTCTTGGAGCCTCTTAGGGTTTATGACCTCAAAGAGAGGTTTTATAACCCTTGGAAGGTTAGGAGACAAGTCCCAGACCTAGATCCACAAAATCTGGGGTGATTGGGAGCATTGGGATTAAAGAAATGGGGTGAAGGACCTCTTTTCGAACTTGACACAAAAGTCAACAAAGGAGGGCCTCGGGGCTGGCGGTCGACCGGTGGAGGGCTGGCGGTCGACCGCTAGGGGCCATTCTGTAGCTTTGTGGCTACTGGGAAAATAGGTCGACCGCTAGCTCCTGGCGGTCGACCGCCAGGTTCACAGGTGCCAATTTTTCAGTTCTGTGATTTCAGGTCGACCGCCAAGGGTCCACAGGTCGACCGCCAGTCTCCAAACCCGTAAAAGTCAAGTGTTAGTTCACTTGAAACTATCCATTGGTTCGATACTTGAAAAGGGCTTGTGTTATAGTTGATTACAAGTTTGTTTAGACTCGATTTAACACATGGAATGATTCATGAACACAAGTTTGAAAAGGAGTGAATCTTGATGGTTTAAAGCATGAAGCTTCGTTTTAATACAAGGTAGGAGTCTTACCAATGGTTCTTGACAGTAAATGACATATACCACCTGTTTTGGATTGCAGAGGTGCATGGTGCTTATCCACACGTTTGGTTTACCAGGTGGCTACCATGAGTTGATCCTGCAAGCAAAATAGTCATGGTTAATACCATGCTTGTTCACATTAAAGAGATTATGAAACCTCTTGCCTCTTGCAAACCCAACATAAACAATAAGATGAATGAGCACAATCATCAAGAACATGTGTAATCATCACAGGTTTAGTTATCATCATTAAAGCACACATTAAGTTTAGTTATCATCAAAACCATAACTTAACAATTACAACAATCATTAAAACCATAACTCAACAATCTCTCCCTTTTTGATGATGACAAACTTATTGATGATGACAAACTTAATGATAAACTTATGATGATATAACAGTGGTCTTCTCCCCTAGTCACACACAAACATCAATTTTCTCCCCCTTTGACATAATCAAAAAGTGGGATAATGCAACACTTTCTCGCCCTGGGGCATGATCAATAATATCAACAAGCTGGAAGAATCCAAATGAGGAAGAACAAGCTTATCTCCCTTTGAAGCATCAAAATCCCATCTTATCAAAGTAGAAGAAGCAAGGGCAAATCATGGAGTAGCAATTCACATGATTCCAATCAAATGAGATCAATTGGTGATTAGATTCACAAATCAACATGATACCATCCAAAGCAAATTCAATCAAGCATGTATTGATACCAATTTAATGGAAAGATTGGTCTCAAGGATGGGAACCAATGGAGGAATATGTTCACAAGATGAGGTGGTCAGCAGGATAGCATTCAAAATCTAGATCCCATGTCATATTTTCACAACAAGCAAGAGCAGGAGGGCATATCAAAAGGATTTTCTTTGATTTTCAAATTTTTGATTTTTATATTTTCTGAAAATGCATAAGAACTCAATGCAAGCATGTGATGACACAATGAATGCAAGCATGATACCAATGGAAATCAATAACCCCATATGGCAAGTGTAAACAAATGGAAGTCCAATTTTTGTGAGATTTTCAGTAATTTTTCAAATTTTTAAATTTCTTATGAAATGCATGATGCTATATGCATACGGCTTATGACACATGATGAGCACACAATACAACCAGGCAGATACGTATATATAGACATGCAAGTATATCTCTCTCTTACTAATTGAAGAAGGGAGTGGGTATAAGAAGGATACAAGAGAATCATGATAATCGGAATACACATGTGTAGCACATGGGAGGTTGTGCAATCATATAAGAGAATCATGCAATTACTAATGTAGTCAATCAACGTTCTGAATACATATTAAATCAAATTTCCAGATGTGTAAGTGAGAAACATGAAAAATGATAGTTGCAATATGGATATTCAGATTTTTCATATTAACACAAGGAGACATTTTACAAACTGCACTTCAATTTTGAGAACAGTGTATTGGAGACTACGCTCTACCACAATGAGTTTTCAGCATCATTTTACAACTCAAGATAGACAGAATTTTTAAGAGTGATCAGGTTCAAGATGATTCCTTTTTACGCAAGTAGACGCATGGAGCTCATGCCAGAATCCCCGGTTACTCAGAATACTGAACCATTTCACCTCATTTTGAACAGAGGTACTAGTCAACACTTTTCAGATATGAACCACATCACGTCTTAGGTGACATGTGCCCAGTTTACTCAGTGAGACCGAGCATTGCTCTATCTTTCATTTTCATTTCAGATTTTTCAACAATGATGGGTAGGCAGCTTTTTCCTCAACTGTCTCTTCATTATACATGCAGCAAGTTTAATATCTTAAGAGTGTTGAAAAGAAATTCATATATCTTTATCTTTAACACTCATTTTCACATTTTGTGCAAGAAGTGTGCGAATTTGATTCAGCATGTATACCGAAAATATCATAAACACATAACAAGACAGCTCCCCCTAAACAGATGCACTTATGAAATAAGAACCCCCCCATAGTGTACAGCAAGAAACACTCTAATAATGACTCAAATGCAGCATTATTTATCAAGAGGACATAAGGTCATAGAAGTGCCAAAGGATGGGGTTTAATAGCATATAATAGCACACAGGCACACATTGGGACTTTATGCAAATGCACTATGACATGCATGCGAGCAATGTGATGTCAATTTGATACCAGTGGAATGGATGCCAACTAAATGAACCAAGTGCGACTAATGATATGCAATGTCATGAGTTCTAATGCAATGCAGCCTATGAGGATATAAGAATGCAATGCAAAAATGAGATGCAAGTGCTTATTTTTCAAACCGGTGAGATGAATGGCAATCACATTTTATTCTTGAATCAAACAATCAACTTTCATGACATGACCTTTATGAATAAGGGTGCATACATGATCAAAAATTAAGCAATGCAACCCAATTTTCAGAATTGTTCAAAATCAGATTTTCAATAGCATTTCATAATTTTCAAATGAGAAATCATCCACAAGCCAAATGTTTAGATCATTTGATCAAAACATATCTTGAATATAATTAGCTCAAGTCAAGGATCCATTCACAGATCAACCTTTCATAAGCCAGTTACAATTGTCAAGATCTGGTACAAGGCAGAGATTTTAGTCCGAAGACCCAGCTCACGCATAGGGAATGCTTCCAAGTGGACATAATCCACTATTCTACAAACGCCATTTGATATACCAGAAGGGCAGTTCAATTCAAATGTAATCATGCAGTTCAAGTTTGAGAGGTATTCAATGACCAATCATTTCACACACATTTTTCAAGATCTTCACTTATCAAACCAGAGTAACAAAGTGTCAAGTTTTCAGAATGCATACCTGAGTTCAATGAGCATCACCACATGCCTTTAAAAGGAAGCAAGCTTGACAGTAGCCTAAAGCGAGGCTAGCCATTTATTGTTGAGTAATTCAGATGAAGTAATATATGTGAGGAATATTTCATGTTCAACATTATCTGAACATTCATGCAGCCATAGAATTCCCGAAACTCACACAGCAATGTCATGATCAATTCAGATATGGCAATGAGTATGAGATGCATGTCCACAAGGATGAGTTAGACTCACAATTTGAACACATTCATTTAAAGACAAGCTCCCCCTTTCCATGTGCACAAAATACACAATGACATTTTTATTTTTGAAATATATGCAACCTATGACCTAAATGGACAAGTGACTCGTGGTACAAGGCGGAGATACATTCTTACGCATGGTGATAGTCTTCAGACAAGAATGACTTGCCCTTCATCAAATCACCATTTGATATACCACGTAGTCATGCAATGATAAACAAGCATATGAATTTTTAGAATCATGAAGTGCATTGATGCAATGGTGATTAAAAAATATGTAATGCATTCTAACAATAATTTTTTTGTTTTCCAAAATAGAGATCAGAAATTTATTTTCAATACTTGTGCCTTGAGCATTCATCATTTTCAAGCTTTCCACCTTTCATACCATGCCTTAGGCACTTTCTTTAGCACGTACTAGGACTTCCACCAGCTTATGCTCAAGTCGATCCTGGAGGTTGTTCAAGTTCTGGTATCTCATCTCCTTGTGGCAATTGAGAAGGTTTTCATCATTTTTCATCCTTGCAATGGTATATGTTTAGTTGATTAAAGCCTGACTATGGATGACCAGCATCATTTAGACTTGGGGAGTGTAATCTGCATCCAATGGCAAGAGGACTTAAGTTGTCAATTTCGATTTAAGTTTATTTACAGTGACATGCCAAAATAATTTAACAACCAGCATCCCCTAGACAAATATAGATGCAATGCATGATTCATGTATGAACCTAAACATTAAGCTTATATGATGAATGTGATTGCTCCCCCTTAGTGTGTGCATGAATGTGGTATGCTCAATAAAGATCCATTGCCATATGCAACCTTTTAAGTAAATGACTCATAGTACTAGGCGGAGAACTTAGATCCAAAGATCACCTCACGCGTAGTGATAGTTTTCAGACAGGCTTATCCTGCCCTTCCACATGTCACCATTTGATATACTATGTACCCATGGATGATGAAGGTAGGAGGATTGCTATGCATTATGACATGAATTCACAATGTTCAACTATAACATGACAGAGTATGAAAGAGTGTATGCAAACATGAGGGTGTATGCAAGCTCAACAAACATAGTGAATTTTATTGATGGCTTCAAGGCACCACTTCAACAAGATGCTATATGAGGATGATATGCACAAGTGTATGCAACTATCTATGGATGGAATGCATGAACAAACATGTGCATCAACACAAGACAATTCAGCACAATATGAATCAAACAATGACATAATTACTGAAGAGAATGAGAGGGATATCACCTGAATTTCTAAATTTCAGTTTTGCCTTTTCTTTTAACCTGATTTATCCCACTTGTGTGTCTTACCTTCGTGATAAAAATAGAATTCATGCTTTACATTCCAAAGGTACACCTGCAAAATAAATTTCTCATTTGGCATTCTTAGGTACCCAAACCATCTTGGGTCCTTGTGGGTTAGCAACATCTTTGGCACGTTGCTTCCACTTCATAACAACATTCAAATCATCAATTTTCTTCAAAAAATAATCATGCACCATATGTCCAAATTTACCACAGTAGTTGCAACATGACTTTGAGTTCTTAAAAGCACGAGGATTCTTTGGAGCATGTGATTTTTTGTTCCACTCTTGTTTCCCATTTGCAAAAGGTTTCATTCTTTTCCTACATGCTTCTAAATCATCATTCTTTCTCATAAAATAATCATGCATGGCATGTCCATGTTTTCTACAATAAAAATATGAGAATTTCTTTCTAGGTGGTTGTGTGTGTGTGAAAGAAGTATGTTCAACATGCATGGAGATGCTAGCAGCATTGTTAGATTTTTGATGCATGTTGATTTTCTGATTTTTGTTTTCTTTTTGAAGCTTTTGGACATTCACATTATTTTTCTGATTTGATTGGGTTCTTGATACAATGGGTTGCTAGGAGTAAGATGTAGAGGTGGTAGGTGCACAATTGTCATGAACAAATGAAGTATATATTTTACTTTCAAATTTCTTTTTGTTCACAGGATTGAACCCCAGCCCTTCTCTTTGAAAGTTTACTTTCATTCCCAACAGTTTATCCAAGTTTTCTTGACCATTGACAAATCTAGATAAAGAAGCATTCAAATCAGACATTTCTTTTTCAAGTGATGAAATGTGCAATTCATAGGAAACCATCTTATTTTCACAAGTCTTGACTTGTTCATGTAATTGGGTGTTGATGATTTTGTAGGTTTCCATTTCTTGTTTCATCACATGCATTTCTTCACATTGATCAACAAGCAAACTTTTTCCTTTTTCAAAAATGAGTAATCTTTCAGAAATGGTATTGTTCAATTCCTTCAGTTTCTCATTTTTCATTTCAAGATTTTTATCATGAGCAAACTCATTTTGACCATTGTTCATAAGACTTACTCTCTCTCTCAGCTCTTTGTTTTCATTTCTCAAAGAAGATATTTGATCTTTATGAATTTCAATGTCGAACACATGACCATCAATCAATTCCTTCAAGTGTGAGCATTCTTTACATGGAGAATCACATTTATTTTGTCCAACATTCTTTTTCAATTTTTTGTTTTCAGACTTAACCTTCTCGTATTTATCAGCAAGCTCATCATATGCAATCAATAACTCCTCATAGTTGAATTCATCTTCATTATCAGAATCAGAATTTACCTTTGAGCTTGATTCAACTTGCTGATCACTCTCTTGATCACTCGTGCCTGCCACAAGATATTGATCTTCATGCTCTTCCCGGACTTTGGTTAAGCCGACCAAGATATCCTTCGCGGATCTGCAATGGGAGACAAAAGGGAAATGATTAGAATCAACTGCAACAATAAGTAATTTTAGAACCAAATAATTTTGATCATGTTTGAGCTTGGAATCTGCGGTCTAGACAGATTTATCTTTAGGCAACTCATAAGGACCATGTGAGATAAGCTTCCATAACTTAGGATCATATGAGTTGACTAGACTGCACATCCTTCCTAACCATAAATCAAAATTGCAACCATCAAACACCGGTGGAGAATTCAAGGTGTACATAATGGTAATCATTGATCTGGATCACTCTAGATCGTTAGATCTATAAAATTAGAGCCTTGGCTCTGATACCAATTGAAGTCCCGCGATCAATGACACCCAAGAGGGGGGTGAATTGGGTGTTTACCAATTTTAAGAAAACTTTTGACTTTTTACAAAATATGTGGTAAACAATAATTAGCAATTGAAAACTAATTAACCAATTCTCCCAAACTCACAGTTCCCACACGACCATACAACGAAAACAATCAAACCACACAAATAACACACAATGCACAGCGGTTTTTAAGGTGGTTCGGATGCAACGACGGCAATCCTACGTCCACCCCTCACCAAACCCGGTGAGGCTTCACTCGAGGATAAATCCCCAAACGGAGACAACGCTCCAACCACACACGCAGAACGACGCCTGCACACATACACGGGGACGCGTCCCAACCCACACACGGAGACAAGCTCCAACACACACACACACGGAGATGACCTCCAACACGATCCGACAACCGGATCACAACCACACACACAAGATCGAACGGATATAAAAAAGACCCTCACACACACAAACGCAGATCTAGGAAGATCCACGTACACACACGAATCAATTACAACACACACACAAACAACCACGGATCCAACACGATCCACACACACACAAGTTATTGCCGTTTATGATGAAACACAAATATGAGACTTAAAGCACAAGACAACAAAGTAAATAGACTATAGTTTAGAATGCTCCTGATTTAGGCTCCCCCTGAGTGTATGCTCCGGATGTTCGCGTTGATTTCTTCTTCACCTGAATGGCTTGAGACTCAGCTTGAATGGCCTTATATTGGATGTAGGTTTCCTTGCACGGAGTACTGTTCACTGCTACAGTACTTCTTCTCTTCACTTGGACAGCCTTCCCTTAAGCTCTTCTTGAGATCCTTGCTTGATTGGAACTCCCTGGCTTTAGAAGATGACTGAATGGCTTCAGTTGATGCTTGAACGGCTTCGATCGGATGAAGAACTTGGTGGAAGGAATGTTGTTCACGATCGTTGCAGCAACCTTCCTTTGATAGCTTCTATCTTGATCTCTCTAGGTTGATTTGGTGTTGCTTCAATTCATGGGAAGATGAAGGCTTCAAAATAGATCTTGGATCTTCAACTATGATGAGGCTTTGATCTTCGAATCACTGTTCACGGCTACAGTGATATTCCTCCTCTTCCTTGAGCCAACTTGATCTCTCTTGTTCTCTTGGAGCCTCTTAGGGTTTATGACCTCAAAGAGAGGTTTTATAACCCTTGGAAGGTTAGGAGACAAGTCCCAGACCTAGATCCACAAAATCTGGGGTGATTGGGAGCATTGGGATTAAAGAAATGGGATGAAGGACCTCTTTTCGAACTTGACACAAAAGTCAACAAAGGAGGGCCTCGGGGCTGGCGGTCGACCGGTGGAGGGCTGGCGGTCGACCGCTAGGGGCCATTCTGTACTTTGTGGCTGCTGGGAAAATAGGTCGACCGCTAGCTCCTCGCGGTCGACCGCCAGGTTCACAGGTGCCAATTTTTCAGTTCTGTGATTTCAGGTCGACCGCCAAGGGTCCACAGGTCGACCGCCAAGGGTCCACAGGTCGACCGCCAGTCTCCAAACCTGCAAAAGTCAAGTGTTAGTTCACTTGAAACTATCCATTGGTTCGATACTTGAAAAGGGCTTGTGTTATAGTTGATTACAAGTTTGTTTAGACTCGATTTAACACATGGAATGATTCATGAACACAAGTTTGAAAAGGAGTGAATCTTGATGGTTTAAAGCATGAAGCTTCGTTTTAATACAAGGTAGGAGTCTTACCAATGGTTCTTGGCAGTAAATGACATATACCACATGTTTTGGATTGTAGAGGAGCATGGTGCTTATCCACACGTTTGGTTTACCAGGTGGCTATCATGAGTTGATCCTGCAAGCAAAATAGTCATGGTTAATACCATGCTTGTTCACATTAAAGAGATTATGAAACCTCTTACCTCTTGCAAACCCAACATAAACAATAAGATGAATGAGCACAATCATCAAGAACATGTGTAATCATCACAGGTTTAGTTATCATCATTAAAGCACACATTAAGTTTAGTTATCATCAAAATCATAACTTAACAATTACAACAATCATCAAAACCATAACTCAACAAGACCTGGAAAGGTGCGGTAGCCGAAACTGGCTCTGGGAGCCGAGCGGCTACTTTGTGTGGGCATCGTGGCCAAAGCTGGGGTTGGAGACTGGGCGGCTGGCCTGTGAAGGTGTTGTAGCCGGAACTAGGACTAGAAGCTGGGTGGGTGGCCTGTGAAGGCATTGTAGCCGGGACTGGAACTGGGAGCTGGCGGCAGGCCCTATGAAGGCGTTGTAGCTGAAACTAGAACTGGAGACTGGCGGCTAGCCTGTGAAGGTGTTGTAGCCAAAACTGGAACTGGAGACTAGTGGCTGGCCTGTGAAGGCATTGTAATCGAAACTGGAACTGGAGACTGGCAGCTGGTCTGTGAAGGCGTTGGTAGCCGAAACTGGAACTGGAGACTGGCGGCTGGCCTGTGAACTAGAGACTGGCGGCTGGCCTGTGAAGGCGTTGTAGCCGAAACTAGAACTGGAGACTGGCGGCTGACCAGTGAAGGCGTTATAGCCAAAACTGGAACTGGAGACTGGGCGGCTGGGCTGTTGTAGATTCTAAGAAATCCACTTAAGGGAAAACTAAAGAATAATTAAAAGGGAAAAAGAAGAATGTACGAAGGAGAGAGAGAAAAGGGGAGCATGCGAGGATGCTAAGGGGAATGTGATCGCCAGAGACGCGAGGGCCTCAAAGGATATAACAAATAATCAATGGAGGGATCACGAATATAAATACCTCAAAAGGATGCGGGGGAGATTGTGAGTGCACCTTCTCTTGCTATCGGCCGGCCGATGAAGAGAGTTCTTCTTGTTGATTACCCTTGCAAAGATCAAAGACAACAACCAATGAAAATAGGAATTAGTAAACCTAAGGTGTAGTATCAAATCCACAATATGAATATAAACATGAAAATATGGACTAGAACACACCTTGTGGGTGTTGCCCTTTTAAACCCCAATGCAATGGGTGGGATAAAAACATATGATGAATGCTAAAAATAATAAGTGTGCAAGTGTTGCATTGGAGGAGGCTCAACGTGGTTGAGGAGGAAGAACTAATAACAAAGATATGATGCAAGATGCATGTGTGCACTATGAACTAATTTAAACAATGAAAGAAGCAAAGAGGGGATAGCAAAGCTATTTTCTCTGTTGACGGCTTTAGATCTTCAGTTGAGAGAAGCCTCCGAACGATAAAGCTTTAGATGCAAGGAAACTTCTCCGTAAGCCGACGTTCGGGCATCACCTCCCTATCGTGAATTGAAGTTGACCCCATTTAGCATGAGCCGCAAGGGCTCTATTTATAGGGGAGAATGGAGTTTAAGTCCAAGAACAATTAGGATAGTTGATTTTAGCAAAAGATAAACATTGGAAGGAATCCCTCCAGTCATGGAAAGCCATTAGAGTCCTTTCCGAAGTGAAAAGGGGCTCAAAACGAGAAAAGAAGGAGGTTCTGCGAGAGTTCGGAATTTGAACAAGAATTGACGACCGGATAAACAGTCGCTTTTAAAATGACGCCCGCGGAGGCGTCGTCATTTAAAGAATTGACGACTTTGAGGAGGGCGCTATTTAGAATTTAATGCGAATTTTAGGCGGATTTAAAATCTCAAAATATAGCAATGAAAATGACAACCTGGCTAGGGGCGTCAATTGAAAAAAATGACTTGCAAAGTGTCGTGATTCAAAAATAATAATAAAAAGACCAAACGGAAATGACGACCACGCCTTCGGGCGTCAATTGATATGACGCCCGCGTGAGGGTCGTTATTTCAAAATATGCAAAATAGGGCCAATTTTCATTTCTCATTTTTTAGGTGGACGTGCATCTAACTGTGCTGATTCTAATTACTATTTTTGCGTATTTTTCTGACATCCGGAAAGCCACCAAATCACCCACGAAGGAGGGCCAGAAATAATATTAAAATAATCCAAATTGAAAATGACGCCCTTTCAAATGTCGTTAATTCTCATTTTTTTATTTTTTATTTAATTTAAATTCAAACAACGTCCCCTTCTATGTCGTTAATTCATAAAAAATCTGAAAAAATTCACAGAAAATCCATAAAAATAAGGATAAATGAAAGGAATGAACACCTCCTCAAAGCGGCGTTATTTTCACTTTTTATTATTTTTAAAATAAAATGACGCCTCCCCTCATGCCGTTAATTCTTAGAAAATTCATAAAAATGGAGAAAAATACCCAAAAAATCTAGAAAAATAGGAAAAAATAAGAAAAGGGAGAAAAAATGTAGAAATCCAAGAAAAATGGAAAAAACCACTCAAACAAAGTTAATTTGAGGGTCAAATTGGGGCATTGCGAGGTAATATGAGATGTACTCACAGTAACGTCAATTTTGGCGTGTCTACAGCTGTGAAGGCGTTGTAGCCGGAGACTGGAACTGGGAGCTGACGACTGGCCCTGTGAAGGCATTGTAGCCGAAACTGGAACTGGAGACTAGCGGCTGGCCTGTGAAGGCGTTGTAGCCGAAACTGGAACTGGAGACTAGCGGCTGGCCTGTGAAGGCGTTGTACCTGAAACTGGAACTGGAGACTGGCGGCTGGCATGTGAAGGCGTTGTAGTCGAAACTGGAACTGGAGACTGGGCGGCTGCCCTGTGAAGGCATTGTAGCCGGAGACTGGCGCTGGGGACTGGAACCGGAATTGGCACTGGAGATGACTGACCCTCAGGGGTGTAGTGGCCATCATTATCGTGGAGTGATGTTGAGGTCGCCATCGGGGTGTGTCACAGCCGACGGCTGTGTAAGTGAAGAATAGAGGGGAAGAGAGTTTTTTTTTTCTCTTTACCAGCCCTATCGCCCTTGCGGGTTTTCGCCCGAGCTGGCCCCCTTTAACTTTTTCCGGTGCGCCCTTGCGGGTTTTCACACCGAGGGGTTACCCGATTTTGCCTAAGGCGCCCTCTCGGGTTTTCACCTTAGCTGGGTCGGCAATTTTTGCGCCTAGTCGGATCCCTATAATGGATTCGACCAGGCCCGCTGGGGTATCTCTATTTTTAACCCTATTTTTTTTTATTTTCTTGAGACTGTCGTCCATAGCATGTTGCTATCAGGGGACGTAACCTGAAACTGGAAGGTGTGGATGGTCGGACATTGTTCCACCATTAACAAGGGTTTTTTTTTTGAAATCCTCACACCATGGTGGCGAAGGGCCACTTTGTCATGGCGAAATGTGACTGGAGTTATGGCTAGTGGATCAGGGATTGTATGGGAGAACTGGGATTATAATGAACTTGAAGGCTCTGGATTTGCAGAGGATGTAGGATGTAGGGGCAGAGAATGATAAATGTCTGAGAATGTACCGGGATATAAGTTTACCGGGATGGTGACTGGGGGCTTAACTGTCACAGGGACTGGTTGATCTGTGTGTTGAGGTGAGGGCCTAAGGTTGGCCAAATTGAGTGGGTGTAGTGCAAAGCCAACTGGAGATTAGAGGGTTTGTGTTCTAATGGTGTAAGTTGATTGAAGACTGGCTTTGGGTGAGGCTAACGACCCACCGAGGAATAGGTGGAAGGCCGTTCTGACTGGTAGGGAGAAGAAGATTTTCTCGTTATCGGCTCTACCGCCCTTTTGGGTTTTCGCTAGAGCCGACCCCCTTTAGCTTTTTTCGACGCGCCCTTGTCTGTTTTCGCGTCGAGGAGTTTCCCGATTTTTCCTGAGGTGCCCTCTCGGGTCTGCACCTCAGTCGGGTTATTGGCCTTTTTGCCCCCAGCCACCCTATTGTGGTGAGGATGACTGGGTCTGCCGGGGTATCTCTATTTTTAACCCCATTTTTTTTGTTTTCCTTTTTTTGACTGACCTGGGAGCCTGATGGATAGGCTGGTGCCGGTGCAGAAGTGCCCGTGCTCCCGTGGTGACGGGAACGAGGGCAGGAAGTTAGTCCCCTACGACGCCTGGCGGCTATCCTGGGGAACTAGACTGGGTGCTCGACTGGGAATTGAAGACTGGCGGGCCTGGCCGGTTAGATCCTTCACGGGGAAGGGCCGACCTCACTGGCAGTAGCAGAGATGTGCGCCTTAATCTGGCTGGCGCGCGAACTCATGTTCTGATGCATAATATAGCTTCATGTGTTTGCCGTTGAGAGGCGGGAACGGTCTATGACCTTTGTGATCAACGACCGTGTAGGCCCCACCCTCATAGACATTCTGGATAATGTATGGACCTCGCGAGTTCGGCTGAAGTTTTCCGCTGGAGCGCCCTACCATGACTTCTTTTTCCTTGATCATGACAAGGTCGCCTTGCTTGAAAGCTCGCTACTTGACGAGCTTATCGTAGGCCCGGGCAATGCGGGCCTGGTATACTTGTAGGTGTTTGTAGGCTTCGAGTCACTTTCCTTCTAGGTCGGTGAGCTCTTCTAGCCTTCTCTGGTACTCACTTTCATCTGGACCGGCAAGGCCGGTGTGGATCGCCACACGGTAAGAAGCTAACTGGATTTCGATGGGGATAACTACTTTTGTTCCGTAGGCAAGGGAGAACGGCGAGCACCCCGTGGGGGTTTTATAGACCGTCCGATAGGCCCATAATGCTTCGAAGACCTTCTCACCCCAATCGCGTTTCCGGTGGCTAACCATCTTAGCCAGGAGCTTGCAGAAGGTTTTGTTGAAGTCTTCCGCTAAGCCATTAGCTTGGGGGTTGTAGACCGAAGAGGTTCTCCAGTCGATGTGGAATTTGGCCGCTTGCTGGTATACGGCCTTATTCTTGAAGGGCGTCCCGTTGTCAGACACTACACGACTGGGAGTACCGAATCGGTATATGATGTTGTGCCGGACGAATCTTGCAACGACTTCGCCGGTGACCTCTCGCAAAGGTAGAGCCTCCGCCCAACGAGAGAAATAGTCAGTGATGGCTAAGATGTATTTATGGCCCTTGGAAGATGGCGGGAAAGGCCCAGTGATGTCCATGCCCCACTCAGCGAATGGCCAGGTGGGGGCTGTAGGATGCAGTGGGTTGGGAGGTCTTCTGGGTACTGGGCCAAAGGCTTGGCATTGATGGCATGTACGGGCGTACTGGATGCAATCCACGTACATAGTTGGCCAGTAGAAGCCTTTGAGCTTGATGTTGTGCTTCATCCGATCTCCGGCCTGGTGCGCACCGCACAACCCGGAGTGAACCTCCTGCATGACGGCTCGTGCCTCGGTGAGGGAGACACACCTTAGGAGAATTGACATGTCCTTCTCATGGACAAGTCTATACAGGGAGTCACCAATCAACTCGTAAGAGGTTGCTTGGCGGAGTAGCTGAACCCTTTGAGCTCGGTCAGGGGGAAGCCACCCTTTCTTGAATTTGATGATGGGCGCACGCCAATCATCCTCTTCGGGAGGCGTGCTCTGGTCGAGGTCATGGACCTCGTAAATGGTGAGACCGGTGTTGCTTTCAAGTGAGCTCGGCATCAGCCTTCTGTGCTTGATGATGATGTCGACCTCGCCCTCGGGCGGGAGCTTGATGGCCACGGCCAATTTTGCTAAGGCATCCGCCTGAGCGTTGCTGCTTCTGGGAATATGATCTATTTTGAAGAAATAGAACTTCCGGGTTAATTTGGTGACGATGGTATGGTATGGAACCAACTCTGGCTTCCGCACGTCATAGACGCCGAGGACCTACCGGACTATTAGCTGGGAGTCCCCGTAGGCTTTGAGACATTTAATGCCCATGTGTAGAGCCATCTGGAGCCCGATGAGTAGAGCTTCATACTCAGCTTCGTTGTTGGTCAGGGACTTCATGAGGGTGCAGGAGTTGTACAAAACTCCGCCCTGAGGAGTCAGGAAAACTATGCCAGCACCTACCGTGGTGGCTGGATTCTGGTTACTCCGGGTGATCCCTCGGGAAGCACCATCGAAGTAGAGCTCCCAGCAACGTACGCTGGTTGTGAGAGTGCTTGGCTGCCAATAATGCAAGACATCTCCGCTCTGTTCAACAAGTTGTTGTGATTGAGCAGCAAGGGACTCCTCGTCTGGGAGCTCCGAGCTGAAAGGTGAGTCGTCTGGCACTGGATGGGCTGCCAAAAATTCAGCCATGCTCTGTCCCTTGATTACTTTTCTGGGGACATAAGTAATGTCGTACTCCATCAAGAGGACGGTCCACCTCCCCAGTCTGCCTGAGAGGACAGGTCACCGAAGGAGATACTTCAGGGGGTCATGCTTGGATATAAGCTCGACTTGATGGGACAGGAGGTAATGCCGCAGCTTCTTAACTGCGAACACCAATGCCAAGCAGACCTTCTCCATAGGGGACTAATGGTACTCGGCACCGATTAGCTTTCGGCTGAGATAATTAAGGGGCTGCTCTTTACCTTCCTCATTGATTTGCGCCAACAGAGCCCCCAGTGAAGCGTCCATGGCGGCAATATAAAGGATGAGGGGTTTACCCTTGATTGGTGCCCCCAGGACTAGGGGAGTAAGGAGGTACTCCTTGATTTGCTCGAAAGCTGCCTGGCATTCTGAGTCCCATGTGAACGGGGCGTCTTTCTTCATCAGCTTGCTGAAAGGCGCGCACCGATCGGAGAGGTTAGAGATAAACCTCCAAATGTAGGTCAGCCTCCCTTGGAAGGACCTAAGTTCAGTGATGTTTATGGGTGGTAGAAGCTTGAGTCCCATGTGAACGGGGCGTCTTTCTTCATCAGCTTGCTGAAAGGCGCGCACCGACCGGAGAGGTTAGAGATAAACCTCCAAATGTAGGTTAGCCTCCCTTGGAAGGACCTAAGTTCAGTGATGTTGATGGGTGGTGGAAGCTCCCGGATTGCTTTGATCTTGCTGGGATCCAGCTCGATTCCTCGGTACCTGACAATGAAGCTGAGAAATTTACTGCTGGATACGCCAAAGGCGCATTTCATGGGGTTCATCTTGAGCCCGTATTGCCGGAGACACTCGAAGACTTGGCGGAGGTCACGCAAATGGTCTTCTCGCCTTTTGGTCTTGACGACGAGGTCGTCGACATAGCATTCGACGGTGTTGTGCAGCATCTCGTAGAATATTTTTATCATGGCCCTTTGGTAAGTAGCGCCGGCATTCTTCAAACCAAAGGGCATGCGCTTGTAGTTGAAGATCCCTTTTGGGGACCTGAAGTCTGTGTGATTCTTGTCTTTAAGGGACATCCGGATTTGATTATAACCGGACGACCCGTCCATGAAAGATAAGGCTTCATGGCCGGTGGTCATATCGACCATCGTTTCTGTAATTGGGACTGGAAAGTCATCCTTCGGACAAGCTTTGTTGAGGTCCTGGAAGTCGACGCAGATGCGGACTTTACCATTCTTCTTCTTGACGGGGACTATGTTGGCGAGCCAGATCGGGTAGATGCACGGCTCGATGAAGTTGACCTCCACCATTTTATGAACTTCGGCTGAAACCTGGAGCTCCAGCTCATGGCGCATGCGCCGCGGGGGTTGCTTGACCGGGGTGACTGAGGGAGAGATGGCTAGGTCGTGCTCCGCTACGGAGGGATCTAGCTCTGTCATCTCTTTGTATGTCCAGGCGAAGCAGTCTTTGTATTCAAGCAAGAGTTGCTTGTAATCTTGCCTTTCTGCCTTGGTGAGGAGGGCACTGACGAATGTAGGCTGAGAGGCTTTATCTTCACCCAAGTTGATTTCAACGAGCTCATCCACGGTCGCTTGGCCGCCGTCCTCCAGCTCTGGAGGAGCGGGTTGGAAGTCGATGAAATCCTCGTCATCGGTGTCGGCTTCGTGTATTTCTTGGTTCTCGAAGTCACTAGTCGACGCCGACGGGACTGGAGAGTCGTTGTTGCTGGGATCCATCGAGGATGGTTCTGGACCACCGGTTGCTGGCCCACAGTTGTCAACTGGGGTTGCTGAGATCTCCCCGGGGTGGCCTGGATAAGCTGACGATCCTTCATGGTCAAGACTAGAGATATCCCCCCCCTTCAGGAGGGTTTGTTGAACTAGGTCCTTCAACTGGCTGAGAGACCGGAGGAGCTTCATCTCCCCCTTTGTCTTGGCAGGGAGACGAGGAAGGTCCCTCGACGGCTTGAGCCGGGGTGCCGGCTTTGACGGGGATCGGGATCAAAATTTCCTCTTCCTCATCCATGGAGCTGTCGAATTTGGCTTCGACTCTAGCTCTGTCGTCGGCTGGTTGTGCCAAGCCTATGGTGTTGACTGCATAGTGGACGCGAAAGTCCGGGTCTTGGTCATAGCCAAGTCCCCTGGTATCCTTATGGAAGGACGGGGGTTGCCCCCAGACCTGGGAAGGGGTCCAGAGCTGACGGAAGTGTCTTTGTTGTGGAGACGTCTGCCATAGGGGAATGTGTTGCTTCAGACACATTTCTTGAATATGCGGGGACAGATCGCCCCACACCTGAACTGCTTCGAGGGTGTCATCAGCTTCCCTGGACCAGCCGAAGTCGTCATCCGGCAGGACTTGGGGGACCATGTCTCCTTTATAGAAGACAATAGGTTTGTCCTTGTTAGCCCTCTTCTTGTTTCGGCGTTGTCGCTTGAAGGTGACAATGAATGTCGTCAACGACTCGACGCTGTGCTTCTCGGATGCACATGAAAGCTGGATGCAGTATGGTGGCAAGCATATACTCTTGCCGATAGCTCGGCTAATGAGATTAGCCTCGAAGTCGATCTGGCACCTCTCAGGGCAATCTGGGGTTGACTTGGAGCCAAGGCGCAGCTGGTGAAGCTTGGCCTTTTCCTCATCGACAGAGAAGAGATCATCATCTTCTTCCTCTGAGAGCCAACCGTTGCTTTTGCTCTTGATCAGGGGGTACGGACTAATCCCCTTGAAGTAGAGCGCAGCATCGGCTAGGTTGCATTCTACCGGTGTGAACGGTGACAGGTCTGCAAAGACCTTATGTTGCTCCCCATCCTTGGCATACTTGATGCATTGGTGGAGAGTTGATGGGACGACCCAGTTTTCATGGAGCCAGGGTCTGCCCAGTAGCATCTTATAAGACGTGTTGTAGTCGATGATGTAGAATGTCACCTTAGAGGTGAAATCATCAAGCACCAGATCGACATCCACCCAACCGAGGACGTCCTCGGTGTTCTGGTTAAAGCCGGATATCTTAACCGCCTGAACCTTCTGTAGGTATGGGGTGAGATATAGAGACTTGAATGTCTTGAGCGGCATGATGTTAACAGCGGCACCAGCGTCCACCAGGATCCGGTTCACATCATGCCCGTTGATCTTCCCCTTCATGTAGAGAGGACGGTTGTGGCACGGAGGAGAAAGCAGCTTGTGTTTCTCCGTGAAAGAGATGGCGGCTGTGAAGGCTCCATAGGCAGCCGCCTTCATTTTAGCAGCATGTGCTTCATAGACTTCCGGCTCTTGGAGTATTTTGATAAGGGTTTCCCTTAGGTCTTTACTCCAAGTGATGGCTTCCCAAATTGAAATACTGGCAGGGAAGTGTTTCATCTGGTGGAGGACCTTCCGGTCAGCTCGGGCTCGAGCATCCTCCAAGGAGAGTAGTATGTCAGGCTGAGCCTTCTGCGGGCTGCCGTGCTGTTCCCCATCGGGAAGTTGCACTGCCTTGCCCTTACCACCGGGATCAGACTGATCTTGATCGCTAGCGGACTCTTGGAACAGGGATGCCAATGATGGCTCTTCTGGGTGTGACTGGCGAACTGCCTCGTCCTTACCGGACGATCTCGCTTGCTCTGCTACAGCAATCGGTACTGGCGCAGGGGCAGGGAGGCCAGCAGTAGCCTCATCGATATCGGAAGGATCGAAAATACCAAGTCTACCCCGAATTTCTACTTCCAGAATGGGAGTCAGTTCCTCTCCTCGAAAGAGGATGATCCGCTCTGGGTCGAAAGTGGACGGAGAGGGGGGTAACTCGGGAGTTCTCCCACGGCCCATACCACGTCCCCGGCCACGACCTCGATCGCGGCCGGTGTACTCTGGAGCTGGCTGTAGCCCAAGAGGGGCCATGGTTCTTTGTCTTGTCCGGGAGGCTACTGGCTCGTCCCGCCGAGAAGCGTTGATATTGTCAAGAGGTGGGATGGCCACCATGTTGCAGGTGCAGTGCCGAAGCATTTCTTCCAGCTACTCTGTGGTGATATCCTTGTCTTTATAGGACAAGGATAGCTCGTCTGGGATCATGAGTCTTTCATCGTCCTTGAGCTTTTGGATCATCTCTTGGACCCAATTTCTGAGGCGGGCTCATTTCTGCATTTCTTCACATGGAATGTAGCTGTCGAGTGGGAGAGCTCCGGTAGGACGAGGAGGAACGTATTCCTCCAGGTCATCAATGAGCTGCTGGAGCCTTTGGAGAGGCGTTGGCTCAGCTGGGAATTGTAGGGCGGCTGCTTGTTCAGCTTGTTTCTTGAGCTGCCTCTTGAGGTTCTTCCTCCTATTTTTCTCTTGTCTCTTGGCAATAGCTGCCTCCAAGGGAGTAGGAGGGAGAGGTGCTGGGGCCAGAGTTGATAAATCCTGGTGAGGATATCTCTGAGCTGGCGTCTTTGCAGGGCAAGGTCGATGACTCTTCTTCACCCGGATTTTGATCCAGGTGCCTTTCGCTTGTTGTATTTGGAAGGTGGCATTGATTGCCTGCTCGATTACCTCGAGCGGCAATTCCTGGTATGCCGGGATACTGGAGCTGACGTCCGAAGCCATGTGCACAGCTTGATGCCTTAGCCGCAGTGGCGACAGGAGCCTATGAGGAGTCGGTAGGCTGGTGCTGGCGTCCAAAGACGTGTGCGCGGTTTGATGCCTTAACCGCGGTGGCGATTGGAGCCTACGAGGAGTCGGTAGGCTGATGTTGGCGTCTGAAGATGTGTGAGCGGTTTGATGCCTTAGCCGCGGTGGGGGCAGCTTTTGTTGGGAAGCGGACCGAGAGACATGCTTATTGTCCTGCTCCTTAGCCTTGCCTTTGTGATCATGCTGAGAGCTGGGTCTGGCGACGACTGACGGCGACTGACGGCGTAGCGAGACATTGTCGCTCTGCATAGTTATCCTGACTTTGTCGACTGGTTGAACCTTGTGGCGGTGGGCCCGCCACTTGAATTGAAGCCGCTGAAGACTCCAAAGATGCCTTCTTTGTACTTCAGATTATGTTAACGGGTAGGCGGAGAGGATCTGACGGCCCATCCACTGAGGGGATGTGACGAGGCTGGGGCGGAGCCTCACCCTGCTTTTGCTTTCCCTTCCTCTCCACAGACGCCGGTGACGGAGATAGGATGGGAGGAGGACGAGAGAGCGTTGAAGAGCCCGTTATCATCTCGCTCACTAGAATGTCCTCTCGGCCATGAAGGACTCGAAGGAGCCTGGCTGTGTCTTCCTCAGGGAAAGGGAGAGACTTTAGCTCCCGCCAAGACCGCCACCGCACGGCCGAAGTGGCTGGGGCTCGCTGGCTAGGTGCTAATGCCTGAGAGCCCGAAGGGGCCGAAAGAGCCAGGGAATGGATGACGTTGACCGAGAAGTTGATCGGCTCCGTCTCTTGACTGGCATCCTGCTCTCTACGCCTCCGCAATCGCTCAAGCGCCTCTCGGTTGTCAGTCCAGAACTCGAGCCATTCTGGAGGATGCTGGTAAGGCAGCCCGTGCCCATTTTCTTGAGGGGAGTCTGGCCGTTCTGGCGCATCCCTGGCAATGCTCAGGGTCTCTTCGACAGCTTGCCGAAGCCTAACGAGCGACATGGAGTTTCCTTCCGCATCCATCTGCTCCCATTGGATCTGTTCCTGGATGAGGTGTTGGACTTCCTCACAGGACTTGATCGGGTGGCAAATTCTAGCGTGGAAGGGGCAGTATTGAGGGTGACTACGGTCCCAATGGGTGTAGTCAGCAGGCGAGTCGCGGGGCATGATTTGCCTGTTCTCGATGAGGATATCAAAGAGTCACCGGGTTCTCTCCCTAGGGAAGGAGAGAGGTCTCTGATCATGCCAGGGCCTCCAACCCGAGTACCAAATCGAACGTCCCCTTCGATTGGCACTGGGCTCCTCTGACTCGTCATAAGAAAGAGAAAATGCGGCCATCATATGGATGACATTGGCTGAGGGGTGAGCCATGCATGCTGCCTTAGCTGGCCTAGCCCACGTATGTGGTTGCGGGGGATCAACGAGACAACTCTTCATTTTGACGAGGCTGTCTCGGATCAATTTCTGTGCTTGAGTCTTGAAGACGTAGCAATCTTCGATTGAGTGACCCAGTATGCGATGATACAGGCAATAACTGGGATCGTCAATCTTCAGAGCCTCGTCCGACTTGCGGATTTCTGGCAGTTCGACGAGCTTTTAGGCCATACAGAGGTCGAAGAGCATCTTCGTATGTTCCTTCTTAAAGGAGAAGGGTGTCTTCATGCGCTCTGAGAAGGAAGGAGCAGTCGGCTTGTCCACTGGCTTCTTATCAGAGTCGCTCGATTCGGCTCCCTTACTGGCCTTGGCGATAGTGGTGAACTCTATAATGTTCACCTCCTTGCCGGGTTGACGTTCTCGCGCTTGCTTACCCTTTGCTGTAGTATAGCTTGGGTTATCGGCGAAGAACATCTCTATTTCGGCGACTGCCGAATTGAGTTGGTCAAAGCCTTTGATATTGGTGCCGAGGAGCTTTTCGCTGACCTCGGCCGCGAGACCTCGACGGCATATGGTGATGGCATCCTCTTTAACAGGTGGGTTGACACACCTCATGCTGAGGTCTCGCCACTTTTTGATGAAGTCGAGGGCACCCTCGCCCTTTTTCTGTCGGAGAGAACAGAGTTCAGCTAGGGAGACCTTTCACTCAACCGTTTGAAAGCGGTCGAGTAATTTCTTCTGGAGATCGGCCTAGTCGATGACTGAGTTGGGCTTCAGGCGGGAGTACCATTGAAAGATCGTTCCCGTGAGAGAAGTGGCGAAGTAGCGGAGGAGATATGATTCGTCCAGCGCTAACTCGCACATGCCCATAACATAGTAGGCCAAGTGCTCATGTGGTGACCCCTGCCCGTCGAACTTTTGCAGCTTCGGGGGCTTGGACTACTTTTGGGGAAGCTTTTTCAGCTGGTGGTGAAGCGGGTAGGGTACACTGTAGAGATCTACCGTGACGGTCCCTTCACCATACTGGGCGAGCTTTGTCTCGACAATGCGCTCGATCATCTAGCGTTGTGCCAGGAGAATTTTCGGCATTGGGGTATTGGAGGCTCGTGGCTGAGTCTCGATCGGAGGCGTGCCAAACCCCATTGCCAATGGGGTTCGGGCAATCGCCGCTGAGGTGTTGACAACATCGCACGCCACCGGGGGTGCCGGTGCCTCGGCCTGGGGCCTAACATGTTGCTGAGGATGAAGGTCTCGCTCTTGGAGGAGGTCTTGCAGGAGGGCCTTCAGATGCTGGTTCTCCTTTATAAGAGTGTCGAGGGTCACTTCCTGAGCCTCGTTTGCAGGAGGGTCGTTGTTGACTGGCTCTGCGTTGATAGGAGGGTCGCGGTCTTCCACCGGGACCTCTTCCGCGCGTTCCGACACTTGCGGCCCGACAGAAGTGCCGACGTGACCTGTTGGGGGAGGCGGCGGAGCCTGATGGCGCGGCCTCCTGAAGTGGGACAGAGGCTGGTTCAAGTCGTCAGACTGGGTGTCTGGCTGGTGTCCGGTGGTGTAACACGCGAACACTCAAACCGCGTCATTGATGAACCGAGCCGTCCGCTTCCTACGCGTGTTTCGCGCTGGGCGGACAGGCGCCCCTAGTCTATCAAAGACTGAGGCGCGTTGCAGAGGGGGCTCACTCCCGATGTTAGCCGAAAGAGAACCCTGGACCGGTTGCTGGAGGGCTTGGGAACGGGCTCGCCTTTGCCTCCACTTGCTTGTGTGGGGGACATTGGATGACTGGGCGTCGTCAGACGATGCCACTGTGGGGCCAGTCGCATCCCGTCTGATGCCGCGTCTAAGTGCTCACAGGGGGTTTCTGATACGCGCCCTCCGAATGGCCTGAGCTTCTTCTGGAGTGACCCAGATTCTTCTCAAGTCAGGTTGCTGGTCTTCCTCGTCGCCACCTTTCCGACGAGGTGTCTTGGGAGGGCGTGTGTCTGGCTGTGGTGGGTGCCCCCAGACTGCCACCAAGGAAGCCGCTCCTTTGAGCTTCGCCCCGTCCTCTCGTGTTTAACGCAAGAGGTCAAAATGATTGGAGGTGGGAATGGTGGGAACGGTCCGTTCCTGGGGTATGATTGGTTCAACTCCATCGAGATGGATCCGTAAGTCACCGACAAGAACCGTCTTGCCGGAGTTGCTGGTTGCGGCAGCCAGCCGTCTGCCTCTGCGGCCATGGCGACACTTCTTCTAAGGAACTGAGGAAGACTCTGCACCAAGATGGTAGATCGAGAAGATCCAGCCTAGAGCGACCGACAGCGTGAAGCTGTCAGTCTGAGGTGCTGGGACCGGACCCCGAGATAAGTAACCCACGCCAAGAATCGATGGCTGGGCGACTCGGGTGTATGCCTTCGCCCGCGCTGATAGAAGTGTCGCTGATGCTCGAGATGACACTCTTGCACCGAGGGGCAACGCCGTCGGAGGTGCTGAGGTGCCGACGCCCCTGGGTCAAAGACCCGCAGTAGGTGCCGGTGTAGTCTGGGCTCGGGTCAGAAGGCCCGAGGAGGGTGCTGAGGAACCTTGCCCCCTGGGTAGAAGACCCACGGGGAGAGCCGGTTCAGCTGGGGCTCGGGCCCGGGGTCCCGAGTGCAATATCGAAAAGCCACGAGTTCGGGGCTGGGAGCCCGTTTCGAGAGTCAGATTTGCCGAGGTTTGGGG
Organism: Amorphophallus konjac; assembly: GCA_022559845.1. Taxonomy (NCBI): domain Eukaryota; kingdom Viridiplantae; phylum Streptophyta; class Magnoliopsida; order Alismatales; family Araceae; genus Amorphophallus; species Amorphophallus konjac. Next base: position 145,080,543 of record CM040119.1, read on the forward strand.
TCAGAAACTGGATGATGATGCTGATGAGCCGTGGACCCAGGGCTGGGAGCCCGTGTTGGGTACCGGCTTGGCTGGAGCTCGGGATTGAGAACCCGAGGAAGATGCTAGGAAGCCATGGACCCGGGGCTGGGAGCCCGTGTTGGGTGCCAAACTCGCTACGGCTCGGGGTTGGAGACCCGAGGAAGATGCTGGGAAGCCGTGGACCCAGGGCTGGGAGCCCGTTTTGGGTGCCGGCCTCGCTGTGGCTCGGGGTTGGAGACCCGAGGAAGATGCTGGGAAGCCGTGGACACGGGGCTGGCAGCCCGTGTTAGGTGCCGGCCTCACTGCGGCTCGAGATTGGGAAACCGAGGGGGGTGCTGTGATAGTGACCAAAGTCCGGGGCACGGGGCCCGTGTTGGAGATCGGACGAGGCTGGCCCCAGGAGCTAACGCTTACCCGGGCCGGTGTTGATCTGGGGGCCCTGCAGGGGCCAGTGGTGACAGTCTGGCGCCCGGCACTCAGGCGGGACACTGGTGCGGGGAGTGCCTGTGGCACGTTGGCTGCGGGAGCCAACGAAGATACCGGAGTTGGCTGAAGAGCAGCCACGGGGATCACACCCAAGAAGTAGTGTGATCCGATAATAGGGGCGAAGCTGCCGAAATCGATCGGCGTCGCCAAGTAGCCCAGCGGGGAAGGAAAATACAGGAGTTTTATATATCTCAGGTCTCCTCCTTACGGTTGCATACCTCTCACGGCGGTATCGGACACTCTCCTTTTATGGAAAGTTGAAAAGGGTCGAATGGCACGATAGTGTCAGGGTAAGGGTTGACCAGACAGGGTGCGGGCGTGCCAGTTGATTTCTCGACAATCACCCATGGAACCAAGGGTTGACCAGGGAAGCGCCACCAGGGCGCAGCACATGTGATGCGGGACGGACCACGAACTCGACGCCGAATGGATATGCGACCCTCGGACTCTAAACAAGCTCGTGATTGTCCCTTAACGAGGGAAGCGTCGGACGTGCGCGGTTGAGAAACCGGCAGTGAGCTAGGGTGGTCGGCTCTCTCTTGTGCCCGGATCGGGTCACGGGATGGTAACGCTCTCTCTCGCAGCAGCGGTGAGATCACAATATATGGCGAGCTAGAACCTAGAACATGCTTTCTAGCAGTGGCATATAAAGCATATATGAAATAAAGTAAAATGCCAATCGAAGGAGCGGACACGATACCTCCACGCTCTCGGCGTGGGGAAGACGGACCCGGCTGAACTCGTACTCCTGGAACAAATATTACACAATAATGACAGCAATGAAATATCGCCCACTCCACGCAGGGAGGTAAAGGGCTACACAAGTGGGTCCGGGAGGACCAATTTCGGGTTGACGGGCGGCTTCTCACGTCTCTTCGGCAGCACACGTACTCACGACCGTGGGGCCAACGTGTTGGTCGGAGGGGTCGTGTGGGACCGGGCGGCACCGCTGTAGTAGGGATGCTTGGGAAAGCATTCCCTGGGATGGCGGCACGCTGGAACATCGACCGGAGGCCGGGCGGCTCCGTTCGGCACCGGTCGGAAAAACCGGCCACAGACCTGCAGGTTCTATTTTCAGGCGCGCGACCCGACAAGATCGCTTGCTGCGACCAATCCCGATGTCGGATCGACGATCAGGAGGTACCGTTGGAAAGCTACTTTGAAGGGCTTCGACCCTATGAGATCACAGAAAAATCACCAACTCTATTTTTCTAGGTGATGAATTTTGAAGGCTGCTATTCTCCTTTTCAGATCTGCTCTGGCAGAAACTTCTTTTCCTGAGAGTTGGAGTTTACTGATAGGTAGACCTTCGAATCTAAAGTTGAGTTATTCAACAACGTTGTAGAGGTTCAAGATAGAAAATCAAGGATATTTTTAGATCTGGAAAATATGGAAGTTTGGATTTTCTAGAGAGTTTATACTGACGATGGGTCGGATCTGGAATGAGGCAGACAGAACAGATTTGGGAACTTGGACGAATTTTAGAAAATATGTAGAGGGAAAACCAAAAATCAAGAAAATTCTTGGTGATATAGGAAGGTGGACAGAACTTCCAATAAAATTGGGAGCTCCTGAAAAAATTAGGAAGTGGTTCGGATATGGAAAACTCAGGGTTGCTGTCACTGTAGACAGAATCCTGGCAGATCTGGGATGACCTGAAGACCGAAAATGGGAAAATAGCAAAAGAAGTAATTTTGGCTTGAAATGTTTTGTGAAGATAGGGATTCGAGAGGGGAACCACTCCTGAAAATTTCAGCTCCAGAGGAGGTGGGAGGTGGGAGAAGAAATTTGGGGAAGATGCTTCTGTCCTGGATGGACAGAATACCGAAGACGACTTCGCGGCGGCTCGATGGTGACACGAACGGCAGCGGCGGCGGCACCGATGATTACCGGAGGTGGAGAAGAGATGATAGAAGGGATACCACTCTAGAAATTGGGTTGGGGAATATGAAAACCAGAGGGGAGAGAGCTGGGGGTGCAAGAAGCTCCAATGCACAAATGAATTTTCTTCTTTCATTAATTGTTCTAAATGGAAAAATACAAGTATATATATGCTACACATCAAATCCAATCTCCACCATTGGATCTAGGGATGGGGAAGGAATGGCCTAGATTAAATGTGATCAACACACACACAAAAAAAAAAAAAATCCAAGTGGAAGGGGGTGCCCCCTTGACTAGGGTGAAAGGGTTGAATGGGTAGGTAGCCTACCTTTGAAAATTTTAACCACTTGTCTACCCATGTGTCATTTGACATTCAACCCTTCTAGATGTCCACCTAGGATGGTTGACCATCCCCACATGGGTGACATGGACCAATGGGAAAGGGCTGGGGGCCCCCTAGCTGGACCTACTGATAAATTACATAGAAACCCACACAATCCAAGGGAATGACGCATTGGCTTACAAAGCCTTACAATGGCGCATATACTTTCCCATGGATATAAAAATAAATTAAAGGACATAAATGCAAAATAAAATGTACATGCTCGGCGTCGATTCCCATCAACTCTCCCCGGGTGGGAGGAACTCGACCCCGTCGAGTAAGAGGTGCGGCTGCTCGGGTACTCCGGTGGATCCGTCATCGTGCCAAGTAACGTGGGTATGCGCCACTCCAAGTGACCATCACCTGCTCATTCCATATATACTCGATATGCACAAGCTGCTATGGGCTAGAGGTGGACACTCCGAATAGGGCACTCTCAAAAGGGGAGGTGGTGGCTTGAAGACTCACTAGGAATCACCGCTGAGTCCCTGTAGGTGACTAGATCCGGGTGTAGATATAGAACCGATCCCATACTCATCGAGCGAGTCCACTCGCCTCTCACTCATAAGAGACCGTCAACGAGCTTGCACAAGACACATGCAGACTCACCAAGCACTAACATACGTATGCAAACCGCACAAACAAGAAACGGACTCATGCATGACTCTAGACAAACCTATTGTTAGTCCGACCCGTACATGGGTGACGGCAGACCAGGACACCCGAATGTGTGCCATGCATGCATGTTATGTAACCGGAGATGGGTGGCATGGGGAACATCTAAACGTCCAAGTATGACCCAGTCACGTATGGACGGCCCTTTGGATTTGGGAGACTTGAGAGGGCTGGAAGAACTGGATGTTGGTGTATCATGGACGGGCTTGGTGGGTGTAGATGACCCGGCCCGTGGGGTAGGAGTGTGATAGTGAACTCCCTCTAAGAAGTGAAGTATATATGGAGGGTCTAAGGGTCCACTAGGGAATGTGTCAAAGGGATCAAAGAAGGTATGACCTCTTGTGGTGGGTTCCCACAAGTCACGGTCCCCGATGTAGAAGTCTCGAAGGTGTGGATAGTCACCTTCATACATTGTAGGTGGGACGGTGATTATGTGTAGGATGTATGGTTCCTCCCTCGGGTGAAAGGGTATAAAGTCGGGTTCGGCCGACATGGGGAGGAATAATAGAATCTCCGTGGTGACACAACCCAGGTGCACTCGGAGGTAATGGACCCTAAGGCCGGATGGGTGAAGCTAAGACTAGCGGGTTGATCAAAACCTCGGGCCAGTAGGTGCGTCAACTTCCATTGTGAATCTAATCCTATGACAAGATCGTCCAACGTGTCAACATGATGACTAGATCGAAATGTGGTATAGAAGGAGTTGACCGGCACTAAAGGTAGGGTGGGGTCCATGGATGGAAAGGGAGGTGGGACCAAGCCTTCCTTGAGCCATCTAAGAAGTGGCTCGGCTATATAAAGAGTACCCGTTAGAAATACGGGTGGCTCGGGCTTTGGTAGTTCCAAATGGGATGGTTCCGAATCAAGTTCGGAAATAGAGAGTGATGACATTGGAGCTCTCATGGGTGAGGAAGGAATGTCCTCGTGGTGAAGGGGTCCTTGGGGTGGCTCCGGGAACAACCAATCTACCCCGATAGTAAACCGATCTAGGCTAGTACTAAACCGATCTAGGCTTGTACTAAACCTTTGCACTTGTCCCATCATGGCTTGGAACATTGCGCCCACTTCATCGGGACTATAGGCTCGGGATGCGGCCATGGTTGCAAAGATGGGGTTGGGTCCCCTAGGAATGGAGATGCAAGACCATTTTTTTTTACGGTAAAATGTTATGCTAACTAATGCACCTAGACTTAACCAAAACTCGGCACGTGGCGGAGTTAATCGATCTGAAGATCACTCGCGCAAGTGTGCGGCCTTCCCGATAGGCGTAGCCTAACGTTCGGACAACACATTTTGATATACCGGGTTATTGGGATGCAATGCAAAAGACACTTTTTTTGTTTTAAAATAATGATGACCCTAAACACGAGTTAGACAATGACTAATGACTAGACGTAAATGACACTTTTTTTTTGTTGACACCCTAGACTAAAACTCGCTCTGATACCAAATTGATGCGGGACGGACCACGGACTCGACGCCGAATGGATATGCGACCCTCGGACTCTAAACAAGCTCGTGATTGTCCCTTAACGGGGGAAGCGTCGGACGTGCGCGGTTGAGAAATCGGTAGTGAGCTAGGGTGGTCGGCTCTCTCTTGTGCCCGGATCGGGTCACGGGACGGTAACGCTCTCTCCCGCAGTAGCGGTGAGATCACAATATATGGCGAGCTAGATCCTAGAACATCCTCTCTAGCAGCGGCATATAAAGCATATATGAAATAAAGTAAAATGCCAAGTGAAGGAGCGGACACGATACCTCCACGCTCTCGGCGTGGGGAAGACGGACCCGGCCAAACTCGTACTCCCGGAACAAATATTACACAATAATGATAGTAATGATATATCACCCACTCCACGCAGGGAGGTAAAGGGCTACACAAGTGGGTCCGGGAGGACCGATTTAGGGTTGACGGGCGGCTTCTCGCGTCTCTTCGGCAGCACACGTACTCACGACCGTGGGACCAACGTGCTGGTCGGAGGGGCCGTGTGGGACCGAGTGGCACCGCTGTAGTGGGGACGCTTGGGAAAGCGCTCCCTGGGATGGCGGCACGCTGGAACGTCGACCGGAGGCCGGGCGGCTCCATTCGGCACTGGTCGGAAAAACCGGCCACGGACCTACAGGTTCTATTTTCAGGCGTGCGACCCGACGAGATCGTTTGCTGCGACCAATCCTGATGTCAGATCGATGATCAAGAGGTACCATTGGAAAGCTGCTTTGAAGGTCTTCGACCCTATGAGATCACAGAAAAATCACCAGCTCTGTATTTCTGGTGGACGAATTTTGGAGGCTGCTCTTCTCCTTTTCAGATCTGCTCTGGCAGAAACTTCTTTTCCTGAGAGTTGGTGTTGACTGATAGGTAGAACTCCGAATCTGAAGTTGAGTTCTTCAGTAAAGTTGTAGAGGTTCAAGAGAAGAAATCGGAGATAGTTTTAGATCTGGAAAATATGGAAGTTTGGATTTTCTAGAGAGCTTATACTGACGATGGGTCGGATCTGGAATGAGGCAGACAGAACAGATTTGGGAACTTGGACGAATTTTAGAAAATATGTAGAGGACAAACCAAACATCAAGAAAATTCGTGGTGATAGAAGAAGGTGGATAGAACTTCCAATAAAATTGGGAGCTCCTGAAAAATTCAGAAAGTTGTTCGGATAGGGAAAACTTAGGGTTGTTGTCATTGTAGACAGAATCCTAGCAGATCTGGGATGACCTGAAGACCGAAAATGGGAAAATAGCAAAAGAAGGAATTTTTGCTTAAAATTTTTTGTGAAAATAGGGGTTCGAGAGGGGAACCACTCCTGAAAATTTCAGCTCCAGAGGAGGTGGGAGGTGGGAGCAGAAATTCGGGGAAGATGCTTCTGTCCTGGATGGACAGAATACCAAAGATGACTTCGCGGCGGCTCGATGGCGACACGAACGGCGGCGGCGGCGGCACCGATGATTACCGGAGGTGGAGAAGCGATGATAGAAGGGATACCACTCTAGAAATGGGGTTGGGGAAGATGAAAACCAGAGGGGAGAGAGCTGGGGGCGCAAGAAGCTCCAATGCACAAATGAATTTTCTTCTTTCATTATTTGTTCTAAATGGAAAAATACAAGTATATATATGCTACACATCAAATCCAATCTCCACCATTGGATCTAAAGATGGGGAAGGAATGGCCTAGATTAAATGTGATCAACACACAAAAAAAAAAATCCAAGTGGAAGGGGGCGCCCCCTTGACTAGGGTGAAAGGGTTGAATGGGTAGGTAGCCTACCTTTGAAAATTTTAACCACTTGTCTACCCATGTGTCATTTGACATTCAACCCTTCTAGATGTCCACCTAGGATGGTTGACTAGCCCCACATGGGTGACATGGACCAATGGGAAAAGGCTGGGGGCCCCCTAGCTGGACCTTCTGGCAAATTACATAGAAACCCACACAATCCAAGGGAATGACGCATTGGCTTACAAAGCCTTACAATTGCGCATATACTTTCCCATGAATATAAAAATAAACTAAAGGACATAAATATAAAATAAAATGTACATGCTCGGCGTCGATTCCTATCAACGTGGGCCCGGGCGATCGGACGACTGATAACACGGAAGCGTATGTCGTTACTACACGCGTGCTAACAATCTTAAAACCGAACTCGCACAAAATGATCAAAAGAGAACATAGTACTATGGCAAGTACGGGTCGAATCCTCAGGGAAGAAGAGATTTTTAGAGTTAAAAACCTTGGAGTCGTATGAAAAATACTTGTGATTTTACTTTGCTTAAAGAAAATAGTGCATGGAAATAAATCTATCTAAAGAATATGAGAGGGATTGAGAAGAGAAATTTGAGAAAGGGAGAGAGAAAAGGGAACACAATTTGCCAAAATAAATTTTATTGCTAAAGACGTGAAAATTATAATCTATGAAAATTGAGATTACAACCAATATAAACTACGAGATAAGTGAAGAAACTAGAGCCATGAGAGGATGATGAATGCCATCGTCTCCTCCTCGCCGAGCCTTGGAGAGGATCGCTCCGCCTTGAAGGAGATCGCCGTGGAAAGAGATGGATGAAGAAGCCGTCATCGTCCACGTTATGAGTCTTGGAACATCGCCCGCCTTGATGTGCACGTCCCCATGAAAGGAGAGTTGTGGAGGATAAACTTTAGAGAGAAATATAGAGAGGAATGTGGAAGGGTTTATGTGGAGATGAAGAAGGAAGAAGATGAGAGAATAAAACAGTGGAAAAATAAATATAACTCATAAATAGAGAAGAATTGGAGGAAGTGATAGAAGAGGAAAATCTAGATCTAGAAGAGAGGAAGAACTTTGATGAAGAACTCAGAGAAAAAAATAAGAGTTTACGAGCTTCAAAACGGAGGAAGAACATAGTGTAGTGCCTCGGATGAACAGTACCAATACAGGATAGCACCTTGAAAAAGAGGTTATAACTTAAAAACGATATAGAATTAGAAGATGGTTTAGAAGATGATATCAGAGCAAGTTCACAACTTGTCTCTCTACAAGTTGGTCCTAGGGCGCATTCGCATTTAGAGTCATTTTCGGGCCACCCAGTGCATCATCATGTACACTCCACATTGGTTAAGTCCCCTCAACACGGCCGTCCACAAGAGTCCAATTGACCCCCTCCTCATGGACATCATCCTTGAAGGAGACCTTAGTTTTGACGGATCCAATCCTAATACCTACCTAAAGTGGGAGGCTACCATGGATAAACACTTTGATAGGACTAGGGTCTATGGACATGCTAGGGTCCGCAGGGCCACAGGGTGGCTTCAGGGACAAGCCAAGAAGGAGTGGGATCGCATAGTGAGCTTAAGAAGGATTTGGAGGCAAGAACCCATAGGATCATGGGAAGAGATGAAGATTGAGCTTAGAAAGATCTACGCTCCCCGACCCTCCCACTCCTACCTTGAGCTTAGGAAGAACTACGCTCCCCGACCTTCCCACTCCTACCTTGAGAACCATAACCCGAGGAGCACTCCCACTCCCCCTTTCCCTCCCCGTCAACCCAAGACCTCCCTTAGGGTCCAATCTTCACCACCCCAAATGATTCCAATCCCGATCACCACCACCATTAAAACCAAATTGGCCACCACCCAACCCAACATTCCCCATCAAACCCACACCCCACAAGCTTCCACAAATCCTCATCCCACCCATTTCCAAAAGGAACTTATGGAGGTGACCGAAGACTATGAGGCTCCCCTAGATTGGGAAGAAGAATATGAGGCCCAAATAGGTCAAGAGAACTCATTCCTACCCAAAGAAGACCCATTGAGCCAAATGGGGTGCACCCTCCCCCATGAGTTACAAGATGCCCAACCTAGGCCTCCACTTCTACCCCTCCCCATCCTATCCCAAGTCCCCCATTACCCACCACCCTAAAAGAGCCATATGCCAGTCATCATCACCCCACAAACAATGGACTTACTCACCTCCTTGGTAGAGGAAACCATGATCCCCATACCCGACCCCATAGTGGTGAATACTCCGGACCCAACCCCCGCCATGGAGATCACCCATGTCCAGGAAGAAGAAGAAACTTCACATGGTGGACTTCACCTTACACCACCCTCCCTAGTAGGGGCCGAGCTCATCTTAGGAGAACCCCTTTCACGTTGGCTAAAGGAGAACCCATTTAGAGATCTCATGGCCCATGTTTGCCCTCCTATGGAACAAAACCTCTCTATAGTACCCTTACCCACCTATTATACCACAATCCAATCATCCTATCAAGTGGAAACATTAGGGGATTTCCTTAAGGGTCTATCTTGGCAAATGGAGTTAACTAGCATGTTGACCACTGTAGCCGACCAACCTAGGAGCCTTGACCTCCTACACCTATGTGTCGGGTCCATCTCCTCGATATACACTGTGGGTTGCTACACTAGCGACCTTCTTTTATTCCTCCCAACACCCGAAGAGCCCGATGCTATCCGCGAATTAGAGTTGCTTATTTCGGATAGGATGCCAAGCCCTCCATTCATGGCCAACCAACCCGCCAAGGATTTCGGTTCAACTACTTCATTTAAGGAGGAGAACTCACCATCATTTGAAGACCTTGAGGAGATAGAATACCCCTTCCTTGGTAACACATTCCATGACCCCTTTGATCCCTCCCTATGGAAGACATTGAACCCATGGGACCTAGCCGCCTTACCCACCACCCACTCCCTCCTACCCTCACCCACCATGTTGAACCCAACCCACCCATTCCACTACTTAGTTCACACTATGAGAGCCATGACCGAGGGTGACATCCACCTAGTAAATGAGGAATTGACCCATCCCAAGATGTCCACTTTTTGGGACCCCTTCGACCCCCATGAGTGGAAACCCCCAAATCTACCCCCACCTAAGGATGGGACCATCTTGATAGGAATGCATGTGTCACGACATTTTACTTCATCTGGTAGGGCTAGTAAGTCAAGTTGTCTCATTTGTGTCATAGACACACTAGGTCCAGTGCATGACAGGTTTACATTTGGATATGCAGGTCCTCCCCCACTCATCATCCATCTTATGCATGATAGGAGTATACATGGAAGTCCAGGTCCTCCGGCATTCACTGCACCCATACCTGATAGAGCCATTTATGGATGCCCTGGTCCACCTTTACACACCAAGCTTTTCACACCCACACCGCATCATAGTGCATGGCATACGCATACACGCAAGCAATTCGCAATGAGCGGTGAGGTTCACAAAGAGCGGATAAGAGCTCGCGAGCGCCACTTGGAATTTCAAGTAGGTGATTTGGTGATGATGGCATCGGAGTGGCTCTACCTTAGGGTCACCTCCCATTCAAGGGCACGAGGACTTGGACCTTTTCCTGTTCCTAGTGACTTTGGCAACACAGCTTATGGATTGAATTTACCAATGGGTTATGGGATATTCCCCACTTCTCACGTGGCAGACCCGGCACCCTATATGGGCACCGCGGTGGATCCTAATGAGTGCTTGAGCCTTTATCTTCCTTTGAGAGGGACACCCTCGGAGAGCCACCAAAAAATGGCATGAGAGTCCGACGTGTGCACACGAAGGCAATACTAGGCAAGCAGGGTCCCATCACCAGCAAGAGGGTGCGCCTGAGCCACCTCGAGAGGATGAGGGACCGTCCCCTGGTTGCGGACGCAGGGTTGAGTTTGGAAGTTGAGGCTCACTCTGAGTTTCTGGAGAGGACCACTTCCTCGGTGGGCCCATACTCGACAGAGTCGAGTTTTCCGCACCCCGAGGGTATGATGAGGACATCACCAGCATTTTCATATGATCGAGGATCCTGATACTCGCCGCCTAAGCTACATCTTGTTCACCACGTTATTTCGAGTCCTATGATGTAATTTTCATTTTCTACTCATGTAATTTGCCTTTTATTTGAGTCTTGTACCTAGGTTATTAAGTCATTTCCCTAAGTTCGAGTCTCATTAGGCTATGGTGCTTGCTATTGGGCCTATTTCTTTGGGCTAGGCCCATGGGCGCACCCCCCTTCCTTGGTTATCTGTTAGTATGTTAAAAGTCAGGGTCTTATATGTAAAAGTGGGTTTCCTATAAATAGGACCCCAACCCCTCAGTTGTAAGCTAATGAATATTTGAGAAAAAAAAAACTTGCCACAAGAATTGTGCCCCCCCTCTCTAGCTCTCTCTCTCTCTCTAGTTCCCTCTCTCTCTCTACATCTCTCTCTCTCTCTAAAGGGGGCAAACCCCATTCTCTCTCCTCCCCACCCCCAAATTCGAAATTCACTCTCGCTCCTCCCTATTCACCTCTAATTAAGACCCCTCCCCTTTCCCCATACCTCCCATTTAAGTCCCCTCCAACCCCTAGGTGGAATCCTCTTCTCCTAGGCACCTCTCCCTCCTCCCAAGCAACCTTTCCCCTTCCCCATACAACCTCTCATTTTCCCAAGAGAGAATCCTTTCTCCCAAGCACCCCTTCCCCTCCCCAAGGCATCCCTTCCCATTCTCTAGGCTACCATTAATCCCTTTCCATTAACCCCATTCCAAATCCCAAGGAGAGAAACCATTCCCCCACCCACTTGTGCCCCCTCACCTTCCCCCTCTCCCTCCAAGCCCCAAATTCGCAGCCCCCCTCCCACCCACTGCCAACTCCATCAACCAGCCCCATTTTCACCCTCTCCTAGCTTGGATAGACCCCCCATTGGTCCCCCTAACAGTCAGGGGACGCCCCAGCCCCTTCCTACTCCATCTCCCCCTCCTCATCTCCCCACTATCATCCCCTTCCACCACCATACCCTGTGGAGGTCGCAGGCAGCAGTGGAGGCCCGACTTGCAGAGCCTGCTCCGGAGTGCCCCGACGTCATCTGGAGGTGCACCATACATCGCCGGAAAGGTCTACAAGTCTTCTTCCAAAGAGAGGTGGAATCATCTCATTCCGACGTCGCTACAGTTCGTGGTGCCCATTATCCCTCGGCTGCGCAGATCTTCCCCTGCAGAGTACCAGAACCTGACTTGAAGCTGTACCACGACAAACGACGGAAGATTCAGACTACAAGCCCTTCTGCAAATTTCTTCTTCCTCCAGTCCTCTACCAGGATCAAGAAGCGGAACTGCGTTCGGCATCCGGAGCCCGGAGTTCTCATTTTCCTCCCTCGGTTGGTCGGGCCTGCCTCCCACAGTCTGCAGCGACCTACCTCCACTCTTCTGAGTCTCCCTGTCCTCACCGACATCAGACGACTCCCCCGCCAGTTTTTCTGCGAAGAGGGCTCGACCACGGTTCCAGAAATTCCAGTGGCTTATGATTCAGAGCTCGGGAGCGGCCAGGATAGCTTCTGCAAGTCACTGTTCGTATCAGGTAGCTGCTGCCGAGTTACTGCCACCAAGTACCTGAACCTGAAAGAAAGCTGTGCCACGGCGGACCCTGGCAGAACCAAGCCAAGGTTTCTTCATCAAAGTTCTCCCACGTCCTGTCCTCTTCCAGGATCAGGAAACGGAACTGCATTTAGGTTCCGTGGGACAGAGTTATCAAGTTTCTCCTCCGACTGCTCCACGCTGCTTCCCCAAGTCTGCTACGACCTGCCAGCACCGTCTCGGGTCCCCCGATCTCCTCCGACCTCATCTGGCTTCCCTGTCTATTTCGCTGCGAAGTAGACTCGACCACGATTCCAGAAACTCCAACGGCTTGTGATTCAGAGGTCAGGAGCGGCCGGTGTAGCTTTTGCAAGTCACTGTTCATATCAGGTAGTTGCTGCGGCCAGATTCTGCCACCCTGTTCGAAGCTCGACCCGGACCAGCAGCTGCAGTAGAAGAAATCGAGAAAATTCGGAGCCATCCGTGCGCCAGATACGAAGATCCCCACGCTGGTCTCGCCTCTAGAGAAATTCAGGAACGTGATCTACAGCCCCGGGACCGTCTGGCTGTCAGCCATCACAGCCTGCAAGTGGAAACAACTTCGGCTTCCTTCTTCCGTTCTCCGACGGTTTTCCCGTCCCCGCCTGGCCGACTTACCGCCCCTCCCTGTGTGGAGGTAGTGTTTGATTGTATTTGATCATCCCTTCCCCGAGGTCACCCTCCTGCGCGAGGTGTAGTGATTGTAATTAACTAAACATGATTCAAGCATCATCGGCGCGGAGTGCGGGTAGCCCACGCTTCCCCGCTCGCCCTCGTCTCCGGCCGGGATCGGCGTCCTCACGCCGATCAGGTGAGCTTCTGGCCACTCTTCTTTGCTGGTTTATTACCATTACTTAGCTTAGTATCGTTTTTAGTTACCCGTCGGTGGTGAGGCGAGCGCCCGATCCAAAACCATCAATTCGAGTGTCCGCCGCGGAGCGAGTTGTGAGAGAGCCGCTACATCCCACGCCCGTGGCGTGCTGGCCGCCCACAGAATTGGGGCATCCCTGGCCCATTGCGGTCCAACCTTAGCTGGCCATACCCTTGGAACATTGAGGTTCAACCCCGGACCCTCACCGCCATCGCCGGTCCTCCTACGGACCCGAGTGTGCCAACGCGAGTGAGTCCGCTTGTGTCACGTTGCCTAAATCGTTGTGTTGCTTGCAAATTTAAGTCCGAGGGGTCGTGTCACATCAGTTTATGTGGAGATGAAGAAGGAAGAAGATGAGAGAATAAAACAGTGGAAAAATAAATATAACTCATAAATAGAGAAGAATTGGAGGAAGTGATAGAAGAGGAAAATCTAGATCTAGAAGTGAGGAAGAACTTTGATGAAGAACTCAGAGAAAAAAATAAGAGTTTAAGAGCTTCAAAACGGAGGAAGAACATAGTGTAGTGCCTCGGATGAACAGTACCAATACAGGACAGCACCTTGAAAAAGAGGTTATAACTTAAAAACGATATAGAATTAGAAGATGGTTTAGAAGAAGAAGTTGAAGATCGTTTTAAAAAAAAGAACTTTTGTGAAGAAAGTAAGAGGAGAAAATGACTAGAGGGGTGAGAAACAAGGTGACGAATAGAGAGAAATACGGGTTCGCAGATGAACAGGATAGTACAGTGAAAAACATGAAGTACCTTGAAACCCAGAAGGAATTGGAAGATAAGGCAAAAGAAGAAGTTGTAGAGAACTTAAAAACAAAGAACTTTTATGAAGAACATAATGGAGAAAATGAACTTACGTGGGAGAAACCGGCGACCTAAGATTGGGAGAGAAAGAGTGAAAGATTACCCAAAAGAAGAACTCCCTTTCTCCTCCTTGTCATGGGCTATTTATAGGGAAAGTTGGGTAGATGGAGGGTGGAGATTGTATCAAAAGGAGATGGATGGATGGGATTCAAGTGGAATATGATACATGGGGAAGAGAAAAAGTAGGTGGACACCCCCTTTCTTGGACTTTGAGCACCCCATTTCCCAAGGCTCATCATGTCTCTCCTTTATTTCAAACTTTGAATTCAATTTTCCCTCCAACCAAAATATGTGTTTCTTTTCCTCAATTTCAAACTTTTAAAATTTCTTTTCCCTCCAACCAAAATATATGCTTTTGACTTGGTCAAAGTGGTGATGACAGTTTTGCCCCCAGCTTCTTTTACAATTACCTTCGGTGTCCTACACACATCTAATTACGATTTAGTCCATAAAAATTACCATAATGTGCACATGAATCACAATTGCTCATAATTATGCAATGGAGAATTAATGTTCATGACTCTCAACTCCATTTTATTAAATAAAATCAACAAATTAATTAATTTGTATGAAATGTCCAATCTACATGCGAAGTTGAGATTAACGATAGACCATGCATAATTACCTAACTATGTGCACATAAAATGGTGTACATGCAATGAATTATCATAGAAAATAGACGCTTATCACACCCCCAACTTACTCATTGCTAGTCCCTTAGCAATGCAAATAAATTAAAATTTAGGACTAACAAGAGTTTGTAAAATTCATACTCTTATATCCAGCTCTCCCTTCATAGAATCAACCAAAGATTAGGAATCCGGAATCAATAATGCACACTAACCTTAGTTTGAAAATTTAGATACATGATCAAGAATTCAAAGTAAAGTTCAATAGCACTTGTGCATGTGTAATACTAAATCCATAGCTTAGACAATTGCATCCCTCATTTGCTATTCCAAACAAATGTCATTCAACCCTGCACCTCCTAACCAGAGCATTAAGCATACTAGCTTTTTTGTCTGCCTTATTTCTTTGTCCCTTTTGGATCTTTTATTTCACACATGATGCTGCACTATCCCTTCACTATTTTACGCGAACCTCAACACGTCTTAAGTGAAGTAGGGCCGGTTACTAAGATCAGGATTCCATTTTCCGTTTGACGCGAACCTCAACACGTCTTAGGTGAAGTAGGCCCGGTTACTAAGAATTGGGGCATTTTTCATGGTGTTCTTTTCTTCTTCTTTTTTTATCTCTTTTTTTAATAGATAATTTGACATAAAACTTTGTAAAAAGATCTCTTTTCTTAAGAAGTATAGAATATCAGATAATATGCCAAAACTAGCAGAGGGCTTGTCTTGCTTGTTTTATTAGCGTGCGACGTGAATTTTTTTCTAAAGTGCACATGAACTTTAAAAAGATTCTTATATCAGTTTTTCATGGCTAGATTAGATAAATTTTCCATCATCCTTATCTAGTCATTTCTATTCCAGAATTATTTTTAATAGAAGCATGAATCATGAAACTCACAATGGATTTTATTTTGTTAGTTTTCCAAAAAAATTTCATGTTTGAGGTTGTATATGAATGTAACATGTGCAACATGATTTCTGTCCCCCCAACTTAAATGACATTGTCCTTAATGGCATGAACAATATGAAATAATAGAACAATGTAGACATGAAATTTGTGAAGGAACGGGACAACCTGACGGAATTGACCTTCGACGGGCATCCTTGCTTGAATGAAAGGCGATTTTTGACTTTTGAAGGCTAGGCATAGGTGTAAGCATCTTCGCTCTCCCCCCAACTTATCCTTTATTCACACATGTAAAATAAAAATAAAACCACACTAAAAATTTGGGTTGCCTCCCAAGAAGCTATTTATTAGCACACGAAAATCATAAAAACTGTTGGTTGCCTCCCAAGAAGCGCTAAGTTTAACGTCTTCAGCCAGATGCATGAAAGCTCACTAACCAACGTGTGGCATTCAAAATGAGCCACCAAGTGATCTTGTCATCCTTCAAATTCTATCCCTTATACCATTGGAAGACAAGAGTAAGCATGTACGGACTGGGGCTAGAAATAGGCAGGACTCACACATTATTGATTTTAATTTTAACCATGTGTGTGAGCCAATTGTCATATTTAGAGATCAAGAAATAATCAATGGCTAATAATCTGTCAAGATCGGGGTTGAACCTTTGCTTAACATCAACCCATTGTTCCCATTATCCTGCATCTTCCGGCATGACTAACCCTTTTATGATGACTTCCTCCATGGTAACTTGATCAGACACTGGTGGTTGATGAATAAGATTGGTATTATTAGCCACGTTCCTCTCAGTAACAGCCTCATTAGCAGTAAGGGCAGTAATCAATTGGTTTTCCTGATGGGAAGTTAAATCAAAGGTGAATGTGATTGGCACGTCGCCCTCAGGTCTTAGAATGTCATAGTGGAGAGGCTGTACTGTCGGGGGAATCAAATTAGAAGGAAGAGTGAGGCCAGGATGTAACTCATCCAAAGATTCAAACTTCATTGGATAGGGCTCAAAGGTCAGATCAAATGTGAAATTTTCTAACAAGGACCCTTCATCACACTCATTACTCGAATGAACATTATCAATCAAACTTTCCAATAATGAGGTGGGAAGATCAAATATAAATGTTTCCAGCTCGGCCCTTTCATCATAAATCAGATCAAAAGTGAATTTCTCTAAGACAGACCCATCATCACACTCATCACTCAACTGGAGATTATGAATCAAATTTTCAAGAATGAGGTCGGTAGATGAAATGTAATTTTTTCTAACAAGGCCCCATCATCATGTTCTTCCAGGGAAGGAGGATATTCAAAATTTGTTGTCATTAAATCACCAAGATTGTTGATTACAAAGTAATCCTCCTCGTCATGTATATCCTCAATTGAGTTGTGTAGGCCACTATTCTTCACAGTGATATTCTCAATCTCAAAACATTCATAGGAGGGGGTGACGATATCAATATGATCATTTTTATCCTTCAAAATTGCCCCCTACTTCCTTCCCGTCCTCCATCATGGTATTACGAGTGCACTCCTCCTCACTCTCAATAGTTATATCTTGAGCCAAAATGGCAGGCATCAGATCATCATCATCATCATTCACGTATGGAGGGGGTTGGTTGAATGTTGAAGGAGGGCCATGGTAAGTAGACTGAGAGTACACGACTTGAGGTTCAAAGTAGTGGCCCAGTGAATCACCCCTAATATTGATATTGCTTTGAATGTTTGGGTGAGATGAGTTGGGCTGAAGTTGATTGCACATGGGTTGCTCGTGAGTTTCTTGGGGTGAAGGTGTAGACAAATGGGCTTGAATTGGTTGGTCCGTCCAAGGTAAATTTAGGTGAGTACTCCAGCCAAGATTAGAATCTTCTGAAAGGGTATCATACTTGAGCTGAGAGAACCCTAAGACATTTTGGACTTGAGCTTGGATGACCAGTGGGAGTTGGGCTATAGTAGGACAGTGACTCACATGGTGAGTGAGATTGGCACAGAAATCACAGGCTTCCTTGTGAGTTTGGGTTGGATTTTCGACCTGTCTGGAAAGTCCAACAAATTGTTTATGAGATGAGATTGAGGTATGATTCATCGAATTTTCACTCAAAATTTTAAACAGATCATACGCATCATCTTATTCTTGTTCATGAACGCCCCTCTGCAACATGTATCCACCATTTGTCTATCAAGATCAGATAATCCCTCATAAAATGTAAACATAATTTGCCATTTGGATAACCCATGATTGGACATTAACGTAATAAATCCTTTAATCTTTCCCAAGATTCATAAATTTGCTCGTCTGAAAACTGAGTAAATCTTGAAATCGCCCTTCTCATAATGTTGCTTCGGACTATAGGGTAAAATTATTTTAAAAATTCTAATTGCATATCCTCCCAAGTCTTAACAGTTTTTCCAAAACTTCTTAACCAACATTTTGCTTTATCCTTCAATGAGAATGGAAATAAGATCAACTTAAGGGCATCATCACTAAAATTTTGGATTTTAACCAGCGAGCAAATTTCTTGAAAATTATCTAGATGCTCATAAGGATTTTCATTGGGTTTCCCATAAAAAGATGGGAGCATATGGATGATATCGGGGCTAATCTCATAATGATCCACCAGAATGTCAGGTAGTTTAATACAAGTGGAGGGTTTATAAGTAGAAGGAATAAAGTGTTCCTTCATGGGCTTGGGTTTCCCTCTAAGATAGATGGCCATTAAAAAAAAAGTCGGATCCCTGAAAGATTTTTTCAATTTTTTTCAACAAATTTTTTTTGTTCAATTTTGTTCAATTTCTTAATTTTATTTTCCCTTTATTAATCTCTTTTTTGCTTTATTCTCTTTTTTATTAGGATTAGAAAATCATAATTTTTTTTGAAACTAACACTGACTCAGACGAAGAGAGAGAAGATGAGGATTTTTTTATTTTTTATTTGTTTTTTATATTTTTTTATTTTTTACATACACAAACAAGTTGACACACAAATTATCTAATGACCTAGATGTGACCTAAACCTACAAATAGGTTTCACAAAATGACTAAAGTACAACTTAAGTTCACCCTCAATATTTCACCGGTCAAGTAAGGGGTGGGGCAGTGGGAGGCTCCCCCTACTTTCGTAGGGACCTAATTACTAAACCACTAGCCCGCTTAAGGCGTTTGCCATCCGACCGTCTTGCCTTAGGCACCGATTTCCACAACAGGGTAAACCCAAATCGTACTAAAATCATAGTGTGATCCTAGGGCCAATGTCTACTGAATTTTATTTAAAGCTTAGGTCATGCAAAGATGCAAGGGAAATATGATTTGTGGGCTAAGAAAGGGTGATGAAATCCCCACCTTATGTTATTTAGGGGTGTTGCCCTTAGAATATTTTGAAATGAAATGCACACCACAATTTTAAACAAGGGGTTATTATGCAATATGCATGCTAAAATAGGATAAGTAGAACGTACCTTGCCCCTTGCAATCTCCAAAATGGAATGCAGAAATTAAATAACAAGAAAAAATCATATGCTAAATGATGCATGGCCTAGAACATGGATACTAGAATGAAAGAGGAAAAGTTTGGATACTTACTTGAAAAGCGACCCCTCATTTTTTTTTTGAAATGAATGACAAAATCAAAAGATGAAAGAAAGAAAGGTAAACTTACCTCTAATTTTTTTTGAATTTTTTTAACCTGTAAAAAAAAGAAAAGAGAGCTTTATTAGTACACTATATACATAAGGAAAATAAAGTTATTAAATCAAAAATCATCATTCTTCCTCGACAACGGCGCCAAAAATTGATAACACGGAAGCGTATGTCATTACTACACGCGTGCTAACAATCTTAAAACCGAACTCGCACAAAATGATCAAAAGAGAACGTAGTACTATGGCAAGTACGGGTCGAATCCTCAGGGAAGAAGATATTTTTAGAGTTAAAAACCTTCAAGCGTATGAAAAACACTTGTGATTTTGCTTTGCTTAAAGAAAATAGTGCATGGAAATAAATCTATCTAAAGAATATGAGAGGGATTGAGAAGAGAAATTTGAGAAAGGGAGAGAGAAAAGGGAACACAATTTGCCAAAACAATTTTTATTGCTAAAGACGTGAAAATTATAATCTATGAAAATTGAGATTACAACCAATATAAACTACGAGATAAGTGAAGAAACTAGAGCCATGAGAGGATGATGAATGCCGTCGTCTCCTCCTCGCCAAGCCTTGGAGAGGATCGCTCCGCCTTGAAGGAGATCACCGTGGAAAGAGATGGATGAAGAAGCCGTCGTCGTCCACGTTATGAGCCTTGGAACGTCACCCACCTTGATGTGCACGTCGCCATGAAAGGAGAGTTGTGAGGACAAACTTTGGAAGGAAATATAGAGAGGAATGTGGAAGGGTTTATGTGGAGATTAAGAAGGAAGAAGATGAGAGAATAAAATAGTAGAAAAATAAATATAATTGCAAATAGAGAAGAATTGGAGGAAGTGATAGAAGAGGAAAATCTAGATCTATAAGAGAGGAAGAACTTTGATGAAGAACTCAGAGAAAAAAGAAGAGTTTAAGAGCTTCAAAACGGAGGAAGAACATAGTGTAGTGCCTCGGATGAACAGTACAATTACAGGATAGCACCTTGAAAAAGAGGTTATAACTTAAAAAATGATATAGAATTAGAAGATGGTTCAGAAAAAGAAGTTTAAGATAGTTTAAAAATAAAGAACTTTTGTGAAGAAAGTAAGAGGAGAAAATGACTAGAAGGGTGAGAAACAAGGTGACGAACAGAGCGAAATACGGGTTCGCAGATGAACAGGATAGTACAGTGAAAAACATGATGTATCTTGAGAACAAGAAGAAATTGGAAGATGATAGAGAGGAAGTTGTAGAGAACTTAAAAACAAAGAACTTTCATGAAGAACATAAGAGGAGAAAATAAACTTACGCGGGAGAAATCGGAGACCTAAGATTGGGAGAGAAAGAGTGAAAGATTACCCAAAAGAAGAACTCCCTTTCTCCTCCTTGTCATGGGCTATTTATAGGGAAAGTTGGGTAGATGAAGGGTGGAGATTGTATCAAAAGGAGATGGATGGCTGAGATTTAAGTGGAATATGATACATGGGGAAGAGAAAAAGTAGGTGGACACCCCCTTTCTTGGACTTTGGGCACCCCATTTCCCAAGGATCATTATGTCTCTCCTTTATTTCAAACTTTGAATTCAATTTTCCCTCCAACCAAAATATATGCTTTTGACTTGGTCAAAGTGGTGATGACAGTTTTGCCCCCAGCTTCTTTTACAATTACCTTCGGTGTCCTGCACACATATAATTACGATTTAGTCCATAAAAATTACCATAATGTGCACATGAATCACAATTGCTCATAATTATGCAATGGAGAATTAATGTTCATGACTCTCAACTCCATTTTATTAAATAAAATCACCAAATTAATTAATTTGCATGAAATGTCCAATCTACATGCGAAGTTGAGATTAACGATAGATCATGCATAATTGCCTAACTATATGCACATAAAATGGTGTACATGCAATGAATTATCATAGAAAATGGACGCTTATCAATGACACATGGAGAAAAGGGGTTCTATTGGTGCGAGTGCGTAGGCGATTGTGGGAATCGTGTACTGGACATCTTTCCCCACCGGCCGCAAGCAACCGGTGTTTATTTACATCGGATTGAATCCGAATACCTTTGTTCTGAGCTGAAGAAAAGTCTGTATATATGTTTGAAGCCGTGGGTAGAGGGCCGGGGGCATTCAGCAGCTATGTGTGCACGTTAGACCGGGGGCGTGTTTGCTGGGGTTAGGGTGTTAGGCACAGATGCCGAGTGATGTGGGTAGGAAGCTGGGGGCCTGAATGCGGGCACTTGTATTTCACTAGCTTTATGATGAGCCACATGGGCTTTACAAGCGGGCCTAAGTGGCCAAGGTACAATTGGCGCAAGCCGCGGGACAATTCTGGCACGTGGGTCGGTCCCCGAGTCATTGCGTGACAAAGTGGATATCCATGTGTTTTACAGGGACTCTTTACAGAGGAGTTGGTGTGGGTCCGACTACCTTGGTGGCCAGAGCGGACACGGACTGGCGCATGGTAGAGGTTGGACGCGGCTCGAGGTGAGCGGTCGGGTCCGGGTCTCGGACGGCGAGTGTTGTCATGCTGGAGAGTCGAGGTCGGCCCCGGGACTATGATTCCCGGGCCAGAGGTCCGACTAGACTTGATTTGTTAATCCGAGGGGCCAACAGCCTACTGGAAGGTGAACGGTGGGCACGCGGTTCCATGTCAGGGTCCGTTACAGCATTACGGAGTACCCTTTGCCACCGTCATAAGTTGGCGTACACAGGCGGACCCGGGATGCGGGTGTTTTTGCCGTTCGCGTAGTCATGTTACATGCGGCTGGGATGGACTTGGTGTGAGACGGCTAAACACCGCGTGAGGGGAGTACATGGGACATACCCTCGGCGTGTGTGAGCCGACTAGCAAGCCAACCGCGCGTGCACTTAGCTTCTCACGTCCCCGACACTTGTCGAAGGCCTCGAGAGTCCGAGGGTGCGACAATTAGGCCGGGGAAGTTCATCCGTCCGTGTGTCGTCCTCCTTGCTGTCTTGTTGTGTACGCATGCATCATCTCTTGCCCCTTAAGCTTCTAAGGGGGGAATTTATAGGAATTTGAAGGGGTGGGGGTGGGGTTTAGGCGGACCAAGTTGAGGGTTCAACTTGGTCTGGGTAAACCACCCAAATAGTGTTTTTATTTTATTTTATCTATATTTTTTTATGTGTTTTTGTGTGTGTAACGGAGTGGAGGGGATGGGATTTAGGCGGACTAGCCCAAGGGGTTGGTCTGGTCCGCCTAAACCCCTCCTTCAGAGGGAGAAAACCCTTTTTTTAATATTTGATGGGGTTTAGGCGGACCAGCCTGGGGGTCCAGGCTAGTCCGCCTAAACCCCTCCCCTGGGGGGTTTGGGCAGAATAAAGTGGCCACTTTTTTTTAATTTTAAAAAATCTTTTTTTTATTATCCAAGGGTTTAGGCGGACCAGCCTGCGGGTCCAGGCTGGTCCGCCTAAACCCCTCCCCAGGGGGGGTTTGGGCGGACCGGGTTGGAAGAGAGAGAGGGGAAGTGGCCCCACCTCTATAAAAATCATTTTTTGGTTATTTTTAGCCCCACTTTGACTCAGTTTGAACGCTAGAAGACAAAGGATATGGGCTCAGACTGGTTGACTGGGTACTTGTGCGTGTAGACCGAGGGATTGACGTGTGCGACTCGACGTAATCCCGGGGCTCCGTCTTCACGAATTCTTCTACGTACGGGTACGACGAAAGAAGTTTGCAAGAACCGCGGACCGAATTTGCACGAACTAGGACTAGGGAGGATCGTCGGGCCTCCGAGCTGGGGAGAGTCGCCGGCCCCCCCGGGGAGGTCGCCCTCCTCGGGCTCGCGGCCCTGCCCTGGGGTGAATTGGGCCCGGGCGAGCCGCAACCCTGAGGGATGGTCCCCATGGGTCTTCTTTCGTAGTCTGGGGATGTCCTTTGAAGGACACGGAGTTCCGGGATATTGAGATGGCCCATGGGGGCCGTTGTTCTTCGAGTCGTAGTAGCCGCTCGCAAGGTGTTCGGGCAAATGCCCGACACACCCCGGGTTTCCGAACGGGCCACGTAGGTGGCCGACGGGCCTTGGATTTGACCTAGGGCCAAGGGTAGAAGTCCATAGGGGCTGGGAGGAGGCACCTTGGGCCCATGGGCCTTACCTCGTGCTGCGTGTCATGTTGTATGGCGGGTTGGCAGGGTAGCCTCGGGTTGGCCCGAGAGCTAAAGTTGAGTGGCATATTGCCACGTGTCTGAGGGTCGGGTGTGGCCCCGGCTTGCTGGGGGGTCGTTGTAGGACCCAATTAACGTACTGGAACCACGGGGTGGCCCGTGGGTTGGTGTAGAAGGGTTGAAACATGTGCGCCCACAAGGTGTTCGGCAGAATGCCGAACACACGTGTGTGAGCTGTACACAAGTGCTGCGGGCCTCCCGAGCCCGTGGTTGACCTATTTGGGTCTCCCTTTGACCTTGGAGGGTTGAAAGAAGGCGTCTCGGGGTTGGCCCCTGGCCTTTTCACTGGGTTCCACGTGGCGCGGCTTATAGTCGGAGTATCCCCGGGATGGCCCCTGTGGTTGTGTAGAATGCGGGCAAAGTCCACAACTCATGAGTTGGGAGTGGTCCCGATTGATTGCTAGTGCTGCCGTATACCTCATCTAGCGGGTCGGGGCCATTGGTCGGGCCCACTGGGTTGTCGGAGGGGCTGGGTAGCCCGTGCCTTGAAGGTGTTCGAGGAAATTCCTGAACCCTTATTTCTGGGTATTTTGCTGGAGAAACTGTCCGGGTACAATAGTACCTCAGATTGTTCATCCCCATTTGCCATGAGGCAGATGCCTTTTGTTTCATCTTCTGAGGAGCTTGTTCCATCTTCCTCCTCTTCCTCATCACTCCATGTGCATACCATAGCTTTATTTTTCTTCTTCTTGCCTTTCTCCTTCCTGAAGGCTTTCTTCACTTTTTCAGGACATTCAGTTCAGTTATGCCCTGGTTTGTTGCAAGAATAACAAATAACTTTGTCAGATTTGTTTAGGTTTTCAGGTTTAGATTTGTATGCTTTCTTTACCTGAGGCTTCCATTTTCTGAAGCCTTTACCTTCATTTCTCAAAAAATTTCTGAACCTACGAGTGAACATAGCCACTTGATCTTCATCTTGCTCACTGCAAGAGGTCTCACCTTTTTCGAAAGTGGCTTGAGTGCTTGGTCCAGCTTTCAGAGCGAGATGCTTTTTCTTACTTACCTCTACTCTTCAAGTTTATCTCATAGGTCATCATGGAACCTATGAATTCATCCACCTTGGTTTGTGAAAGGTCTTTGACTCTTCTACAATAGTTGCCTTCGTGTGCCAGGCCGAAGTCAATGACCTTAAAATTTTTCTTACAATCTCTTGTTATGTATATGTCTTTCCTAAACCAGTCAGACTGTTAGTGAGTAGAGACAGACGAGTGTACATGTCTGAAATAGATTCTTCAGGCCTCATCCTAAACATCTCTCTGTAATGAGTACGTTGGCCTTTGTTTCACGTACCTGAGCAGTGCCTTCATAGATTACTTCTAATCTGTCACACATCTCTTTGGCTGAGGTACATGTAGACACTCTTGAGAACTCCGCTAGGTGAAGAGAGCACTGCATTAAATGCCTTGCGCCCCAGTTGAGTGTAGATCTTCTTATATGTTCCTTTTTAATAAAGCACAGCGGAATGAAAGGTATGAGGGGAGGGGTGAATAGATCAGCCCCCTTTTTAAAAATTAAAGCACAGCAGAATGAAAGGTATGCTAACGCCTAGGAAGATCCACAAGATAGGAGTCAAAGAGAGATAGGAAGACGGCCTATGCAAGCATCTATCGCAAAACAAGCTCACAGTCAACCACACTAGACAAGGAGTTTTAAGGTGGTTCGGACTTAATCCCAGAGTCCTACGTCCACCCCTCACTCAACCAAGTGAGGCTTCACTAGTGCAACTACACTAAATAAATGCTGACACATAGCTTGCGGGCTCACATAGCCAAGCTGACACATAGCTTACGAGCTCACATAGCCAAACCACATACCAGACTTCCTTCTATCTGTCTTCTTACAACTCCCTATAGGGACCGAACAAGGTATCAAGAGATGTGTTCACGTTAAAGAAAAGTAACACAAATGAAAAACCCAGATAGGATGAGAGACTCTTGAGGATAGAACAATAAGATCCTATCTGGTATTTGGATGGTGATCATTGCTTCTTCCAGATGGAGTTCTTCCTAAAGGAGTAGGTTCTTCTCCATAGGAAGTAGAAGCTTCTTCCCCTTCTTCTCACTGGAGGAGAAGAGGAGATGAGGACAACTGTCTTCAGAAGCTTTGAAGTTGCAGCTAGGGAGTATTCGTCTCAAGGCTTCTTCTTACTGCTGCACACTTTCCACGAGCTTGCTACTGGCTTTCTGCTCCGTGCTCCTCTCATATATGTAGTTCTGCCTTTTGGTTATCTATATATATATACTCAATGGCTTGCATTCTTCCAAGCCTTTCTTTTCCATTCTTGAACGAACCCCCTTTTTCCTTGGACTGGCTGTTCAACCTTCTTGATGTGGGCATCTCTCGTCCTTCCCATTTTTCCACAGCTCTAATTATTCAACGGCATGGTTCCATTGTGTCCGTCACATTTTTCTGAGTCAAGTCATGTAATTTTCTTATTTTATTTGAGTCATATCATTGTAATTTTTCTTTTATTTGAGTCATGTACCTAGGTTAATGAGTCATTTACCTAAAATGTTTGTCATTAGGTTGATTAGGCTAGCTAATGGGCCCAATCCATTGGGATAGGCCCATGGGCGCCCCCTACCCCTTGGTTATTTGTCATTGTGTCTAGAGTCAGGGACTTTTTGTAAAATGTGGGTTGCCTATATATAGGACCCCCATCTCCCCATTTGAAGTTAATCAGTCAATTAATGAAATCTGAGAATTTAGTCCAACCTAATTGTTCTTGTGGTGAGAAGCCATTAGAGTGGAGTGAGAAGCTCCCCTCCCCTATCTCTCTCCTCTCTCTCTCTCTCTCTCTCCAAGAAGAGGAGGGCGCCCCCCCACTCTCTCTCCTCCCCTCCCTCTCTCTCCTCCACATCATCAACCCTCTCTCTCCCCCTCAATATTCATCCCCCCAACTACCCCAACCCTAGTCCCAAGAGAACCTCCACCAATCCATACTCCACCACCCAACCACCAACTACCCAATCCCCTTCCCTAGCCACCCTCTCATCTCCCAAGGGAGAATTCCCCACTCCGCAAGCACCCCTTCCCTTCCCCAACACAACCCCTCTCATCCCCAAGACAAAAAAATTAATCCCACCCTTAAACCCATTTTCAAATATCCTTTCCCTCTCACCCACCATCCCAAATTCGCAGCTCCTCTCTCACCCACTGTAAACACCTCATTCCAGCCCCCATTCTCCCCTTCCCAAAACTTGGAACACCCCCTCCCAGACCCCCTCACATCTAGAGGTTGCCCCCATACACATCCACCTCATTTCCCCTCCCATATACCCCATTTCCCCCCATCATTTTCAACCTGCAGTTCTCATCTCGGAGGAAGCAGAGAAGCTGCGGATTGCAGAGGCTGTCCCATCATCTCCTCGATGAACCCGGTGGCAAGTTCTATATTGCTGGAAATATCGTCAAGTCGGCTTCGCAAACGTGGTGGTCTCATCCCTGTCCGAGTTCGTAGCTGCCCGGAGGAGCCAACTTCGCCAGACTGCACTTCTTCATCCTGATAGTCAACCTGAAGCAACATTCAGAGACTGCCACGGTCATCCTCTTGAGTAACTGGAGGCGGTACTTGGCTGGGAGCTTCTACAACGAGCCTACTTCGAGGAACAAGAAGCGGAACCCCGTTCGGCATCCGGAGCTAAGATTTATCAATTTTCTCCTCCAAGTGCGCAGTTCTGTCTCCTCTGGAACAGAACCGACCCCTATCCACTATTTAAGCTCTCCCCGTCGTCTCCGACATTTTCTGGCATCCCCATTGATCTTGTTTCAAAGAGGACTCAACACTCTGGAGCACCCGTAGTGTCTTCATCTTCCAGCTGCAGTGGTGCTGCGACAGTCAGAACCAGAACTCAAGGTACCTGTTCGCGCCTCTGCCCCGTCCAGCACAGTCAACAAGGAAATTCCATAAAATTTGGATGTCTTCCAGGGTCACCTATGAAGATTCTCCAGCTGGTCTCATTGCCAACAAAATTCGGGAGTGGCTTCAGCGGCGTCAACTTCAACTGTCTGCCCCAGGTTCCTGAGAACGGGCAGAGTCGGTAACCTCCATCGTTTAGCTTCTATTTTAGTCTTTCCCCTCCCCGCCTGGCCGGCTGAGCGCCCCTCCCTGCGTGGAGGTATATTTTGGTTGTAATCCAATTCCCCACCCCTAGTCCAACCCCCTTGCAAGGGGCGTAGTGCATGTAATTTGATTTAATTAGGTTGAAGCTTCATCGGTGCGGCGTGCGGGTGCATACCCACGCCTCCCCGCTCGCCATCGTCTCCGACCGGGATCGGCGTCTTCACGCTGATCAAGTGAGCTTCTGGCCCCCCCTCCCTTTGCTGGTTAATCTTGCTTAATTAGTATTGCTTCTTAACTCCGTCGGACGGTGAGTGAGCGCCCGTTCCGAATTTGCTTATATTTGAGTGGCTACCGCGGGTGAGTTGTGAGAGTGACCCTTCAACCCATGCCTTCGGCGTGCTGACCGCCCGTGAATTTGGGCAACCCCTGGCCCTTAGTGGTCCTCCCCAAGCCAGCCATATCCTTGGAAACCTCCGGTCCAACCTCGGACCCTCACCCCATTGCCGGTCCACCTACGGACCCGAGTGTGCCAAACGCGAGGGAGTCCGCTTGTGTGACATTGCCAAGTCATTGTGTTGCTTGCAATTTAGGTCCTAGTTTGTGTCACATCAAATTGGTATCAGAACAAGTCATTGACTTGTCTCTACAAGTCAAGTCCTAGGGCACGCTTGCATTGGAGTCATCATCAATACGACCCTTGCATTTATCCTCCGATCATCATGGCCACTTCCTACTTAACCTACTCGCCACCCATGGACTACATTCTAGATGACGATATTACCTTTGACGGATCATGTTCTAGTGATTATGTTAGGTGGGAGGCTACCATGGAAAGGTACTTTGAAAAGACTTGGGTATATGGACCCGCGAGAGTCCGCAAGGCCAAGGGACAATTTTGGGGTCAAGCCAAGAGTAAGTGGGAACACATAGAGGGATTAAGAAGGGTTAGGAGGCAAGAGCCAATTTCTTCATGGGATGATATGAAGGAGGAACTTAGGAAGATCTACATCCCCAATTATTCCCACCCCTCCTACTCAAACACCCCTAGCCCGTGGAGCACTACCACTTCTCCATCCCCACCCGGCCAACTTGAGACCACCTTTAGGCCTCCTCCCCCACCACTCCCAACAAATTCCCTCTCAACCATCACCACTACACTTTGCCACCAAATCCTATCCCTTAAGACCCAACTAATCCAAGCATCCACCTCCCCACCTAACCCCATGAGGATCCCCACATCCCAACCAAAACCCCCTTCCACAAACCTCACTATCCAAATCCAATTGGCCCCCACTTCCACCCCTCCACAACCGACCGATCCCAAGGGGAAGAGACCCCTAACCGACCCGGTTTCCCCAATAAGGACCACCACTCACCCCATTCTCACCATTCAAACCCACGTGGACCCCGTGTCCACCCCTCCACCTAGGCCCACGACGACAACCATCCCCCAACCTACAATTCCTCACAAAACCCATACTCCACAAGCCCCCTTGGTCCCCACCACTACCCCTCCATCTTCCCCTATAAGGGACACTCCCCCCAAGACCGACCAACCCAAGTCACCCCAACCAACCCATCTCCCACTCCCTCCCCCAAAACTCCCATGTCCTAGGTCTCCACTACTTCCCTTACCAATCCCAACCCGAGTCCAACCTTGCCCACCACCCCGGGTGCGCCATGCACCAACCATCATCACCCTGCCACCAAAAGACCCTCTAACCTCCTTGGAGGAGGAACCCATACCCAACCCCATAGTGGTGAACACTCCGAATCCTATCCCCACCATGGAGACCACCCATGTCCAAGTGGAAGAAGAAACCTCACATGGTGGCCTTTTCCTTACACCACCCTCTCTAGTTGGGGCCGAGCTCATCTTAGGAGAATCCCTTATTAGTTGGCTAAAGGAGAGCCCAATAAGAGAGATCACAGCCCACGATTTCCCTCCCATGAAGCAAAACCTTTCCATAGTGCCCTTCTTCTCCTATCATACCACCATCCAATCATCTTACCAAGTGAAAACCTTAGGGGACCTTCTCAAGGGCTTAGCATGGCAATTAGAGTTGACCAGCATGTTGACCCCAATGGTCGAACAACCTAGGAGCCTTAACCTCCTACACATATGCATCGGGTCGATCACCTCGGTATACACCATTGGTTGCTACACTAGTGACCTCCTTCTATTCCTCCCCACACCCGATGAGCCCAACCTTCTCCTCAATTTGGAGCTTCTTATATCGGGTAGAAAGCCAAACCCTCCCCTCATGTCCGACCCACCCATCAAGAACTTCGGCCCAATTATTTCATTAGAGGAGGATGACCCACCACCATTTGGGGATCTTGAGGACATGGAGCTCCTCCCCCTTGGTAATCCATTTTATGATCCCTATGATCCATTCCAATGGGAGTCAAGGAACCTGTGTGACCCAACCACCTTATCCACCACTCACCTTTCCCTACCCTAACCCACCATGTTTGATCCAATCCACCCCATCCTAGACTCGGGTTACACCATGGGAACCATGACTATGGGCGATATACACCTAGGGATCGGGGAAATGCCCCACTTCATGATATCCACCTTCTTAGACCCCTTTGACCCATTCCAATGGAAGTTCAAAAGTCCACACATAGGAAACATCTTTGGCACAAAAATGCATGAGTCTTGGCTTACAAAACTACTTGGCATGATTTATAAGTCGGGTACATTCATTCATCTCACCCACATGTCAAGTAGGAAATATGAGTGGTCTATATTCGGATGTAATGGTCCACCTTCATTCATCATGGGTTATAAACATGTCAAAGGCATCTACGGATATCCGGGTCCCCTGATATTTACCACCACTATGCATGACAGATTCACCTACGGGTGCCCCGGCCCTCCTAGGTCCATCAAGGTTTACATAGCCGCATTGCATGATAGGTCCACTTATGGTTGCCCCGGTCCCCCTTTGCATACCACACACTTCCCACCCACACCGCACCATAGCTCTTGGCATACTCATTCAAGCAAGCATCTAGCAACGGGCAGTGAGGTTCATAATGAGCGGGCAAAAACTCACGAGTGCCACTTTGGATTCCTAGTAGGCAACCTTACGATGGTGGCTTTAGAATGGCTCTACCTTAGGGTCACCTCCAAATCGAGGGCACGAGGACTTGGACCTTCCATGTTCCGAGTGGCTTGGTTTTATCGATGGGATTTTGGGATATACCCCACTTTTCACGTGACGGATCTAGCACCCTCTAAGGACACCGCGGTGGATCCCAGTGAGCACCTTGAGCCTACCCCCACCTTTGTGAGTGACACCCTCGGAGAGTCTCCTTATATCAGCTTGAGAGTCCGACATGTGCACACGGAGGCAATACTAGACAAGTAGGGCACCATCGCCAGCAAGAGGGTGTGCCCTAGCCACCTAGAGAAGATGAAGAGGACTCCCCCGGCTAAGGATGCGAGGTTGAGTTTGGAGGTTGTGGCTCGCCCAGAGCTGCATTGGAGGACCTCTTCCCCAGCGGACCCATACTCGACGGAGTCGAGTTCTTCGCACCCCGGGGGTATGATGGGGGCATCTCTCGTCCTTCCCATTTTTCCACAGCTCTGATTGTTCAACGACATGGTTCCATTGTGTCCGTCACACCGAGTCGAATCATGTAATTTTCTTATTTTATTTGAGTCATATCATTGTAATTTTCCTTTTATTTGAGTCATGTACCTAGGTTAATGAGTCATTTACCTAAAATATTTGTCATTAGGTTGATTAGGTTAGCTAATGGGCCCAATCCGTTGGGATAGGCCCATGGGCGCCCCCTACCCCATGGTTATTTGTCATTATGTCTAGAGTCAGGGACTTTTTGTAAAATGTGGGTTGCCTATATATAGGACCCCCATCTCCCCATTTGAAGTTAATCAATCAATGAATGAAATCTGAGAATTTAGTCCAACCTAATTGTTCTTGTGGTCAGAAGCCATTAGAGTGGAGTGAGAAGCTCCCCTCCCCTATCTCTCTCTCTCTCTCTCTCTCTCTCTCACTCTCTCTCTCTCCAAGAAGAAGAGGGTGCCCCCCTCTCTCTCTCCTCCCCTCCTTCTCTCTCTTCCACATCATCAACCCTCTCTCTCCCCCTCATTATTCATCTCCCCAACTACCCCAACCCTCATTACTCCACCCCTAGTCCCAAGAGAACCTCCACCAATCCATACTCCACCACCCAACCACCAACTACCCAATCCCCTTCCCTAAGCACCCTCTCATCTCCCAAGGGAGAATTCTCCACTCCCCAAACACCTCTTCCCTTCCCCAACACAACCCCTCCCATCCCCAAGACAAAAAAATTAATCCCACCCTTAAACCCATTTTCAAATATCCTTTCCCTCTCACCCACCATCCCAAATTCGCAGCTCCTCTCTCACCCACTGTAAACACCTCATTCCAGCCCCCATTCTCCCCTTCCCAAACCTTGGAACACCCCCTCCCAGACCCCCTCACATCTAGAGGTTGCCCCCATACACATCCACCTCATTTCCCCTCCCATATACCCCATTTCCCCCCATCATCTTCAACCTGCAGTTCTCAGTTCGGAGGAAGCAGAGAAGCTGCGGATTGTAGAGGTTGTCCCATCATCACCTCGATGAACCTAGTGCCAAGTTCTATATTGATGGAAAGATCGTCAAGTCAGCTTCGCAACCGTGGTGGTCTCGTCCCTGTCCGAGTTCGTAGCTGCCCGGAGGAGCCATCTTCGCCAGACTGCACTTCTTCCTCCTGACAGTCAACCTGAAGCAACGTTCAGAGACTGCCACGGCCATCCTCTTGCGGATCTGGAGGCGGGACTTGGCTGGGAGCTTCTACAACGAGCTTACTTCAAGGAACAAGAAGCGGAACTCCGTTCGGCATCCGGAGCTAAGATTTATCGATTTTCTCCTCCAGGTGCGCAGTTCTGTCTCCTCTGGAACAGAACCGACCCCTGTCCACTATTTGAGCTCTCCCTGTCTTCTCCGACATCCTATGGTGTCCCCGTTGATCTTGTTTTGAAGAGGACTCAACAACGGTTCCAATGACTTTGACCACGCCTGATTCCGAGCTCTGGAGCACCCGTAGTGTCTTCGTCTTCCAGCTGCAGTGGTGCTGCGACAGTCAGAACCAGAACTCAGGGTACCTGTTCGCGCCTCTGCCCCGACCAGCACAGTCCACGAGGAAATTCCACAAAAATTGGACGTCTTTCAGGGTCACCTAAGAAGATTCTCCAGCTGGTCTCATTGCCAAAAAAATTTGGGAGTGGCTTCAGCGGTGTCAACTTCAACTGTCTATCCCTGGTTCCTGAGAACGGGCAGAGTCGGTAACCTCCATCGTTTAGCTTCTATTTTAGTCTTTCCCCTCCCCGCCTGGCCGGCTGAGTGCCCCTCCCTACGTGGAGGTATATTTTGGTTGTAATCCAATTCTCCACCCCTAGTCCAACCCCCTTGCAAGGGGCGTAGTGCGTGTAATTTGATTTAATCAGGTTGAAGCTTCATCGGCGCGGCGTGCGGGTACATACCCACGCCTCCCCGCTCGCCATCGTCTCCGGCCGGGATCGGCATCTTCATGCTGATCAGGTGAGCTTCTGGCCCCCCCTCCCTTTGCTGGTTAATCTTGCTTAATTAGCATTGCTTCTTAACTCCGTCGGACAGTGAGTGAGCACCCGTTCCGAATTTGCTTATATTTGAGTGGCTATCGCGGGTGAGTTGTGAGAGTGACCCTTCAACCCATGCCTTCGGCATGCTGACCGCCCGTGAATTTGGGCAACCCCTGGCCCTTAGGGGTCCTCCCCAAGCCAGCCATATCCTTGGAAACCTCCGGTCCAACCTCGGACCCTCACCCCATTGCCGGTCCACCTACGGACCCAAGTGTGCCAAACGCGAGTGAGTCCGCTTGTGTGACATTGCCAAGTCATTGCGTTGCTTGCAATTTAGGTCCTAGTTTGTGTCACATCACTTCTTCATGAGAGTATGTCTTCAGTTTATCCTCTTTTGGTTCAGACATTCTGCTTTGCATTCTCCCAGTGTACAAAGTTTGTAGCTCCTCATCTGGTAAGAAGTAATCTGGGCCCTCTATTTTCAGAATAGCGGCCTGAACAACAGAGTGGGATAGCGTCTGATTGGTTCGGAGGTGATAAGGTGCAGTGAGTTCTCATTTGCTGCCCAGACTGCTTAGAGTGGTACACAACAGTTCTCTTTTGCTGGCCGAACAGATCTTCGTCAAGTACAAGACTATCTCCTTAAGGTTTGACCCCTTTTAGGATGGAGACCCTTTCTAAGTGATCTGCCATTGGTCCACCTGGAAAAGTAAGAATCTTTTCTGCCAACTGGTCTTCCAGATCTTGTACATTCATAGAAGGGGGCACTCTTTAATTAGAACAGAGTCTCCATAAGGATTAGGAGACAAAGGCTTAGACAGCTTAGATTGGTCCACCTAGCACTTAACATTCTCCTATGGAACTCTCTAGAAGAGCGTGCCGCTTCATCTTGGCTCACATGCCATTCTTTCGCTAAAGACAGATATCTGAATGGGTCAGACTTTTAAGTTTACCAGATACTGAGATTTTGGTCTTCAGACTGTTTGATGAAATGTCTGTTCAAAGTGCACAGACCTTATATGCAACATACTAATAAGCTTAGACCTGTATGAGCATAAGGCTAAAAGATGCATCGACCTTGATCACTGTTCAAACTAGAAGTGTACCGACCTTATAAAGTAATATGCAAATGTGCATCAACCTCATTTTGGATCACTACAAAAAGTGCATCGACCTTGTTTCACATGTGCTGCTATGTGCACCGACTTGGAAATCATACAGATCTTGTGCGTTGAAGTATGCACCGACCTTGAAGTCACATGTGCTCAGACTTTGTATGCCGAAGCAAAACCTGCACGGACCTTGCAATGACTATCATGATAAAGTGCACAGACTTTGAACACGGAGGCAAAACCTGCACCGACCTGGAGACTCATGTGCACAGACTTTGCAAGAAAGAGGAAAACATGCACCAACCTTATATTGTCAAATAGTGAATGTGCACAGACCTTATCTTGCCAGAAGGTAAACATGCACCGACCTTGGAGCTCATGTGTGCATAGTCTTTATGCGTTGAAGCAAAAACCTGCACCGACCTTGATATGCAGAATGCATGCATGTGCACCGACCTCACTTTGCAGCAATGAATATGTGCATCGACCTTGTTTTGTAGACAAACAGAATGTGCACCGACCTTCTATCGAAGGAACAGGAAAGTGCACTGACCTTATATGCAGACTGTCTAAATGTGCACCGACCTTAGTGATTGCTAGCCAGAAGTTGCACCGACCTTGGTCTTACGCCAGTAAATGTGCACCGACCTTTGCTTGGATGCTTGAAAGTAAAACTAGCATCGACCTTAGTTCTTAGCTTAGCAAACGTGCATCGACCTTCATTACTGTTCCTGGTCAAGGTGGCATCGACTTTGGAAAGTAGCATCGACCTTCAGTTGCTGGAGCGCTGAAGTGGCATCGACCTCAGTTGCTGTTGAGCGAACTAGCATCGGCCTTAGTTGCTGGAAAGCTATGGTAGCATCGACCTCAATTGCTGTAACTCAAAACTGGCATCGACCTTAGACGCTTGAAGGCTGAAGTAGCATCGATCTTACTTCATCTCTGACTAAGGTAGCATCGACCTTACTTCATCACTGACTAAAGTAGCATCGACCTTAGTGCCTATATGCATTGACCAAATCTGTGAACGAGCTGACTTCCAGTTTGATCAGTAGTGTTAACCTTCATTGACCAGCGTTGACCAACGTTGACTTTTCAAGGAATATTTCCACTTCTTCATGGGCCAATCAACACATTAGAAATGCCATTAGCAACAGTATTATCAACCATATGTATGACTCATAGTTCAAGCATCATTAAAATATATTTAGAGAATTAAACCATAGCCACAGGGGCACAATAGGACCCAGGACTAGATGTCGATCTTGGACATTGATGAAATTGGAACCCGGGCTGGAAACCCATCTCAGGTGCTGATAAAACTGGGACCTGAGGCCGAATCCCTGTCTCGGGTGTTGATAAAGCTGGGCCCCAGGACGAGACGCCTGTTTTGGGTGTTAACGATGCTGGAACTCGGGGCGGGAAGCCCGTCTCGGGTGTTGATGAAGCTGGATCCCGGGGCTAAAGGCCCATATAGGGTGTTGCTGGAATTGAGACCCAGGGCTGAAAGCCCTGTCTTGGGTGTTGAGGTGGCCACGTCCTGGGGCTTGGTGCCCGTGTTAGGGGTAGATGTGGCCGAATCCTTGGGCGTGATGCCACCACAGGCCGTTATCGGTGTTGCACCTGGTATCTAAGGCTGGAAGCTTGCGCTGAAAGTCGATGTGGCAGAGACCCGGGGTTTAGTACCCGTATCAGGTGTTGAGGTACCGAAGACCTGGATCTCGTTGTTCATGTTGGGAATCAACATCGCTGGGGACTCAAAGCTTGGTGCTTCAATGGGTCAAGGGTGACGTTGTACTGGAAACCGGAGGTTGGAGACCCATGTCGGGTGCTGGCGAAGCTGCAGACCCAGGGGTCCATGACCGCGCGGGTCGTTGTTGCTGGAGGAGCAAAGGGGCCAACTGCCTATATGGGCAGTCGCCGGACTGGGCTGCTCGTCAACCACAGCAATGGCGCCCGAGGATCAGGGCGAGCCGAAGGCCGAGGCAGAGTTGTCGAACACGATTGGCCTCGCCAGCCGTACGTGCCCGGCATGGAAAGCGATGCCAAATGGACTGTAGGTCATAATCGCCACCAGTTTGTTGTTGTTGTTGCTGCTACAGGTTGGTCGCTCGACGCTGACCTATCGCATGTTGCAGCCAGGACGAGGGCCCTCCTCTTCCTCTCCGATAAGAAAAGGTGAGGGCATTGCAGCGTATAGTTAGCAGGTGTGACTCTTCTTCGACAGCAAGAAGAAAGGTAGGAGACGTCTCACCGAGCGTGCCAATTTATTTCACTCGCGGGGAGTCACTTCTATTTTTCCCTCACGGTGGGGACGCACACTCGC
Organism: Amorphophallus konjac; assembly: GCA_022559845.1. Taxonomy (NCBI): domain Eukaryota; kingdom Viridiplantae; phylum Streptophyta; class Magnoliopsida; order Alismatales; family Araceae; genus Amorphophallus; species Amorphophallus konjac. The sequence continues at coordinate 145,117,059 of CM040119.1, forward strand.
CTTTTACGGAAGGTCGAGATAGGTTGACTTGGCACGCGAGAATTCTGGGGGTATTGAAAGGAGGGTGAAAAGAACGATAGGAACGCACAAGAAGGAATGGCATATGGTTAATCATTCTTGAAAACTGGGACAGGGATGGCTGGATGGAATGCGGGCGTGCCAGTCGATTTCTCGATGATCGCCGACAGAACCAAGTGTTTGACTAGGGATGTGCCACCAGGGCACGGCATGTAAGCACGAAGTGTTGTGCGCCACATGGAGAGAAGGAGGTTCCGCTGGTACGAGTGTAGGCAATTGTGGGAGCTCGAGTACTGGACGTCTTTCCCACTGATCACAAGCAATCAGTGTTTATTTTACATCAGGCGTAGCCCGAACACCTTTGTTTATACTGTCGAAGAGATGTCAGGGACCCTGGGAGCCGCGACGTCGGGAGGGCTTAGTCCGTGCAACAATGATAGGGCAACAGCAACACAGCAAGGATAACTAGGGGCGGAGAGACTGGTTCCAGCGAGGATGGGGATCCGTTCTCTGACTGGGCTACATAACTATATGCCATGGAAGGTATTTATATAGGGGCATGAGAGCCCGATTACAAACGCTTGCAAGCCACGGGACAATTCCATTATTTATGACGGCCCCGGGTCATTGGGTTATTGTACGGGTAGTTCCGCATTTGTACATAGTGTTCGTCAAAGAACCTGTGGCTCAGCAAGATGCCGCCTGAGGGGCGTCACAATGTATTCCCGATATGAGACAATGTCGAGGTCGGGGTAGTAGGGGTGCCGTGGGCACCGTTGTGCTGGAGCAGTTGGGCGTCGCCAAGGCCGCGGCGATCGAATGGCACGGGCACCACTTGTGACTGGAGCGGTAGGGCACTTTTGAGATTGGGGCTGCACTGTTGCGACTGGAGTGGCAGAGCAGCGTTAGTATCGCCCTGACTGGAGCGACCAAAAGCTGTTGAGCTTGGAATTGCCGGGTGTCGTGGGCACCGTTACGACTGGAGCCGTTAAGGCCATAGGCATCGCTTTGACTGGAGCAGTTGGGTGTCGTTGGCATGGTAATGACTTGGAGCAATTGGGTGCCCTAAGCACCGTTGTGATTGGGGCGACTAGGTGCCGTTGAACCAGGGAGAGTTGGGTGCCCCGGATATCGTCGCTAGAACGACCAGGTGCCATGAACACCGCTGAGATGGGAGAGCCTGAGCACCACTGGGGCTAAAGTAGCTGGGCATCACGGGGATTGGGCAGTCGGGTGTCGTGGGCACCGTTGTAGCTAGGCGGTTGGGTGCCGTAGGCACCGTAGTGACCGGAGTAGCTGGGCGGTCAGGTGCCACGGGGCACCATTGAGATCGGAGTGGCTGGGCGGTCGAGCGCAGGGGGGGGCACCGTTGTGACTGGAGTAGCTGAGGGAAATGGGCGTCGGGAGACCCTGATGGATAGGTGCAGCTGAGACTGGCAATTGGGTGCCGAGGGCACCATTGTGGCTGGAGCAACTGGGCAATCGGGTGTCGAGAGCACCGTTATGACTGGAGTGGTTGGGCAGTCGGGTGACGAGGGGACCATTGCGACTGAAGTTGTTGAGCGTCGTTAGGGCTACAATTGCCCGGTGTCATCTGGACTCGGCAGTCGGGTACCGGGGGCACCATTGTGACACGAGTGGTTGAGCGTCGTGAGACGCTGGCGATCGGGCATGTTTGAGACTAGCAGTCAGGTGTCGAGGGCACCGTTGTGACTGAAGTGGGTGAGAGATCAGGTGCCCCGGACCCCGATGTGACTGGGTGATGTGACACCACCTTGGGGTGATAGTCAAAAGACCGAAGACCCCTCGGACCTAGCAAGAAAGCAATACAACGGACCGGCAATTTCACTCAAGCGGACTCACCCGCGTAGTGCGCACCCGGGTCCGTAGGTGGACTGGCGATGGAGATGAGGGTCCGAGGTTGGATCTTGAGATTCCAGGGGGTTGGCTAGCTTAAGACTGAACCCCCAAGGGTCCCGGGATGCACACTCTCACAGGCGGCCAGCACGCCGAGGGCGTGGGATATAATGGCTCTCTCGCAACTCGCTCGCGGTAGTCACTCAATTATAAGCAACTTCGGGATCGGGCACTCTCTCACCACTGACAGCACTAAGATGTAATACTAATTAAGCAAAGGAAACCAGCAAACAGAAGTGTTCAGTAGCTCACCTGATCGGCGTGAAAACGCTGATCCCGGTCGAAGACGAGGCGAGCGGGGAAGCATGGGTATTTCCCGCACGCTGCGTTGATGAAGCTTGGGTCACCAATCTACTAATACATGCACTACGCCCCTTGCAAGGGGGTTGGAATAGGGGTGGGGAAGTCAATTTTACATCCAAACACTACCTCCCACAGGGAGGGGTGGTAAGCCGGCCAGGCGGGGAGGGGAAAAACTAGCTTAGAATATTAAGACAAGAAATTCGCCGAATCTGTCCACTCTCAGGAACAAGGGATAGATTGTCACTGTCGGCACCGCTACGGACTCCCCCGAACTCCGATTGTGACAAAACCAATGGCAAAACCTTCATAGTTGACCAAGGAGGACGTCCAATTTTTGGGGGAATTTCTGAATGACGCCGTTCATCTGGGTAGAGGCGCAAATAGGGTCTCTGTTTGCTTGTTCTGGTAGCTTCTGCACCTCTGTAGTAGGAAGATGAGGCCACCACGGACGCTCCCGAGCTCTGATTCAGGCATGGCCAGAGTTGTTAGATTCGTGGTTGAGTCTTCTTCGATTAGAGACCACCGGTGATGCCGGAGGAGGTCGGAGCAGATGGCAAGAACTTGAACAGTTCTGGGGTATCAAACTGATTCCAGAGGAAACTGATCAGCGCACCAGAGGGAGAAAATTTGGAACTCACAGGTTCGGATGCCGAACGGAGTGTCGCTTCTTCGAGGTGGCAGGAGACTTGTAGTAGAAGACCACAGCCAAGCCCCGCTTAAAGAACTTCAGGGGAATGGCCGTGGGAGCCTCTGTAATCTGCTTCTGGATGACTATTAAGAGGAAGATGCGCAGTCCGGTGATGTCGGCTCTCTTGGGCAGCCACGAACTCAGACTGGGACAAGACCACCATCGTTGCAAAGAGGACTGAGAGAAGCTTCCAATGGTATATGGTACGCCCTCTGGAGCTTTTTGGTGTGGTCGTGGCAGCCTTAGAAAGTCGCTGGTATTCTGCTGCCTGTGAGCTGGGAATAGGCTAATGGTGTAGGGTTGTGTGTATGAGGGTGGGATGGCCAAGGGAAGCAAGGGGGAAATGGGGAGGGCGAACAGGGTAGGAAGGGGGTGTTGGGGAGGGGTGAGGGGCAGCCAGCAAGGGAGGGAAATTCAAAATTTTGGCCTTGGGTGAATGTGGACGTCGAAAAATGTCAATGATGATCATACGGCATGCACGTCTCGACACTCGAGAGCAAGTCGAAGATGGAAATGCTGAATAAACCTCATGCCTCACCCGATCAGGATGAGAACTCGCTTGGTGGTTCGCTACCCATTAAGGAAGCCCCCCAGGCGGAAGATATGGCTACAACTCTCTAACCGGCCATGCTGAGAGCATAATTAGAGAAAAGTCGGGAACTCCGGCACAGTCTCGGCATGCACCGAAAGTCATGCAAAGTCTGGGATCGAGCCCCAGGGGCTACGAATGGAATATTACGGAGGCCATACATTGCAACTAGAGCATTCCGGGAATGCCAACATTCATACAAATGGCCGCGACTCCGAGAAGAATCCATTTGGTGCTTAAAACGGCGCGGCCTAAACCGGCGCGCCCCTCTTCATTGCCTTAATATGGTGCCCCCAAAATCGGCACGCCTCATCTCCCATTTGCACCCTTGCTTTCGTTAAAACGGCGCGCTCCCTTTGCTTCAGTTAAAACGGCGCGGCACCTTTGTATGTTGTTAATCCGGCGTGCACAACACCGTGCCGGTTTAACCTCAAATGCCACCCCCTTGCAATGCTTACACGGCGTGGCCCCCTTGCAAAGCTTTAATCCGGCGCGCTCCCCGCCGCGCCGGTTTAACCCCATGCCATCCCATCTACACTCCGACACTCTGTTTCACGCCATTCTGAGCACACAGAGAACATTCAATGCCACGAGTCGTGTCTCCTCCTTCGTTCAACAGCAAAACGGCAGTGATAGCAGTAGCATGCATCGACGGTGGCAGCAGCAACAGAAGATCTCCCAGCAAATCCGTAACCGTGCTGTCCTCGGACGAACGACATTATACGACACGAATCACCGGATGGCAGTGACATGCCAACCCTGTTCGTCTGGCAGACGAACACAGTGGCGGGAACTTTCTTCCGTTCGAGAAAAGAGAAGGCAACCCACTATATATATACTCTACAGGCTTGATTTCAACCGGCCTGGAGACTCCTCCCCCGGCTGGCCATTTTAAAAGGAGAAGGGGGTGCTCTCGACTGTGTGCAGTGAAGAGAAGAAGAAAAAGGGAGAAGAAGCTCGGTCCACCCACGCTGGCAAGGTGAAGAGAAAGAGAGAGGGTGTGAGTGTGAGAGGTGAGTCGAGGGGGGGTCTGTGTTCCTTTTTTTCCTCGTCAGTATCTTCTTCCGCCCCCTTTGCAATGTATTCCACTCCCATCCCGGGGTGAACTCTCCTTGTGTCAACTTCTTCCCCATTTGTGAGGATGAATAAAAGAAAAGGGCCCTTTTGCAAGCTCAGTGTTTCTCCGTTCCGATCCATGCCGCCCTTCTCCCCTCTCTAATCCTCCAGGGCCCTTCGAGGCTTGCTTGTCCATAGCATGTCCCTCAAGGGAACCCGCCTACGGATGAACATTCATTGCCCTTGTGGCAAACATTCGCCCCGCCCCGAAGATCATCACCCGTGAGTCGTGGTCGATCTCACAGGCTGGCCCTCGAGCGTTCCACACTCACACCTGGGCTAACGGACCGCCGTGAGGCCGTTCCGCATTTTGAGAGTTTACCTGGGAGTAATCCGTGTGGTGGCTTTCGCTACTCTCTAGCAAGTCTCGGTCCGGGGGAGGTGCTGCCCAATTCTTGCCAGGGCCAAGAATGCTCAAGAACAAATGAAGAAGATACCCTCCAGAGAACAAACAGAACACACAGTTAACCCTCTACGAATTAACCACTTGAAGTCTTTACACAATAAACTCCTCTGAACAAAACACGTAAACCTCATGCTATTTCCCCTTAATAAACAACTAAAATGATTAAACCCCCTCTTCACCAACTTAATCCACCAAATGAATGAACAAACGGATCATTAAACCAACCTGCAGATGAAAGAAAAGAAAAACATAGTCAATCCCCGTGAACTAAACCATCCGGAGAGTTTATCCCGGTGCGGGCTAATCCGGCGCGATCACTGTTCCCCCGCGCCGGTTTAACCCTCCTCTCAAAACACTATCCTCCCTCTTTGAACCCAATTCCGGCGCGCCCCCCATGTTCACCCCAATTCCGACGCGCCCCCGCTCACTTCCCAATTCCCGCGCGCTCCCTTGCAAGCATACTAATCTGGCGCGCCTCTTGTGACCCCCCCTAATCTGGCGCACTCCCTTGAAGATCCTAATTCGGCGCGCTCCTCCTCCTTGGCATCTACCCGGCGCGCCCATCTCCATGTTGTTGCATTAAAATGGCGTGGCCCCTATAGTCTTCTTAACACGGCGCGCCCCTTGCCCATTCTTAATACGGCGCCCTCCTTGAGGTTCCATACCCGGCGCGCTCCCTTGCCATCCTAATCTGGTATGTAGAAAGAACCCCGCGACCTGACCGCGCAGGTCGATCCGCGTGTGAGGGCGCACGATGGTGAGTTCGGGTTTTATACTTAATAAACCTCTCTCCCGGATTGGGTGCAAAGAGAAAATCAATGATGCCTTGTGGTATCGGACATGGGTCTCGGAACTCCCGATATGGCCATAGTCTGAACACATCTCGGGCCAATAGTTTGCTAACTCAACCCGCTTCTCCCGGGATCCAATCCCGCAACCCTACATTAGACTTGCCGTACCTACGACAGATATCCGTATGGCTTTATCATCGTCTTCGATGCTTCAAATGTGGACTCTCGTCCGAACAATGAATGGTCCGTTAGTGACCGACATATATGATCTAGTCCCTCACTTGCATTAAATTTGCCGCACTCACGGCAGACATTTGTACGGTTTGTCACAGTCTCTTACGCTACAAACACGGACCTTTGTCCGAACATAAAGTGGTCCATGAGTGACCGACAAAATCTGAATGGAACGAGAAGGCTCTCGTCATCCCCAGACCCTTTGCATGGGAATATCAATAAGGCCTCCGTGGGCCATGCTTAGACCTCGGGTCCACCCCGATCATGGTCATTGCCTGACCCATATCCTCGGCCTATAGCCCGCTCCCTTTGAACGCATACTGGTTCTGGGATCTGATCCTGGGACATCCTTCCGTTGCCCCTTGGCACCGGAAATACTGACGATGCCCACGCGAGCCTGGCTTCGACCGCGGGGGGCCCACCGCAGCATAGTCGCAGCTTGATCTTGCACCGAGCCGACAAACTTATCAGTTTCCGACTGTTCTAACCGGGGTTTAACTGAACGTTTCCCGTCCCTTTGAATAATAAATTCATCGTATCCCGATGTACATATGTTCCGGTCTTCCCGCGACGATTACGTTATTCTCAAGCCGGACATTCTTCCGAACATTAAATGGTCAACCCATGACCGACATGAGCTCAGATGCTTTCTTCACACCCTCGTGCGAGGACTTCAGCGTTTCTTAATAAGTTTTTTTATGCAATTACTTTCCTGGCCATGAGGCCCCTTTTTCTGACGATTAATCAAGGGTGTTCCTCTCTCCGAGGGGATGTAAATGACGCCGTGACCTTTATGGCGCGGCGGGTTCTAGTCCTGACACGAACTACACAATCGTCTGATTAGTCAGATCGAGCGCACAATAAACCATCACTTTGTGACTGGCACGTCCACGCACTTAATAAACGAATAAACCCACCGAATAAACAGACTTAAAGAAACAAACAAATGAGCGCGTCGAAAAGTGCGTCCACAGTGAAGCCCCTACAGCCTTGGGGATGTGGAGAGGTGCTTGGGGAAGGGAAGAGAGTAGTTGGTGGTTGGAGGGTGGAGCAAGGATTGGAGGATTCCACCTTGGGGTTGGGGAGGGAGTTGAATGAGTGTATGGGGAAGGGGGAGGGGTCTTAATGAGAGGTGAATGGGGAGGAGAGAGAGAAATTTGGAAATTTAGGGGTGGGGGAAGAGAGAGAGAGAGGGGTGACCCCCTTAGAGAGAGAGAGAGATATGAGAGAGATATTTCAAGAGAGAGAGGGGAGATAAAATTCCAAGACAATTTCTAATTTTATTGATCATCAGAGGTTACAAATGAGAGAGGGGAGGGGGGTATTTATAGGCACATGACTTTTCACATGACCATACTGACCCTGACTAAACAACTAATGACCAAAGCAGTCCAAGGGAGGGCGCCCCTAGGCCTAGCCCACTGAATTGGGCCCATTAACCAACCTAATCAACCTAATGACATTCAACTTAGGTAAATGACTTTCAAACCTAGGTACCGGACTCAAATAAAAGAAAAATTACATAGTTTATGACTCAAATAAAATATAAAAGTTACATGACTAGACTCATAAACACATGACGAACACAATGGCACATGCCGACTAACAATCTGGGCCTCGAAAAAATGCGGAGGGGCAAGGGATGCCCCCATCATACCCCCGGGGTGGGGAAAACTCGACCCCGTCGAGTATGGGTCCACCGAGGAAGTAGTACACCAAATGCAGTTCCGAGCGAGCCATGATATTCAAACTCAACTCCGCGTCCCTAGTCGGGGGACGGCTCTTCAGCCTCTCGAGGTAGTTCGGGCACACCCTCTTGCGTACCCTGCTTGCTTTGTATTGCCTCCGTGTGCTCTCGTCGGGCTCTCAAGCTGATTGGTGGAGACTCTTCGAAGGTGTCACTCTCAAAGGTAGGTAGAGGCTTGAGGCACTCACTAGGATCCACCGCAGTGCCCGTATAGGGTGTCGGGTCCACCACGTGAGAAGTGGGGTATATCCCATAACCCGTCGGTAAGTCCAACCCGTAAGCCGGGTTGCCAAAGCCACTCGGAACTTGGCAAGGTCCAAGTCCTCGTGCCCTCAAATTGGAGGTGACTCTTGGGTAGAGCCACTCCAAAGTCATCATCGCCCAGTTGCCAACTTGGAAATCAAAGTGGCGTTCGCGAGCTTTTGTCCGCTTCTTGTGATTCTCACCGCTTGTTGCTTGTTGCTTGCTTAAATACTCATGCCAAGTACTACGATGCGGTGTGAGTGGGAAATACATGCTATGCAAAGGGGGGCCAGGATAACCATATTTAGACCAATCATGCAGAGATGCCATGGAGACTTTGAAGGGTGTGGGAGGGTCGGGGCATCCATAGGTGTCCCTCTCATGCGTGGGTGTGATGAGTGCTGGAGGACCTGGACATCCATGAATGCTCCTAACATGCTTAAGACTCATGATGAATGAAGGTGGACCATTACATCCGAATATGGACCACTCATGTTTCCTACTTGACATGTGGGTGATATGAATGAATGTACCCGACTTATGAATCATGCCAAGTGGTTCGAGCTGCCAAGACATATGTTTTCCTAACCTGAAAATGACTTTGATGTGTTGGGGTATGGTTTGGCATTGGAGTTTCCATTCAAAAGGATCGAAGGGGTCAAGGAAGGTGGACATCATGGGGAGAGGCACCTCCTTGTTCCTTAGGTGTAGATCTTCCTTGGTCATAGCTACCTTTGTGTTGCCCGGGAGTTGGGAGAGGTGGGCTTGGTCCAACATGGTGAGTGAGGGTAGGAAGGAGTGGGTGATAAGTGATGTGGGCGGACCACATGGGTTCTTGGGTTCCCTTTGGCAGGGGTCAGAAGGATGAACATAAGTGTACCCGGGGGAAAGGAGCTCTAAAATCATCTCAACATCCTCAAGGTCCTCACAATATGGTGGTGGATCATCCTCCTCGAATGAAATGATTGGGCCGAAGTTTTTAGTGGGTGGGTTGGCCATGAGGGAATGGCTTGACTTTCTACCCGATATGAGGAACTCCAATTTGAGGATAAGGTCGGGCTCATCGGGTGTGGGGAGGAATAAAAGGAGGTCGCTAGTGTAGCAACCAACGGTGCAAATCGAGGTGATAGACCCGACACATAGGTGTAAGAGGTCAAGGCTCCTAGATTGGTTGGTCACCTTGGTCAACATGCTCGTGAACTTGATTTGCCATGCTAAGCCCTTAAGAAGATCCCCTAAGGTCTCCACTTGGTAGGATGATTGGATTGTGGTGTGATAGGAGGAGAAGGGTACTATGGGGAGGTCTAGCTCCATGGGAAGGTAGGCATGGGATGTGATGGGAGGGATCGGTCTCTTCTTTAGCCATCTAGCTAGGGGCCCATCTAAGATTATGGTGCCATTTATGAAGGTTTGTGGTTCTTGAGGTTCCGAAGTGTTTGGAGTGGTGAAGGCTTGAGGCTCTTCCTCATCATTGGTGTGAACTTGAGTTTTCTCATGGGTGGGGAGAGGGTCCATGCTAGCATCTACGCCTATGTGAGTGGGTGTGGCCTCCTTTCCCAAGGGAATGGGAAGGTCTTTTGGGGATGGGGTGATGATGGTTGGTGCATGGCGCACCCGGGGTGGTGGGTAAAGGGAGACTTGGGTTAGGATAGGGAGGGGAAGTAGTGGAGGCCTAAGACATGGTAGAGTTGGGGTCGGGAGTGGGAGATGGGTTGGGTGAGGAGGCTTAGTTTGGTTGGTCTTGGGAGGTGTGTCCCTTATGGGGGAAGATGGAAGATTGGAGGGTGGGACCATTTGGGCTTGAGTGTTGAGGGTTAGGTGGTGGGGTGTGGGGGAGGTGGCCGTGGTAGGATCGGTAGGGAGCGGTGGGGTTTGGGTCATTGGGGTGACCTTAGGCGGGCCGGGTGGAAGTGGAGGAGTGGTAGTGCTCCTCGGGCTATGACTACTCGGGTATGAGGGGGAGGGTTGGGGTGTGTAGACCTTTCTAAGCTCAATTTTCATTTCTTCCCAAGTGTTAATCGTGCTTGCCCACGGATCCTCCTTAAACCCTCAACCATTAGCCAATGAGTTTTGGCTTACTTTGAGAGGTGCATTTTGGCTAGTCTCACTTTCCTCTCTTCGGCCAAGGGGTACCAATCAAAGTATTGGCCCATCAAAAATTCCCAATCTAGATAGAGGCTTGGGTTGTTGGATCCCTCAAAGGCGGGGGTTTTGATTTTCAAAAGCTCCAAGAGGTGATCATCCGGATTTTTTCGGGGGTAACTCTCATCCATTCTTGGTGCAGGCCTACTTCCCTCAAGTTTATCAAGTTGGGCAGTGATATTATCAAGCCGCCCAAAAATGTTGGGCATGGCCTCCATGAGGGAGTTGATACAATTAACCTTATTGGCAGCGGGGCTTACAAGGAGTTTGGGATCCATTGGGAGAGGTGAAAGAGATGGGTGTGATTGGTATGAGGTAGACATAGGAATGGGAAAGTGATGATGCTCAGGGTGATGGATGCAAATGCCCTAGGACTTGACTTGTAGAGACAAGTCAATGACTTGCTCTGATACCACTTGATTGTTGGGTTCGGTGCTAGTATTCAGAGGGGGGGTGAATGAATATGGCCTATAAAAACTTTCACCCAATTAACATATTAGGCTCACTAACTATATAGAATGCTAACTAGACAGATTTATAAAATCTGGAAGACTAATTAGCAGATGCAGAATTAAACAAACAGATAGTGAGCACTCTAACAAGACAAGTTAGACGAACTATAGCTCAATTTGAATTTCGATTACTTAACAGATTAAGACACTCTAAGAGAGCTAATCAACTTTTCTGCTCAACCAGAAAGCCAACACTTAGTGCGCCCCTAATCAATCATCTACCGGAAGCAAACCACAAATATATCAAACCACTGCACAATGGGTTTTTAGGTGGTTCGGTCCAGCAGACCTACATCCACCCCACACTCAAACCGAGTGTGGCTTCCGCTGACTCACAGCTTGAACAGCTGGGCATCACAGCTTGCCTTACAACCGCAGGGCAACACAGCTTGCCGTCCGAGGAATCCTCCTCGCCCTGCTGAGCAACACAGCTTTTTGTCCAGTGGAATCCTCCACTGCAAACCGCTGGGCAATACAGCTTAGCCGTCCAGAGGCAACACCTCTGCAATCCGCTGTCTAACAGCTTGAAGAAGATGTAAAATAGAAAACTGAAAATGGAAATAAACAGCAATCTGAAAGCTGTAAACAATGAAGCACAATGTGGCTCTCAAAGAGCTGGATGGCCTGGATTTGATCCACGGTCCATCAAGAACAGATCTCCCTCGATCTCACTCTCTTTCTTCACTCTCTCTCTTTTTCTTTCTTCTCTGCTGCACTTCTCTTCTTCTCTCTATCTCTTTTTCTTTTCTTCTACTTGATCGTGGAAGCTCTCTCTCCTTTCCCTTTTTCTTCTCTCAGCTTCTGCTTTCTAGCTTCTTCTTCGATCTTTCTTCTCTTCTGCTGGATCGTGGAAGCTCTCTCTTCTTTTTCCCTTTCTCTTCTCTCAGCTTCTGCTCTCTGGCTTCGATCACGATCAGCCTCCATCTGAAGACGAAGGCTCCATTATATACTAGCATCAGCAGCAGCCAGGGCGCGTGTGGCTTCCACAGTTCCCGCCCTAAGAATTCGGACCACGTGGCAGCATCCAGCAAGCTGTCAGTACACGTGTCCTCATCTGGACACTATTCTTATCCTCAGATCACGTGCCCAGCACCAGTACGCTCAGCAACTGGAGTTGAGGTGGCGTCAACACACTTGCTCCAAAGGGTTGACGCAGCCTTCAGAGATCTTCAACCTTTTTAACTGCTGCGTCGACTCCATCAGCCTGCTGCGTTGACGCAGCGGTGATCCAGTGATCAAGTCTTCAGCAGATGGGTGTGCTGCGTCGACGCTCTCAATCAATGGCGTTAACGCATTGATGCGTTCCAGTGAGCAACCAACCCAACCTTTCTTAACTGTTGCGTCGACGCTGCTCCACTGCTACGTTGACGCATTGGAATATTTCTGACAAGGCCTCTGCTTCTTGAGTGGCTGAGTTGACGCAGCCTTTGCGTAGAGTTGACGCTGTGAAGAGTATCCGTGGATGCATCTTCACTGGTGCGTGGACGCCTTAAGCTCCAGCGTCGACCCTGTTCCCTTCAGCAACAAGAATGAAGTCATAAGGTCTAAGTATGTACATTGTATTGTATATACTTCGAAAGAAACAGTCCAATGTATATACTTCAAGAACTCTAGACAACGGACGCTGTACAGACTTCAGATGCTTTGAACGCTTGAGCGATGTATAGACTCTGAATCGATAAGGCAGGCTGTACAGACTATAAGAAGGTTGAACCACTATGTAGACTTGATGAAGATTGAGGCCGTTGTACAGACATGGGGTTCAGCTGAGGATGTATGGACTTTGACGAAGTGAAGCAGTGTACAGACTTTGAATCAAACCGATGTATAGACTTGAAAGAGCATGGAGTGTATAGACTTGGTGAAACAAGGTCCAGTGTATAGACTTGGTGGACTGACTCCAATGTACAGACTTGCACAAGCGAGCTACAGTGCCAATGTGTAGACTTCACGATGTACAGACTTTCCAAAGAGAACGTAACGCTGTACAGACTTGAGGATTTGAAAGTTGAAGGCACAAGACGATGTACAGACTCAGATTCTAGACCAGTGGCTGTACAGACTTTGAAAGATGCAGACTCTGTATAGACTTCAACTCAAACATGCATAATGTATAGACTTTGTGAAACGTGAATGCGATGTACACACTCACAGCGTTGACGCTGCAGACTTGACAATGCTCACAGCGTTGACGCTGCATGAGACGTAGGCTGTACAGATTTAGCCTAAGGCAATGCATGAACTGAGGTTGTATATACTTATCCAATGCAATGCACCATGAATGTATGGACTTACATGAGATGCTCATTATGTACACTTCAAGCCCAGTGTATAGACTCTCAGCCATGAACAAAGCGTGAAGCACACTAATGCAGGAATGTGTAGCCTTTACGAACAACATGCACCAGAGTGTATAGACTATATGAATTGACTCTGCATGAGACACTCAGATGGACAGTGTTTAGACTAATGCATGAAGCAAAGCAAGAGCTCTTTCAAAACAATTCCAATGCGTCAACGCATTGAGTCCACTGCGTCGACGCACTAGTTGACACATTTTATAGACAAGCTCTGGGATAGACCAGTGAGTTGACGCAATGATCCCATGTGTCAACGCATCATGCAATACTCATGCAAACTCATGCATTCAATGCTGTATATCAGACACAGTCCTATGCAATCATATCAGCAGCCATATTCAAAACACAATATCATAATGCACTGACTGTGTTGCAATCATCAAAACAAATCAGCATGCTATCATCAAAACACAATGCACATGCTTGTGCCTAAGGGGCACAACATTCTCCCCCTTTTTGATGATGGCAACACAATGTGACAGTTAGTCACACACAGAGTTTTCTCCCCCTTTGACATGATCAAAAAGAGAAAAAATAGTAAAAATAAGAGTGCAAAGTGCATTATGCATGCAAATTCCTCTAGAACATTCTCCCCCTGAATGTAAGACTCCCCTGAATTATTTCTCCCCCTAAATAATAGCTCCCCCTTTGAGAAGAAATATGAACAGATAAACAAGGAAGAGAAGGTAGGAGGGTCACTTGACAACAGCTGAATCTTAGGTTCAGAAAGGAAGCATGATTATAAACAACTGTTAAAGTATAAGAATCAGCAACATACAAATTTGACAAAAATTCAGGTTTAACAGTGATAAATCTAGAGTAAGACATTTGACCCCTGAACAAGAGTTTATAGATTCCATTTATAGCAATGAATCTAGGGCACATGGTATTAATAGATAAGTCAGAAATAATACCCTTTTATGATTAAACAAGGAAATTCAAGAGAGGCAACTTGAGCATGTATTGATAAAAAGCAATTTTCACTCATTGACTTTTGATTTTTCGAAAGGTTACAGTAGTTTGATTTTCACTTTTGAATTTTTCAGAACCTGAACTAAGTAAATAGATCAGTGGCATTTATGCTGTTGACATTAGGTGTACACCTTGATCAGAGACAGGTACCCCCAGTTACTAGGCATAAACTACTAGACCTATTTCAGATCAGAACCCACAAAGGATAGTCTTCACTTTTGACATTAAGGGTACACCTTGATTAGAGGCCAGTACCCTCAGTTACTTGGTGAGGACTCCCCCTATAGATTTGACCCTATGAACAGAGATATTCTGAATCACCTCATGACATGTGAATTCTTCTGCTTCTTTGAAGGAGTTCACAGTTTCTCAGTGCAATCAGCCATTGCTCTGTCACTGTGTTCAGTTCTTAACATTAATGATCTTATTTACTGCTGCCCTTAATTCTTTTAGAGTGATTGTTAAAAAAAAAATCAGTACACACTCTTATTAGCCTGTTCTAGACATATCCAGTTCAACACATTTAGACATTACAAAAACTTTTTCTATTTTAGCCATGAGACAAAGATTAAGAGCTATAAAGGTTTTCTTTTATCTCAAATTCTGAAGTGCATTCACTTAACTCTCCAATTTATAAAGATTAAACCTTTAGTTCCTTTCAATTTGTAAGAGTGATTCTTATAAGTGAACAATTGCAATAATCACAATTCAATGTACTAAACCAGATGCAAAGCTGTTGTTCTGTGAAAATGATGGGGAAAAGATAGCAATTAGCAATATGGTTCAGTGAGCAACTGATGTCAAAGAATATGAATCATTTGAATGAGAACACTGAGAAGTGAATAGGATTCAAAGAATTGAATAGAACTCTCAGCTCCCCCTGACATCATGATGCAAGAGATATGCTATGCAATATACTGTCCTACATGCAGACTATGACAATAGGCAAATGACAGTCATGCAAATCAGTCCTATATGCATTGATCAATTTCATTGATAGTCATGCATATGATGTATGCAGACACTAGACACATGCATTGACTGTATGCACTAACTGACCCATTCAAGCTCAGTCCAAGTATGTAATCAAGCATGCAATGCATTGACACAAGACACATGCATTGACTCTATACACTGAAGAACCATTCAAGCTCAGTACAAGGTATGCATCGACTCAAAAATGATTGAGCAGAACATCAAGCATCCTATGTTCATAGTGCAAAAACTAGCAAGAGAGAAGAGCATCAGATATGTGCAAAATTAAGCTCAATAGCTGAGTCTGGAATACAGACCGATCAGCTAATCAAGAAGAGACATTAGAATTCAAACAGACAGTTCAACAATTTCAGATAATGAAGTTTAAACATAGAGTTTTGGAACTGACCTGAAAAGTTCAATCATGGGGTTTTCATTCTTGAGTGCCATGGTTAACCCCTCTTATTCATTTCCAAGGCACACCTGGAACAACTGGATTATTTTGATCCTGCAGGAACCCAAGAAGTCTTGGGTCCTGAATTAACAGTGACATTCCTAGAAGGTATGGTAGCCAACTTCTGTGCATGAAGGTCATCAATTCTCATCACATGACAATCATTCATTGAATGACCTATCTGACCATAGTAGTGGCATGATGCAGCAGTTCTGAAATTTATTTTGTGCACATTCCTATGAGCAGGTGTTCTAAATGCATATGCATGGAAATTTTTGTTAACAGAATTGAAATTCTGTTTACCAAAACTAGTCTGGCTTTGGTATCCTGCCAGCCAACAGGTTACAGCCCTGTGACCTGGCTTTCCACAGTTAAAGCATGCAATATGCTGAACTTTTGAAACAAGAATATTTCCATGAGAAGTATTGTTTACAAGGAATTTATTGTAACCAAAACCATTTCTGTTTACAGGGAATTTAATAAATTCAGAGTTAGATTTCTTTCCCTGAGCATGCCAACAATTTTCAACCATGTGGCCCAATTTGCCACAAAGAAAACATTGAATTTTCCTTCCTTGACAAACATGATTTCTAACATGAAATTTTCTATCATGCATTTTCTTAGCAGAAATGTTATCATGTTTCATTAACCTGCATTCATGCATGATATGACCTTCTCTGTGACAGTAAAAACATTTTATTCTTCTCTTTTGATCATGAGAAAATTTCTTCATTTTAGAATTCCTAGCATGGATTCTATTAGATTTCAAATCATCATTTCTCATGACAAAACAATCAGCAATTTCATGACCAAATTTACCACAGTAGAAACATTTCACATTCTTCTTTTTAACATGCGGCAGTTTGGCCTGAGAAATCTCAGCATACATGTTCTTAATCTGTTTTGTTTCCTTTTTCTGAATTTTCTTTTGTTTCTCAATTTTTTGCTTTTCTCTCTGAATAGAAGGCATATTTGAAGAGGAAGCTGAAGTGCTAGCTAACTCAGAGCTACGCACAAATGTTGTATACATAGCACAGTCTGAACTTTTCACAAATGTAAGTTGTTCTTTTCCTTTAGCAAATTTTGACAGGGAGGTTTTTAGATCTATAATTTCAGAATTCAAATCAGCAGTATTAGCTTCAAAATCTGCAATCTCAGTTTCACAGGAAATAACTTGTTGATGCAAGGCATCATTTAGACTTTTGAGGGTGTTAATTTCCTGTTTCAATCTTTGTTCAGTGTCATTTTCAACAACCTTTCCTTTTTCAATGGTCAACCATCTTTCAGAGAAAATAGTATTCAGACCCATTAACCTGTTATTTTGATCTTTCAAGTGGACATTTTCTTCCTTTAGAGATTTGATTTGTTCCTTTTGAAAACTGTCATCAGAATCAAAATCATTAATCATGTCTTCGAGAATGGCACATGCCTTACAAGAATTATCTTCACTGATGAGTTTGTTTCTAAGATCTTCATTCTCAGATTTCAACTTGTTCAACTCATCTTTTTCTTTATTCATGTCAGATTTCAAGTTTTCATTTTTAGCTTTCAGACTTCTAACCTCATGCAACATTTCTTTTCTTATTTTTCTCTTTTCAGATTTCAGTCTATCATATTTATTCAATAAATGCTCATTTAATTCAATCATATTTTCCAGAGAAAAATTGTTAGTATCAGAGTTTACCTGTGATGAAGTGTCCTCCTCATAATCTTCGTCTTCTTCTGTTGCCATGAGACAATTCACTTTATCATGGGTTCTGCTGCTTGCTATCATTTCGACCACTTCGGAGGCACTGCAGCAATTAACTACACATCGAAACTTGTCAGTGTTTATAGCCCTTTGAGTTAGCTCCAGGGCCTTCTGATTATCAGAGAATTTTTGTCTGTCTGAAGTTTTCCATAAGGATTCATCCTTTGGAACTTCATAGGAACTGTGTGCAATGACTATCCACAGATCTGGATTAGTTTGCATCACATATTCTCTGAACTGATTAAACCAATTGTAGAACCCCGAACCTTCAAACTTCGGAGGACCAACAGTGAGTTTCATGCTTTAGACAGAATAAGAGTTCTAGGAAGAACACTAATTAAGCACAATGAATCAACTCAAATAACACCAAAAACAGATGAGCAAGGCAAAGCACAAGTCAATGAAGCAACACACGATTTCAAAAGACCCACTCTGAAATGCACCAAACACTAGCAGGATCCTCTGCATATTGTTAGATCTGATAGATCAGAGACCTGCTCTGATACCAATTGTTGGGTTCGGTGCTAGTATTCAGAGGGCGGGTGAATGAATATGGCCTATAAAAACTTTCACCCAATTAACATATTAGGCTCACTAACTATATAGAATGCTAACTAGACAGATTTATAAAATCTGGAAGACTAATTAGCAGATGCGGAATTAAACAAACAGATAGTGAGCACTCTAACAAGACAAGTTAGACGAACTATAGCTCAATTTGAATTTCGATTACTTAACAGATTAAGACACTCTAAGAGAGCTAATCAACTTTTCTGCTCAACCAGAAAGCCAACACTTAGTGCGCCCCTAATCAATCATCTACCGGAAGCAAACCACAAATATATCAAACCACTGCACAAAGGGTTTTTAGGTGGTTCGGTCCAACAGACCTACATCCACCCCACACTCAAACCGAGTGTGGCTTCCGCTGACTCACAGCTTGAACAGTTGGGCATCACAGCTTGCCTTACAACCGCTGGGCAACACAGCTTGCCGTCCGAGGAATCCTCCTCGCCCCGCTGAGCAACACAGCTTGCTGTCCAGTGGAATCCTTCACTGCAAACCGCTGGGCAATACAGCTTAGCCGTCCAGAGGCAACACCTCTGCAATCCATTGTCTAACAGCTTGAAGAAGATGTAAAATAGAAAATGGAAATAAACAGCAATCTGAAAGATGTAAACAATGAAGCACAATGTGGCTCTTAAAGAGCTGGATGGCCTGGATTTGATCCACGGTCCATCAAGAACAGATCTCCCTCGATCTCACTCTCTTTCTTCACTCTCTATCTTTTTCTTTCTTCTCTGTTGCACTTCTCTTCTTCTCTCTATCTCTTTTTCTTTTCTTCTACTGGATCGTGGAAGCTCTCTCTCCTTTTTCCCTTTTTCTTCTCTCAGCTTCTGCTTTCTGGCTTCTTCTTCGATCTTTCTTCTCTTCTGCTGGATCGTGGAAGCTCTCTCTTCTTTTTCCCTTTCTCTTCTCTCAGCTTCTGCTCTCTGGATTCAATCACGATCAGCCTCCATCTGAAGACGAAGGCTCCATTATATACCAGCATCAGCAGCAGCCAGGGCGCGTGTGGCTTCCACAGTTCCCGCCCTAAGAATTCGGACCACGTGGCAGCATCCAACAGGCTGTCAGTACACGTGTCCTCATCTGGACACTGTTCTTATCCTCGGATCACATGCCCAGCACCAGTACGCTCAGCAACTGGAGTTGAGGTGGCGTCAACACACTTGCTCCAAAGGGTTGACGCAGCCTTCAGAGATCTTCAACCTTTTTAACTGCTGCGTCGACTCCATCAGCCTGCTGCGTTGACGCAACGGTGATCCAGTGATCAAGTCTTCAGCAGATGGGCGTGCTGCGTCGACGCTCTCAATCAATGGCGTTAACGCATTGATGCGTTCCAGTGAGCAACCAACCCAACCTTTCTTAACTGTTGCGTCGACGCTGCTCCACTGCTGCGTTGACGCATTGGAATATTTCTGACAAGGCCTTTGCTTCTTGAGTGGCTGAGTTGACGCAGCCTTTGCGTAGAGTTGACGCTGTGAAGAGTATCCGTGGATGCATCTTCACTGGTGCGTGGACGCCTTAAGCTCCAGCGTCGACCCTGTTCCCTTCAGCAACAAGAATGAAGTCATAAGGTCTAAGTATGTACATTGTATTGTATATACTTCGAAAGAAACAGTCCAATGTATATACTTCAAGAACTCTAGACAACAGACGCTGTACAGACTTCAGATGCTTTGAACGCTTGAGCGATGTATAGACTCTGAATCGATAAGGCAGGCCGTACAGACTATAAGAAGGTTGAACCACTGTGTAGACTTGATGAAGATTGAGGCCGTTGTACAGACATGGGGTTCAGCTGAGGATGTATGGACTTTGACGAAGTGAAGCAGTGTACAGACTTTGAATCAAACTGATGTATAGACTTGAAAGAGCATGGAGTGTATAGACTTGGTGAAACAAGGTCTAGTGTATAGACTTGGTGGACTGACTCCAATGTACAGACTTGCACAAGCGAGCTACAGTGCCAATGTGTAGACTTCACGCTGTACAGACTTTCCAAAGAGAATGTAATGCTGTACAGACTTGAGGCTTTGAACGTTGAAGGCACAAGACGATGTACAGACTCAGATTCTAGACCAGTGGATGTACAGACTTTGAAAGATGCAGACTCTGTATAGACTTCAACTCAAACATGCATAATGTATAGACTTTGTGAAACGTGAATGCGATGTACACACTTACAGCATTGACACTGCAGACTTGACAATGCTCACAGCGTTGACGCTGCATGAGACGTAGGCTGTACAGATTTAGGCTAAGGCAATGCATGAACTGAGGTTGTATATACTTAGCCAATGCAATGCACCATGAATGTATGGACTTACATGAGATGCTCATTGTGTACACTTCAAGCCCAGTGTATAGACTCTCAGCCATGAACAAAGCGTGAAGCACACTAATGCAGGAATGTGTAGCCTTTACGAACAACATGCACCAGAGTGTATAGACTATATGAATTGACTCTGCATGAGACACTCAGATGGACAGTGTTTAGACTAATGCATGAAGCAAAGCAAGAGCTCTTTCAAAACAATTCCAATGCGTCAACGCATTGAGTCCACTGCGTCGACGCACTAGTTGACACATTTTATAGACAAGCTCTGGGACAGACCAGTGAGTTGACGCAATGATCCCATGCGTCAACGCATCATGCAATACTCATGCAAACTCATGCATTCAATGCTGTATATCAGACACAGTCCTATGCAATCATATCAGCAGCCATATTCAAAACACAATATCATAATGCACTGACTGTGTTGCAATCATCAAAACAAATCAGCATGCTATCATCAAAACACAATGCACATGCTTGTGCCTAAGGGGCACAACATTGATGTGACACCACCTTGGGGTGATAGTCACAAGACCGAAGACCCCTCGGACCTTGCAAGCAAGCAATGCAACGGACCGACAACTTCACTCAAGCGGACTCACCCGCATAGCGCGCACCCGGGTCTGTAGGTGGACCGGCGATGGAGATGAGGGTCCCAGGTTAGATCTTGAGATTCCAGGGGGTTGGCTAGCTTAAGATTGAACCCCCAAGGGTCCCAAGATGCCCACTCTCACAAGCAACCAGCACGCCGAGGGCGTGGGATATAATGGCTCTCTCGCAACTCACCCGCGGTAGTCACTCAATTATAAGCAAATTCAGGATCGGGCACTCTCTTACCGCCGACGGCACTAAGATGCAATACTAACTAAGCAAAGGAAACCAGAAAACATAAGTGTTCAGTAGCTGACCTGATCGGTGTGAAAACGCCGATCCCGACCGGAGACGAGGCGAGCGGGGAAGCGTGGGTATTTCCCGCACGCTGCATCGATGAAGCTTGGGTCGCCAACCTGCTAATACATGCACTACACCCCTTGCAAGGGGGTTGGAATAAGGGTGGGGAAGTCAATTTTACATCCAAACACTACCTCCCACAGGGAGGGGCGGTAAGCCGGCTAGGCGGGGAGGTGAAAAACTAGCTTAGAAGATTAAGACAATAAATTCACCGAATCTGTCCACTCTCAGGAACAGGGGATAGACTGTCACTGTCGGCACCGCTGCGGACTCCCCTGAACTCCGATTGCGACAAAACCAATGGCAAAACCTTCATAGTTGACCTGGGAGGATGTCCAATTTTGGGGGGAATTTTTGAATGACGGCGTTCGTCGGGGCAGAGGCGCAAACAGGGTCTCGATTTGCTAGTTCTGGTAGCTTTTGCACCTCTGCAGTAGGAAGATGAGGCCGCCACGGACGCTCCCGAGCTCTGATTCAGGCATGGCTAGAGTTGTTGGATTCGTGGTTGAGTCTTCTCTGATCAGAGACCACCGGAGATGCCGAAGGAGGTCAGAGCAGATGGCGAGAACTCGAACAGTGCCAGGGTATCAGACTGATTCTAGAGGAAACTGATCAGCGCACCGGAGGGAGAAAATTTGGAACTCACAACTTCAGATTCCGAACAGAGTGCCGCTTCTTCGTGGTGGCAGGAGACTTGTAGTAGAAGACCACAGCCAAGCCCCGCTTCAAGAACTTCAGGGGAATGGCCGTGGGAGCCTCTGCAATCTGCTTCTGGATGACTGTCGGGAGGAAGATGTGCAGTCCGGCAATGTCAGCTCTCTTGGGCAACCACGAACTCAGACTGGGATGAGACCACCACCGTTGCAAAGAGGACTGGGAGACGCTTCCAACGGTATATGGTACACCCTCTGAAGCTTCTTGGTGATGTCGTGGCAGCCTCAGAAAGTTGCTGGTATTCTACTGCCTGCGAGCTGGGAATAGGCTAATGGTGTAGGGTTGTGTGTATGAGGGTGGGATGGCCAAGGGAAGCAAGAGGGAAATGGGGAGGGCGACCAGGGTAGGAAGGGGGTGTTGGGGAGGGGTGAGGGGCAGCCAGCAAGGGAGGGAAATTCAAAATTTTGGCCTTGGGTGAAGCCCCTTCAGCCTTGGGGATGTGGAGAGGTGCTTGGGGAAGGGAAGAGGGTAGTTGGTGGTTGGAGAGTGGAGCAAGGATTGGAGGATTCCACCTTGGGGTTGGGGGGGGAGTTGAATGAGTGTATGGGGAAGGGGAGGGGTCTTAATGAGAGGTGAATGGGGACGAGAGGGAGAAATTTCAAAATTTAGGGGTGGGGGAAGAGAGAGAGAGAGGGGTGACCCCCTTATAGAGAGAGAGAGATATATATGAGAGAGATATTTCAAGAGAGAGAGGGGAGATAAAATTCCAAGAGAATTTCTAATTTCATTGATCATCAAAGGTTACAAATGAGAGAGGGGAGGGGGGTCTTTATAGGCACGAGACTTTTCACATGACCATACTGACCCTGACTAAATAACTAATGACCAAAGCAGTCCAAGGGAGGGCGCCCCTGGGCCTAGCCCACTGAATTGGGCCCATTAACCAACCTAATCAACCTAATGACATTCAACTTAGGTAAATGACTCTCAAACCTAGGTACCAGACTCAAATAAAAGGAAAATTACATAGTTTATGACTCAAATAAAATATAAAAATTACATGACTATACTCAGAAACACATTTCGAACATAATGGCACATGCCGACTAACAATCCGATCCTCGAAAAAATGCAGAGGGGCAAGGGATGCCCCCATCACTGGGGTAGCTGGGCATCGTGAGACCCTGGCGGTCTGGTGCAGCTGAGACTGACAGTCGGGTGCTGGGGGCACCGTTGCTACTGAAGGAGATGGGCACCGTGAGACCTCGATAGTTGTGCTCGGAGCGCGTTCACAGAGGTAGGGGCTTGAGACTTCATCTTGCATCTAGACTCGTGAAGTATGCCCATTGTTCGGGTAATCGCATTAACGGCACGCTAATCGAGGTGACATCTGGGCGGTGCCCGATTATTGAGGTAAGGAACCGGATATGGTACTTTCATCAAGCAACATCTGGCAGTGCATAATTATCAAGACATGAGCTTGGCAGGGTGCTTCATCAAGCAACATCCGAGGCCGTGCATGATTATCGAGATAGGGCCGGGTAGGGTGCCTTCTTCAAGCAACATCTAGGCAACATGTGACATCCAGATAGGGTGTGTTCATCAAAGCATGGGCCGGCTTTGAGAAGGTTTGTGTTTTGGCTAGATGCCGTATGAGGGACAATCATGCGACATGCCCTCGGCGTGAGTCTACCGAACACAAAACTAGCTAACCAAGTCCTTTACACGCCGTTTGTAGTCCTGGGGGTGAGCTCCATGCATGTTCTTGATGCTCTTGCCCCTTCAGCTTCTAAGGGGGAAATTTATAAGGGAAGATGAAGAGTCAGGGGGGCTTTACACGGACCAGGTTGAGAGTAGAACATGGTCAACATAAACCCTTGAGAATATATTTTTTTTTCAGAGTGGGGAAGGGAGGTTTAGGCGGACCTGCCTAGGGGGGCAGTCTGGTCCGCCTAAACCCCTCCCCTTGGGGGATTTACGCGGGTCTGACTTGGGGGTTTACGCAAGTTTGACTGGGGGGCCAGTCTGGTCTGCGTAAACCCTCCCCCTTTGGGGAGTTTACGCGGACCAGACTGGGGGGTCAGTCTGGTCCTCATAACCCCCCCCCCCTTGGGGGGTTTATGCGAGTTTGACTGGGGGGTTTACGCGGGTTTGACGGGGGGGCCAGTCTGGTCCGTGTAAACCCCTCCCAGGGGGAGTTAACGCGGACTGGAATGGGGATTTATTCCCCATGAGAACGAAATGGGTTTTATTATTATTATTATTATTTATTTTGGAGGGTGCGGTAGCTTCAACACCGGTCCGCAGGTAGGCAGGTCACAGCCTGCGTGCGCTGGCGAGAATGGGCTCTGCGATCAGCTCTGATGTCAGATCGGGGCGGGTGAGCCGTCGTTGCGAAGAGGACTTGATGTAGTATGATGACACCGAAGGCCAGGCCCTCATTCAAAGCAAGGCGACGAGTAGAACTCCTGCAAGAGGGAGATCATCCTCAGATCAAGCCTATCTGGGTGAGTTGCGCAACCCAACGAGAATGGGCGTCGCGATCAACTCCGATGTCGGATCGGGGCGGGTGAGCCCTCATTGCGAAGAGGACTCGAAGTAGAATGTCTGAGGGGTAGATGTTGGTAGTTGTTCCCTGCAGGATCACAAAGAAAGAATTCGCTATGGAGATCACATCATGTTGGGTGTCTGGCACCGCAGACCTACGCTGTCGGACGAAAACGGCCGCTCCGGCCTGATCTGGAGGCGGATGACGACGCGCCTGGACTCGTTAGGAAGAGGACTCAAAGAGGAATCCCCTGTGGGTTGGGTTCACCTAGAAGTGCTATGGGGGAGGCGCTGGAGTTGGCTTTGAATCTGGACTCGGAATGGCTGAACTTGGAGTTCATCCAAGCTTCATCTCGAACTTAGTGGACCCAGGTGTGATTCGATTGTTGGAGTCACCGGTGTCAAGCCGCTCATAGAAGGTGTGCCGGGAGTTGTTCTCTACCTTTCCGTCATGCACCGTGTGACGTGATGGGTTGCTTGGATCCCCGGGTTCCCCCAAGTGTTGAAGATAAACGGCTCAATGTCGTGTGTCTGAAGGTCGGGGGTGGCCCCAACTTGCTGGAGGTTTACCGTAGGATACGGCTGGGGTGTTGGAGTCGCGGGTTGGCCTCCGGCTCGCTGTAGAGTGGCTGGAACATGCGCGCCCACCAG
The DNA here is from genome assembly GCA_022559845.1 of Amorphophallus konjac. Lineage (NCBI taxonomy): Eukaryota > Viridiplantae > Streptophyta > Magnoliopsida > Alismatales > Araceae > Amorphophallus > Amorphophallus konjac. The sequence goes on from CM040119.1 coordinate 145,141,981, forward strand.
GTGCTCGGGAAAATCCCCAATACGTGAGCACGGGCTGTATAGGCATTGTAAGGGCCCCCGGGGCCCGTAATTGGCTTGGAAAAGTCTTCCTTAGCCTTTTGAAGGATGGAGGGTGACATTTTTTTGGGGAGACCCCGGCCCCATTGTTGGGTGCCACGTGTCGTGGCTTGAGGTCAGGGCACCGTCGGGTTGGCCCGGGCGGCTTGATTGAAGGCGGGTAAACCCGCAAACTGGGTGATCAGGGGTGGCCCTGATCGATTGTTGATGTCGCCGTGGGTCACGGCTAGTTGGTTAGGACCCTTGGTTGGGCCTGGTATGACGTAGGAGGGGCTAGGTAGATAATGCCTTAAAGGTGTTTGGAGAAATTCTCGAGCCCTTATTTCCGGTTATTTTGCTGGGAAAAAGTCTGGATACAATAATAAAATTACAATTTTGTAGAGGAATAAAATCCACTATAATTAAACTCTTAAAATAATTGAATAGGGCCCAACCCACCACACCACATACAATACATAAACCCAACTAGAAGACCAACAGCCAAATGGGTCTCACGGTTTGGGCCTAAGGGCTTGAGAAACCGACAATGATCTAGCGTGGTCAACTCTCTTTTGTGCCCGGATCAGGTCACGGGACGGGTCTCGCTCTCTCTCGCAGCGGTGATTGAAATACTTAACGAGCTAGATTAACCTATCACATGCAAGCAGCGGCATATAGAAATATACGAAGTAAGCAAATGCCGAGTGAGGGACCGAAAATGATACCTCCACCCTACCAGGCGTGGGGAAGGCGACCCCGACCAAGACTCATACTCCCAGTACAAATGAATTAACAATAATTACATAAATGTAATTCACTACCCACTCCATGCAGGGAGGTAAAGGGCTACACGTGGGACCCGGGAGTAGCGAACTCGGGTTGACGGTCAGCAAGCCGGGAGGGCTATTGGGTTGGAGGTGGGCTGCTGGTCCGACTCAGTACTATTCAAACTCACTGGACAGCAAGTGAACTCGGCTACTGGGACGGCATCTTCCGGACGTCTCCTTACTATGGCGGCTGGCTGGGACGCTGCTGGGGGGTTGCCGGTCAATCCCCTGGAGCGGCGGTCGCTGGTTCGGAGCCGGGGATTTATGGGAGAATTAACTCCCAACTCCGTTCTGCAGTCCTACCTCGGGACAGATCTGCGTGACCCGACGAAAAGAATTGATGCGCCCAGATCCGGAGGTGGATCGAGGCGAGGTCGGTGCCGTTGGAAAGCAGACTTGAAGGGGTAAAACATATATTAATTTCACAACCATCCATCAATCGGATTGGAAATGAAAACCACTATGGCATCGTTACTTTTCTGGCTTGAAAATTCAGATCTGGCAGGATAGAATGGGATCTGCCTGAAAATGAATTTGGACCGACAAGAAAATGGTAGATCTAGGACTTGGAATTTTTATGGGTGATGGGGTGGGAAGTGAGAATCATGCATGAATTTTTTGGGATTTTGTGGACAAGTCTAACGGGGCGGGAAAAATAAACTAACAAACTACTATCCCGCAGATCTGCTGATTGGCAGACTGTTAGGGGTGGAACTAAATGATTGGAAAAAATAGCAAACGTAGGCTGATTGGCCTGAAACTTTTTGTGGAGAGTGGGAACAACGTGGGGAACTCACCCTCCAATTTTGAGCTCGATCGGATCTTCTGATTGGGAGATAAAAATAGGGCTTCAAGCTTCTGTCCAGAGGTGGATAGAACTCTGACGATGTGACGGTGGTGCTGAGCTTCTCACTCAGAGAGGGGATGATAAGGAGGCCTCACACCTCAAGAAATTCGCAGCAATCCAGCTGCAAGGGGTTGGGAGAGAGAGGGACGCGCAAGGCTCCAAGAACAAATTCTTGATTTTCTTCTCATTAATCTTTTTTTTAAGGGATAGGAAATTCTTTCTCCCATGTGGTCAAAATAACACATAACAAAAGAAACTAAAAGGGTGGAAAAAAGGGGGGGTGCCCATGGCAAGTGGGCATGCTTGACTTTTCTTGGTCCAACTTTGAAAGGTCTTGGTCTAAGCCCACCTTGGACTTTGAACCAACCCCACATGGGGCCTAGAGCCTAGGTTGATCAATGGGAATGAAGGTGGGGGTCCCGCCGGGCCAACATGGCCTTTTGCAAATAAACCCACTAAAATCTAAGGACTCACACTTTGGCTTATAGTTGTCATACAATTGTAAACCCATTTAACACAAGGGTATAAATGTAAATAAAAAAGTTAGTGGTCTAACTTTGATGTCCCCATCAATTCTCCCCGAGTGGGAGAAACTCGACCCCGTCGAGTCAGGGGTGTGGCTGCGCATGTATCGCTCCAGCGGATCCGTCATCGTACCAGGTAGCGCGGGTACGCTTGTAACACCCTCAAATATAGCTAAGTTGTACTCTATATCACCGAGGCGCCTTTTGAAGTATCGGCTCAGTTCTTGAAAAGAACTCCGAAGTTAAGCGTGCTTAATGGGGAGTAGTACTGGGATGGGTGACCTGCCTCGGAAGTCCCTCATTCTGGAGCCGATCACTATTAGAAAGGGACAAAACCGTGAGGCCGATAGGCCAAAGCGGACAATATCTCGACGGTATAGAGTACGGGGCGTGACAACGCTCCACTCCTAGTAATCGTCACCTGCTCATCCCGTATATGTTCTTTGCTGGGGAATGAGGTTAGTGGTGGACACTCCGGGGTGGGGTCACTCTCAAAGAAGGAGACGGCTCGAACGACTCACTGAGAATCACCACTAGGTCCCATATTTCTCAGGCAAGTTTACAACACATGCAATAGATCCGACTTGCCTCACACTCGAAAGGGACTGACACTTGCGAGCTTGCATTAGACCGACTTGTATGCAGACTCTCACAGACTGTACGAAACAAACACTCACACATGACTCTAGGCCATACATGACCCTAGGCAAACTTAGACACTCATAGTAATACTATGACTGACGACAAAGAGATACAAACACAAGGGATGACTCGGTGAGAATGACGGACACCATCTGCATATACCAAGTGTAAAGAAAGACTGACCCACAACTTAAGGTCGCGAGTTTCAACTCTCGTCAACCGTCTTCGGTTGGAGAAGACTCGTCCTCGGGTACATAAATGTGTGAGGTCAAGGAGGTGGGTGATGGGAAAGTCATCCGGATGTTTGGTGTGAAGCACGACAAAAAGGAAGTCCGGACGTTGTCTCTCGAACGCGTGGAAGAAATCAGACCATACCGTGTAACATAGGGTGTCGACAGTGGTACGATAGTGACTAGTGGTTGTGACACTATAGGAGAGACGAGTAAAAGCGGGATGGCTGACTGTATAGGGTCGGCGGATGGCACATCCACCGAGGCCAAAGTGGGTGAGACAGATAGCTCCGAGATGACCGGTGGGGTTGGGGTGACTAACAAGATGGAGTCGTTGGGTGGCGCCTCACCCTGGCCCATTAGGCACTCTATGGGATCACTCTCTAACCTCACAACCTCAATGAGGTACTCCTCGGCCAACTCTTGGTCAGCCTCATAAGTCACTAGAGTAAGCCCGGGTGGGGCATCCTCTGAATGTGTGTCCTCTAAGATAGGTGAACGTGAAGGACACTGGTCGGAGAAGTGGTTACTCTCACTATGGGTGGCTAGAGGGCCGGGCTGGGCAGCCGGCGCCTGAGGGGCCGAAACAGCTCCGGGGAGCTCCTGGCGGGGGATTCTTCCCACACTCTCTAACTTTCCAACAAGAACTTGGACAGACAGATCGGTCGAAAGCCTCGGCACGGTCCTCCATGGCCTTGAAACGGCCCACCATGCCATCGGTATGCTCCCTACGAGTTTGGTCGGACCTATCCATGCGCTCCATGAGTAGAGCGAACAAGTCATCCAGGAATCGACCTCCCTGGGTGGCACCTCGAGGTTCGCCCATAGTGTCCGTGTGATGGTACTGGGTACCCATGGGGAATTGGGGGAAGTTTGGGTGGGTTGGACATGTAAACACTCGGGACAAGATAACTGACTCCCTAATGGACTAGACACGACCCTAAAACAATAATGCAAAGTTGGAATGCAGACTCGACTATAAACCTAGACTCAACCAGTATCCGGTACGTGGTGGAGGTTTGATCCGAAGATCACACTCACGCAAGTGTGTTACCTTCCAGATAGGCATAACCTATCGTTCCGGAGACACCTTTTAATATACCGGGTGTCAGAATGCAATGCAACCTAAGACTTAAACCATGTTATGATGGACTACCCTAGACTCAAACCCGCTCTGATACCAATTGATGCGGGATGGGACGCGACTCGACGCTAATTTGAATGCAAACCTTGGACTCTAGCCAACTCACGACTCATCCCTAGCGAGGGAAGCGTGCGGATGTGCGCGGTTGAGAAATCGGCAATGAGCTAGGGTGGGAAACTCTCTTTCGTGCCCGGATCATGTCACGCGATGGGTCTCACTCTCTCTCGCAACGGTGATTGAAATACTTAACGAGCTAGATTAACCTATCACATGCAAGCAGCGACATATAGAAATATACGAAGTAAGCAAATGCCGAGTGAGGGAGTGGAAACGATACCTCCATGCTACCGGGAGTGGGGAAGGCAACCCCGGCCAAGACTCGTACTCCCGGTACAAATGAATTAACAATAATTATAAAAATGTAATTCACTGCCCACTCCACGCAGGGAGGTAAAGGGCTACACGTGGGACCCGGGAGAAGCGAACTCGGGTTGACGGGCAGCAATCTGGAAGGGCTATCGGGCTGGAGGCGGGCTGCTGGTCCGACTCGGTACTGTTAAAACTCGCTAGATAGCAAGTGAACTCGGCTGCTGGGACGGTGGCTTCCGAACGTATCCTTGCTACGACGGCTGGCTGGGACGCTGCTGGGGGAATGCCGGTCAATCCCCTGGAGCGGCGGTCGCTGGTTCGGAGCCGGGGATTTATGGGAGAATTAACTCCCAACTCTATTCTGCAGTCCTACCTCGGGATAGATCTATGCGACCCGACAAAAAGAATTGTTGCGCCCAGATCCGGAAATGGATCGAGGCGAGGTTGGCCCCGTTGGAAAGCAGACTTGAAGGGCTAAAACATATATTAATTTCACAACCATCCAGCAATCGGATTGGAAATGAAAACCACTGTAGCACCGTTACTTTTCTAGCTCGAAAATCCAGATCGGGCAGGAGAGAATGGGATCTGCCTGAAAACGAATTTTGACCGGCAGAAAAATGGTAGATCTAGGACTTGGAATTTTTATGGGTGATGGGGTGAGAAATGAGGATCATGCATGAATGTTTTAGGATTTTTTGGAGATTGCTAAGGGGGTGGGAAAAATAAACTAACAGAATACTATCCCGCAGATCTGTTGATTGGCAGACTGTCAGGGGTGGAACTAAACGACTGAAAAAAATAGCAAACGTTGGCTGATTGGCCTGAAACTTTTTTTGGAGAGTGGGAACAACGTGGGAAACTCACCCTCCAATTTTGAGCTCGATCAGATCTCCTGATTGGGAGATAAAAATCGGGCTTCAAGCTTCTGTCCAGAGGTGGATAGAACTCCGACGATGTGGCGGTGGTGCTGAGCTTCTCACTCAGAGAGGGGATGATAAGGAGGCCTCACATCTCAAGAAATTCGCAGCAATTCAGCTGCAAGGGGTTGGGAGAGAGAGGGATGCCCAAGGATCCAAGAACAAATTCTTGATTTTTCTTCTCATTAATCTATTTTTTTAAGGGATAGGAAATTCTTTCTCCCATGTGGTCAAAATAACACATAATAAAAAAAACTAAAAGGGTGGAAAAAAGGGGGGCGCCCATGGCAAGTGGGCATGCTTGACTTCTCTTGGTCCAACTTTGAAAGGTCTTAGTCTAAGCCCACCTTGGACTTTGAACCAGCCCCACATGGGCCCTAGAGCCTAGGTGGACCAATGGGAAAGAAGGTGGGGGTCCCACCGGGCCAACATAGCCTTTTGCAAAGAAACCCATTAAAACCTAAGGACTCACACTTTGGCTTATAATTGTCATACAATTGTAAACCCATTTAACACAAGGGTATAAATGTAAATAAAAAAAGTTAGTGGTCTTGCTTTGATGTCCTCATCATGCCACGTTCGAAACCTGTATGGGATGGGCTTTAGGGTTTTTGTTGGTTGATTGGGTGGCGGCTGAAGTTTTGGTAGTAAGGGATTTACATGGGAAATTCCAAACCCATCAGGACTCTTATGTGGGAAGCTCGTTTCCTACTAGGTTTCTACCCCCGAAGTAGGATTCTTCCCTATAAATACACCCCTTCGAGCAATGCACAGCCCTATTGCTGCTGCATTCGAAGGAGCATCCTTGCTGCGTCTTCATCCTGCCCTTACTGCTGATGGTGCCTGCTACCACTGCTACTGTTATGTGAGGAGCTTTGCATCCTCGTCTTCCTGTTGCGGTTGCTGAAGGACGTGAAGGAGTCTGCATCCTTCATCTTCCTCCTGCTGTTATGCTCAAAGAAGAAGCACATGCTTCTTCCCGTCTTCTTCTTCATCTTCATCCCCTGTCTCTTTTCTTCGTACAAGAGGTAGGTTTTTTATAAAACTGTTGACACCTTGAAAATGAGCGAGGGCAGAAGCAGAATTAAAAAGGAGATTAGACCAACAGTGAAAGATCAATGACGAAGCTCGTCAACCGTCTACCCGGCTGAAGCCTTTTCCCGGCAAAGCTGAGGTCCGGTGCCATTGCTAGTCAGACGGCGGCGCTGATGAAATAGCAGTCACCTGACTGATGAAACCCCCTAGCACACTTTAACAAGAGCTACACTACGGCCTCGTATGAAGGTCTACAGATGACACGTCATATCAAGTCGGATATTGATTTGTTGACAGATGAGATGGGAGCAAAGATAAAGATAAAGCCAGAACCAGCAAATGAAGATTGTGAAGATTCCGGCAAGGTCCGAGCCACGGAAGAATTACCACTGAAACCATTACCCGACTAAAAGCTCCTCGGGCTAAAGCTGATGTCCGGTGTTATCGTCATCCAAACGACAGCACTGATGAAATCCCAGTCTGCTGACTGATGAAATCTCAAGGTGATCTCAACAAAGTTACGTCACTAATACTGGACCTTCTCCAGTTACTATGAATATCAGTTTAAAGAATTAAGAGAAGCCAAGGCACGTGTGAGGCCTAAAAGCCCTAAATGGGCCAGGCCAGATGGGCTTCCGGGAGCGGCGCCGGAAACCTCAACAGGAGGCCACTCGGCGCGCCGGGAGCTACTGCGAGCAGAGTGCCGCGCCGACTTCCACCCGCTGAGAGGGTAAGAGGATCGGGTCGATAAAAACCCACCCCTTCGAAAAACGAAAAAGGGGGACGGAGAGACAAAAGCTCAGAAGGTCCTCACCCTCACCACCGCCAGAAGGAAGAAGAGAGCCTGCTCCACTTAAAGAAAGAGAGAAGAGACCAAAGGAGAAAGCAGAGAGAAGGTCCGAAGCTGATTGAAGGTGGGCTCCGGGGAGGGAGAGGAGTCAATGCTCTGCCCTCCCCCCCCCCCCCCCATTTCTATATTTTCATCTTCTTGTAATTTCGATTGATGCTACTTCTTCTTCTTCTGATGTATTCTGCGACATCGTAATCGGTTTTCATGCCGCTAGAACAGGACTTAGTCTTTGTTTACAATTTTCTTCTATGTACTATGTCCCTCTGATGCATGGATGTAATAGTCATGTCTGAATGAATAAACGAATGGAACATGCCATGATTGTCGCCTGCTATTGTCTCTGTGAAGGTTTGCCCCCCTATTCCCCTCCCCAGTCTGATTATTCATCTGCATTTTCTTTCTCGAAGATGCTTTCATGCGCTTGTTCCGGAGTCAGGGACAGGCCATCCCTTGGCCTTTGGAACAAAGCCAAGCCACATGACGATTCGCATCTATGAGATTCCGGAGTTTCTGATGCCCGGTTTGCTTATCGACATCATCAGAGTCGTTTCTGGACCAGAGACAGATATCTCTTGGTTCCCAGGACGACGAATGATAACATCAAGCCATCCTCCTGGAATTCTGCATAAGTGATGGTGACAGAGGCTCCTTATGTTCGGGTTTTCTTCCCCAATTCCCCTCAGCTCTTGGCCTTCTTTTGAAACATAAACCAAAAATCAGTTGAAACCCGATGAATCCATACGCTTTGATTCCACAGAGCCCATTCACCTTGGCCTGAACCGCGAGGAAACCCCTGATTCATTGACAAATCCGAAAACAGAGTGCCGTAAAACCCTAAATTCATCTCGGCGCCCTCGTCTGTCTCGGCTCCACAAACAGTAAAACGGATGAACAGCCCTCGGCGCAAGCCTTCTTGCGCCGAGACCCTATCTCCTTAGCGCGCCGGGAGCCTCCCTGTTGTTTTACCTCGCGCCGAAAAGCCACCCCACCTCACTATTTCCCCTCGCGCCGGGAAGCCCACGCCGGGAGCCTCCCTGGCCTTCTCTTCCTCGCGTCGGGAAGCCAGTGCCGGGAGCTTCCCTGGCTTGCTCTTTATCGCGCCGGGAAGCCCGCGCCGAGAACCCTTGGCCTCCTTGCCATTGGCACCGGGAACCCATGGCTGTTTGGCCCTTGCGCCGAAAAGCCTCCTTGGCCTCCTCATAGTGGCACCGAGAACCCTTGCCTCCTTGCCACTGGCGCCAGGAGCCCCCTGGCCTCCTTGCCATTGGCGCCGGGAACCCGTGGCCGTTTGGCCCTCGCGCCGAAAACCCTTCTTGCCACGCTGTTTCGCGCCGGGAACCTATATGCACATCCAAGCTGCCCCGAGAGCCTGCTTTGCCACTCAATTGAACCCCCGGCGCCTGGATCAAACCCACCCAGGGATGCCCATGAGTCACCAGACCTGTCCCGGGGGTAAATCGAAGGGAGCCAGACTCCCTTATGTTCCATTGATCCGCACCAGATTCCTGAGCACCCCCCTTTTAGCTAAAGTGAGCTCTGCCACTGCATGAGTGTCACCGGCTTCTATAAGGGAAGAGTCAAACATTACCCCAGGGCATACATATGCAGTGTGGGAGGTTCGCTCCCTCTTTTTCTCGGCTTTTCATCCCGGCACTCCGTGGGTGATAGCCTATTCTCCCCTGGGCATAATCCAGATTATGGGGAGATGCTGTCTAAATGTCGACCGATGTTTAACCCCGATAAGCCCCGGGAAGTACACGTCATGCACCTCCCGTCCGGCCCAATCCTTCGGGGAATATGAACACTGCGAGGCCTTTGGCCGGATGAGAAACGTGAAGGGGGACATGTCCCCGATCACTGTCCGGACCCTGCCCCGTCGTTGCGCGGACGGTGTCCTATCTCTACCCGGCACGACCTACACAGAGGGGTCATGCTGATTTAATAACCTATCGTTTACCCAGCTACCTCCTTAGAATAATAATAGCTTCAATATCATACACTTTTTTTAGCCGCCCCTAGTGGCCTCCTATTTTGGCGTTTAATCAAGGGTTATCCTTCTTAGGAAGGGCATAATTAACGTCATAGCCTTTATGGTATGGCGGACTTTTGGTCCCGACTCGGACTTCACAATCGACTGACCAAGTCAGATCGAGCGCACAATGAAATCATCACACATGTGACTGGCACGCCAATTAACCAAATCAATAAATCAATGAATCAATAAAACATTCCAAAACATATTAAAAATAAAAAATAAAAATCCCCGCGTCCACAAGTCTGGCACGCCCGGTGGGACAACCCGAAAGATCAATGACGAAGCTCGTCAACTGTCTACCCGGCTGAAGCCTTTTCCCGGCCAAGCTGAGGTCCGGTGCCATTGCCAGTCAGACGGCGGCGCTGATGAAATAGCAGTCACCTGACTGATGAAACCCCCTAGCACACTTTAACAAGAGCTACACTACGGCCTCGTATGAAGGTCTGCAGATGACACGTCATATCAAGTCGGATATTGATTTGTTGACAGATGAGATGGGAGCAAAGATAAAGATAAAGCCAGAACCAGCAAATGAAGATTGTGAAGATTCCGGCAAGGTCCGAGCCACGGAAGAATTACCACTGAAACCATTACCCGGCTAAAAGCTCCTCGGGCTAAAGCTGATGTCCGGTGTTATCGTCATCCAAACGACAGCACTGATGAAATCCCAGTCTGCTGACTGATGATATCTCAAGGTGATCTCAACAAAGTTACGTCACTAACACTGGACCTTCTCCAGTTACGATGAATATCAGTTTAAAGAATTAAGAGAAGCCAAGGCACGTGTGAGGCCTAAAAGCCCTAAATGGGCCGGCCATATGGGCTTCCGAGAGTGGCGCCGGAAACCTCAACAGGAGGCCACTCGGCGCGCCGAGAGCTGCTGCGAGCAGAGTGCCGCGCCGACTTCCACCCGCTGAGAGGGTAAGAGGATTGGGTCGATAAAAACCCACCCCTTCGAAAAACGAAAAAGGGGGACGGAGAGACAAAAGCTCAGAAGGTCCTCACCCTCACCACCACCAGAAGGAAGAAGAGAGCCTCCTCCACTGAAAGAAAGAGAGAAGAGACCAAAGGAGAAAGCAGAGAGAAGGTCCGAAGCTGATTGAAGGTGGGCTCCGGGGAGGGAGAGGAGTCAATGCTCCGCCCTCCCCCCCCCCCATTTCTGTATTTTCATCTTCTTGTAATTTCGATTGATGCTACTTCTTCTTCTTCTGATGTATTCTGCGACATCGTAATCGGTTTTCATGCCGCTAGAACAGGACTTAGTCTTTGTTTACAATTTTCTTCTATGTACTCCGTCCCTCTGATGCATGGATGTAATAGTCATGTCCGAATGAATAAACGAATGGAACAGGCCGCGATTGTCGCCTGCTATTGTCTCTGTGAAGGTTTGCCCCCCTATTCCCCTCCCCAGTCTGATTATTCATCTGCATTTTCTTTCTCGAAGATGCTTTCATGCGCTTGTTCCGGAGTCAGGGACAGGCCATCCCTTGGCCTTCGAAACAAAGCCAAGCCACATGACGATTCGCATCTATGAGATTCCGGAGTTTCTGATGCCCGGTTTTCTTATCGACATCATCAGAGTCGTTTCTGGACCAGAGACAGATATCTCTTGGTTCCCAGGACGATGAATGATAACATCAAGCCATCCTCCTGGAATTCTGCATAAGTGATGGTGACTGAGGCTCCTTATGTTCGGGTTTTCTTCCCCAATTCCCCTCAGCTCCTGGCCTTCTTTTGAAACATAAACCAAAAATCAGTTGAAACCCGATGAATCCATACGCTTTGATTCCACAGAGCCCATTCACCTTGGCCTGAACCGCCAGGAAACCCCTGATTCATCGACAAATCCGAAAATAGAGTGCCGTAAAACCCTAAATTCATCTCGGCGCCCTCGTCTGTCTCGGCTCCACAAACAGTAAAACGGATGAACAGCCCTCGGCGCAAGCCTTCTTGCGTCGAGACCCTATCTCCTTAGCGCGCCGGGAGCCTCCCTGTTGTTTTACCTCGCGCCGAAAAGCCACCCCACCTCACTATTTCCCCTCACGCCGGGAAGCCCACGTCGGGAGCCTCCCTGGCCTTCTCTTCCTCGCGCCGGGAAGCCTGTGCCGGGAGCTTCCCTGGCTTGCTCTTTATCGCGCCGGGAAGCCCGCGCCGAGAACCCTTGGCCTCCTTGCCATTGGCGCCGGGAACCCATGGCCGTTTGGCCCTTGCGCCGAAAAGCCTCCTTGGCCTCCTCATAGTGGCACCGAGAACCCTTGCCTCCTTGCCACTGGCGTCAGGAGCCCCCTGGCCTCCTTGCCATTGGCGCCGGGAACCCGTGGCCGTTTGGCCCTCACGCCGAAAACCCTTCTTGCCACACTGTTTCACGCCGGGAACCTATATGCACATCCAAGCTGCCCCGAGAGCCTGCTTTGCCACTCAATTGAACCCCCGACGCCTGGATCAAACCCACCCAGGGATGCCCATGAGTCACCAGACATGTCCCGGGGGTAAATCGAAGGGAGCCAGACTCCCTTATGTTCCATTGATCTGCACCGGATTCCTGAGCACCCCCCTTTTAGCTAAAGTTGAGCTCTGCCACTGCATGAGTGTCACCGGCTTCTATAAGGGAAGAGTCAAACATTGCCCCAGGGCATACATATGCAGTGTGGGAGGTTCGCTCCCTCTTTTTCTTGGCTTTTCATCCCGGCACTCCGTGGGTGATAGCCTATTCTCCCCTGGGCATAATCCAGATTATGGGGAGATGCTGTCGAAATGTCGACCGATGTTTAACCCCGATAAGCCCCGGGAAGTACACGTCATGCACCTCCCGTCCGGCCCAATCCTTCGGGGAATATGAACACTGCGAGGCCTTTGGCCGGATGAGAAACGTGAAGGGGGACATGTCCCCGATGACTGTCCGGACCCTGCCCCGTCGCTGCGCGGACGGTGTCCTATCTCTACCCGGCACGACCTACACAGAGGGGTCATGCTGATTTAATAACCTATCGTTTACCCAGCTACCTCCTTAGAATAATAATAGCTTCAATATCATGCACTTTTTTTAGCCGCCCCGAGTGGCCTCCTATTTTGGCGTTTAATCAAGGGTTGTCCTTCTTAGGAAGGGCGTAATTAACGTCATAGCCTTTATGGTATGGCGGACTTTTGGTCCCGACTCGGACTTCACAATCGACTGACCAAGTCAGATCGAGCGCACAATGAAATCGTCACACATGTGACTGGCACGCCAATTAACCAAATCAATAAATCAATGAATCAATAAAACATTCCAAAATATATTAAAAATAAAAAATAAAAATCCCCGCATCCACAAGTCTGGCACGCCCGGTGGGACCATGTCTCCCTTCATCTCTACGCCGAAATAGGAGGCCCAGTGGCCCCCCCCCCTCAAATTTCTGATTCCGTGCTTTCTCTATTTTCAGGAAACCACAATGACGGCTGGAATCATCTCTGTACACTTTGATCAACAAATGGTCGATGCACATGTGCGAGAGGGCTACCTGGCGGTACCTCTTGCGTTCGGATCGATGCCGCCTGCTATCGGGCTGCCCAACTGCCTGGGCCTCGTCTTCACCGACCTTCTGCAGGTCGACAACAACGAGCAAGGCACTGCTGCAAGTGCCCCGATGAAGACTGCTGATAACAAGGGTAGCTTACCAGAGAGGATGACCTCAACAGCCGTCGCCTGCTATGTTCATCACGTTCAAAGGAGGGACACGGTCCCCGCTGCTGCCCAAATGAAGAGAAGAACTAACCGGAGGAGCTGGTATGCTGCTGCCGACCGTCGTCTTTCAAATTCTGGGAAGACGATGATGATGGGTGACGTTAGGGTGAACCTCAACGGTCGCCCGAGAGAAGTCCGGCCGGACAGGATTGTCCCGACCGTCCATATCGACAACAAGTTCTAAGTTCTGGCCACCAGGAGGGCCAACTGGGAAACTGATGAGAGGAAGCCGCTGGCGCCCAAGCCAGCAAGATATAAACAGGTCTGGCGACCAAAGAAGATTCAGAGCTGGGCCCCAACTCGAGATGAGGGGAAAGCTACCGAGGATGCTGTTGCCCACTTCAGGGCAGGAAGCAGAAGAAGAGAAGGAAAAGACATAAGAGATGATGCTGCTGTTTACCCCAGGGCTTGGGGTAAGAAAGACGAGAAAGAAAATGAAGAAAGAAATCTGACCACTGTTCGTCCCAGGATGAGGGGCAGAAAATATGAGCAGAAGCAAGACCTCTCGGTCCCCCATCCCAGGGCTGGGGGCAAAAGATGGGAAGGAAAGAACTACGCTGCTGCTGCCAACTACTGCCAGGATGGGAGTAGAAGGTTCAGGGAGATAAGGGAAATGAGAATAAGCGAACCAGTCGCTGCTGCCATTCCAAGAAGACCAAGAGCCTGTGCCAGACAGGCCGATATACTCAAATACTGCAAAGCCGAGCACCTGACTGCTCAGGTGGGGAGACTGGCTTATCAGCAGAAGAACCAGGAAAGATTGATGCTCCAACCAAAGCCACGAAGGCACAATCAAGAGGAGATGAAGCAAGTGGCTCAAGACTACTTCCACTACCTGGGGAATTCTGCCCTCGGTCAGCAAAGATTAGCCCGTGCCTTGGGCACCATGGATGAAGAAAAAGAAGAAACCCTCCAAGAAATGATGATCGGAGTCTCCTCCTCCGACTCCAATGATTATGAAGAAGGCCACAGAGCCTGGTATGGGAAAGAAGACCTGCATAGGGAAGAAGCCAGAGAAAGAATATCAGTCTTTGACCGGCTCAAATACCCCGATCAGATAAAAAGAAAATTCTACAGGCAGAGGGAAAAGATGCAGATCTTTGCCTGCAATATGGACGGGCTTATCAAAGGGCAGGATATGTTGCCGACACAGCAAGAGGAACTGCTCAGACTAGCAACCAGACTAGGCCCCGTCACAAGGAGAGGCCAGGCGGCAAAGGATAAGATGGAGACTAATGATGAAGTCTGCAAGATCACCACTATGACATTTAATGTGGTAACAACGGAGGAGGAAGACAATCCCTTCGTTGATGATGCTGAAGGGACTTTAGAAGATGTACAGATCCCGTCCACCCTAGATCCCATGATCCAGATGATGTTCAGAAGATACCAGCAGGAGATCAATGCTCTCAGAAGACAGCTCAATGAGAGACATGAAGCTACACCGGTCTCCAAGCAAGCCGAGCCTGTGGGGCATACTTCCAGCTCAACAGAGATGGCTATCCCAGCTAATCCTCTCCTGGCTGATAAGGGCAAAGCACCAAGCCAACCTGTTCCACAGCAAACAGTAGCTCAGCCCTCTGCGTCTCAGACACAGCCTACCGCGCCCACCTTGCGCGCCACTGTGATGACAACTCCTCATAGTCAGCAACAAGCTCACTTCTTCCCAGAAGACATAGATCCAGCCGTAGCCCACAAGCTGATGATTGAAAGAATTGTGGAGATGAAGCTGTCTGAAAAGACTGGTGATGATGTTAGTACCTATGATGTGTACAAGGTGCCATATCCTCCCCAATATGCTGCTAAGAGACTACCTCCAGGCGTCAGTAAACCGCCTAAGTTTGAAAAGTTTAATGGCCAGGGCTCTCCCAGGGAGCACGTAGCTTACTACACCACAATCATGGGTGACTTGGCAGCTGATGAAGCTTATCTGCTTAAGTTCTTCGGCTCATCCCTCACCGGGATAGCCTTTGAATGGTATTCAAGCCTGCCGGCTGGGTCAGTGACCGATTGGCCTGATATGCAAAGAAAGTATCGCGACAGATTTCACGTCACGGAAAGAGAAATTACAATAGCCGAACTATATGCAACCAGGCAAAAGCAAGATGAAACAGCACTGGACTACATCAAAAGGTGGAGGAACTTAGCTATGAGATGCAGAAGACCTCCTCATCAAGAAGATGCAGTGCAAATATGTAAGCAGAGCCTCAGGAGAGAGGTACTGGAAAAGATGATTGGTGCAGATGTCAGAACATTTGACCGATTGAACAATATAGTAGCGGAGGTCGAGACGTTCCTGTCTAAGCGTCCGATCGCCAATGCTCCAACTATGCCGAAAGGGAAATCTAATGATCGACGACCAACGCACTCTGAGGCCAACACCGTCGATTTCAGAACCTTCGAGCAACAGAAAGGGAAGAAGGGGGCAGATGAAGCTCCCCCACCAGCAGACACAGCAGAAAGAAAAGATAAGGTCTCTCTGAGAAACAAAATGAGGAAGCCGTACTCTTTCCTGAAAGATAAGATAGCCGCACTATTCAACTGGGCATACAAGTTCAACAAGGTAACATTGCCTGAGCCAAAGAGACCCGATGACGCGGCGAAGAAAGGTGATTCACTGTTCTGGCCATATCACCGTGCGCTGGGGCACGCGATTGAAGATTGCTACGTCTTCAAAGATATTATGGAAGGCATGGTCAAAAAGGGTGAGCTACAGCTGGGAGATTACCAGGTAGAGCCACCTCATCCACATGAGCCTCCGGCATTAAAAATGGCCGCCAATATGATTTCAATCTACCAGCAGCTGCCTAAGGAGGCCGTTGAAGAATGTACCAGGCATACTTATGAAGCTTGCTTCCTCACCCCACTGAAGGATCAGGAAGGATGGCAGATGAAACCCATGAAGAACAGAAAGAAGATCCCGCATCCAAAACCAATGGAGCATTTATCCGCGGTGTCACACCAAGACCTGAACTGCCTCCAGTAAAGCCAGTATGGTGCACAGCTGAGACAGGGCCAGTCGTCCAGATCCCCACTCATAACCGGAGAAGACAAGTCCCTCTACCTGCACATAAGGAAGTAAGTCCTGCAGCCAGGTGTTTACAGCAGTATATTAATGGGCTCGATGAATATGAGCAGAAAATGATGTGACACAACTACGGGGTATGCAGCAAGCAGACGGAATCTTAGGACCTATTCCGCATTCACAACCACATAGCAATTAAGTTGATAAATCGGGGCCAAATCGCCGTCGCACACACACGAGCCCAGGGTGACAAAATGATGCTAAGGGGAGGTGATGGATCAAGACCCTTGCTGGTAGAGTACCAGCCGGGCTAGGGTTGCCCTCCCGAGGGTACGTAGCCCACGCTTATGGGGCTGGCCGGTGCCAATTGGGGCACTAGGTCCCACTCTCTCACTGCCCACGATGACCGCTCGTAAGTGTGGCACGTGGGGTCGGACACTCTCTCGCTTGCACAACGGAGCTATGTCTACGGATATTAAATGAACAGACACTAAAGAGTAATGGAGCAAAGTTTAGAGCTCACCTGGTTGGTTTGAAGAAACCAACCCCGTTCGGAGACGTGGGCGAGCGGGGAAGTGTGGATCCCGCACACTGCGCCGATGTAGCTTGAGCTGTTTATTACATACACTACTCCTCACGCAGGAGGGTTGGACTAAGGGTGGGGAAATAAAGCTTACATCCAAACACTACCTCCACGCAGGGAGGGGCGCTAAGCCGGCCAGGCGGGAGGGGGAAACTCGCCGAAGTTGTAGGAGAGGAAGCCAACGTTGGGTCTGATCACTTGCTGTGAGAGGAGACAGGCAGCCGCTGTTGCAACCGTAGTTCTTACTCAGGAATTTTCCCGTCGACGAGACCAGGGGGAAATTCTTCGTAACAGGAACTGGGACGCCTCTGAATTTTACTGAATTCTTCTGACATCGTCGCTGGTTGCGGCGGAGGCTCAAACAGGATGAAGGAATCTGGGGTTGACAGCTTCAGATCTGTTGCAGCAGGATGCAGAGATTGTACCATTGGCTCCCGAGCTCCGAATCTCGAACCGTCAGAGTAGCTGAACCGTGGATGAACTCTCTTCACAGAAAAACCGATGGGGAGGCCGTCTGAGGTCGGGATGGCCTGGGGGATGCCGATGAGTGGTTGCAGGTCGCTGAAGACTGGGGAAGGCAGATCCGCGCGACTGAAGGGGAAAAACCATAACTTTGGCTCCCGGATGCCGAACGTAGTTCTGCTTCTTGCTCCTGGTCGGGGACAGGTGGAGGAAGAACTTTGAAGAAGGAACCATGGTCTGAATCCTCCACTGTGAATCGTGGTTCAGCTTCTGGTTGAACTCTGGTGCTCTGCAGATGGAGCTTGGCACAGTCGAGGGAGAATGACTCTCCCGGGAAGCCCTGAACTCGGAATGGTACGATTCTTTCTCGCCTGCGTAGTGGACTGGACAACCTTTCCGGAAATGTATGGTACGCCTCTGGATGTCGCCTTATGAATCCGGGGAAGCTTCTGCAAGTCGTAACTTTTTCTGCCACCTGCAGACTGTCAAGGTAAAGAGAAAGGATGGTGGTGGAACTAGTGATAGGGGTGGGGATTGGCAATGGTGGAGATGGTGGGGTGGATGGTTGATGGGAGAGGGGTGTTTACGGGTGTGGAGGGGAGAGGAACAGGGGATTAAGGAGTCTTGGAGGGAGGTGGAGTGGAGGGGCCGCAGCTATCAGGTGGGGTGGTGGGGGTCGGCCAAGGGAATGGGGGGGTGGGCTAGATGAGGTGGGTGCGCAACCAGCAGGGGGGGATGGGGGTTAATTCGCCCAGGGGATATGAATGAATGGTGTGGGGAAGTGGTATGGCTGCTTGGGGGAGAGGGAAGGTTGCCTTGGAGGTTGAGAAGGTGTATGGGGAATGGGAAGGGTTGCCTAGGGTGGAGGAGGTATTGAAGGGAGTTATGGGCCTTGGGAAGATGAAAGGGTGGAGGGGTGAGGTGGCAGCTGAGGTGGCAAGGGGGAGGGGAGGTGAAGGGCCAAGTTCGCCCAAGGGAGGGGAAGAGAGAGAGAGTGGGGTTCGCCCCCCTAGAGAGAGAGAGAGAGAGGGAGAGAGAGAGAAAGGTAGAGAGAGAGAGAGGATTGCACTTATGCTCAAAATACTCAAATATTCATTACCCATCTCAAGGGGGGTTGGGGTCCTATTTATAGGGATCCCAACATTTACAAAAAGTCCCTGGAGAATATGCTAAAAGCAAATAAGCAAGGGGGTGTGGGAAGGAAGAGGGCGCCCATGGGCCAGGCCCATCTAATTGGGCCCATATGACCCCCTAGCCGAACAAACATAGATAAATAACGTGACGACCTAGGGACATGACTCAAAATAAAGACAAGTACATCAAAATGACTCAAGAAAAGAGAAAATACATCAATATGTCCTCAGTAATAAACTCCCGTGTCGCCGTGGGCCCATCAAGTCGTGCAGTCGCACACTACCCGTCTCCGGAAGGGAGAGAGGTGTCGAGCCAAAGGGAATTCTGGGTGATGTCCCCATCAACTCCCCCGGGCTGCGAAGAGCTCGACTCTGTCGAGAAAGGGTCCACTCGACTGCGGTAATGCTCCAGGAGGTCGGGGTCCAGCTGCTGAAGATCCTCCCTACTCACCCATGAATCATCTGAAGGGGGCCGGCCCTTCCACCTGACCAAGTATCGCTCGTATGCTTTGCTCCGGGTGACAGTGACCTGTTCATCCAATATCCGCTCTATTTGCTCCCGTTGGCCCCTCTGGACTGGTGGAACTCTCTCATGGGTGGTGGCTCTCTCAGAAGGTGGAACAGGCTCAATTCCCTCACTAGGTGTCACCGTTGGACCCCTATATGGCACCAAGTCAGCCACATTGGATGTGGGACTTACTGTGTACTCCTCGGGGAGGTCCAACACGTAAGCGTTTGTGCCAATCCTCCTCAGAACCTGGAAGGGGCCTGATCCACGCGACCTCAGTTTGGAGACATTTCCAGGGAAAAGCCTCTCAGTTCTTACCATCACATAGTCACCCACGTGAAACTCCTGGTGGCGTCGGTGGGAATCGGCCGTCTTTTTATACACCTCATTGCTTTTGTTAATGTGTTTGCGGATCTCCTCATGCAATTCTTTCATGTGTTGGGCAAACGACTCAGCACTAATAGACACTCTAGCATGCGGAGGCAAAGGAATGAGATCTGTAGGCTTTCTAGGTCTGTACCCATGCACAGCTTCAAATGGGCTCATCCCTATCGACCTATTCACTGAATTGTTGTATGCAAACTCTGCTTGGGGTAATATGAGATCCCAATTCCCGGGGCGATCCTCAACAAGACACCGGAGTAGATTCCCAAGACTCCTATTAATGACTTCGATCTGGCCGTCGGCTTGAGGGTGATAGGCCGTGGAAAATTTGAGAAGGGTCCCCATTAGGTGCCAGAGGGTTTTCCAGAAATAGCTGGTGAATTTGACATCCCTATCAGAAATGATGATCTTGGGTAGGCCATGGAGGCGAACTACCTCATCGAAGAATAGGCGGGCCACATGAGAGGCATCGGAAGTTTTAGAGCAGGGGATGAAATGGGCCATCTTTGAAAACCTATCCACTACGACAAAGATTGAATCATACCTTCTTTGAGTCCTAGGTAGGCCTAAGACGAAGTCCATGCTTAAGTCCTGCCAGGGACGATCAGGGACAGGGAGTGGGGTGTATAGGCCAGTGTTCTGCCTTGTCTGTTTGGCTGAGGCACATATCCGGCATTGTCCTACAATTTTGGCTACGTCCCTTTTGAGACTTGGCCAGTAGAACTGACCCTCAACCAAAGCAATGGTCTTATGCACCCCAAAATGCCCAGCAAGGCCTCTTGCATGTAACTCCCAGACCAGGAAATCCCATAGAGAGGTTCTAGGTATGCAAAGTCTATGGCCTTTGAAGATGAACCCATCCTCTAAGATGAATCCTTGGTGTTCCCTAGGTGAGAGGGTGGACAGAGTGGTATGGATTGGACCAAAGTCCGTGCAATCAGAGTACTCTTCCTTGAGTCTTTCAAATCCTATGACTTCCACTCGAATGGTAGCTAGCAAGGAAATTCTCCTACTGAGGGCATCGGCAGCACGGTTTTCACTTCTGGCCTTATGTTTGATCACAAATGTGTAGGCCTGGATGTATTCGACCCATCGGGCATGCCGAGCATTCAGTTTCTGCTGGGAGTTGAGGTATTTCAGGGCCTCATGGTCGGAGAATATGACAAATTCTTTAGGCAAGAGATAGTGTCTCCAATGTCGGAGGGATTGCACCACGGCATAGAATTCCTTGTCGTAGGTGGAGTATTTCATCCTGGCATCACACAACTTCTCACTAAAGTAGGCCACTGGGTGCCCTTCTTGGCTGAGGATCCCGCCAATTCCTACCCCGGAGGCATCACAAGTCACCTCAAAGACTTTGGAGAAGTCAGGGAGGCATAATACAGGGGCTTGGGTCATCCTTTCCTTGAGCTCTTGGAAGGCCCTAGATGCCGACTTGGTCCACACAAAGGTCCCCTTTTTAAGGCAGTCGGTGATAGGGGCTGTGATTGTGCTGAACCCACGGATGAACCTACGGTAAAAGGTGGCTAATCCATGAAAACTCCGGACTTCATGGAGAGTGCGGGGCTCCGGCCAATCGAGGATGGCTTGGACCTTTTCAGGGTCCATGGATACCCCTTCGGTGGAGACAACATACCCAAGGAAGGTAATGGATTTTGTCATGAAGTGACATTTTCCAAAATTGGCAAAGAGGCTTTCCTTCCTAAGGGTGGTGCAGACTTGCCTTAGATGATTGAGGTGGGCTTCTTTGGACTGGCTGTAGATGAGGATATCATCAAAATAGACTACCAGGAAGACTCCAATGTAGGGCCTAAGGACCTCAGTCATAAGGCGCATAAAGGTGCTTGGGGCATTAGAGAGCCCAAAGGGCATCACCAGCCATTCATAGAGCCCATCCTTGGTTTTAAAGGCCGTTTTCTATTCATCCCCGAGCCTTATCCTAACCTGATGGTAGCCACTTTTGAGGTCTATCTTGGAGAAAATGGTGGCTCCAGCTAGCATGTCAAGCATATCGTCAAGTCTAGGTATGGGAAACCTATATTTGACCGTGATCTTGTTGATGGCCCTACTGTCGACACACATCCGCCATGTCCCATCTTTCTTTGGTGTGAGGAGGGCTGGGACAGCACAAGGACTTTTGCTAAGGCGGAGGAAGCCTTTTCTAATGAGTTCCTCCACTTGCCTCCTCAGTTCAGCATGCTCAGTGGGGTTGAGGCGGTAGTGGGGAAGGTTTGGGAGGGTGGCCCCTGGGACCAGGTCAATAGCTTGTTGGACATCCCTCATGGGTGGCAGTTGATCGGGAAGCTCCTCGGGGAACACATCCTTGAATTCTTCTAGGAGAGGGTGTATTTCCACAGGGTGGGGATTGGAGGGTGTTGCCTCCCCTAGACAAAGGACAACAGCACACAAGGGTGTTCCTTGAGCTAGTTCTTCCTCGAGTTCTTTCCTAGAGATGAGGTGGAGGCCCTTGACTGGCCCGGTGGGATTGTCAGGGGTGGAGTTTTGGGCTGTTGGTTGGGTTGGTGCAGGCGAGACCCTGGGGTTTTGTGGTGGTGTAGGAAGGATCCCCTTAGCGGGTGGTTCTTTTCGAGGAGGGGAGGGGTTGAGGCGGATAGTCTTCCCCTCGTGTTCAAAAACGCATGTGTTCGTTTTCCCATAGATGGTAGCATTGACATCATATATCCAAGGTCTCCCCAGTAGGATGCTTCCTATAGCCATAGGTATGACGTCACACCATACTTGTCCTTGGTAGGCTGAAAAGGTGATGGGGATAAGACAACATGTGTTGACGGGTAGGGAGTGATTGTTTATCCATGATACCCGATATGGCTTGGGGTGGGGTGTCGGGGTAAGCCCTAGGAGCTTGACGGTGTCCGGGGACACGGCGTTGACACAACTCCCATTGTCTAGGATGACCTTCCTAACATGATCCCCGATTTTGATGAAGGTGTGAAAAATGGAAGTCCTCCGCCAGTCGTCCTCCTGAGGTTGGGTAAGGGTGCACCTTATTACCCCTAGGTGGGTGGAATGGGGGTTATCTTCTATACCTTCCTCAAAGAATTGCTCTTCATACTCCTCTTCCCACCCTAAACCAGCCTCGTATTCCACAACATTATCCTCATGGGTTTCCTGGGATGTGGTAGGTCCGCCCTCAATAACCAGGCTCGGCAACCCTTTGGAAGGGCATTGGGAAGCTATGTGGCCATAACCATGGCACTGAAAACACTTAACCGTACTACTCCCTGGGGTCTTCCCTTTGGAAATTTCCTCCCTTCGGGGAGGAGGGTTGGGTGGAGTGACCTTTGTGGGGGTAGGGTTGGTTGGCTGGGGGTAGGGCCGAGTGGGAGTTCCTCCACTGGGAGGAGGTGTTCTTAACAGGGGAGGGAGGTTGGGACGCGGTCCCGGGCCCTTGGAAGGGGCAAACCTAGGGTTCATAGAAAACCTTTCTACATCACGGGCTATTTGATAGACAACCTCAAGGCTATGGGCTTCCCTCATGAAAAGTTCTCGTTTGATGTGGGGAAGGAGACCATTCCTAAACCGGGATAGAGTGACGGCGGGTTCTTCGACAACACCACACCTTAAGAGGTATGAGTCAAATTTCTCCACATATTCTTCCACGGTTTTTCCCTCTTGGGTAAGGCTTTGCCATTCATCAAGGAGAATTTGGCTATAGGAGTGGGGAAGATATTTGCTCCTAAGCTGGACTTTCATGTCCACCCAAGTGTCAATGGGTTCCTCACGCCTGATTCTCCTTTGGCTTTCTACCTTTAGCCAATAGGTCTAGGCTAATTTAAGAAGGTGCATCTTGGCCAACCTAACCTTTCTTTCCTCGGACATGGGGTACCAATCAAAGTATTGGTCCATGCCATGCTCCCATTCTTTATAGGCACTAGGGTTATGTGACCCATCAAAATTAGGAGCTTCCACTTTGATCATTCTTAGTAGGAAGTCATCCGGATCCTCTCGTGGTCGCCTCTCATGGTACCGAGGTTGTGGGGCTCTATCCTGCTCGCGATACCACTCATCCTCTAGGTCTTCCCTCTCATGTTCAGCCCGCGGGGGAGGAACCCTTTGGACATGGTTCCTAGGTGGGGCCCTAGCTTCTTCTAATCTCTCCAATCGGGTGGAAACACCATTCATTTGCTCCGTGAGGGCTTGAATGGCAGCCTCAAGTCGATCCATAGGAGCTTGGGGAGCTTCCCTAGGGTTGTTTTGATTGCCTTGTAAATTGGGATCCATAGGTGGATTGGAATTAGAAGGATCAGCCCGATATATGGTACCCCTACGGGTGGACATGCACAAAGATGACGACACGGGATAGAAATGCAATTGCCCTTGGACCTAGGATTGTAGAGACAAGTCTAGAACTTGCTCTGATACCAACTGATGTGACACAACTACGGGGTATGCAGCAAGCAGACGGAATCTTAGGACCTATTCCGCATTCACAACCACATAGCAATTAAGTTGATAAATCGGGGCCAAATCGCCGTCGCACACACACGAGCCCGGGGTGACAAAATGATGCTAAGGGGAGGTGATGGATCAATACCCTTGCTGGTAGAGTGCCAGCCGGGCTAGGGTTGCCCTCCCGAGGGTACGTAGCCCACGCTTATGGGGCTGGCCGGTGCCAATTGGGGCACTAGGTCCCACTCTCTCACTGCCCACAATGACCGCTCGTAAGTGTGGCACGTGGGGTCGGACACTCTCTCGCTTGCACAACGGAGCTATGTCTACGGATATTAAATGAACAGACACTAAAGAGTAATGGAGCAAAGTTTAGAGCTCACCTGGTTGGTTTGAAGAAACCAACCCCGTTCGGAGACGTGGGCGAGCGGGGAAGTGTGGATCCCGCACACTGCGCCGATGTAGCTTGAGCTGTTTATTACATACACTACTCCTCACGCAGGAGGGTTGGACTAAGGGTGGGGAAATAAAGCTTACATCCAAACACTACCTCCACGCAGGGAGGGGCGCTAAGCCGGCCAGGCGGGAGGGGGAAACTCGCCGAAGTTGTAGGAGAGGAAGCCAACGTTGGGTCTGATCACTTGCTGTGAGAGGAGACAGGCAGCCGCTGTTGCAACCGTAGTTCTTACTCAGGAATTTTCCCGTCGACGAGACCAGGGGGAAATTCTTCGTAACAGGAACTGGGACGCCTCTGAATTTTACTGAATTCTTCTGACATCATCGCTGGTTGCGGCGGAGGCTCGAACAGGACGAAGGAATCTGGGGTTGACAGCTTCAGATCTGTTGCAGCAGGATGCAGAGATTGTACCATTGGCTCCCGAGCTCCGAATCTCAAACCGTCAGAGTAGCTGGAACCGTGGATGAACTCTCTTCACAGAAAAACTGGTGGGGAGGCCGTCTGAGGTCGGGATGGCCTGGCGGACGCCGATGAGTGGTTGCAGGTCGCTGAAGACTGGGGAAGGCAGATCCGCGCGACTGAAGGGGAAAAATCAGAACTTTGGCTCCCGGATGCCGAACGTAGTTCTGCTTCTTGCTCCTGGTCGGGGACAGGTGGAGGAAGAACTTTGAAGAAGGAACCATGGTCTGAATCCTCCACTGTGAATCGTGGTTCAGCTTCTGGTTGAACTCTGGTGCTCTGCAGATGGAGCTTGGCGCAGTCGAGGGAGAATGACTCTCCCGGGCAGCCCCGAACTCGGAATGGTACGATTCTTTCTCGCCTGCGTAGTGGACTGGACAACCTTTCCGGAAATGTATAGTACGCCTCTGGATGTCACCTTATGAATCCGGGGAAGCTTCTGCAAGTCGTAACTTTTTCTGCCACCTGCAGACTGTCAAGGTAAAGAGAAAGGATGGTGGTGGAACTAGTGATAGGGGTGGGGATTGGCAATGGTGGAGATGGTGGGGTGGATGGTTGATGGGAGAGGGGTGTTTAGGGGTGTGGAGGGGAGAGGAACAGGGGATTAAGGAGTCTTGGAGGGAGGTGGAGTGGAGGGGCCGCAGCTATCAGGTGGGGTGGTGGGGGTCGGCCAAGGGAATGGGGGGTGGGCTAGATGAGGTGGGTGCGCAACCAGCAGGGGGGGATGGGGGTTAATTCGCCCAGGGGATATGAATGAATGGTGTGGGGAAGTGGTATGGCTGCTTGGGGGAGAGGGAAGGTTGCCTTGGAGGTTGAGAAGGTGTATGGGGAATGGGAAGGGTTGCCTAGGGTGGAGGAGGTATTGAAGGGAGTTATGGGCCTTGGGAAGATGAAAGGGTGGAGGGGTGAGGTGGCAGCTGAGGTGGCAAGGGGGAGGGGAGGTGAAGGGCCAAGTTCGCCCAAGGGAGGGGAGAAGAGAGAGAGTGGGGTTCGCCCCCCTAGAGAGAGAGAGAGAGGGAGAGAGAGAGAAAGCTAGAGAGAGAGAGAGGATTGCACTTATGCTCAAAATACTCAAATATTCATTACCCATCTCAAGGGGGGGTTGGGGTCCTATTTATAGGGATCCCAACATTTACAAAAAGTCCCTGGAGAATATGCTAAAAGCAAATAAGCAAGGGGGTGTGGGAAGGAAGAGGGCGCCCATGGGCCAGGCCCATCTAATTGGGCCCATATGACCCCCTAGCCGAACAAACATAGATAAATAACGTGACGACCTAGGGACATGACTCAAAATAAAGACAAGTACATCAAAATGACTCAAGAAAGGAGAAAATACATCAATATGTCCTCAGTAATAAACTCCCGTGTCACCGTGGGCCCATCAAGTCGTGCAGTCGCACACTACCCGTCTCCGGAAGGGAGAGAGGTGTCGAGCCAAAGGGAATTCTGGGTGATGTCCCCATCAGAAAAAGCCCGGGCACCTGCTGGTGAAAGACTGTATACTCTGGGAATAGTTCGAAGAATTGAAAATTAAAGAGCAGTCAGAGGCAGAACAAGAAAAAGCTGAGACTGAACCCTTCTGGGGGCAGGGGCCAATAAAGCCAAATTCCCAGAAAAAGAAGAGACGGCCCAAGTCCAGGAAGGGAAAGAGGGTCGTGACAGTACAATGCAACACCTTGTCAGCACTCTTTACCTCGCCCGGGGAGGATGATGAGGATGGAACATCAAATGCCCCGCTAGAAGCCAACCATGCTGAGGCCTCAACCTCGGCACATGCAACACGCTCCGCAAGAAGGTGGGGGTGCCCACCACCAGCTAATCATAACATTATGTTCAGAGGGGAACAGCCCTACCAGATTCCCGAACTGGAGGTGCGAGGTGTCCAGGTTCCTCCCCCTACCGGCTTGTACCAAGAAAAGAAGAAAGGAGGTCAAACTCCAACATTTCTGGAATTTCTGTCTAGTCTAGAAAATGGGCAATCGATACAGGCTGGGCCAGATAAAGGCACGGGACCCCAGCAATCGGCGTCTGTAGCCTACGAGCAGAATGAGAAAGAAGGGGATAACCCTTTGACGGCACCAGGGGCCGTTGCTATAGAAGAAGCCCCCCAAGAAATCAGTCCCGGGGATGAAACCGGCACTGGGCAGTAGAGGTCACGAGCACCACATGAACCTCCAAAACCCCGATGGGCGGAAGAAATGAAACTGTCTAATGTCAGGGTGGGCAGCCGGATCATGAAAATGCTAAAAAAGCTCCCTACCAGATTCTCCATCAGGGAGATTCTCTCTCTGAGTGAGGAGGCTCGCCAAGCAATTGTTGATGCCTTGCAGTCGCCGGCACAATATGAAGCACTCTTGACAGAAGTGAATTCCGGGCCGTCAGTTACATTCACAGAGGATGACATGCTGATTCCGAATTCCGGCCATAACAGACCGCTATATATGAGGGGCTCCCTGAACTGTCAGTCACTGAACAGGATACTGATAGATCCCGGGGCTGTCGTGAACATTCTCCCATACCGCATCTACCAAAAATATTACTTTGATCTGCAGCTTACCAAGGTCAGAGACATGAAAATTGCAGGATTCAACCAGAAATGTGAGACGCCCCTCGGGGTGGCTAATTTTAACCTCACATTGGGGGATCTCACTACCGTGGTACGATTCTATGTAATCGACTCCAACACCACATATAAGGCCCTGCTGGGGAGACCGTGGCTGCATGAATATCAGATAGTGCCGTCCACGCTACATCAATGCATCAAATACTGCCATGAAGGAAAAGAAGAGAGGGTGTTTGCGGATCTGCATCCCTTCGAAGTATTCGAGTGCCATATGCTCGATGCATCCTACTACACGGAGATGTCGCGAAAGGGTGAAGAGAAAGAGGCTGTGGTCAGCCAGAAAAAGCCGGCGACGAAGGCAAGAGATTGGTCTCCACCGCCACCAAAGGGCTATATTAAAAAGCATGAGGTAGCTCACATCTCTTATGCCGGTGACTTTGCTCGGATCACCCCTCCTAGCATTCACCCGGATGATATCAATGAAGAAATGAAAGAAAAGTACACACAAGTGGAGGTGCCGCAGGGTTTATTTAAACCCATCATCAGCCTTGAGTACCAGACGGTGCTACCACTGAAGACTATGGAAGTCCCTCACTCCTGCGAGCCTCCTACCATATTCTACACTGGGGAGTCAGTCGAGGAAGATGATCAAGACTGCATGGTCCCTGAAGAGGCTGCAAACCAGATGGTGCCGATTACGGGCTTGGACTATACTACCCGACGGGTTTTGCAGATGTTCTCTAAGATGCAGATGCCATCGCTACAACCTGCTGCCCAAAAGATGGCGTTCAAGGAGCTATGGGATCCGCCTCGGGATAATAAAGAACTGAGGAAGATCACTCAGCACCCAGGATTGGGTTATACCCTTCAAGAATACTATGAAGCTGAGGTGGACGTCATATCTGTCTCCTACCAGCATGAAGACCCTCCCGAGGTAGGATATGACAAATACCCCTCGGAAGATGAAGAAATCATTTATCAATCCATAATGAACAATGAAGCCCCAGACAGTTGGCCGGAGACGGGGACGTCTGACGAAGCAAAGAAAAATTGGTGCTGGGAAGACCTACCTTGCAAAGAAGAACTGTTCCATGCTGAAGCAAAGTTTGACACGGGAATCCCGGATGAGGATCAAGCAGCCAAAGAGCTGAGGGAATGCCTGGAGTTTGAGCGCATCCTAGAAGAAGTCCGGGCTCTACAGAATGATGATCTCTCAAGGGAGTCTGCATCAGAAGAGCCTCTAAGGGCGGAAGACTTCGTCTTCGAGTCTCCTACTGATCCGGTTACGTCCTCGGGGCATACTGAACAGAATACAGCAATATTGGCCATATATGATGAGCCAGCAACCGCTGATGACTAGTATGATGAAACAGAAAATCATGAAACTGAAGAAGATTATATCCCGGGAGGCTTCATTGACTTGCAAGAAGCCCCGCCCGAGGTCGAAGATGGAGGCCAGGCCACCGTCGATGAGCTTGTAGAAATAAATCTGGGAACTGCAGATGAGCCAAGGCCGACATTCCTCAGTGCGCTGCTGGAGCCAGCTACCAGGGAACAGTAGATATAGTTTTTGAAGGAATTCTGAGACTGCTTTGCATGGACATATGATGAAATGCCGGGACTGAGTTCTGATGTGGCACAGCACCGATTGGCAATAAACCCAGAGGCTAGCCCTGTAAAGCAGCCTTCCAGGAGAATGCGCCCTGAATTAATAAATCAGATTAACAAAGAGGTTGACAAGCTAATTGATGTAGGCTTTGTTGAAGAAAATCAATACACTACATGGCTAGCCAATATAGTGCCCGTAAAGAAGAAGAATGGGCAGATCAGAATATGTGTTGATTTCCGGGACCTTAATAAGGCTTGCCCGAAAGATGACTTCCCAGTACCAATCACTGAAGTGATGATCGATGCGACTACTGGTCATGAGGCCCTATCATTTATGGATGGGTCGTCCGGATACAACCAAATCTGGATTGCTGAGGAAGACAGAGTGCACACCGCATTCCGTACCCCGAAGGGGATATTCCACTACAAAATGATGTCGTTTGGCCTCAAGAATGCCGGCGCTACCTAGCAAAGAGCTATGACCAAGATCTTTGATGATTTGCTCTTCAAGAAAGTAGAGTGCTACATTGATGATTTGGTAGTAAAAACTAAAAGAAGAGAAGACCATTTGCAAGACCTGAGGGTAGTATTCCAGAGGCTGCGCAAATATGAACTCAAGATGAACCCCATGAAATGCGCCTTCGGCGTGTCCAGTGGAAAATTCCTCGGGTTTATTGTCCGTCATAGGGGTGTTGAAATTGACCCATCCAAGATTAAGGCTATCCAGGAGCTCCCTCCGCCAAAGAATCTGTCCGAGCTGAGATCTCTGCAAGGGCGTCTGGCCTATATCCGACGATTTATATCAAATCTGTCGGGAAGATGCCACCCCTTTCACATGCTCATGATGAAAGATGTGTCGTTCCTCTGGGACGATGGCTGTCAGGAAGCCTTTGAGAAGCTGAAAGAATACCTCAAGACCCCTCCGGTGCTGGGGGCACCAATTAAGGGCAGGCCCTTGATACTGTATATCGCAGCCACATACTGTTCCATGGGGGCAATGCTGGCACAGATAAATGAAGAAGGCAAAGAACAAGCCTTGTACTACCTAAGTAGGAGGCTGATTAGAACTGAAGAAAGCTACAGCTACATAGAGAAGACCTGCTTGACACTAGTCTTTGCTGTCAAAAAGCTCCGACACTATATGTTGTCACATGAAGTCAGATTGATATCTGCAGCAGACCCGCTCAAATACATATTGACTCAGCCAGTACTGAAGGGCCGGTTGGGCAAGTGGGCAGTGATCCTGATGGAATTCGATATTACCTATACACCCCAGAGGGCGATAAAAGGACAGGCCGTGGCTGATTTCTTCGCAGAGCATCCTGTGCCGGAAAATGATATGCTAGGGACTCAGTTACCCGATGATGAAACACTCGAGGCCTGCCAAGCCCAGTCAGTTATGTGGCAACTATTCTTTGATGGGGCATCCAGAACAGAGACAGACTCCGATGGAAAGACCAGAATACGGGCTGGAGCCGGTATTGTGCTGAAATCACCAGAAGGGGATGTCGTGCACACTTCCTGTTCTATAAACAAGCCCTGCACCAATAATGAGGCCGAGTATGAAGCTCTGATAATCGGGCTATATGTCAGCCTCAACATGGGTATCCAGATGCTTCAAGTATTCGGGGATTCAATGCTGATAATAAAACAGATCCAAGGGGAGTTCGAAGTGCGGAAGCCAGAACTGAGTCCCTACCATCAAAGAGCTATGCGCCTCATGGCGAAATTCTACCATATTGAGCTCAAGCATGTGGGCTGTGGACACAATGCCCAGGCTGATGCACTGGCGAAGCTGGCCAGCTCACTGGCAGTCCCACCAAATAAGACACTGAACATTGTCGTTATGAATCGGCGGAAAGTCCCCAGTATGCTAGAAGAGTGCTCCGAAGAAGACGAGGTTGCCACCATCAGCACAGAGCAAGCGTCTGATTGGAGACAACACCTGCTGCAGTGGTTTCTACACCAACAACTACCGCAGATAAGAGAAGAAAAGATGAAACTCATAAGAATCAAAGATTCTTATGAACTCAGGAATGGAATTCTGTTCCGAATAATGGCAGATGCACGCAAGAAGATTCTACCCTTTCTTCGTCTAGCGGCACTCCGCCCTAGTCGAGCTACCCATTTCTTGGTCTAGCGGCACTTCGCCCTAGCCAAGCTGCACCCTTTTCCCGGTTTAGCGGCACTCCGCCCTAGCCGAGCTACACCCTTTTCCTGGTCTAGCGGCACTCCGCCCTAGCCGAGCTACCATTTTTCTGGTCTAGCGGTGCTCCGCCCTAGCCGAGCCACCCATTTCTTGGTATAGTGGCACTCCGCCCTAGCCAAGCTACCATTTCTTCATCTAGCGGCACTCCGCCCTAGCCGAGCTACCCATTTCTTGGTATAGCGGCACTCCGCCCTGACCAAGCTGCCCTCATCTTAAGCTGGTGGAATTCCGACCTGTCACCCTCTAAAAAGGAAGGAAGAAGAAAGAACAAAAAAATGGGGTTAAAAAAATAGAGATACCCCGCCAGACTTGCTCCTATATTAGGGACAAGTGCAAAAATGGCCCAAAACCCAGCTGTGGTGAAAACCCGAAAGGGCACTGCAGGCAAAATCGGGTACCCCGCCACGTGAAAATCTGAAAGGGCGCGTGGGCAAAAGCAAGAGGGGGCCGGCTCCGACGAAAACCTGAAAGGGCGCTTGGGTCGGTAATGTGGTGATTCCGAAGAAAGCCTCACCTCCCACTATAAAACTCACCGTCGATCGACCGGTGCTTTGCCCGATCAACGATTAAACCCATCCGGAATGGACCTTACGTCTATTCTGTTGAACCCTTCATGCATTGCTCAAAAAGAAAAATTCCCTCGATAGTAAGCCCACCTCGGGATAGACCTTCCGTCTGTTCTGATAAAACACTTCCACTTGTTTCTATCTAAGACCCACCATGATAAAACCTTGTCCGGTTTAGACCCTACGTCTGTTCCGACTAGACCTACAAGTCTCTTTACGGCCCGCCGTGATGAAACCTGCTGTTGATCGATTGGCACACTGCCCGACCAACAATGAAACCTATCTAGTTTAGACCTTCCGTCTATCCTGATGAAATCCATGAACTCCTTGCATTGGTATAAATCCAATACCGATGATGAAACCCGCCATTGATCGATCGGCATCTCGCCCAGTATCAATGATAAAACCTTATCCAGTTTAGACCCTACGTCTATCCTGATGAAACATATGAAATCCTTGCATTGGGATGAGCCAATACCAATGATGAAACCTGTTATCGATCGATTGGCACGCTGCCTGATCGACGCTAAAATCCATCCAGGGCAGACCTTCCGTCCGCTCTGACATAGCACAACACTGCTCTTTGAATCTATTCAGACCCTCCGTCTAGATAGATCATGAAACTATATTCCTTTGCGTTTATGTTGAACCCCACATCAATGATGAAACTCATATTCTTGGTAAACGGCCTCGTGCCCGAGCTGCTATTCATGTCCTCTGAATCAATTCGGACCTTTCGTATGGATAGATCATGAAACCCTACTTCCCTTTGCATTGATGTTGGCACCCACATCAATGATCGTGTGTCCACAATGAGCATATGGCGCCATGGTCCATAGGATGAAAGTTCTGGTCCCAGAAAAGACAATGAAAAAGGAAAAGAGAAAGAAAACGACAAAAAGTATATATGTAAAAAAAAATGGGGTTGAAAATAGAGATACCCCGCCAGACTTATTCAGGCATCCTGGACAAGTGCAAAAATGTTCTGCCCCTCCAACAGAGCTACTTCCTCCGCAAGCTGCGGTCTAGAAGTTGTTATCCGCGGCAGTTCAGCCCGGAGGTCAAATAGTTCAACCTCCAGAATGGTTATCCGGCTGCGCACGAACTGCTCCCGCTGCGCCAGAGACTGCAGTTGGCATTGGCGCTCCTGAAGAACAGAGTCCGTCTTCTCCAGCTCAGATTTGCACTCCTTCCTTTGCAACTTCAAAGCTGTCAGTCTGTCAGACATAGTATGCGCCAAGAAGTCCCGGCGATTTACAAACTTTAGCAACAATAAAACCCGCTGGGCCCATATTTCCATGGGACAGCCCATCGCCTGTAGACCAGCGGTGAAACGCTCGGCTACCTCCTTCAGCCGCAGATAAGTCAGTCCGGGCTGGGACTCCACCAGCTGGCGCAGCATGTCCAGATTTTGCCAGACGAAACTTTCGGATGAAGCGAAGCCAGGAGAAGGGGCTGGAGCTACGTCG
This sequence comes from Amorphophallus konjac, assembly GCA_022559845.1. Taxonomy (NCBI): domain Eukaryota; kingdom Viridiplantae; phylum Streptophyta; class Magnoliopsida; order Alismatales; family Araceae; genus Amorphophallus; species Amorphophallus konjac. The sequence continues at coordinate 145,175,000 of CM040119.1, forward strand.
AAAGTCACCTCGCCGTCAATGTCTGCCCACAGTGCAACATCCGGCTGAGAAGACGAAGACGGCAAATCCGCTGGAAGAACTGGCCCATCCCTCTCTGTGCTCTCCGACTGAGCTGAAGCCTCCTCCTCTACCGCTGTTTCGGGAACTATGGCTTGAACACCTGCGGAGGGAGAACCAATAAATGATGAAGCTATCTCTTCATGAGTCTCCTGAATAAGGGCTTCATCTTCAGCTACTCTTTCTGATAATGGGGGCGAAAGGTCCCCAGTATGTAGAGGCGGAGATCTAGTCTCTATAGCCACTGTGGCAAGGACTACTGATTCGGGCGCAATCGACATTACGGCGGCCGGTATAAAGGCAGAGCTTCTGGCTGGGTCTACTTCGGCTCTGAACTCTGAGGCCCTGACAGGGATGGAAATATCTCCTGATGATCCCAAGTCTAGTGATGTTAAGTCTGTTGAAGATTGTATTCTCACTGGCACGGGGCGAATAACCTCAGAAATTTCCATGCAGGTCGAAGGTAAAGCAGGGATGATGATCAGATCTGCATATGAGACATCCATGGAGACTGCGGCCGCATCTGAGCTGGTAGTGACAGAGTCCTGAGGACAAAGCAAAATGATCCTCATCAATGGATGGAAGAAAATGAATAGAACAGCAAACAACAAAGAGAGAAGAAGCTCACCTTTAAAGTGGGGTCTATATCCTCAAGATGAGACAAAAGAGGAGAAAGCTCCGTAGTTGAAGCAACAAATGGAGGGGTTATGTCGACCTCAGTGTCAAGCCCGGCAAACTCCTCTTGCAATTCCTCCTCAGAAGTTAGCATCAACAGTTTAGGAGGCTGAAAGGGCGGGAGGCCTTTTGCAGATACAGGTAGGGTTTCTGATTTCTGGACTTCCTCTTCGCTGCCGCTAAAAGTCACTTCCTCCTCATTATCAGGGATGGTCTCGGAGCTGCCCGAGGATATCTCCACTCTAGCTATGTGCTGTGAGGTCGCCTCTAGAGCATGCCGGGATGCAGACCGGGTGATTATGCGTCTGGCCGAAATAGGGCTCTGTTTTGTTTGAGTCCTTTCACTTTCCTGCGGCTGAGACGACTCTCCCACTGCTACCGTAGCCCCAGTCGGCTCCCTGACTGTCACCTCAACAAAAGGGGGAACTCTGAGGGATACAATGAAAAAGAACAACAACAAAAAGTATAAAGACAAAAGATGAGAAAGCACATTTACCCACCTCCTCGCCAGCCGGGGTAGGAGAAGGCAGCCTCGTGTCCCTTTCCGCAGGCACTGCAACCTGTTCCGGGGCTGTATCAGATAAAGAGAAGCTCACTCTCGAAGGACGCCTTAAAAGAACAGTCAAGAAAACAATGAAGATTGCATCTGCAAGATATTTACGGCTGCTCTCGGCAGGTTCCTGGGCAGCCTCCCTCTGAGACCTGAACTCATCAAAAGAGGGGATGTCTAGAAAAGGGGTCCCGGCGTCCGTCGCAACTGGACCTGACTGCTGGACCCGAACAACTTTGGCCCTCTTGGCCTTGACAACTGTAGTTTTCACCGCAGAAGGCTTCCTCTTCTTGCCCGGAGGAAGGGGAGTAGTCGTGGGTGGCGCTGCAGGAATTTCAAAGTAAGCAGGCTTTTCAGCCTGAGCAATAATCTTCCTGTAAAGTCCCTGCCGTTTTATGTCCGGTCTATCTGTGCAAGACACAAGAAAGGCAGTCATAGTCGACAGATGTAGAACACAACAATAAAAGAAAGATGCCATGAGCACACAGGAAGGGTCATACCTGCTGGTCCGTCATAGAAGGTGGAAAGCGGCCAATACAGATAAGCCATCTCCTTCGAGCGGGAAGCAGCCTCCTTCACGAGCCAGCACACGTCACCTATGGTCTGGCATTTCTCCGTCAGGGCAGCTAAATCTTTGTGGCCGTGGAAGTCAAGGCAATGAAATAGGCTGAGGTAATCCATGCACCAGCCGTCAACATAATGAAAAGAGATAAAAAGCGGCTTATTCAGAATGCCGGCTATCGGGTTCTCTACTGACAGCCCGTGAACATTCAGCAGCACGAAAAGCCAAGAAGTGTGCTGATAATATGTGCTGGTGCGGTCTTCCCTCCGCACAAATGTCCGATAAGGGTGAAATCTGTCTACCGGGCCCCTCCAGGGGGCTGCTGTCGGGAGAGGCTCCTCCGGGGGAAATGGATATTGCGCCTCCACCTGAATACTCCCTATGTGGCCCAGGTGCCTCAGGTCTTTTGTAAAAGCATCTTCATTGATCTCAGAAAATACAGGAGTGGGTATCTCAGAGCCTTCCTCTTTTAAGGACCGACGCCTGGCAATGTATGTGTCCGCCTCCCTCGGATGCTGTGAATAGAGCCTTTTCAGATGAATCTCATCAATCTCAAATACAGGCCCTGATTGCCGCTTTAAGAAAGAGCGCTCGGCCACATCCCAGAAGGCGCCTCTGCCATCCTTATAAAAATTGGTGCGGGTATTCCACCACTTGATGTATTCTGAGGTGACCCGGGGAGTACGATTAGAAATGGTCGGGATCCTGAAAGTTACGCCCTCTCGGCGATGAAAGAAATCCCACCATATCCGACCATCGCTAGCAATGGAGGACCCATGCTTGGCACGGCTGTCCAAAGGAAATTGAGCAGCTGATGAAGGAATATGCTGATCGTAGCCGAAGTTTCTGCTAAAACGGAATGGGTAATAGGGCTCCAAGATGAGCAAGCCTCCCTTCCTGAAGACCAATACACTGGGTCGGATAGCCATAGCCCACCTTACCAGTTCTGGTTCTAATATGGGCCGGGTGGCATTGGCCCCCGAAACCGGATGGACATAAACTTCTACCTCTTCCATTCTGCATTCCCTCTGAGCGTCTACTAAGGGAGCCGAGCCTGCTGCCAAGCTCCAAAAATGAATGCTACCAGGAGCATCTACATGCACTTTTGTCAACCGGCCCCTGATCTTAAACAACTGCTCTGAGAAAAGGCCGGGTTCGGCGCTAGCAAACTCAATCATCCGAGGGAGCAGTGTGTCTGACTGCAAAGTTCTCGGGGCCAGCTCGGGGAAAATGCTGCAAACCCAAGCATTGAAGAAATGAAATGGACCTACAGTCCATAAAGAACGGGGAACCCGATGTCTATGCAAATCTCCCAGCGATTTATAAACTAAACACAAAGTCGCCCCGCACAGAGACAGTCTCATCCCCCAGGCCATCTGACAAGCCGGATATATAGCCTCCAGTCTGATAATCGTCTCGTCCCCTTGGGGGAGAGCGAAAGTGCACAGCCAGAAGGTCAGATAAGCTGCACAATGAGTAATGGGGTCAACCCCTGCTGGATTCGGGCCATCTACACCTGCTCGGCGCAGTGAAGCCGGCAATGCTGATTTATAACGAGGGGCCTTGATCTGCTTACTGGGAGTCGGTCCCACGGAAGGGAAGTCTGTATACTTCAAGGGACCCCCGAAGAAGTACTGTATCCACTGTCCTACACGGACTCTCAACCTGCTGCTCTTTTCCCGGGGTTGATATCCTTTAGAAGATCCCCTGCTATAGGACAGACAAATGGTCCGATAAGCCTTCATCAAGTACCGATATGCGTAGCCAAAAGAATATCTGCCCTCTCCATCAGAGGCGTCCTTTACGAAGTCGTCTAGACAGACCTCTTCATATGGCTCCCCATCTATAGGCAGGCCTGAAAGCTACGCAAGACTCCAAAGATCGAGAGAAGTCTCGCCTTCTGCTGTATAGAACGTATTGAACTGTGGGCAGAACACTTCAAGCATGCCGCAACATAATCCCCGAGAGATGGGATAGCGGAACCTGGAGGCAAATACACTATGATATACCCCAGCTCTAATCAGTAAAGGGGCGTATTCCTTCAAGACAAATTCTGTAAACTCCACTGCTCCTACCCTGAAGAGATGGGCGTCTGTCACTTTAGCGTCCCCAAACCAGCCGGCAGCCAGCTGATATTTGAATTGAACGGCCAGACAGTTCAGAATGAACGGCTCGTCCCTGTAACCCCACTTCACAAGAGCTAGAAAAAGTCCAAAGTTGGGCTTCTCCCGATGGACACGACCGGCTGCATGATCCCACCTTGCCGGGGTAAACTCTGGAGCCCGGGTCAGCATCTTCTTCTCCGGCTCTAATTCGGAAATGCCCAGCACGGCATTCTAGTCCCTCTGCTCGCCTAGGAGATATATAGCTCGGGCTCGATAAACAGAACCCTTCATGCTGTCTCTGTCAGCCAGTATTGTCGCTTCCACAGACCGAGCAAGCAGGAAATCCCTCATTCCGCCTATGGTGAAAGTCTGGATAAATGGCAGCAGATGACGATCCTTCGGCAGGTCCGGACGGTAGTCGGCAGCCCTTCTGAAATCAATCCCTTCTGTGGAAGAATAGACTCCGGAAGACGGCACTGTGTCAGTCTCGGAATCAGAGGACTCATCAACAGTGGCGATCTGGTTATAGCCGAAGCTCAGACTATTCACATTCAGCCAGTTGACTGAAGCCCGAGATATGTCCGGCTGAGCCGATGAACTCGCCCCCGCAGTCATGGAAGCCGCAGTAGAAGCACCGGAAGCCATGTCAGCACCTGTGGTCAGGGAAAGATGAGAAGATAAGCATCAGAAGGATGAATGGGCATGTAACAATGAGGCAAACAATTTTCAATAAATTTCGGCAGCATCTCCCCTTGTCCGGGGTCTGCCCAAAGAAAGATAGGGAGTCACCCCCAAGAGGGAGTGATCCCGAACATAAAAGGGGACTTAGGCCCGTATAATGAACCTACCTGAGACTAAATCGGTCGAAAAGGGGGGGGAGATGAAACAAGGCTCTCGGAGCGGGGAAGATCACCACCGCCGCCGAGATGAAGAGAGAGAAGGGATGGTAAGAAATGAGGGTAAAAGCCCTCTCGGGGGGGTTAAAAAGAAAGGGAAGGAGGGGCTTCTCGGTGCGAAGGAAAGCGCGCCGAGAACCCTCCGTCAGCCGGAAGAAGGGAGGCGCGTCGAGAAGGCCGCGCCGAGAAGCCCGCTGAAGACCCCGCGCCGAGAAGGCCCCTTGCCGAAGACGCCTGCGCCGACAACAGTCGCGCCGAGAAGGCCCCTTGCCGAAGACGCCCGCGCCGACAACAGTCGCGCCGAGAGGGTCACGCCGAGAAGTAGCCCAATTCTAGCTCCGAGAAGTCAAAAGGCAGTTGGAAAATATGGAGATGAAAAAACATGAAAATGAAAGATATATGCACAATATTGTTACAGTAACATGAACAAGCTGAATAACAATGACATAAAGAAATTGAGGAAGATACCCTTGAATGATGAAGGGCACCTGCAGACCCCGTGCCGCTTATTCTGCGCTTACGCCGCCCGCAGGTGGGGGGCATTAGACTTGTGGACGCGGGGATTTTTATTTTTTATTTTTATTATATTTTGGAATGTTTTATTGATTCATTGATTTGGTTAATTGGCGTGCCAGTCACATGTGTGATGATTTCATTGTGCGCTCGATCTGACTTGGTCAGTCAATTGTGAAGTCCGAGTCGGGACCAAAAGTCCGCCATACCATAAGGCTATGACGTTAATTACGCCCTTCCTAAGAAGGACAACCCTTGATTAAACACCAAAATAGGAGGCCACTCGGGGCGGCTAAAAAAAGTGCATGATATTGAAGCTATTATTATTCTAAGGAGGTAGCTGGGTAAACGATAGGTTATTAAATCAGCATGACCCCTTTGTGTAGGTCGTGCCGGGTAGAGATAGGACACCGTCCGCGCAGCGATGGGGCAGGGTCCGGACAGTCATCGGGGACATGTCCCCCTTCACGTTTCTCATCCGGCCAAAGGCCTCGCAGTGTTCATATTCCCCGAAGGATTGGGCCGGACGGGAGGTGCATGACGTGTACTTCCCGGGGCTTATCGGGGTTAAACATCGGTCGACATTTCGACAGCATCTCCCCATAATCTGGATTATGCCCAGGGGAGAATAGGCTATCACCCACGGAGTGCCAGGATGAAAAGCCGAGAAAAAGAGGGAGCGAACCTCCCACACTGCATATGTATGCCCTGGGGCAATGTTTGACTCTTCCCTTATAGAAGCCGGTGACACTCATGCAGTGGCAGAGCTCACTTTAGCTAAAAGGGGGGTGCTCAGGAATCCGATGCGGATCAATGGAACATAAGGGAGTCTGGCTCCCTTCGATTTACCCCCGGGACAGGTCTAGTGACTCATGGGCATCCCTGAGTGGGTTTGATCCAGGCGCCGGGGGTTCAATTGAGTGGCAAAGCAGGCTCTCGGGGTAGCTTGGATGTGCATATAGGTTCCCGGCGTGAAACAGTGTGGCAAGAAGGGTTTTCGGCGCGAGGGCCAAACGGCCACGGGTTCCCGGCGCCAATGGCAAGGAGGCCAGGGGGCTCCTGGCGCCAGTGGCAAGGAGGCAAGGGTTCTCGGCGCCACTATGAGGAGGCCAAGGAGGCTTTTCGGCGCAAGGGCCAAACGGCCATGGGTTCTCGGCGCCAATGGCAAGGAGGCCAAGGGTTCTCGGCGCGGGCTTCCCGACGCGATAAAGAGCAAGCCAGGGAAGCTCCCGGCACAGGCTTCCCGGCGCGAGGAAGAGAAGGCCAGGGAGGCTCCCGGCGTGGGCTTCCCGGCGCGAGGGGAAATAGTGAGGTGGGGTGGCTTTTCGACGCGAGGTAAAACAACAGGGAGGCTCCCGGCGTGCTAAGGAGATAGGGTCTCAGCGCAAGAAGGCTTGCGCTGAGGGCTGTTCATCCGTTTTACTGTTTGTGGAGCCGAGACAGACGAGGGCGCCGAGATGAATTTAGGGTTTTACGGCACTCTGTTTTAGATTTGTCGATGAATCAGGGGTTTCCTGGCGGTTCAGGCCAAGGTGAATGGGCTCTGTGGAATCAAAGCGTATGGATTCATCGGGTTTCAACTGATTTTTGGTTTGTGTTTCAAAAGAAGGCCAGGAGCTGAGGGGAATTGGGGAAGAAAACCCGAACATAAGGAGCCTCTGTCACCATCACTTATGCAGAATTCTAGGAGGATGGCTTGATGTTATCATTCGTCGTCCTGGGAACCAAGAGATATCTGTCTCTGGTCTAGAAATGACTCTGATGATGTCGATAAGCAAACCGGGCATCAGAAACTCCGGAATCTCATAGATGCGAATCATCATGTGGCTTGGCTTTGTTCCGAAGGTCAAGGGATGGCCTGTCCCTGACTCCGGAACAAGCGCATGAAAGCATCTTCGAGAAAGAAAACGCAGACGAATAATTAGACTGGGGAGGGGAATAGGGGGGCAAACCTTCACAGAGACAATAGCAGGCGACAATCGCGGCCTGTTCCATTCGTTTATTCATTCGGACATGACTATTACATCCATGCATCAGAGGGACGGAGTACATAGAAGAAAATTGTAAACAAAGACTAAGTCCTGTTCTAGCGGCATGAAAACCGATTACGATGTCGCAGAATACATCAGAAGAAGATGAAGTAGCATCAATCGAAATTACAAGAAGATGAAAATACAGAAATGGGGGGGGGGGAGGGCGGAGCATTGACTCCTCTCCCTCCCCAGAGCCCACCTTCAATCAGCTTCAGACCTTCTCTCTACTTTCTCCTTTGGTCTCTTCTCTCTTTCTTTCAGTGGAGGAGGCTCTCTTCTTCCTTCTGGCGGTGGTGAGGGTGAGGACCTTCTGAGCTTTTGTCTCTCCATCCCCCTTTTTCGTTTTTCAAAGGGGTGGGTTTTTATCGACCCGATCCTCTTACCCTCTCAGCGGGTGGAAGTCGGCGCGGCTGTGGACACCAGAAATTGCACACCCAGATATCCTGCTCGGCCCAGCATCAGCAACGGCACCGAGTGAAGAAGCCCCGGAGGGACTGGCCATCCGGACTCCCCAAGTATGCACACTACCGTGAAGCCATCGCCGGAGTCACGACAGCGAAGAAAAATCAACCCCCAGGAGCCCCACAATCCATGGGCCTCGAAGAAAATCAAATGGGCCACAACTTGTGCTCACAACGGGCTCAAAATTGCCCATTTAGCCCTTCAGCGGCACGCCCCTTGTGCCCTCTTCAACGGCACGCCCTGAGGCGTTCGGCGGCACGCCCCATGGCCCTCCGTCGGCACGCCCTTGTGGCGCTTCAGCGGCATGCCCCAAGGGGCGCCCAGCGGCACGCCCCCAGGCCGCTCAGCGGCGCGCCCCCCAGGTGCCCAGCGGCACGCCCCCAGGCCGTCCAGCGACACCCCCCAGGCGCTCAACGGCACTCCCTCAAGCCCGTTCAGCGGCACACCCCTGGCGGCTCTCCCAGCGGCACGCCTTGGCGGCCTTCAGCGGCACACTCCCTGTTCCCGTTCAGGCCTTCAGCGGCACGCCCTTGCTGCGCTTCGCCGGCACGCCCTTTGGGCTCTTCAGCGGCACGATTGCCATGTCTTCCAGCGACACGCCGTTCAGGCTCTTCAACGGCACGCTCCGGCAGGACGACGTGATGCCCACGCCCTATGAATCCTTGGCGCGCAGTGGGTTGCTGAGGTGTCGCCTGGGGAGAGGGCCACCTGCCTACTCCTCCTGCCACCCAGGACAAGGGAGTCAACTCCCATTGAATGCTCGTCGCATGCCTCCCGCCTTCGAAGGCTCCCGCCGCCCGGGGTATAAAACCCCTCTGCTTCGCTTCGAAAGGGGGGGCATCCACACAGACAGACAGACAGAGGGAGAAGAGAAGAGAAGAAGAGAAGAAGAAAAGAAGAGAAGAAGAGGAAGAGAGGAAGAGAGGGGAGAGGGCTCCCTCCTGCTACTCCGTCCACCGCCGTCCGTGCGAAGAGAAGAAGAGAAGAAGAGAAGAAGAAGAGGAGGGGAAGCTTCCCCCCCCCTACTGCTCCATCCTCCGTCGTCCACGCAAAGAGGAGAAGAGAAAGGGAAAAGAGGAGAAGGGAAGAAGAGAAAGAGAAAAAGAGGAGAAGAAGGAGAAGAGAAAAAGAGGGAAGAGAGGAAGTGAGGGGGGGAGGACTCGCCGCTCCACCCACCGCCGCCGCCTAAAGAGACGAAGAAAAAGAAGAGAAGAAGAACAGGGGGGGAACGGCCTGCTGCCCTTCCACCTCCCCGCTGCTACTTCTGCTCATTTGCCTAAAGGGAGACGCCCTTCCGTTTCTCCTTGGACACACAGGCCCAACGCTTCTATCCTGAGGCCCCTTGAGCCTCTCTCCCCCCTGCCAGGATTTCCTTCGGCTTAGCCAACCAACATCCCCGGCCCCTCCTTTGACCCTTCACCGGTATGCCCTGCCGGGCCTTCACCGGCACACCCTGCCTGCCCTCAGCGGCCCACTCCCTTGCGCCCTCAGCGGCACGCCTTCAGCCGCCCTCAGCGGCACGCCTTCAGCTGCTCTCAGCGGCACGCTCCTTGGCCCTCAGTGGCACACCTTCAGCCGCCTGTTCACCGGCACACCTTGGCTAGGCCTTTCGCCGGCACACCACCCTTCCTCCTTGCCCGGTGCATTCCCGTCTCAGCCAGTCGTAGGAGTGTCTCCCGCTCGCCATACCCTCCGAGTTTTCCGAGGTTTATAAAGGTGTTGCCGCTCTCGGGCTCCCACCTCCAGTTGCCGGGTTCCGCCACTCCTTGTGGGCGCGTTCCCTGTATCTCCCTTACGCTCGGGTCAAGGGAGATGCTGCCGAATTTTCGTTAGAAACGATGACATATTAAAAAGATAAAAGATAGCAACTAGCAAATAGAACAACAACACATCAAAAGGACTAAAAGAAAGCAACAAACAAACGAAAAGAACAACGGCAAAATGCTTCAACCAATGCGAAGAACAAATGCAATTAATTCAAAGGGAGCCGAACCGAACGACAACTAAACAACTTGAATATTCATCCTCATGAGAGAAAGAATGAAGATTAATCAAGAGAAGAAAAGATGAAACCCATGCAAACTTAATAAAAATCGGAAAAGAAGAAAAGAAAAGCCTTAGAAGAACCAGAGGGAGAGTGGGCCTTCACCGATACACCTAATCCAGCCCTTCACCGGTGCACCTTCCGTCGTCCTTCGCCGGCACGCCCGTGATAGCCTTCCCCGGCACGCCCTGCCAGGCCTTCCCCAGCATGCCCCAGCCAGCCCTTCACCGGCACGCCCTGTCAGGCCCTTTGTCGGCACGCTCCAGCCAGCCCCTCGCCGGCACGCCCCTACGGGCCTTCCCCGGCGCGCCTCCCTCAGCCCCTCAGCGGCACGCTCCCTTGGCCCTCCAGCGGTACGCCCCTGGCCTTCAGCGGTACACCCTTTTAACCCTCCAGCGGTACACCCGTCCAGCCCTTCAGCGGCACAGCCCCAGGCCCTTCAGCAGCACAGCCCTTCCAGCCCTTCAGCGGCACAGCTCCCAGCCCTTCAGCGGTACACCTTTCTCTTAGCCTTCCAATGGCCCATTCTCTCTCTAGAAAATATGAGTAATAATAATAATAATAAAAAATAACAAATCCAAAAAGAACAAATAAATAAGGATGATAAAGAAACAAGTAATAATAATAATAAGGTTAAAAGAAATAATGATAACGATAAATAGACAAAGTAAATGATAACCAAGATAAATAAATAATAATAACAGACTCAACAAAAATGACAAGTAAATGAATGATAACAAAACGAACAAAATAATAACAAACCTAATGTTAACCATAACAAACGAATCAATCACAAGGAAAATGAATAAATGGTAATAAAGAACCCACCCAAATATATCTATAAATCTACAAATGATAACGATACCGCTTCTTAAATAATAATAAAACAATGAGATCCGCTTCGCAGCCTCGTCTCTCCCGCGACCCGGTGCCGAAGGAACAACAATACCGCCCTTGCAAGTTGGGCCTGAGCCTAGGGAACCATCCCAAAATGGCCATAGCCTGACTTCGCCTCGGGCTGACATTCCGATTAAACCAGACTCGTTTCTCCGGCCGGATCCCTTCCGAGCCGCTACTAAAATTTCCGCACGTTCGGCAGACATTTGGACGGATTCACCTTGGTTCCCGCCGCGTTCTTATTACGGACCTACGTCCGAACACGAAAGGGTCCATAAGTAACCTTCATAGCCGGTGGCTCCTATCCCGACATGGTTGTGAGCCGGCATTGCCCCGGGCCAATAGCTCATCAACGTTGACCCGTTCCTATCGGGATTTGCTCCCGCTCTTTCATCGAAATTGCCGTAAACTCGGCATACATTGGTACGGGGTCGCTTCCACCCCCGTCATGCTCTCAATATGGGCCCTCGCCCGAACATGGAAAGACGCGCAAGTGACCAACGGAATCGGAATAGAACGAGACGGCTCTCGCCACCCCTGGACTTCTCCCATGGGAATATCAATAAGACCTCCGTGGGCCATACTTAGACCTTGGATTCGTCCCGATCATGGTCATCGTCTGGCTCATACCCTCGGTCTACAGCCCGCTCCTTTCGAACACGTTTTCAGCTCTGAAGCCCAGTCCCAGGACTTTTCCCTATTGCCCTCAGACACTAGAAATATTAACGCTGCCCACGCGAGCCCCGTTTGGATCACGGGAGGCGCCCCCGGCATGGTCCCGACTCGATCTCGCACCGGGCCAATAGGTTCACGGGTTTCCGGATATAATAGCCGAGATTCAATCGAACGTTTTCAGTGTCTCGGAATAATAAAACTTGCCGTGTCCCGGCACACATACATTCTCAGTCTTTCCGCGACGATTACGATATTCCCAATATCGGACATCCGTCCGAACATTAAACGGTCTCCCGATGACCGACACGTTTCGAACGCCCGCTTCTCCGGACACAGGGCTTTTCAGCCGATTCAAGGGATATTCCCCCGTCGCTCCTTTGCACCGGAAATATTAACGACGCTCATGTAAGTCTTGTTTCGACCGCGGGGGGCCCACCGCAGTATGGTCGCAACTTGCTCTTGCATCGGGCCAACAGATTTACCGGTTTCCGCCCGCTCTGACCGAGATTCAGCCGAACGTTTTCCATTCTCCCGAACAATAAATTGCCATATCCTGGCATACATATACTCCGGTCTTCCCGCGACGATCGTGCTTTTTTCCAAGATGGATACTCGTCCGAACATTAAATGGTCAGCACACGACCGACATGATCGCGAATGTTTTCTTCTTACCCTCATACGGGGGTTTCGATGCTTCTTAATAGACCTTTCGTGCAATTAACTTATTGGCCATGAGGCCCTGAATCTCGGCGATTAATCAAGGGTGTTCTCTCGTATGGGGGATGTAAATGACACCGTGACCTTTATGGCGCGGCGGGTTTTGGTCCCGACACGAACCACACAATCGACTGACGAAGTCAGATCGAGCGCACCATGGGCTCTTCGGAGCCCGAATAAATTGTCACCTCGGTGACTGGCACGCCCACGCACTCAATAAACGAATAAACCAACAAGAGAACAATAATAAGTGCCGAAAAGTGCGTCCACAACTCTGGCACGCCCGGTGGGACCAAACCACCCTTCATCTCTTCGCCGGGATTCAGGGCCTCATGGCCCCCTAATAAATGATGTTTGCCTGTTTTGATGGATTGCAGGTGCTGTCTTCGCCAACCCTATGGGGAGGAAATCCAGACTCGATGCAGCTGCCTTCGCGGCCTCGAGGACGCTGCTTCGAAGCATATGCAGCTTCCAGGAATCATGGGGGCTGTTATAAAAAAAAGAAAAGGAGAAGAGAAAGAGAAGAGAAGGGAGGGGAAATCAACCCCCTTTGTTCAAGAAGAAAGAGAAGAAAAGAAGAAAAGAAGAAAAGAAGAAGAGAAGAAGAAAAAAGGGGAGAAAAGAAAAAGAAGAGAAAGAATTGACAAGAGTGGGTTGCACCGCCACGTCCATCGAGACCCGTGCTAAACAAAGATTACCACTGCGGGGTTGATGCGGTGGAGCGAACCACTCATCCCCTTTCTGAGGGGGTGAGCGCTCTCCTGCACCTCCGCCCTGGTCAATCATATAAAAAGAAGAGGGAAAAAAAAGAGAAAAGAAAAGGAAAAGAAAAAAAAAGAGAAGAAGAAAGAAAGAAAGAAGAAAAGTTGGCCAGCATCGCCGACCAAGAGAACAAGAAGAAGGACGGCATCCAGCCCGACTCTACGAGGCCCCGAAGCCGCGGTGCTCTGACCCGGCCCGTTCCTCCTCCCTGCTGCCTCTATCCGGCATAAGACGGCCCCTTGGGTGGCTGTTAAAAGACCCAACAAGCCGCAACTGTAGCTTGAAGAACTGCTGCTTGCTGTGCGGAATGCTTTATAGCAATGAGGCCGAGCACGGCCACCATCCCCGAAGAGAGCATGCACATACCCCGCCATGGGGGATAAGAAGAAGAGATATACCCCGCCATGGGGGCATAGGAGGCAAAAGAAGATACACCCCACTCCTGGGGGCACATGAAGAGATTCTATCCCGTCCGGAGGCACAACAGACAACAGAGCTACCCCCCCCCCAGCTCAGGGGCCTTCGAAGAAGAGAACATACCCCGGTCCAGGGGCATAGAAGCAGAAGACATACCCCGACTGTGGGGCACATGAAGAGAAACATACCCCGCCTTGGGGGCATAAGAAGCAACATAGTCTCACCCCGATCTAGGGGTATAAAGAGCAAAAGAATACACCCCGACTTAGGGGAATATGAAGAGAAGCATACCCCGCTCTGGGGCATAAGCAGCAGAACCCACACCCCGGCTTAGGGGCATTCGAGGAAGAAATATACCCCAGTACGGGGGCATATAAAGCATGCATCCACCTCATCATGAGGGCATAAGAAGCCAAGACCATACCACGCCACGGGGAATAAGAAGCAAGAATTCGCCCCGACCCGGGGGTACACAAATAAAGAAGCGAACCCCGCTCCAGGGGGCACATAAAGAGAATACGCCCCGCCATGGGGGCACATGAAGAGAATCCACCCCGACTCGGGGGCACATAAGGCGAAGGACTACATCCCGTCTTAGGGATATTTGAAGAAGAAACAAACCCCGCCCCGGGGAGCATAAGAAGAGAAGAATCAACCCCAACCTAGGGGCATTCGAAGAAGGAATACATCCCGTCCTCAGGGTCCATGAAGTAACATATATATATACCCCCTTCCCCCGGGGGGGCATCTGAAGCAGAACACCCAATATTCCCCGGCTTAGGGGAGCACGTGAAGAAAGGAATACACCCCGATGCGGGAGCACATAAGCATAAGAAGAAGAGACTACCTCAGCCTGGGGTCATGAGAAGAAGCAGAGTTGCACCCCGGTTTAGGGGGCATATGAAGAAAAGTGCACCCCACCTTGGGGCATAAGAGGCAGAAGAATCAACCCCGACTCAAGGGTAACTGAAGAGAATTCCACCCCACCCCTGGGGGCACGAGAAGCAAAACAAACCCCGCCAGGGGGCATAGAAGCCATGAAGAATATGCCCCGGCTTAGGGGTATTTGAAGAAGATACATCCCGCCTCGGGAGCATAAGAAAGAGAAGAATGCATCCTGTCTTAGGGATATTTGAAGAAGAAACAAACCCCGCCAGGGGGCATAGAAGCCATGAAGAATACGCCCCGGCTTAGGGGTATTTGAAGAAGATACATCCCGTCTTGGGAGCATAAGAAAGAGAAGAATGCATCCCGTCTTAGGGATATTTGAAGAAGAAACATACCCCACCCGGGGGACGCAGAAGCAAAGAGACAGAGTACGCCTCCACCCGGGGGCACCGAAGCGAAGAGGCATACATCCCGACCTGGGAGCACATGAAGAAAGAATATACCCCGACATAGGGGCATCAGAGGCAGCAATGCGCCCCACCTTGGGGGCATCAAAAGCAACAATACACCCCACCTTGGGAGCACAAGAAGCAAGCATCCCCCCGGGTGTGTCTGGGAAGAAGAAAAGAATTCACCCCGGCCTGGGGACACTTGAAGAAAGAAGCACATCCCGCCATGGGGGTATGAGAAGCAAGGAATGTACCCCGCCCCGGGGAGCATAAGAAGCAGAAGCACCTACCCCGCTCTGGGGGCACAAAAAGTACACTCCGCCCTTGGCGCATAAGCAGCAGAAGCATCTACCCCGACCCGGGCACAGGAACAGAGAGGCATACATCCCGATCCGGGAGCATAAGAAGAAAGATATACTCCGCCCAAGCGGCATTTGAAGAAACAACATACACCGCCTGGGGGCATAGAAGCCGTAAAGAGATGCACCCCGACCTCAGGGGGGCATAAGAAGCAAGAGACACACCCCCGTGCCGGGGACATATGAAGAGAAGCACTCCTCCGCCTTCAGGGGTAGAAAGAGAGCAGAATTCACCCTCGCTATGGAGGGGTATAAGAAACAAAAGACACGCCCAGTACCAGGGGCATTTGAAGAAGAAACATACCCCACCTAGGGGCATAGAAGCCGTGAAAAGTATATCCCACCATGGGGGCATTTGAAGAGAGCTACACCCCGCCTCGGGGGCATTAAAAAAAACACACCCTGGTCTGGGGACATAGAAGCCAAAAAAATACACCCCGCTCGGGGGCACAGAAGCGAAGAGGCAAAACACACCCCCTCAGGGGGGATGCATACCAAATGAAGCTACACCCCAACCTGGGAGCACATTAAGAGAAATACACTCCAGCGTGGAAGCATTAATGAGAAAAGAAGAGCAGAACAAAGAAAAAGACACACATGAGGCAGACGTGGTCTTCGAGCCCGCCTCATCACGCAAAAGAAGAGAAGAAAAGGAAGAAGAGACCAAGGAGGCAGACGTGGTCTTCGAGCCCGCCTCTCCACAAAAAAGAGGAGACAAGAAAGAAAAGAGACAAGAGGCGAACATGGTCCTTGCACCTGCCTCTCCAAAGAAGAAGAGAAGAGAAGAAAAAAGAGGCATGGGGCACATATGGTCATTGCACCGGCCTCTCCACAAAAGAAGAAGAAAAAAGAGACATGAGGCAGACATGGCCCTCGAGCCCGCCTCACCAAACAAAAAAAAGAAGAGAAGAAAAGGAAAGAAGAGACACATGAGGCAGACGTGGCCCTTGAGCCCGCCTCATCACACAAAAGAAGAAGAAGCAAAGACACATGAGGCAGGCGTGGTCCTCGAGCCCGCCTCATCACACAAAAAGAAGAGAAGAAAAAAGAGACATGAGGCACACATGGTCCTTGCACCGGCCTCTCCACAAAAGAAGAAAAAAAAGAGACATGAGGCAGACATGGCCCTCGAGCCCGCCTCACCAAACAAAAAAGAAGAGAAAAAAAGGAAAGAAGAGATACATGAGACAGACGTGGCCCTCGAGCCCGCCTCATCACACAAAAGAATAGAAGGAAAAAAGAGACATGAGGCGAGCACGGTCTTTACACCTGCCTCTCCATAGAAGAGGAAGAGAAAAAAAGAGAACAGTCATGAGGCGAATCACGCCTGCCTCTCTACAAAAGAAGAAGAGAAGAGAAAAAGAGACATGAGGCGAACATGGTCTTCGTACCTGCCTCCCTACAAAAGAAGAAGAGAAGAAGAGAAAGAAGGGTCACGAGGCAAACTTTTACCTCCGACCTCCAGCCATCCAACAAGCAGAAACCAACCAGATCTTCCACCGACGGGGCGTTAAACCGACTAGACCTTTCGCCGACGGGGCGTTAAACCGACTAGACCTTCCGCCGATGGGGCGTTAAACCGACAAAGGCCTCCCAGATCCTGGCTCATGTAGCCTGCTTCCCAAAGTTCGGCCCTCGTGGCCTGCTTATCTCTGGCTCTCGCAGCTTGCTTCCCTTTGGCCTTTGTGGCCGGCTTCCCAATGTTGGCTCTCGTAGCCTGCTCCCCCAACCTTTGGCCCTTGTGGCCCGCTCGCCAATATCCCTTGGCTTTTTAGCTTACTTTTCATTATCTTCGGCTTTTATAGCCTGCTTCCCAGATCCTGGCTTTTGTAGCCTGATTCCCAAAATTCGGCCCTTGTGACCTGCTTCCCAACTTTGGCTCTCGCCGCCTGCTTCCCCTCGGCTTTCACAGCCTGCTTCCCAGCTTTGGCTCTTGCAGCCTGCTTACATTTGGCCTTCGTGGCCTGCTTCCCAAGTCTGGCTCTCGTAGCCTGCTTCCTAGAATTCGGCCTTCGCGGCCCGCATCCCATAACTTCGGCTCTTGCAGCCCGCTTCCCCAATACCCTTTCAGCCGTTCGTGGTCTGCTTCCCTAATACCTTTACTACCACTACACTTATACGTAACAACAATATTTTCTTATGCAAAAAAAAACAAACAAAAACAAACAAACAAACAACAAAAAAAACAAAACAACAACACCCAAAAAAAAAAACAACAACAAAACAAAACAAAACAAAACAAAACAAACACAAAAAAAAAACAACAAAAAGAGAGAATACTTGATTGCCCTGTTTGCATGCTTGCTTAATATAGAATAATACACCTCCTTGAAATTTTCTAGGACCGTGTTTCCTTGCTAAATAATAATATCGCCCCGATTCCAGATGCACGGGTGTCACGGCGTACACACTCGAAGGGAACCCGATTATGGCGAGTGCACCCGTCAGAGGGAAGAGTCATGGCCGAATCACTAAGCCCAACTCACAAAATAAACCTGAGGCAACGCTCCCACACTTAGCACTTAATGTGTTCAATGGCCTTCGACTATAGGGATTGCCCGAATTTCTTCTTAGCACTCTACGGAGACTTGAATTCCTGCACTCGCGTGAAAGATAATCGTGAGGAAAAAGCTGCCTACCCCCACTGTAAAAAAAAAGGAGAAAAAAAAAGAAAAGAAAAGAGAGAGACATGTGAATCCGAGTAGCCGGGAATCCCCATTGAGACACATGAGGAGACTCGCGTGAAATGGTGAAGTGAATTATAATAAGGATGAAACCTATTAGCCGGGAATCCCCATTGAGACACATGAGGAGACTCGCGTCAAACGGTGGAATCCGTAATAGAATTATAATGAGGATGAATCCTAGTAGCCGGGAATCCCCATTGAGACACATGAGGAGACTCGCGCTGAACGGTGAAATCCGCTACCAAAATAAACAGATGGGGGCTGTGTGAAGCTACCAAAAGTCGAAAGCCTGAAACATATGTGTAGGCGCTAGAGTGATCCTCGAGTGTCACCAGGAAAACCTGCATATCCCTGTGGTTAGGGCTCTTTGTTCACACATTTGCACTGCCACGCTACATAGAATTGCCTCGGGTGAAATGCGTGAATTTAGGCTATGCATGCAAGACGTGCGATATCCTCTTGACGGGTGCACCACCCCTCGATTGTGCCTCGCGTCTCGCACCGCATCTACGAATTACGGGCGACGTCCCTATCCTATCCCCTATAGCGGGAGCCGCCTTACTTATATTCATGTTATGCCTGCTAATGAATGCTTGCATGCTTAAAAAAAATGAAAATGATAAAAAAAAACAAAATAAAACAACATAAAAATAATAAAAAAAGTATAATAACAATAAAATAACAAGAATGTGCGTATGCAACGAACTCAATTTCGACTATCGCAGCCTACTTTCCCAGCTCTGGCTCGTAGAGCCCAATCATGGCCCCCCATGGCCTACCTCTTGCCTTGACGGCCCGCTGCCCATAATTTCGGCCTTCGCGGCCCGCTTCCCAACTTTGGCTCTTGTAGCCTGCTTACCTCGGCCCCCATGGCCCGCTTTCCCAATTCTGGCCTTCACGGCCTGCTTCCCAAAATTCGGCCTTCACGGCCCGCTGCCCATAATTTCAGCCTTCGCGGCCCGCTTCCCAACTTTGGCTCTTGTAGCCTGCTTACCTCGGCCCCCATGGCCCGCTTTCCAAATTCTGGCATTCACGGCCTGCTTCCCAAAATTCGGCCTTCATGGCCCGCTGCCCATAATTTCGGCCTTCGCGGCTCGCTTCCCAACTTTGGCTCTTGTAGCCTGCTTACCTCGGCCCCCATGACCCGCTTTCCCAATTCTGGCCTTCACGGCCTGCTTCCCAAAATTCGACCTTCACGGCCCGCTACCCATAATTTCGGCCTTCACGGCCCGCTTCCCAACTTTGGCTCTTGTAGCCTGCTTACATCGGTCCCCATGGCCCGCTTTCCCAACTCTGGCTCTCGTAGTCTGCTTCCCAGAATTCGGCCTTCACGGCCCTCTTCCCATATTTTCGGCTCTTGCGGCCTGCCTCCCAATATCTTTGGCTCTTGTAGCCTGCTTACCTTTAGCCTTCGCGGCCTACTTCCCAGAATTTGGCCTTCGCGGCCTGCTCCCCAATTCTGGCTCCCGTAGCCTGCTTCCCCGATTCAGCTCTTGCAGCCCGCTTCCCAACATCCCTGGCCCTTTACGGCCTGCTTCCTAGAATCTGGCCTGCACGGCCTGCTTCCGTAACGCCAACTTTGGCCCTTGCGGCCCACTCTCCCGAGTCCGGGTTTCATAACTGATATCCCCGGCGCATTTTTGAATCAACAAACTCTTCTCTCCATCCCTTCGGACGACGAACATCTCAGTTGCTTCTGGCCTTGGCTGTTTCGGCCTCACTTACTGGCTCCCGTGCCAACAGCTTTCAAATTATCGGCCGCTGTGCCTACAACTTTTATATCATTGGCATCCATGCCAACAGCCACCTGGAGTTCTTCAAAAGAAAAGGGAGAAAAAAAAAAGAAGGGAAAAGAAGGGAAGAAGAGAAGAAACAACAAAAACAACAACAAAAAGGACAAAAGAAAAAGAGATGACAAAAGAGAAGAAAAGAAAAAAAAAGAGAAGAAGAGAAAAGAGAGAAGAAAAGAAAGAGAAGAGACGAAGAGACCAATATACAACTTCAGTCCCCGGCACCCCGTCTGCACTGATGAAGAGACCAACAAACGAGCTTCAGTTCCCGGCATCCCGTCGGCGCTGATGAAGCGACAAAGAGACCAACAACTGCTTCAGTTCCCGACATCCCGTCGGCACTGATGAAGAGACCAACATGCTGCTTCAGTTCCCGACACCCCGTCGGCACTGATGAAGAGACAAAGAGACAACAAACTGCTTCAGTCCCCGGCATCCCGTCGGCACTGATGAAGAGAAAAAGAGACCCACATGCTGCTTCAGTTCCCGGCATCCCGTCGGCGCTGATGAAGAGACAAAGAGACAACAAACTACTTCAGTTCCCGGCATCCCGTCGGCGTTGATGAAGAGACAAAGAGACCCACAAACCAGGTCAGCTCCCGACACCCCGTCGACGCTGACGAAGAGAAGAAAAGACCAACACACCATGTCAAGGCCCGACACCCCGTCGGCACTGACGAAGAGAAGAAGAGACCAACATATCAGCTCCCGGCACCCCGTCGACGCTGACGAAGAGAAGAAAAGACCAACACACCATGTCAAGGCCCGACACCCCGTCGGCACCGACGAAGAGAAGAAGAGACCAACATATCAGCTCCCGGCACCCTGTTGGCACTGACGAAGACAAGAAGAGACTAACACACCATGTCAACGCCCGACACCCTGTCGAAACTGACGAAGAGAAGAAGAGACCAACATGTCAGGTCGGCTCCCAACACCCCGTCGGCGTCGACGAAGAGAAAAGAGACAAATACACCCACGGGCACCGCCCGGCTCATCCTTCGCCTGCGCTACCCATGGGTGGGGGGCATTTGTGGACACCAGAAATTGCACACCCAGATATCCTGCTCGGCCCAACATCAGCAACGGCACCGAGTGAAGAAGCCCCGGAGGGACTAGCCATCCGGACTCCCCAAGTATGCACACTACCGTGAAGCCATCCCCGGAGTCACGACAGCGAAGAAAAATCAACCCCCAGGAGCCCCACAATCCATGGGCCTCGAAGAAAATCAAATGGGCCACAACTTGTGCTCACAACGGGCTCAAAATTGCCCATTTAGCCCTTCAGCGGCACGCCCCTTGTGCCCTCTTCAACGGCACGCCCTGAGGCGTTCGGCGGCACGCCCCATGGCCCTCCGTCGGCACGCCCTTGTGGCGCTTCAGCGGCACGCCCCAAGGGGCGCCCAGCGGCACGCCCCCAGGCCGCTCAGCGGCGCGCCCCCCAGGTGCCCAGCGGCACGCTCCCAGGCCGTCCAGCGACACCCCCCAGGTGCTCAACGGCACGCACTCAAGCCCATTCAGCGGCACGCCCTGGCGGCTCTCCCAGCGGCACACCTTGGCGGCCTTCAGCGGCACACTCCCTGTTCCCGTTCAGGCCTTCAGCGGCACGCCCTTGCTGCGCTTCGCCGGCACGCCCTTTGGGCTCTTCAGCGGCACGATTGCCATGTCTTCCAGCGACACGCCGTTCAGGCTCTTCAACGGCACGCTCCGGCAGGATGACGTGATGCCCACGCCCTATGAATCCTTGGCGCGCAGTGGGTTGCTGAGGTGTCGCCTGGGGAGAGGGCCACCTGCCTACTCCTCCTGCCACCCAGGACAAGGGAGTCAACTCCCATTGAATGCTCGTCGCACGCCTCCCGCCTTCGAAGGCTCCCGCCGCCCGGGGTATAAAACCCCTCTGCTTCGCTTCGAAAGGGGGGGCATCCACACAGACAGACAGACAGAGGGAGAAGAGAAGAGAAGAAGAGAAGAAGAAAAGAAGAGAAGAAGAGGAAGAGAGGAAGAGAGGGGAGAGGGCTCCCTCCTGCTACTCCGTCCACCGCCGTCCGTGCGAAGAGAAGAAGAGAAGAAGAGAAGAAGAAGAGGAGGGGAAGCTCCCCCCCCCCTACTGCTCCATCCTCCGTCGTCCACGCAAAGAGGAGAAGAGAAAGGGAAAAGAGGAGAAGGGAAGAAGAGAAAGAGAAAAAGAGGAGAAGAAGGAGAAGAGAAAAAGAGGGAAGAGAGGAAGAGAGGGGGGGAGGACTCGCCGCTCCACCCACCGCCGCCGCCTAAAGAGACGAAGAAAAAGAAGAGAAGAAGAACAGGGGGGAACGGCCTGCTGCCCTTCCACCTCCCCGCTGCTACTTCTGCTCATTTGCCTAAAGGGAGATGCCCTTCCGTTTCTCCTTGGACACACAGGCCCAACGCTTCTATCCTGAGGCCCCTTGAGCCTCTCTCCCCCCTGCCAGGATTTCCTTCGGCTTAGCCAACCAACATCCCCGGCCCCTCCTTTGACCCTTCGCCGGTATGCCCTGCCGGGCCTTCACCGGCACACCCTGCCTGCCCTCAGCGGCGCACTCCCTTGCGCCCTCAGCGGCACGCCTTCAGCCGCCCTCAGCGGCACGCCTTCAGCTGCTCTCAGCGGCACGCTCCTTGGCCCTCAATGGCACACCTTCAGTCGCCTGTTCGCCGGCACACCTTGGCTAGGCCTTTCGCCGGCACACCACCCTTCCTCCTTGCCCGGTGCATTCCCGTCTCAGCCAATCGTAGGAGTGTCTCCCGCTCGCCATACCCTCCGAGTTTTCCGAGGTTTATAAAGGTGTTGCCGCTCTCGGGCGCCCACCTCCAGTTGCTGGGTTCCGCCACTCCTTGTGGGCGCGTTCCCTGTATCTCCCTTACGCTCGGGTCAAGGGGAGATGCTGCCGAATTTTCGTTAGAAACGATGACATATTAAAAAGATAAAAGATAGCAACTAGCAAATAGAACAACAACACATCAAAAGGACTAAAAGAAAGCAACAAACAAACGAAAAGAACAACGGCAAAATGCTTCAACCAATGCGAAGAACAAATGCAATTAATTCAAAGGGAGCCGAACCGAACGACAACTAAACAACTTGAATATTCATCCTCATGAGAGAAAGAATGAAGATTAATCAAGAGAAGAAAAGACGAAACCCATGCAAACTTAATAAAAATCGGAAAAGAAGAAAAGAAAAGCCTTAGAAGAACCAGAGGGAGAGTGGGCCTTCACCGATACACCTAATCCAGCCCTTCACCGGTGCACCTTCCGTCGTCCTTCGCCGGCACGCCCGTGATAGCCTTCCCCGGCACGCCCTGCCAGGCCTTCCCCGGCATGCCCCAGCCAGCCCTTCACCGGCACGCCCTGTCAGGCCCTTTGCCGGCACGCTCCAGCCAGCCCCTCGCCGGCACGCCCCTACGGGCCTTCCCCGGCGCGCCTCCCTCAGCCCCTCAGCGGCACGCTCCCTTGGCCCTCCAGCGGTACGCCCCTGGCCTTCAGCGGTACACCCTTTTAACCCTCCAGCGATACACCCGTCCAGCCCTTCAGCGGCACAGCCCCAGGCCCTTCAGCGGCACAGCCCTTCCAGCCCTTCAGCGGCACAGCTCCCAGCCCTTCAGCGGTACACCTTTCTCTTAGCCTTCCAATGGCCCATTCTCTCTCTAGAAAATATGAGTAATAATAATAATAATAAAAAATAACAAATCCAAAAAGAACAAATAAATAAGGATGATAAAGAAACAAGTAATAATAATAATAAGGTTAAAAGAAATAATGATAACGATAAATAGACAAAGTAAATGATAACCAAGATAAATAAATAATAATTACAGACTCAACAAAAATGACAAGTAAATGAATGATAACAAAACGAACAAAATAATAACAAACCTAATGTTAACCATAACAAACGAATCAATCACAAGGAAAATGAATAAATGGTAATAAAGAACCCACCCAAATATATCTATAAATCTACAAATGATAACGATACCGCTTCTTAAATAATAATAAAACAATGAGATCCGCTTCGCAGCCTCGTCTCTCCCGCGACCCGGTGCCGAAGGAACAACAATACCGCCCTTGCAAGTTGGGCCTGAGCCTAGGGAACCATCCCAAAATGGCCATAGCCTGACTTCGCCTCGGGCTGACATTCCGATTAAACCAGACTCGTTTCTCCGGCCTGATCCCTTCCGAGCCGCTACTAAAATTTCCGCACGTTCGGCAGACATTTGGACAGATTCACCTCGGTTCCCGCCGCGTTCTTATTACGGACCTACGTCCGAACACGAAAGGGTCCGTAAGCAACCTTCATAGCCGGTGGCTCCTACCCCGACATGGTTGTGAGCCGGCATTGCCCCGGGCCAATAGCTCATCAACGTTGACCCGTTCCTATCGGGATTTGCTCCCGCTCTTTCATCGAAATTGCCGTAAACTCGGCATACATTGGTACGGGGTCGCTTCCACCCCCGTCATGCTCTCAATACGGGCCCTCGCCCGAACATGGAAAGACGCGCAAGTGACCAACGGAATCGGAATAGAACGAGACGGCTCTCGCCACCCCTGGACTTCTCCCATGGGAATATCAATAAGACCTCCGTGGGCCATACTTAGACCTTGGATTCATCCCGATCATGGTCATCGTCTGGCTCATACCCTCGGTCTACAGCCCGCTCCTTTCGAACACGTTTTCAGCTCTGAAGCCCAGTCCCGGGACTTTTCCCTGTTGCCCTCCGACACTAGAAATATTAACGCTGCCCACGCGAGCCCCGTTTGGATCACGGGAGGCGCCCCCGGCATGGTCCCGACTCGATCTCGCACCGGGCCAATAGGTTCACGGGTTTCCGGATATAATAGCCGAGATTCAATCGAACGTTTTCAGTGTCTCGGAATAATAAAACTTGCCGTGTCCCGGCACACATACATTCTCAGTCTTTCCGCGATGATTACGATATTCCCAATATCGGACATCCGTCCAAACATTAAACGGTCTCCCGGATGACCGACACGTTTCGAACGCCCGCTTCTCCGGACACAGGGCTTTTCAGCCGATTCAAGGGATATTCCCCCGTCGCTCCTTTGCACCGGAAATATTAACGACGCTCATGTAAGTCTTGTTTCGACCGCGGGGGGCCCACCGCAGTATGGTCGCAACTTGCTCTTGCACCGGGCCAACAGATTTACCGGTTTCCGCCCGCTCTGACCGAGATTCAGCCGAACGTTTTCCGTTCTCCCGAACAATAAATTGCCATATCCTGGCATACATATACTCCGGTCTTCCTGCGACGATCGCGCTTTTTTCCAAGATGGATACTCGTCCGAACATTAAATGGTCAGCACACGACCGACATGATCGCGAATGTTTTCTTCTTACCCTCATACGGGGGTTTCGATGCTTCTTAATAGACCTTTCGTGCAATTAACTTCTTGGCCATGAGGCCCTGAATCTCGGCGATTAATCAAGGGTGTTCTCTCGTATGGGGGATGTAAATGACACCGTGACCTTTATGGCGCGGCGGGTTTTGGTCCCGACACGAACCACACAATCGACTGATGAAGTCAGATCGAGCGCACCATGGGCTCTTCGAGCCCGAATAAATTGTCACCTCGGTGACTGGCACGCCCACGCACTCAATAAACGAATAAACCAACAAGAGAACAATAATAAGTGCCGAAAAGTGCGTCCACAGCAGCACTCTGCTCGCAGCAGCTCCCGGCGCGCCGAGTGGCCTCCTGTTGAGGTTTCCGGCGCCGCTCCCGGAAGCCCATCTGGCCGGCCCATTTAGGGCTTTTAGGCCTCACACGTGCCTTGGCTTCTCTTAGTTCTTTAAACTGATATTCATCGTAACTGGAGAAGGTCCAGTATTAGTGACGTAACTTTGTTGAGATCACCTTGAGATTTCATCAGTCAGCAGATTGGGATTTCATCAGTGATGTCGTTTGGATGACGATAACACCGGACATCAGCTTTAGCCCGAGGAGCTTTTAGCCTGGTAATGGTTTCAGTGGTAATTCTTCCGTGGCTCGGACCTTGCCGGAATCTTCACAATCTTCATTTGCTAGTTCTGGCTTTATCTTTATCTTTGCTCCCATCTCATCTGTCAACAAATCAATATCCGAATTGATATGACGTGTCATCTACAGACCTTCATACGAGGCCGTAGTGTAGCTCCTGTTACAGTGTGCTAGGGGGTTTCATCAGTCAGGTGACTGCTATTTCATCAGCGCCGCCGTCTGATTGGCAATGGCACCGGACCTCAGCTTGGCCGGGAAAAGGCTTCAGCCGGGTAGACGGTTGACGAGCTTCGTCATTGATCTTTCACTATTGGTCTAATCTCCTTTTCAATTCCGCTTCTGCCCTCGCTCATTTTCAAGGTGTCAACAAATGCCCCCCACCTGCGGGCGGCGTAAGCGCAGAATAAGCGGCACGGGGTCTGCAGGTGCCCTTCATCATTCGAGGGTATCTTCCTCAATTTCTTTGTCATTGTTATTCAGCTTGTTCATGTTACTGTAACAATATTGTGCATATATCTTTCATTTTCATGTTTTTTCATCTCCATATTTTCCAACTGCCTTTTGACTTCTCGGCGCTAGAATTGGGCTACTTCTCGGCGTGACCCTCTCGGCGCGACTGTTGTCGGTGCGGGCGTCTTCGGCAAGGGGCCTTCTCGGCGCGACTGTTGTCGGCGCAGGCGTCTTCGGCAAGGGGCCTTCTCGGCGCGGGGTCTTCAGCGGGCTTCTCGGCGCGGCCTTCGCAGCGCGGCCTTCTCGGTGCGCCTCCCTTCTTCCGGCCAACGGAGGGTTCTCGTCGCGCTTTCCTTCGCGCTGAGAAGCCCCTCCTTCCCTTTCTTTTTAACCCCCCCGAGAGGGCTTTTACCCTCATTTCTTACCATCCCTTCTCTCTCTTCATCTCGGCGGCGGTGGTGATCTTCCCCGCTCCGAGAGCCTTGTTTCATCTCCCCCCCCCCTTTTCGACCGATTTAGTCTCGGGTTGGTTCGTTATACGGGACTAAGTCCCCTTTTATGTTCGGGATCACTCCCTCTTGGTGGGTGACTCCCTATCTTTCTTTGGGCAGACCCCGGACATGGGGAGATGCTGCCGAAATTTATTGAAAATTGTTTGCCTCATTGTTACATGCCCATTCATCCTTCTGATACTTATCTTCTCATCTTTCCCTGACCACAGGTGCTGACATGGCTTCCGGTGCTTCTACTGCAACTTCCATGACTGCGGGGGCGAGTTCATCGGCTCAGCCGGACATATCTCGGGCTTCAGTCAACTGGCTGAATGTGAATAGTCTGAGCTTCGGCTATAACCAGATCGCCACTGTTGATGAGTCCTCTGATTCCGAGACTGACACAGTGCCGTCTTCCGGAGTCTATTCTTCCACAGAAGGGATTGATTTCAGAAGGGCTACCGACTACCGTCCGGACCTGCCGAAGGATCGTCATCTGCTGCCATTTATCCAGACCTTCACCATAGGTGGAATGAGGGATTTCCTGCTTGCTCGGTCTGTGGAAGCGGCAATACTGGCTGACAGAGACAGCATGAAGGGTTCTGTTTATCGAGCCCGAGCTATATATCTCCCAGGCGAGCAGAGGGACTGGAATGCCGTGCTGGGCATTTTCGAATTAGAGCCGGAGAAGAAGATGCTGACCCGGGCTCCAGAGTTTACCCCGGCAAGGTGGGATCATGCAGCCGGTCGTGTCCATCGGGAGAAGCCCAACTTTGGACTTTTTCTAGCTCTTGTGAAGTGGGGTTACAGGGACGAGCCGTTCATTCTGAACTGTCTGGCCGTTCAATTCAAATATCAGCTGGCTGCCGGCTGGTTTGGGGACGCTAAAGTGACAGACGCCCATCTCTTCAGGGTAGGAGCAGTGGAGTTTACAGAATTTGTCTTGAAGGAATACGCCCCTTTACTGATTAGAGCTGGGGTATATCATAGTGTATTTGCCTCCAGGTTCCGCTATCCCATCTCTCGGGGATTATGTTGCGGCATGCTTGAAGTGTTCTGCCCACAGTTCAATACGTTCTATACAGCAGAAGGCGAGACTTCTCTCGATCTTTGGAGTCTTGCGCAGCTTTCAGTCCTGCCTATAGATGGGGAGCCATATGAAGAGGTCCGTCTAGATGACTTCGTAAAGGACGCCTCTGATGGAGAGGGCAGATATTCTTTTGGCTACGCATATCGGTACTTGATGAAGGCTTATCGGACCATTTGTCTGTCCTATAGCAGGGGATCTTCCAAAGGATATCAACCCCGGGAAAAGAGCAGCAGGTTGAGAGTCCGTGTAGGACAGTGGATACAGTACTTCTTCGGGGGTCCCTTGAAGTATACAGACTTCCCTTCCGTGGGACCGACTCCCAGTAAGCAGATTAGGGCCCCTCGTTATAAATCAGCATTGCCGGCTTCACTGCGCCGAGCAGGTGTAGATGGCCCGAATCCAGCAGGGGTTGACCCCATTACTCATTGTGCAGCTTATCTGACCTTCTGGCTGTGCACTTTCGCTCTCCCCCAAGGGGACGAGATGATTATCAGACCGGAGGCTATATATCCGGCTTGTCAGATGGCCTGGGGATGAGACTGTCTCTGTGCCCGGCGGCTTTGTGTTTAGTTTACAAATCGCTGGGAGATTTGCATAGACATCGGGTTCCCTGTTCTTTACTGACTGTAGGTCCATTTCATTTCTTCAATGCTTGGGTTTGCAGCATTTTCCCCGAGCTGGCCCCGAGAACTTTGCAGTCAGACACACTGCTCCCTCGGATGATTGAGTTTGCTAGCGCCGAACCCGGCCTTTTCTCAGAGCAGTTGTTTAAGATCAGGGGCCGGTTGACAAAAGTGCCTGTAGATGCTCCTGGTAGCATTCATTTTTGGAGCTTGGCAGCAGGCTCGGCTCCCTTAGTAGACCCTCAGAGGGAATGCAGAATGGAAGAGGTAGAAGTTTATGTCCATCCGGTTTCGGGGGCCAATGCCACCCGGCCCATATTAGAACCAGAACTGGTAAGGTGGGCTATGGCTATCCGACCCAGTGTATTGGTCTTCAGGAAGGGAGGCTTGCTCATCTTGGAGCCCTATTACCCATTCCGTTTTAGCAGAAACTTCGGCTACGATCAGCATATTCCTTCATCAGCTGCTCAGTTTCCTTTGGACAGCCGTGCCAAGCATGGGTCCTCCATTGCTAGCGACGGTCGGATATGGTGGGATTTCTTTCATCGCCGAGAGGGCGTAACTTTCAGGATCCCGACCGTTTCTAATCGTACTCCCCGGGTCACCTCAGAATACATCAAGTGGTGGAATACCCGCACCAATTTTTATAAGGATGACAGAGGCGCCTTCTGGGATGTGGCCGAGCGCTCTTTCTTAAAGCGGCAATCAGGGCCTGTATTTGAGATTGATGAGATTCATCTGAAAAGGCTCTATTCACAGCATCCGAGGGAGGCGGACACATACATTGCCAGGCGTCGGTCCTTAAAAGAGGAAGGCTCTGAGATACCCACTCCTGTATTTTCTGAGATCAATGAAGATGCTTTTACAAAAGACCTAAGGCAGCTGGGCCACATAGGGAGTATTCAGGTGGAGGCGCAATATCCATTTCCCCCGGAGGAGCCTCTCCCGACAGTAGCCCCCTGGAGGGGCCCGGTAGATAGATTTCACCCTTATCGGACATTTGTGCGGAGGGAAGACCGCAC
This sequence comes from Amorphophallus konjac, assembly GCA_022559845.1. NCBI lineage: Eukaryota > Viridiplantae > Streptophyta > Magnoliopsida > Alismatales > Araceae > Amorphophallus > Amorphophallus konjac. The sequence continues at coordinate 145,204,226 of CM040119.1, forward strand.
CAGCACATATTATCAGCACACTTCTTGGCTTTTCATGCTGCTGAATGTTCACGGGCTGTCAGTAGAGAACCCGATAGCCGGCATTCTGAATAAGCCGCTTTTTATCTCTTTTCATTATGTCGACGGCTGGTGCATGGATTACCTCGGCCTGTTTCATTGCCTTGACTTCCACGGCCACAAAGATTTAGCTGCCCTGACGGAGAAATGCCAGACCATAGGTGACGTGTGCTGGCTCGTGAAGGAGGCTGCTTCCCGCTCGAAGGAGGTGGCTTATCTGTATTGGCCACTTTCCACCTTCTATGACGGCCCAGCAGGTATGACCCTTCCTGTGTGCTCATGGCATCTTTCTTTTATTGTTGTGTTCTACATCTGTCGACTATGACTGCCTTTCTTGTGTCTTGCACAGATAGACCGGACATAAAATGGCAGGGACTTTACAGGAAGATTATTGCTCAGGCTGAAAAGCTTACTTACTTTGAAATTCCTACAGCGGCACCCACGACTACTCCCCTTCCTCCGGGCAAGAAGAGGAAGCCTTCTGCGGTGAAAACTGCAGTTGTCAAGGCCAAGAGGGCCAAAGTTGTTCGGGTCCAGCAGTCAGGTCCAGTTGCGACGGACGTCGGGACCCCTTTTCCAGACATCCCCTCTTTTGACGAGTTCAGGTCTCAGAGGGAGGCTGCCCAGGAACCTGTCGAAGCAGCGGTAAATATCTTGCAGATGCAATCTTCATTATTTTCTTGACTGTTCTTTTAAGGCGTCCTTCGAGACTGAGCTTCTCTTTATCTGATACAGCCCCGGAACAGGTTGCAGTGCCTGCGGAAAGGGACACGAGGCTGCCTTCTCCTACCCTGGCTGGCGAGGAGGAGGGTAAATGTGCTTTCTCATCTTTTGTCTTTATACTTTTTGTTGTTGTTCTTTTTCATTGTATCCCTCAGAGTTCCCCCTTTTGTTGAGGTGACAGTCAGGGAGCCGACTGGGGCTACGGTAGCAGTGGGAGAGTCGTCTCAGCCGCAGGAAAGTGAAAGGACTCAAACTAAACAGAGCCCTATTCCGGCCAGACGCATAATCACCCGGTCTGCATCTCGGCATGCTCTAGAGGCGACCTCGCAGCACATAGCTAGAGTGGAGATATCCTCGGGCAGCTCCGAGACCATCCCTGATAATGAGGAGGAAGTGACTTTTAGCGGCAGCGAAGAGGAAGTCCAGAAATCAGAAACCCTGCCTGTATCTGCAAAAGGCCTCCCGCCCTTTCAGCCTCCTAAACTGTTGATGCTAACTTCTGAGGAGGAATTGCAAGAGGAGTTTGCCGGGCTTGACACTGAGGTCGACATAACCCCTCCATTTGTTGCTTCAACTACAGAGCTTTCTCCTCTTTTGTCTCATCTTGAGGATATAGACCCCACTTTAAAGGTGAGCTTCTTCTCTCTTTGTTGTTTGCTGTTCTATTCATTTTCTTCCATCCATTGATGAGGATCATTCTGCTTTGTCCTCAGGACTCTGTCACTACCAGCTCAGATGCGGCCGCAGTCTCCATGGATGTCTCATCTGCAGATCTAATCATCATCCCTGCTTTACCTTCGACCTGCATGGAAATTTATGAGGTTATTCGTCCCGTGCCAGTGAGAATACAATCTTCAACGGACTTAACATCACTGGACTTGGGATCATCAGGAGAGATTTCCATCCCTGTCAGGGCCTCAGAGTTCAGAGCCGAAGTAGACCCAGCCAGAAGCTCCGCCTTTATACCGGCCGCCGTAATGTCGATTGCGCCCGAATCAGCAGTCCCTGCCACAGTGGCTATAGAGACTGGATCTCCGCCTCTATAGATTGGGGACCTTTCGCCCCCATTATCAGAAAGAGTAGCTGAAGATGAAGCCCTTATTCAGGAGACTCATGAAGAGATAGCTTCATCATTTATTGGTTCTCCCTCCGCAGGTGTTCAAGCCATAGTTCCCGAAACAGCGGTAGAGGAGGAGGCTTCAGCTCAGCCGGAGAGCACAGAGAGGGATGGGCCAGTTCTTCCAGCGGATTTGCCATCTTCGTCTTCTCAGCCGGATGTTGCACTGTGGACAGACATTGACGGCGAGGTGACTTTCGACGTAGCTCCAGCCCCTTCTCCTGGCTTCGCTTCATCCGAGAGTTTCGTCTGGCAAAATCTGGACATGCTGCGCCAGCTGGTGGAGTTCCAGCCCGGACTGACTTATCTGCGGCTGAAGGAGGTAGCCGAGCGTTTCACCGCTGGTCTGTAGGCGATGGGCTGTCCCATGGAAATATGGGCCCAGCGGGTTTTATTGTTGCTAAAGTTTGTAAATCACCGGGACTTCTTGGCGCATATTATGTCTGACAGACTGACAGCTTTGAAGTTGCAAAGGAAGGAGTGCAAATCTGAGCTGGAGAAGACGGACTCTGTTCTTCAGGAGCGCCAATGCCAACTGCTATCTCTGGCACAGCGGGAGCAGTTCGTGCGCAGCCGGATAGCCATTCTGGAGGCTGAACTATTTGACCTCCGGGCTGAACTGCCGCGGATAACAACTTCTCGACCGCAGCTTGCGGAGGAAGTAGCTCTATTGGAGGGGCAGGTGGCATCCTTTCGGGACGAGTCTGCTCGGCTACAGGAGGAGGAGGCTCGACTTCATGAGCTGGGGGCTGCCCCGCATGTAGGGCTTCTGGCCTTTGAAGACATATTCCGGCGCCCGTGACTATTTGTTTCCCCCTTCTTTTTGTAATACAATTTCCCCTCAGGGGCCCTTCTTGTATTCCCTTTTTTTTATTCAATGGAAAGGACTCTTTATACCAGTCTCATATGTGGTTTGCTCTTAACTTATCGCACCATCAATATTTCATGGCGACTTGGCAACGGTTTCAGCGGTCCCTATGGGAGTAGCCCGTACCTAGCAGGAGAGCGTCCACCCCTTCAGAGAAAGGATGGGGAACTCACTCCACCGCGTGACGGCCTCCGAGGGGGGCTTTAAACCGAATTTTGTTGGTGGTAGCACACGTCCTTCTTGGCCATACGTGCCGCAAGGGAGGTGGCTTGCAGGAATGTGAGCGAAGAGGCTCAGAGCACAATCCGAAATGGGCGAATGGTCCGTCTCGGGTAGGTTTCATCATTGATCAGGCGAGGTGCCGGTCGATCAACAATTAGCGTCGCCATCGATATTGGGTTTATATCGATGCAAAGAGTCTCATAGGTTTCATCAGTATAGACGTAAGGTCTAAACCGGACAGAGGATTTCATCATTGAACATGGTTTCATCACTGATCGGGCGAGGTGCCAGTCGGTCAGTGGTTGGTTTCATCGTCGACATGGGGCCTATATCGACGCAAAGAGTTTCATAGGTTTCATCAGTATAGACGTAAGGTCCAAACCGGATAGAGAATCTCATTATTGATCGGGCGAGGTGCCGGTCGATCAACGGTGGGACATATGTAGAGGTGTAGGTCTCGTTAGGACAGACGTAAGGTCCATCCCAGTAGATTTTATGGCGGGTGGGACTTTGCCAAGAAATACGTAGGTTTCATCAGGATAGGCGTAGGGTCTGTCCTGGTAGGGTTTTATCGTTGATCGGGCAAGGAGCCGATCGATCAAGGGAAAGTTTAGGAGTTAGATCAGGACAGACGTAAGGTCTGAACTGGCCAGGCTTTGTCGGAATGATGACCGGTTTTAATGTTGGTGGGATATGTGAAAAGAGGGTATGTAGATTTCATCAGGGTAGACGTAAGATCTACCCCGGAAAGGCTTTATCATCGGTGGGGCATAGAGCCAAATGACCGACGGAAGGCCTCATCAGTGAAGGGGAGGTGAAGGCAACGTGCCGATTGGCATGGAACTTCTGAATTACCACATTACCGACCCAAGCGCCCTTTCGGGTTTTCGCCGGAGCCAGCCCCCTCTTGCTTTTGCCCACGCGTCCTTTCAGATTTTCACGTGGCGGGGTACCCGATTTTGCCTGCAGTGCCCTTTCGGGTTTTCACCACAGCTGGGTTTTGAGCCATTTTTACACTTGTCCAGGATGCCTGAATAAGTCTGGCGGGGTATCTCTATTTTCAACCCCATTTTTTTTTACATATATACTTTTTGTCGTTTTCTTTCTCTTTTCCTTTTTCATTATCTTTTCTGGGACCAGAACTTTCATCCTATGGACCATGGCGCCATATGCTCATTGTGGACACACGATCATTGATGTGGGTGCCAACATCAATGCAAAGGGAAGTAGGGTTTCATGATCTATCCATACGAAAGGTCCGAATTAATTCAGAGGACATGAATAGCAGCTCGGGCACGAGGCCGTTTGCCGAGAATATGAGTTTCATCGTTGATGTGGGGTTCAACATAAACGCAAAGGAATATAGTTTCATGATCTATCCAGACGGAAGGTCTGAATAGATTCAAAGAGCAGTGTTGTGCTATGTTAGAGCGGACGGAAGGTCTGCCCTGGATGGATTTTAGCGTCGATCAGGCAGCGTGCCAATCGATCGATAACAGGTTTCATCATTGGTATTGGCTCATCCCAATGCAAGGATTTCATATGTTTCATCAGGATAGACGTAGGGTCTAAATTGGATAAGGTTTTATCATTGATACTGGGCGAGATGCCGATCGATCAATGGCGGGTTTCATCATCGGTATTGGATTTATACCAATGCAAGGAGTTCATGGATTTCATCAGGATAGATGAAAGGTCTAAACTGGATAGGTTTCATTGTTGGTCGGGTAGTGTGCCAATCGATCAACAACAGGTTTCATCACGGCGGGCCGTAAAGAGACTTGTAGGTCTAGTCGGAACAGACGTAGGGTCTAAACCGGACAAGGTTTTATCATGGTGGGTCTTAGATAGAAACAAGTGGAAGTGTTTTATCAGAACATACGGAAGGTCTATCCCGAGGTGGGCTTACTATCGAGGGAAATTTTCTTTTTGAGCAATGCATGAAGGCTTCAACAGAATAGACGTAAGGTCCATTCCGGATGGGTTTAATCGTTGATCGGGCAAAGCACCGGTCGATCGACGATGAGTTTTATGGTGGGAGGTGAGGCTTTCTTCAGAATCACCACATTACCGACCCAAGCGCCCTTTCGGGTTTTCGTCGGAGCCGGCCCCCTCTTGCTTTTGCCCACGCGCCCTTTCGGGTTTTCACGTGGCGGGGTACCCGATTTTGCCTGCAGTGCCCTTTCGGGTTTTCACCACAGCTGGGTTTTGGGCCATTTTTGCACTTGTCCCTAATATAGGAGCAAGTCTGGCGGGATATCTCTATTTTTTTAACCCCATTTTTTTGTTCTTTCTTCTTCCTTCCTTTTTAGAGGGTGACAGGTCGGAATGCCACCAGCTTAAGATGAGGGCAGCTTGGTCAGGGCGGAGTGTCGCTATACCAAGAAATGGGTAGCTCGGCTAGGGCGGAGTGCCGCTATACCAAGAAATGGGTGGCTCGGCTAGGGCGGAGCGCCGCTAGATCGGGAAAATGGTAGCTTGGCTAGGGCGGAGTGCCGCTAGACCGGGAAAAGGGTGTAGCTCAGCTAGGGCGGAGTGCCGCTAAACTGGGAAAAGGGTGCAGCTTGGGTAAGGCGAAGTGCCGCTAGACCAAGAAATGGGTAGCTCGGCTAGGGCGGAGTGCCGCTAGACGAAGAAAGGGTAGCTTGGCCAGGGCAGAGTGCCGCTATACCAAGAAATGGGTAGCTAGGCTAGGGCGGAGTGCCGCTATACTAAGAAATGGTAGCTTGGCTAGGGCGGAGTGCCGCTATACCAAGGAAAGGGTAGCTCGGCTAGGGTGGAGTGCCGCTAGACGAAGAAAGGGTAGCTTGGCTAGGGCGGAGTGCCGCTAGACCAAGGAAAGGGGTAGCTCGGCTAGGGCGGAGTGCCGTTAGACGAAGAAAGGGTAGTTTGGCTAGGGCGGAGTGCCGCTAGACCAAGGAAAGGGGTAGCTTTGCTAGGGCGGAGTGCCGCTAGATGAAGAAAGGGTAGCTCGGCTAGGGCGGAGTGTCACTAGACCGAGGAAAGGGGTAGCTCGGCTAGGGCAGAGTGCCGCTAGATGAAGAAAGGGTAGCTAAGCTAGGGCGGAGTGCCACTAGACCGAGGAAAGGGGTAGCTCGGCTAGGGCAGAGTGCCGCTAGACGAAGAAAGGGTAGCTTGACTAGGGCGGAGTGCCGCTATACTAAGAAATGGGTAGCTCGGTTAGGGCGGAGTGCCACTAGACCGGGAAAGGGGTAGCTTTGCCTGATCACTAGGGGAATGCCGGTTGTGCCGCATGATACAGCTTTAGATGTCTTCCATTGAGTGGTGAGAATTGGATTTCCCCTCAATGGTTAACAACCACGTAGGCCCCTCCCTCGTAGACCCTCTGTATCACATAAGGACCTTCCCAGTTAGGATTCAGCTTTCCTTTTGGGTTGGATGCCATGACTTCTTTTTTCTTGACCATGACAAGGTCACCCTTCTTGAATTCTCATCCTCTTACGAGTTTGTTGAATGCAGCGGCCATGCGGGCCTGATACATTTGGATACTCTTCTGGGCTTGGAGGCGCTTCCCTTCCAATTCAGCCAGTTCTTCTAGTCTTCTTTCTGCATTGGTCTGTTCGCCACGGGCCAGGCCATATTGGACTGCCACTCTGAGTGACGGGACTTCCAGCTCTAGCGGAACCACTACCTCTGAGCCGTATACCAGCGAGTATGGTGAGCACCCTATAGGTGTCTTGAAGACGGTGCGGTATGCCCACAGAGCTTCATACATTTTCTCTTCCCAGTCCTTCTTATTAGAACTGACGACCTTGGCCAGCAAGGTGCAGAGAGTCTTGTTAAAAGCTTCTGCCAATCAGTTCGCCTGTGGATTGTAAGGAGTGGAAGTTCTCCATTCGATCTTATACTTCTCAGCAAGCCGATAGACCTTCTGATTTCTGAAATGACTTCCATTGTCAGATATTATTCGGCCGGGGATCTCAAACCGGAAGATAATGTTCTGCTTAATGAATCTGGCGACCAGTTCACCAGTCACTTCTCTTAATGCTATAGCCTCCGCCCATCTGGAGAAGTAATCTGTTATGGCCAGTATGTACTTATGTCCGGCCGAGGAAGTCGGCAGTGGCCCGACTACATCAGTTCCCCATTGTACGAATGGCCAGCTGGGAACTGTAGGGTGCAGAGTTGTAGGAGGCCTTCTAGGCACAGTAGCATGCTCCTGGCATTTCTGGCATGATTTTGCAAATTTACAGCAGTCTTCAAACATGGTGGGCCAATAGTAGCCCAGCTTCTTGATTTCTATCTTCATCTTGGGACCAGCCTGGTGGGCACCTGCTGTCCCAGCATGTGTTTCTTTCATCGCTTGCCAGGCTTCCTCTGATGGGGACATCGCTTACCCCTTCACATGGTCCTGCTGCTCGCCATTTTGTTCGCCATCATTTTCTGAGTATAGCCATGTAGTTTTCTCATTTTTTTCTTGAGTCTTATCTATGTAATTTTCTCTTTATTGAGTCAAGTACCTAAGTAGGTAATGTCATCTACCTAAGTCCAAGGTCGCATTAAGTGGTTTAATAGGATAGTGGGTTAGTAGGCCTTAAGGGGCCACTTCTTTGGGCCTAGCCCATGGGCGCCCCATTCCCCACCCCTTGGTCTTCTGTCATTAGTCCATTTTCCAGGGACTTCTATATAATTGGGGTTTCCCTATAAATAGGGCCCCAAGCCACCATTTTGAGGTAATTGATGAATGAATGAAAACTTGAAATCCACTTGAATCCCTTTGAGTCTATTTCTCTCTCTCTCTCCCTCTCTAATTCTCTCTCCCTCCCTCCTTGGGGCGAACCCCCTCTCTCTCCTCCCTCCCTCTCTCTCTAGTTCGAAATTCCCTTCTCTCCTCACCCCTTGCCACCTCACTTGCCACCTAGGCAAGTCCCTTCAACTCCCAAGGCCCCATTATTTATCTCCATTAACTTTTCCATCTCCCCAAGCACCCTTTCACCTTCCCAAGGCATCCCTCCCCCTTCCCAAGCATTACTCCACCTCCCAAGAGGTCTCTTCCCCTCCCCAAGACACCCATTACCATCCCAAGGTCGTCCACCCCCTTCCCCTCCCTCCTAGGGTCGACCCCCTCAACCCCTCTCCACCTCCATTGCCTTGGCCGGCCACCCCTCACCCCCCCCCCTTGACCTAGTGGCAGCCAGCCATTTCCACCACCACTCCCTGCTAGCTCCGCCCTCCTCTCCACCTCCACTACCACCCATTCCATCCCCCAACAGCTCCCCATCCCCACATAGACACCTCTCCACCAGCTATACCCTCCAAGGAGACCATTCTCCCCCAAAGAGTCACTTCAGCTTTTGTGCAGGGTCGACCTGCAGACAAGCCCCTGATTGCGGCGATGACCACGACAACATCTTGAGGCTTCTTGGTGCGTGGCCTATATTTATGGAAAGGCCTCTCTGTCCTCTTCACAGGCGAGGTGGAATCACTCCATTCCGAGTTCGTGGCCGCCCGTGAGAGCTGCTCTACCCCGACTGCGCCAGACACCACCTGCAGAAAGCCTGAGCCCGATTGGAAGCTGCTTCGTGACCAACGGCGAAGGAATCAGGCTGAAGTCTCTTCTTCAAAATTCTTCCTCCATCTGTCCACGACCAGACGCAAGAAACGGAACGACATTCGGCATCCAGGAACCAGAGTTACAAATTTTATCCCTCTGTCACGCGGATCTGCCCCCTGCAGTCTGCAGAGACCAGTGCCTACTCTTCAGGGCACACCGACAGTCCACGGCCTCGGATCGCAGCCCCATCGACTCCAGCTGAAAGCTACCTCGACCACGGAGACGACACCACTGATTTCGTGCAATTCGGAGTTCGGGATCGCCCGTGACAGCATCTGCGACCTACTTCTACAGAACAGGTCCAGCCAGAGACCACACCAGCTGTCCCGGATCAGTTGCCAGTGCCGCCAGTCCCTGCCTCCAAAGGCCACCCCAAAATTCAGACAACACCGGCTTCAAGTCAGGAAGCATTGCGAGGTGGTTTCGCTCAATTTGGAGTCCGGACGAGCCCGGGATAGAGCCAACAACGGCACCCTGTCCAGCAGTCCAGATTGCAGCTGAACCCTCATTGATTTCCTTTCTACCATTTCGGTCCATCCTCCCATCCCCGCCTGGCCGGCTTACCGCCCCACCCTGCGTGGTGGTAGTGTTTGTTTGTAATTAACCAATTCCCACCCCCGAGATCACCCTCCTGCGCGAGGTGTAGTAATTGTACTCTTGAACAGGTTTTGAAGCTTCACCGGCGCAGTGTGCGGGGAGCACACTTCCCCGCTCGCCCTCGTCTCCGACCGGGACCGGCGTCCTCACGCCGATCAGGTGAGCTCCTGGCCACTCTTCGCTGCTGGTTATTACCATTGCTAGCTTAGTATCGCTCTTAGTTGCCCGTCGGAAGTGAGACGAGCGATCGACCCGCAATTCAATCAATTCTTGTGTTCGCCACGGGGTAAGTTGAGAGAGAGCCATTGCATCCCACGCCCTCGGCGTGCCGGCCGCCCTTGAAATCGGGCATCCCTGGCCCATTGGGGTCCCTTCCTAGCTAGCCAAACCCTTGGGACCTTGAGGTCCAACCCCCGGACCCTCACCGCCATCGTCGGTCCTCCTTCGGACCCGAGTGTGCCTACGCGAGTGAGTCCGCTAGTGTGACGTTGCCGAACTCGTGTGTTGCTTGCTATCCTAGGTCCAAGGGAGTCGCGTCACATCAAATTAGTATCATTGTCCTCCGCTGCATATTGTGTCACATCAAGTGGTATCAGAGCAAGTTTTAGACTTGTCTCTACGAGTCTAGTCCTTGGGCATTATCATTTGAGTCTCCCTTGCATCATGGTTTCCATCACTCCATTGCATGACCACCCTAGGGAGATGTCCCAAATATCCATGGATCGATTTGACACTCTCACCAACAAGATTCATAACTATCTTGATACCCTCACCACCCGACTTGACCGGATTGAAGCAAAAAGGAACCACGACCCTAGAGCTTGGTCACCTCGGGATGAATTTAGATGGGAAACCAAAGGACCCATAGACTCATTGGAAGAGATGAGGAGTGAGATTAGGAAGATCTTCACTCCCCAACCTACCCACTCCCACCTTGTGAATCATCACTCGAGGAGCACTCCCACTCCCAATTCCCCTCCCAGTCAACCCAAGACCTCCCTTAGGGTCCAAACTCCACCACCCCAAATAATTCCAACTTGCACCACCCCATCGCCAAAAGGCCTTCCCACTCCCTTGGAGAGCAAGACCCCCACACCACAAAGGAATGAGATTGAAGTTGAGGAATATGAGGCCTCCCCCGATTGGGAAGAAGAGTATGAATAACAATATCATGGGTTAGGCCAAGAAGTTCCCATCCCAAGTGGAGGAAGCATCATGGCTCACTCCACCCTCACCATTCCAACCCGTGTGGTCCCCATGTCCACTCCACCTAGGCCCATGATGGCCACCACCACCCCACCCAAAACTCTCCCACAAACCCACACTCCACAAACTTCCTTGGTCCCCAAAACCACCCCTCCATCTTCCCCTAAAAGAGACACACCCCCTAAAACCAACCAACCCAATCCTCCTCAACCCATCCATCTTCCACTACCAACCCCTATCTAACCCCAACCTAGGCCTCCACTTCTCCCCTTACCGATCCCAAACCAAGTTCCCCTTTACCTCCCACCTCGGGGGTACCACACACCTATCCTCACCACCACACCCTCACGGGACCATCTCACCTCCTTGATAGAGGAACACATGATTCCCATACCCGACCCCATAAAGGTGAACACACCAACCCCCGCCATAGAGATCACCCATGTCTAGGAAGAAGAAGGAACTTCACATGGTGGTCTTAACCTTACACCACCCTCCTTAATAGGGACCGAGCTTACCTTAGGAGAACCCCTTTCACGTTGGATAAAGGAGAACCCATTTGGAGATCTCATGGTCCATGCTTACCCACCCATGGAGCAAAACCTTCCTATAGTACCCTTATCCACCTATCACACCACAATCCAATCATCCTATCAGGTGGAAACATTAGGGGATTTTCTTGAGGGTCTAACTTGGCAAATGAAGCTAACTGGCATGTTGACCACTATAGCCGACCAACCTAGGAGTCTTAACCTCCTACATCTATGTGTCGGGTCCATCTCTTCCATTTACACTATGGGTTGCTACACTAGCGACCTTCTTTTATCCCTCCCCATTCCCAAAGAGCCCGATGCTATCCGCGAATTGGAGTTACTTATTTCGGGTAGGATGCCAAGCCCTCCAATCATGACCAACCAACCCTCCTCGAACTTCGGTTCAATTACTACATTTGAGGAGGAGGACTCACCATTTGGAGACCTTGAGGTGAAAGAATACCTCACCCTTGGTAACACATTCCATGACCCCTTTGATCCCACCCTATGGAAGACAATGAACCCATGGGACCTGACCGCCCTACCCACCACCCACTCCCTCCTACCCTCACCAACCATGCTAGAACCAACACACCTCGTCCTAAACCCAGTCCACACCAAGGGAACCATGACCATGGGCAGTATACACCTAGGGAACAAGGTAGTGCCCCACCCCATGATGCATACCTACTATGATCCCTTCAACCCTTACAAATGGGAGCTTAAAGGTCACCCCATACCCACACACATGGTCATCATCTCTAGGAGAAGAAAGCACCCATCTTGGCATGTCACATCATTCGACAAGGGTCATGAGTCTAGCCCTCCCATGCATGTCATGCACAGTTTAGGCTCAATGCATAACTGGCCTACATTTGGTTGTGCTGGCCCACCCACATTCTTCATAGCCCTTACACTTGAATGGAGCACACATGGATGTCCGGGTCCCCTGGTAATTCTCACAGCCATACACGATAGATCCACCTATGGTTTCCCAGGCCCCCCTGAGTCCACAAGATGCCTCATCACATCCATGAATGATAGGTCTATGTACGGTTGCCCCGGTCCCCCTCTGCATACCACATACTTCCCACCCCCACCGCACCATCACTCAAAGCATTCTCATTCAAGCAAGCATCCAAATATGGGTAGTGACGATCATAATGAGCGGGCTATAACTCAAGGGTGGCACTTTGAAATCCAAGGAGGTAACCTCGCGATGGTGGCATTGGAACGACTCTATCTTAGGGCCACCTCCAAATCGAGGGCACGAGGACTTGGACCTTTCATGTTCCAAGCGGCTTTGGCCAACCTGGCTTATGGATTAGATTTACTAATGGGCTATGGGATATACCCCAATTCTCATGCGGCTGATCCGGCACCCTATATGGGCACCGCGGTGAATCCCAGTGAGTACTTTGAGCCTATAACTTCCTTTAAGAGGGACACCCCGAAGAGCTTCCACCAAATAGCCTTGAGAGCCCGACGTGTACACAGAGGGGCAATACTATGCAAGCAGGGTTCCACCGCCAGCATGAGGGTGTGTCCGGGCCGCCTTGAGAGGATGAAGAGTCGTCCCCTGGACGCAGGTGCAAGTTGGGTTTGGAAATTGCAGGTCGCCCTGAGCTGCTTCCTCGGTGGGCCCTTACTCGACGGAGTCGAGTTCTCCGCACCCCGGGAGTATGATGGGGACATCGCTTACCCCTTCACATGGTCCTGCTGCTCGCCATTTTGTTCGCCATCATTTTCTGAGTATAGCCATGTAGTTTTCTCATTTTTTTCTCGAGTCTTATCTATGTAATTTTCTCTTTAATGAGTCAAGTACCTAAGTAGGTAATGTCATCTACCTAAGTCCAAGGTCGCATTAAGTGGTTTAATAGGATAGTGGGTTAGTAGGCCTTAAGGGGCCACTTCTTTGGGCTTGGCCCATGGGCGCCCCATTCCCCACCCCTTGGTCTTCTGTCATTAGTCCATTTTCCAGGGACTTCTATGTAATTGGGGTTTCCCTATAAATAGGGCCCCAAGCCACCATTTTGAGGTAATTGATGAATGAATGAAAACTTGAAATCCACTTGAATCCCTTTGAGTCTATTTCTCTCTCTCTCTCCCTCTCTAATTCTCTCTCCCTCCCTCCTTGGGGCGAACCCTCTCTTCTCCTCCCTCCCTCTCTCTCTAGTTCAAAATTCCCTTCTCTCCTCACCCCTTGCCACCTCACTTGCCACCTAGGCAAGTCCCTTCAACTCCCAAGGCCCCATTATTTATCTCCATTAACTTTTCCATCTCCCCAAGCACCCTTTCACCTTCCCAAGGCATCCCTCCCCCTTCCCAAGCATTACTCCACCTCCAAAGAGGTCTCTTCCCCTCCCCAAGACACCCATTACCATCCCAAGGTCGTCCACCCCCTTCCCCTCCCTCCTAGGGTCGACCCCCTCAACCCCTCTCCACCTCCATTGCCTTGGCCGACCACCCCTCACCCCCCCCCCCTTGACCTAGTGGCAGCCAGCCATTTCCACCACCACTCCCTGCTAGCTCCGCCCTCCTCTCCACCTCCACTACCACCCATTCCATCCCCCAACAGCTCCCCATCCCCACATAGACACCTCTCCACCAGCTATACCCTCCAAGGAGACCATTCTCCCCCAAAGAGTCACTTCAGCTTTTGTGCAGGGTCGACCTGCAGACAAGCCCCTGATTGCAGCGACGACCACGACAACATCTTGAGGCTTCTTGGTGCGTGGCCTATATTTATGGAAAGGCCTCCCTGTCCTCTTCACAGGCGAGGTGGAATCACTCCATTCCGAGTTCGTGGCCGCCCGTGAGAGGTGCTCTACCCCGACTGCACCAGACACCACCTGCAGAAAGCCTGAGCCCGATTGGAAGCTGCTTCGCGACCAACGGTGAAGGAATCAGGCTGAAGTCTCTTCTTCAAAATTCTTCCTCCATCTGTCCACGACCAGACACAAGAAACGGAATGACATTCGGCATCCAGGAGCCAGAGTTACAAATTTTATCCCTCTGTCGCGCGGATCTTCCCCCTGCAGTCTGCAGAGACCAGTGCCTACTCTTCAGGGCACACCGACAGTCCACGGCCTCGGATCGCAGCCCCATCTACTCCAGCTGAAAGCTACCTCGACCACGGAGATGACACCGCTGATTTCGTGCCATTCGGAGTTCGGGATCACCCGTGACAGCATCTGTGACCTACTTCTACAGAACAGGTCCGGCCAGAGACCACACCAGCTGTCCCGTATCAGTTGCCAGTGCTGCCAGTCCCTGCCTCCAAAGGCGGCCCCAAAATTCAGACAACACCGGCTTCAAGTCAGGAAGCATTGCGAGGTGGTTTCGCTCAATTTGGAGTCCGGACGAGCCCGGGACAGAGCCAACAACGGCACCCTGTCCAGCAGTCCAGATTGCAGCTGAACCCTCATTGATTTCCTTTCTACCATTTCGGTCCGTCCTCCCATCCCCGCCTGGCCGGCTTACCGCCCCACCCTGCGTGGTGGTAGTGTTTGTTTGTAATTAACCAATTCCCACCCCCGAGATCACCCTCCTGCGCGAGGTGTAGTAATTGTACTCTTGAACAGGTTTTGAAGCTTCACCGGCGCAGTGTGCGGGGAGCACACTTCCCCGCTCGCCCTCGTCTCCGACCGGGACCGGCGTCCTCACGCCGATCAGGTGAGCTCCTGGCCACTCTTCGTTGCTGGTTATTACCATTGCTAGCTTAGTATCGCTCTTAGTTGCCCGTCGGAAGTGAGACGAGCGACCGACCCGCAATTCAATCAATTCTTGTGTTCGCCGCGGGGCAAGTTGAGAGAGAGCCATTGCATCCCACGCCCTCGGCGTGCCGGCCGCCCTTGAAATCGGGCATCCCTGGCCCATTGGGGTCCCTTCCTAGCTAGCCAAACCCTTGGGACCTTGAGGTCCAACCCCCGGACCCTCACCGCCATCGTCGGTCCTCCTTCGGACCCGAGTGTGCCTATGCGAGTGAGTCCGCTAGTGTGACGTTGCCGAACTCGTGTGTTGCTTGCTATCCTAGGTCCAAGGGAGTCGCGTCACATCAAATTAGTATCATTGTCCTCCGCTGCATATTGTGTCACATCATCCTCGGTGGACAGACAGCGGAGTAGAATCTTCTTGCGTGCATCTGCCATTATTCGGAACAGAATTCCATTCCTGAGTTCATAAGAATCTTTGATTCTTATGAGTTTCATCTTTTCTTCTCTTATCTGCGGCAGTTGTTGGTGTAGAAACCACTGCAGCAGGTGTTGTCTCCAATCAGACGCTTGCTCTGTGCTGATGGTGGCAACCTCGTCATCTTCGGAGCACTCTTCTAGCATACTGGGGACTTGCCGCCGGTTCATAACGATAATGTTCAGTGTCTTATTTGGTGGGACTGCCAGTGAGCTGGCTAGCTTCGCCAGTGCATCAGCCTGGGCATTGTGTCCACGGCCCACATGCTAGAGCTTAATATGGTAGAATTTCGCCATGAGGCGCGCAGCTCTTTGATGGTAGGGACTCAGTTCTGGCTTCCGCACTTCGAACTCCCCTTGGATCTGTTTTATTATCAGCATTGAATCCCCGAATACTTGAAGCATCTGGATACCCATGTTGAGGCTGACATATAGCCCGATTATCAGAGCTTCATACTCGGCCTCATTATTGGTGCAGGGCTTGTTTATAGAACAGGAAGTGTGCACGACCTCCCCTTCTGGTGATTTCAGCACAATACCGGCCCCAGCCCGTATTCTGGTCTTTCCATCGGAGTCTATCTCTGTTCTGGATGCCCCATCAAAGAATAGTTGCCACATAACTGACTGGGCTTGGCAGGCCTCGAGTGTTTCATCATCGGGTAACTCAGTCCCTAGCATATCATTTTCCGGCACAGGATGCTCTGCGAAGAAATCAGCCATGGCCTGTCCTTTTATCGCCCTCTGGGGTGTATAGGTAATATCGAATTCCATCAGGATCACTACCCACTTGCCCAACCGGCCCTTCAGTACTGGCTGAGTCAATATGTATTTGAGCGGGTCTGCTGCAGATATCAATCTGACTTCATGTGACAACATATAGTGTCGGAGCTTTTTGACAGCAAAGACTAGTGCCAAGCAGGTCTTCTCTATGTAGCTGTAGCTTTCTTCAGTTCTAATCAGCCTCCTACTTAGGTAGTACAAGGCTTGTTCTTTGCCTTCTTCATTTATCTGTGCCAGCATTGCCCCCATGGAACAGTATGTGGCTGCGATATACAGTATCAAGGGCCTACCCTTAATTGGTGCCCCCAGCACCGGAGGGGTCTTGAGGTATTCTTTCAGCTTCTCAAAGGCTTCCTGACAGCCATCGTCACAGAGGAACGGCACATCTTTCATCATGAGCATGTGAAAGGGGTGGCATCTTCCCGATAGATTTGATATAAATCGTCGGATATAGGCCAGACGCCCTTGCAGAGATCTCAGCTCGGATAGATTCTTTGGCGGAGGGAGCTCCTGGATAGCCTTAATCTTGGATGGGTCAATTTCAACACCCCTATGACGGACAATAAACCCGAGGAATTTTTCACCGGACACGCCGAAGGCGCATTTCATGGGGTTCATCTTGAGTTCATATTTGCGCAGCCTCTGGAATACTACCCTCAGGTCTTGCAAATGCTCTTCTCTTCTTTTAGTTTTTACTACCAAATCATCAATGTAGCACTCTACTTTCTTGAAGAGCAAATCATCAAAGATCTTGGTCATAGCTCTTTGGTAGGTAGCGCCGGCATTCTTGAGGCCAAACGGCATCCTTTTGTAGTGGAATATCCCCTTCGGGGTACGGAATGCGGTGTGCACTCTGTCTTCCTCAGCAATCCAGATTTGGTTGTATCCGAACGACCCATCCATAAATGATAGGGCCTCATGACCAGTAGTCGCATCGATCATCACTTCAGTGATTGGTACTGGGAAGTCATCTTTCGGGCAAGCCTTATTAAGGTCCCGGAAATCAACACATATTCTGATCTGCCCATTCTTCTTCTTTACGGGCACTATATTGGCTAGCCATGTAGTGTATTGATTTTCTTCAACAAAGCCTACATCAATTAGCTTGTCAACCTCTTTGTTAATCTGATTTATTAATTCAGGGCGCATTCTCCTGGAAGGCTGCTTTACAGGGCTAGTCTCTGGGTTTATTGCCAATCGGTGCTGTGCCACATCAGAACTCAGTCCCGACATTTCATCATATGTCCATGCAAAGCAGTCTCGAAATTCCTTCAAAAACTGTATATACTGTTCCCTGGTAGCTGGCTCCAGCAGCGCACTGAGGAATGTCGGCCTTGGCTCATCTGCGGTTCCCAGATTTATTTCTACAAGCTCATCGACGGTGGCCTGGCCTCCATCTTCGACCTCGGGCGGGGCTTCTTGCAAGTCAATGAAGCCTCCCAGGATATAATCTTCTTCAGTTTCATGAATTTCTGTTTCATCATACTAGTCATCAGTGGTTGTTGGCTCATCATATATGGCCAATATTGTTGTATTCTGTTCAGTATGCCCCGAGGACGTAACCGGATCAGCAGGAGACTCGAAGACAGAGTCTTCCGCCCTTAGAGGCTCTTCTGATGCAGACTCCCTTGAGAGATCACCATTCTGTAGAGCCCGGACTTCTTCTAGGATGCGCTCAAACTCCAGGCATTCCCTCAGCTCTTTGGTTGCTTGATCCTCATCCGGGATTCCCGTGTCAAACTTTGCTTCAGCATGGAACAGTTCTTCTTTGCAAGGTAGGTCTTCCCAGCAACAATTTTTCTTTGCTTCGTCAGACGTCCCCGTCTCCGGCCGACTGTCTGGGGCTTCATTGTTCATTATGGATTGATAAATGATTTCTTCATCTTCCGAGGGGTATTTGTCATATCCTACCTCGGGAGGGTCTTCATGCCGGTAGGAGACAGATATGACGTCCACCTCAGCTTCATAGTATTCTTGAAGGGTATAACCCAATCCTGGGTGCTGAGTGATCTTCCTCAGTTCTTTATTATCCCGAGGCGGATCCCATAGCTCCTTGAACGCCTTCTTTTGGGCAGCAGGTTGTAGCGATGGCATCTGCATCTTAGAGAACATCTGCAAAACCCGTCGGGTAGTATAGTCCAAGCCCGTAATCGGCACCATCTGGTTTGCAGCCTCTTCAGGGACCATGCAGTCTTGATCATCTTCCTCGACTGACTCCCCAGTGTAGAATATGGTAGGAGGCTCGCAGGAGCGAGGGACTTCCATAGTCTGCAGTGGTAGCACCGTCTGGTACTCAAGGCTGGTGATGGGTTTAAATAAACCCTGCGGCACCTCCACTTGTGTGTACTTTTCTTTCATTTCTTCATTGATATCATCCGGGTGAATGCTAGGAGGGGTGATCCGAGCAAAGTCACCAGCATAAGAGATGTGAGCTACCTCATGCTTTTTAATATAGCCCTTTGGTGGCGGTGGAGACCAATCTCTTGCCTTCGTCGCCGGCTTTTTCTGGCTGACCACAGCCTCTTTCTCTTCACCCTTTTGCGACATCTCCGTGTAGTAGGATGCATCGAGCATATGGCACTCGAATACTTCGAAGGGATGCAGATCCGCAAACACCCTCTCTTCTTTTCCTTCATGGCAGTATTTGATGCATTGATGTAGCGTGGACGGCACTATCTGATATTCATGCAGCCACGGTCTCCCCAGCAGGGCCTTATATGTGGTGTTGGAGTCGATTACATAGAATCGTACCACGGTAGTGAGATCCCCCAATGTGAGGTTAAAATCAGCCACCCCGAGGGGCATCTCACATTTCTGGTTGAATCCTGCAATTTTCATGTCTCTGACCTTGGTAAGCTGCAGATCAAAGTAATATTTTTGGTAGATGCGGTATGGGAGAATGTTCACGGCAGCCCCGAGATCTATCAGTATCCTGTTCAGTGGCTGACAGTTCAGGGAGCCCCTCATATACAGCGGTCTGTTATGGCCAGAATTCGGAATCAGCATGTCATCCTCTGTGAATGTAACTGACGGCCCGGAATTCACTTCTGTCAAGAGTGCTTCATATTGTGCCGGTGACTGCAAGGCATCAACAATTACTTGGCGAGCCTCCTCACTCAAAGAGAGAATCTCCCAGATGGAGAATCTGGTAGGGAGCTTTTTTAGCATTTTCATGATCCGGCTGCCCACCCTGACATTAGACAGTCTCATTTCTTCCGCCCATCGGGGTTTTGGAGGTTCATGTGGTGCTCGTGACCTCTGCTGCCCAATGCCGGTTTCATCCCCGGGACTGATTTCTTGGGGGGCTTCTTCTATAGCAACGGCCCCTGGTGCCGTCAAAGGGTTATCCCCTTCTTTCTCATTCTGCTCGTAGGCTACAGACGCCGATTGCTGGGGTCCCGTGCCTTTATCTGGCCCAGCCTGTATCGATTGCCCATTTTCTAGACTAGACAGAAATTCCAGAAATGTTGGAGTTTGACCTCCTTTCTTCTTTTCTCGGTACAAGCCGGTAGGGGGAGGAACCTAGACACCTCGCACCTTCGGTTCGGGAATCTGGTAGGGCTGTTCCCCTCTGAACATAATGTTATGATTAGCTGGTGGTGGGCGCCCCCACTTCTTCCGGAGCGTGTTGCATGTGCCGAGGTTGAGGCCTCGGCATGGTTGGCTTCTAGCGGGGCATTTGATGTTCCATCCTCATCATCCTCCCCGGGCGAGGTAAAGAGTGCTGACAGGGTGTTGCATTGTACTGTCACGACCTCTTTCCCTTCTTGGACTTGGGCCGTCTCTTCTTTTTCTGGGAATTTGGCTTTATTGGCCCCTGCCCCCAGAAGGGTTCAGTCTCAACTTTTTCTTGTTCTGCCTCTGACTGCTCTTTAATTTTCAATTCTTCGAGCTGTTCCCAGAGTATACAGTCTTTCACCAGCAGGTGCCCGGGCTTTTTCTGCTCATATTCATCGGGCCCATTAATATACTGCTGTAAATGCCTGGCTGCAGGACTTACTTCCTTATGTGCAGGTAGAGGGACTTGTCTTCTCCGGTTATGAGTGGGGATCCGGACGATTGGCCCTGTCTCAGCTGTGCGCCATACTGGCTTTACTGGAGGCAATTCAGGTCTTGGTGTGACACCGCGGATAAATGCTCCATTGGTTTTGGCTGCGGGAGTCTTCTTTCTGTTCTTTATGGGTTTCATCTGCCATCCTTCCTGATCCTTCAGTGGGGTGAGGAAGCAAGCTTCATAAGTATGCCTGGTACATTCTTCAACGGCCTCCTTAGGCAGCTGCTGGTAGATTGAAATCATATTGGCGGGCATTTTTAATGTCGGAGGCTCATGTGGACGAGGTGGCTCTACCTGGTAATCTCTCAGCTGTAGCTCGCCCTTTTTGACCATGCCTTCCATAATATCTTTGAAGACGTAGCAATCTTCAATCGCGTGCCCCAGGGCACGGTGATATGGACAGAACAGTGGATCACCTTTCTTCGCCGCGTCATCGGGTCTCTTTGGCTCAGGCAATGTTACCTTGTTGAACTTGTATGCCCAGTTGAATAGTGCGGCTGTCTTATCTTTCGGGAAAGAGTACGGCTTCCTCATTTTGTTTCTCAGAGAGACCTTATCTTTTCTTTCTGCTGTGTCTGCTGGTGGGGGAGCTTCATCTACCCCCTTCTTCCCTTTCTGTTGCTCGAAGGTTCTGAAATCGACGGTGTTGGCCTCAGAGTGCGTTGGTCGTCGATCATTAGATTTCCCTTTCGGCACAGTTGGAGCATTGGCGATCGGACGATTAGACAGGAACGTCTCGACCTCCGCTACTATATTGTTCAATCGGTCAAATGTTCTGACATCTGCACCAATCATCTTTTCCAGTACCTCTCTCCTGAGGCTCTGCTTACATATTTACACTGCATCTTCTTGATGAGGAGGTCTTCTGCATCTCATAGCTAAGTTCCTCCACCTTTTGATGTAGTCCAGTGCTGTTTCATCTTACTTTTGCCTGGTTGCATATAGTTCGGCTATTGTAATTTCTCTTTCCGTGACGTGAAATCTGTCGTGAAACTTTCTTTGCATATCAGGCCAATCGGTCACTGACCCAGCCGGCAGGCTTGAATACCATTCAAAGGCTATCCCGGTGAGGGATGAGCCGAAGAACTTAAGCAGATAAGCTTCATCAGCTGCCAAGTCACCCATGATTGTGGTGTAGTAAGCTACGTGCTCCCTGGGAGAGCCCTGGCCATTAAACTTTTCAAACTTAGGCGGCTTACTGACGCCTGGAGGTAGTCTCTTAGCAGCATATTGGGGAGGATATGGCACCTTGTACACATCATAGGTACTAACATCATCGCCAGTCTTCTCAGACAGCTTCATCTCCATAATTCTTTCAATCATCAGCTTGTGGGCTACGGCTGGATCTATGTCTTCTGGGAAGAAGTGAGCTTGTTGCTGACTATGAGGAGTTGTCATCACAGTGGCGCACAAGGTGGGCGCGGTAGGCTGTGTCTGAGACGCAGAGGGCTGAGCTACTGTTTGCTGTGGAATAGGTTGGCTTGGTGCTTTGACCTTATCAGCCAGGAGAGGATTAGCTGGGATAGCCGTCTCTGTTGAGCTGGAAGTATGCCCCATAGGCTCGGCTTGCTTGGAGACCGGTGTAGCTTCATGTCTCTCATTGAGCTGTCTTCTGAGAGCATTGATCTCCTGCTGGTATCTTCTGAACATCATCTGGATCATGGGATCCAGGGTGGACGGGATCTGTACATCTTCTGAAGTCCCTTCAGCATCATCAACGAAGGGATTGTCTTCCTCCTCTGTTGTTACCACATTAACTGTCATAGTGGTGATCTTGCAGACTTCATCATTAGTCTCCATCTTATCCTTTGCCGCCTGGCCTCTCCTTGTGACGGGGCCTGGTCTGGTTGCTAGTCTGAGCAGTTCCTCTGGCTGTGTCGGTAACATATCCTGCCCTTTGATAAGCCTGGCCATATTGCAGGCAAAGATCTGCATCTTTTCCCTCTGCCTGTAGACTTTTCTTTTTATCTGATCGGGGTATTTGAGCCGGTCAAAGACTGATATTCTTTCTCTGGCTTCTTCCCTATGCAGGTCTTCTTTCCCATACCAGGCTCTGTGGCCTTCTTCATAATCATTGGAGTCGGAGGAGGAGACTCCGATCATCATTTCTTGGAGGGTTTCTTCTTTTTCTTCATCCATGGTGCCCAAGGCACGGGCTAATCTTTGCTGACCGAGGGCAGAATTCCCCAGGTAGTGGAAGTAGTCTTGAGTCACTTGCTTCATCTCCTCTTGATTGTGCCTTCGTGGCTTTGGTTGGAGCATCAATCTTTCCTGGTTCTTCTGCTGATAAGCCAGTCTCCCCACCTGAGCAGTTAGGTGCTCGGCTTTGCAGTATTTGAGTATATCGGCATGTCTGGCATAGGCTCTTGGTCTTCTTGGAATGGCAGCAGCGACTGGTTCACTTATTCTCATTTCCTTTATCTCCCTGAACCTTCTACTCCCATCCTGGCAGTAGTTGGCAGCAGCAGCGTAGTTCTTTCCTTCCCATCTTTTGCCCCCAGCCCTGGGATGGGGGACCGAGAGGTCTTGCTTCTGCTCATATTTTCTGCCCCTCATCTTGGGACGAACAGTGGTCAGATTTCTTTCTTCATTTTCTTTCTCGTCTTTCTTACCCCAAGCCCTGGGGTAAACAGCAGCATCATCTCTTATGTCTTTTCCTTCTCTTCTTCTGCTTCCTGCCCTGAAGTGGGCAACAGCATCCTCGATAGCTTTCCCCTCATCTCGAGTTGGGGCCCAGCTCTGAATCTTCTTTGGTCGCCAGACCTGTTTATATCTTGCTAGCTTGGGCGCCAGCGGCTTCCTCTCATCAGTTTCCCAGTTGGCCCTCCTGGTGGCCAGAACTTGGAACTTGTTGTCGATATGGACGGTCGGGACAATCCTGTCCGGCCGGACTTCTCTCGGGCGACCGTTGAGGTTCACCCTAACGTCACCCATCATCATCGTCTTCCCAGAATTTGAAAGACGACGGTCGGCAGCAGCATACCGGCTCCTCCGGTTAGTTCTTCTCTTCATTTGGGCAGCAGCGGGGACCGTGTCCCTCCTTTGATCGTGATGAACATAGCAGGCGACGGCTGTTGAGGTCGTCCTCTCTGGTAAGCTACCCTTGTTATCAGCAGTCTTCATCAGGGCACTTGCAGCAGTGCCTTGCTCGTTGTTGTCGACCTGCAGAAGGTCGGTGAAGACGAGGCCCAGGCAGTTGGGCAGCCCGACAGCAGGCGGCATCGATCCGAACGCAAGAGGTACCGCCAGGTAGCCCCCTCGCACATGTGCATCGACCACTTGTTGATCAAAGTGTACAGAGATGATTCCAGCCGTCATTGTGGTTTCCTGAAAATAGAGAAAGCACGGAATCAGAAATTTGAGGGGGGGGGCCCACTAGGCCTCCTATTTCGGCGTAGAGATGAAGGGAGACATGGTCCCACCGGGCGTGCCAGACTTGTGGACGCGGGGATTTTTATTTTTTATTTTTAATATATTTTGGAATGTTTTATTGATTCATTGATTTATTGATTTAGTTAATTGGCGTGCCAGTCACATGTGTGACGATTTCATTGTGCGCTCGATCTGACTTGGTCAGTCGATTGTGAAGTCCGAGTCGGGACCAAAAGTCCGCTATACCATAAAGGCTATGACGTTAATTATGCACTTCCTAAGAAGGACAACCCTTGATTAAATGCCAAAATAGGAGGCCACTCGGGGCGGCTAAAAAAAGTGCATGATATTGAAGCTATTATTATTCTAAGGAGGTAGCTGGGTAAACTATAGGTTATTAAATCAGCATGACCCCTCTGTGTAGGTCGTGCCGGGTAGAGATAGGACACCGTCCGCGCAGCGACGGGGTAGGGACCGGACAGTCATCGGGGACATGTCCCCCTTCACGTTTCTCATCCGGCCAAAGGCCTCGCAGTGTTCATATTCCCCGAAGGATTGGGCCGGACGGGAGGTGCATGACGTGTACTTCCCGGGGCTTATCGGGGTTAAACATCGGTCGACATTTCGACAGCATCTCCCCATAATCTGGATTATGCCCAGGGGAGAATAGGCTATCACCCACGGAGTGCCGGGATGAAAAGCCGAGAAAAAGAGGGAGCGAACCTCCCACACTGCATATGTATGCCCTGGGGCAATGTTTGACTCTTCCCTTATAGAAGCCGGTGACACTCATGCAGTGGCAGAGCTCACTTTA
This sequence comes from Amorphophallus konjac, assembly GCA_022559845.1. Lineage (NCBI taxonomy): Eukaryota > Viridiplantae > Streptophyta > Magnoliopsida > Alismatales > Araceae > Amorphophallus > Amorphophallus konjac. Next base: position 145,228,334 of record CM040119.1, read on the forward strand.
GCTAAAAGGGGGGTGCTCAGGAATCCGGTGCGGATCAATGGAACATAACGGAGTCTGGCTCCCTTCGATTTACCCCCGGGACAGGTCTGGTGACTCATGGGCATCCCTGGGTGGGTTTGATCCAGGCGCCGGGGGTTCAATTGAGTGGCAAAGCAGGCTCTCGGGGCAGCTTGGATGTGCATATTGGTTCCCGGCGTGAAACAGCGTGGCAAGAAGGGTTTTCGGCGCGAGGGCCAAACGGCCACGGGTTCTCGGCGCCAATGGCAAGGAGGCCAGGGGGCTCCTGGCGCCAGTGGCAAGGAGGCAAGGGTTCTCGGCGCCACTATGAGGAGGCCAAGGAGGCTTTTCGGCGCAAGGGCCAAACGGCCATGGGTTCCCAGCGCCAATGGCAAGGAGGCCAAGGGTTCTCGGCGCGGGCTTCCCGGCGCGATAAAGAGCAAGCAAGGGAACCTCCCGGCACAGGCTTCCCAGCGCGAGGAAGAGAAGGCCAGGGAGGCTCCCGGCGTGGGCTTCCCGGCGCGAGGGGAAATAGTGAGGTGGGGTGGCTTTTCGGCGCGAGGTAAAACAACAGGGAGGCTCCCGGCGTGCTAAGGAGATAGGGTCTCGGCGCAAGAAGGCTTGCGCCGAGGGTTGTTCATCCATTTTACTGTTTGTGGAGCCGAGACAGACGAGGGCGCCGAGATGAATTTAGGGTTTTACGGCACTCTGTTTTTGGATTTGTCGATGAATCAGGGGTTTCCTGGCGGTTCAGGCCAAGGTGAATGGGCTCTGTGGAATCAAAGCGTATGGATTCATCGGGTTTCAACTGATTTTTGGTTTTTGTTTCAAAAGAAGGCCAGGAGCTGAGGGGAATTGGGGAAGAAAACCCGAACATAAGGAGCCTCTGTCACCATCACTTATGCAGAATTCCAGGAGGATGGCTTGATGTTATCATTCGTCGTCTTGGGAACCAAGAGATATCTGTCTCTGGTCCAGAAACGACTCTGATGATGTCGATAAGCAAACCGGGCATCAGAAACTCCGGAATCTCATAGATGCGAATCGTCATGTGGCTTGGCTTTGTTCCGAAGGCCAAGGGATGGCCTGTCCCTGACTCCGGAACAAGCGCATGAAAGCATCTTCGAGAAAGAAAACGCAGACGAATAATCAGACTGGGGAGGGGAATAGGGGGGCAAACCTTCACAGAGACAATAGCAGGCGACAATCACGGCATGTTCCATTCGTTTATTCATTCGGACATGACTATTACATCCATGCATCAGAGGGACGGAGTACATAGAAGAAAATTGTAAACAAAGACTAAGTCCTGTTCTAGCGGCATGAAAACCGATTACGATGTCGCAGAATACATCAGAAGAAGAAGAAGTAGCATCAATCAAAATTACAAGAAGATGAAAATACAGAAATGGGGGGGGGGGGGAGGGCGGAGCATTGACTCCTCTCCCTCCTCGGAGCCCACCTTCAATCAGCTTCGGACCTTCTCTCTGCTTTCTCCTTTGGTCTCTTCTCTCTTTCTTTCAGTGGAGGAGGCTCTCTTCTTCCTTCTGGCGGTGGTAAGGGTGAGGACCTTCTGAGCTTTTGTCTCTCCGTCCCCCTTTTTCATTTTTCGAAGGGGTGGGTTTTTATCGACCCGATCCTCTTACCCTCTCAGCGGGTGGAAGTCGGCGCGACACTCTGCTCGCAGTAGCTCCCGGCACGCCGAGTGGCCTCCTGTTGAGGTTTCCGGCGCCGCTCCCGGAAGCCCATCTGGCCGGCCCATTTAGGGCTTTTAGGCCTCACACGTGCCTTGGCTTCTCTTAATTCTTTAAACTGATATTCATCGTAACTGGAGAAGGTCCAGTATTAGTGACGAAACTTTGTTGAGATCACCTTGAGATTTCATCAGTCAGCAGACTGGGATTTCATCAGTGCTGTCGTTTGGATGACGATAACACCGGACATCAGCTTTAGCCCGAGGAGCTTTTAGCCGGGTAATGGTTTCAGTGGTAATTCTTCCGTGGCTCGGACCTTGTCGGAATCTTCACAATCTTCATTTGCTGGTTCTGGCTTTATCTTTATCTTTGCTCCCGTCTCATCTGTCAACAAATCAATATCCGACTTGATATGACGTGTCATCTGCAGACCTTCATACGAGGCCGTAGTGTAGCTCTTGTTAAAGTGTGCTAGGGGGTTTCATCAGTCAGGTGACTGCTATTTCATCAGCGCCGCCGTCTGACTGGCAATGGCACCGGACCGCAGCTTGGCCGGGAAAAGGCTTCAGCCGGGTAGACGGTTGATGAGCTTCATCATTGATCTTTCACTGTTGGTCTAATCTCCTTTTCAAATCCGCTTCTGCCCTTGCTCATTTTCAAGGTGTCAACAAAAACCCAGATCAAATATGTTAAGGAACGTAAAATCTTCACGCCATGATCATGCATGTTCATTCTTATTAATCCCTACACGTATTTTTAGCGTATTTTTAGTGTTTTCTGCAAATAAAGAATTGGTGCCGACTACAGCGGTCGCCCATTCCTCTAACCCGCGTCAGTCACTCTGACGATAATTAATCAGCGTCACTTATTCTGACGTTTAGAGAGGGGAAATCTCGTCGCTCGTATGGAGAGGCCAAAAGAGGTCCAATCAGACCGAACGTGGCCCAACTCCTTGAAGTGGTAGCCCCCGGGCTCACTCAATATAAGCCCAATAACTCACTCGGAACAAGCGCTTTCTAGGCGGCCTTCGGGTTGGGAAGTCCGAGCATCAGTTCGATCGGGAAAGCTCCCTCGGAGCCCTCTATTTCCTGTGCCGACTGTGCACTCATTGCTCGGGAGACCACTCCTAGGCAAGTGCCTATCGCTCGGGCTCACTGATGGAAGCTTATTGGTATGGTCATTGCGAGTCCCTTAATGGCAGGAAGCTCAAGGGGATAGGGGAGACCAAGAGTCCGCGTGCTATAAGGAGTCCACATGAAAGACGGAACCCCCCCGAGACTCCTCTGCTTACAGCTATCAGTCACACAATGGGCCACTATTTAAACTGGAAATGCCCTACTACAAAGAGGTAAGCCAGGCAAGATCCAAAAATCCTGAGCAGGAACCACTTCACCTTTTTGTGGAGAGGGATCTCGCGCTCCCATCTTCCTCCTAGCTCTTCATTCGCATCAGAGCTCTACTACTTTGCTGACTTAAGCATCGGAGAGTCTTCCTCGGGGATCTATCCCTGGGAACCTCTGACTCGTTTCCCTTCTTGCAGTTCACACTTCAAGTGTACGTGGTCATCCTCTTACCCGCTTAGTAGCTGTGCGAGATCGCCCCTCTTCATCTGGCGCCGTCTGTGAGAAATGAACAAAGAGCCATCATGGTGCGAAGAAGTTCTGGTAGGAGGACTACCGGCGACCTGGGGAAAGCCCTGGTGACAGAAGAACCTTCCCTCCCCATGGAGAATTCCCCGTTAGGCAACCACGCCAACGAGATACCTCCATCGGTGGCGGGGGAACAACTTCCCGGCGGGAGCACCGACGCCCTTCAAACCCTCAACGCAAAACTGGATGTCATCGTGAATCTCATGATGGCCCAGGCGGCCAGGGAGAAGAAGTCGCAGCTCCCCCGGAAGAGCCCCCCATGTGGAGATGCCTCCCAGCAAACCTCTGGAGGCCGTTTCACCCTCCGGGGGCGACGGCTCATTCGCAACCTGTCAGGAGGACCATCGCATGCCCCTTCCCCCGGAGCAGGAAGCCTCCTCAACCGCGAGGAGGGAGAAGACCAGAGCACGCCGACCATTTCCCGAAGCCGAGGCCCCTGAGGAGCGTCGGAACAGCATACAAGTGTGCCCCCCCAGCCCCTCGGGCCAACGACAACTGGAGCTGTCTCTCCGGCTGTGAGACTTTGAGAGGCATTTCACGGAGCAAGAGCACGCCCTTCGCGCCTTGCAGAAGACCTCTCCTATGGAGGATGAGGAGTGATCCCCGTTCTCTGACTATATTTTGAAGGCAGAGATATCCCCTAGGATCTTACTCCCGACCTTCAAGTCGAACAATGGCTAGGGAGACCCGGCCGACCACTACGACAGCTTCAACGCCCTAATGGCCTTGCATGGGGCGTCCGACGTGATCAAGTGCCGAGCATTTGTGACCACTCTGGTTCAGGGCGCTCAGGCTTGGTTCAGGGCCCTCGCCCCCAGCAGCATCCACAACTTCAAGCAATTCGGGCAAGTGTTCAAGGAAATCTTCGTCGGCAGCGGTCCACCTTGGTCAGTGGCGGGATTATTGGCCCTCAAGCAGGAACAGGGGAGAAGTTGCGGACTTATATCAACCGATTCAAATCAAAAGCTCTGCACATCCCCCGCCTAGATGTGGCCTCTGCTAGCAATGCATTGACTGGGGGTACTCGCGACGAGAACCTACGGCGCGAGCTAGTGCTTCATCCTCCCACCTCCCTTGCCGACCAAGTGACCCTGGCCTTGCGCCATATAGAGTGCGAGGAAGTCCTTAGCGCCTGCCGAGGCACGACAGGCTCGGGTCGGGAGGGGGACAAGAAGCGACCGTCTGAGCAAGGGATGGGCCAAGGAAAAAGGTGGAACCAGGACGGAGACTGAAAAGAGCCGTCCCGGAAGTACGAGCGGTATAGCCCCCTTACCGCTCCCATCTACGAAATCTATGAAGACATCAAAGGCTCGGGCCTCCTCAACCAACCCGAGCCTATGAAAGCCAAGCGCCGCAATCGCCGCAAGCATTTCATGTTCCACAGCAATCAGGGGCATCACACCAGCGATTGCCATCAACTTCAAGACGAGATCGAGCGCCTCATCTGCCAGGGACACCTATCCCGATACGTGTCCGGGCAGAAGGAAGACTGAGGTTCCCCTGAAGAGATCGACAATGCTGTTTGCGATGGGAATTTTGTTTTTATTTTATTTTATTTTATTATTTCATTTGGGTTTATTTTGTTTATTTCACGTGTCGATTAACCAATTAACTAACTGGTAGCTAACTGGCTAGTTGACTACGCAGGCGTGCCAGTCACGTACGTGACGAGTTTATTATGCGCTCGGTCTGATCCATGTCGGGCGAGAGAGTGGTTCGGTTGGGACCAGCAGTCCGCCATACCATAAAGGCTATGGCATTAATTACATCCCCCACGAGGAGGGAAAATCTTTGATTAATTTCTGAGATGGTGGGCTGTCGAGGCCGGAATAAAGATGCAAAGGTATAAACGTGACAAGATCATGTGAGGTGCTTCTATATGTCATGCAAAAGAGGCATGGTTCATTAAGTTGGGTACCCTCGATACGTGGCGGAGGACATAGGTCCAAAGACCACCATCGCGCATGGCAAAGACTTCCAATCGGGAGTGACCCAGACCTTCGTCAATACCATTTAATATACCGGAGGGAATCCATGCAGGCATGCATGCATGATGCTCATGACAACGTTAAGCATAGTCGCAGAGTTGCAAAGATGAACAATGATCAATCAAGTTTAATAGACTCCGCTAAGGGGACGAAAGTGGCAATGTAAGCATGATGACGAAAGTAAAATGCTAACAAACATGGTAGTAAAAGCAAGATGGCTCGGGCTTGCATAGCCCCTTTCTTATTCGATTTATTATTAGTTAGGGTCATTGATCTCGACCGCGGGAGACGAGGATCGCTCCGAGGGCGGGGGAGTGATTAAAACAGCATAAGGGTTCAAAACTGGCGCGGCCACGCGTAGGGATAGGTTTTCCCGGCGCGGCCAAACGTAGTAAATGGTCTTAATCCGGTGCGGCCTTAACAAACGTTAAAACGGCGTGGTGGGCTTGGGGCGCGCCGGTAACGAGCCACTTGAAAACAAATTTTTATGAGTGTAAGGTTATTCCGGCGCGGGGGGGTACTGCGCCGTATTAAGGCGCGCCGGATTAGGACCGCGCCACTTTAGCTGATTTTTGATGAATTTTGAAACTATCTAAGTTTACTGGGATTCTATTAAGGGTTTTGAAGTTAAATGGGCCGATTGCTTGTTTAATTGAAGTCCAGAGCCCTTCCAGAATGAAGTGATGAGCTAGTGCGAGGTCCATACTCGAGCACTAGGGTCCTTTATCTCAGAACAAGTGTTTTATTGGAGCCATTCACACAAGTGCTCTTATCAGCTAAAAGAGTTCTGCCAAAAATTGGGCAGCATCTCCCCCGTCCCTGAAGGACTGCAGGGGAGAAACGGGGTCATACTCACTCGTGGAGTAAGCCCCTAAACAGCCGGTCTGCATGGTGGCAGCCAGCAAAACCCCAATCGGACAGGATACCCTGAGGACAAGCCTGCGAGGGGCACCATAGCTCCGTGGGTGGAAACAGAGGAACGAGGCAGCTAGTGACGGAAGCAACACCCCGAGGACTGGCCTACAAGGGGTGGGCGACCTACAGCATGCACTGCATCCGCTAGAGAGAGACCATTAGGGAGAGAGGCTCCGAGGACTAGCCTACTAGGAGCATTTGTCCCTTAGTCGGCACAGGGTCCCGAAGGACTGTGGGTTTGGAATTGTTGGGCTGGGGCCCCAGTTGTTGTTAGCTCTGTGACTCATGAGAAACATCCATCACTCAAAAGTGGAGTTCCCTTGGCCGATCGGCAGTTCTGTGAAACGGTGGGGAATATCCCCCTCCCCGGGTGGCTGAGACCAAAACAACAGAACTCGAATGGTCCAGTGGCTGCAAACCACAGACGAGAGGAATGAAGACATTCGGCATTGATAGATCACCACTCACAGGGCTAAGGTGTTGATGCTCGCGAGACTGGGCTGCCATCCACAGAAGAGAATGCAAACAACAGTCACGGAGAAAGGCAGTCGATATGTAGCTAGGATGATTTGCCTACACACGCATATACATGAATGGCTGGAACGCAGTAGTCACGAGGCGGACTCCACTATCCCAGAAGCAGCACCTGCCTCCTATGAGCAACAGAGAAATGCAAAGAGGGAGGAAGGCCAAGGTTGGATCTCGTATCAAAATGGGGAGAAGCGTATGCACCGGCACAGACGCAAAGGACCCGGGGAGGGGTCATCTCTGTAGCCCATGGCATCCCCGGGCGTATGCGAAATCGGAGAAAACCGGAATCGTAAAACTATGCACGGGAAGACGCTAATATATATCCTCCGAATGAAACAACGGTGGAAGAAGAGAACAAGGCGTTGAGCATTCAATCCACCAATATATTCATATACGCATGTCATCACCCCATCGAGGAAACTACACATATGTTACAAGTTTGGCGCCAGCATCGCGGCACGGCCACCGTTTCACTTACAGGGAAACTCACAGGAGAGCAACAAAGAGAAAAGATGGCGAAGAAGGGGGGAGGGGTTGGCTCATATCATCGCCATCCCTCACCCCTCTCGCTTACATTCGACGGAGAGAAAACAAGGTGGAGAAGAAATAAGAAACGCAGACGCCCACCTGTTCCGAGAACAGAGTATCGGGACACCTTCTTCTTCTCCAGCTCCGAAGGGCTTCAGGCTGAGGATGGAAGATGGCGGCAAAGGGTGCTCAGAGGAACCCTGCTTCGCTCGCAAGAAACCCCCTCTCTCTCGCCGGTGATTGGTTCTCTGACCCTTTTCTCTTATCTCTCGATTTTCTTCTTTCGAAAACCTCTTCACCTCTCTCCCTTTTTCTTTTCTGGTTGAGCAGCCCCATATATAGGAGCGGGCTTGAAACTTGATCCGACGCGAGAAATGGCGCACCGGGAAAAGGCTTCACAATCTTCAGCGCGTCGGGATAAAGGGGCGCCGGTTTAAGGGGGCGCGCCGGATAAGGGCGCGCCGTATTAACATCCTCCGCACGTTGCGGGTCAGCCGGTGAGTCCAGAGATGGTTCTGGAAGTCGCCGTGAACATTCATCTTGCCGCCGTTCCTCGAACCCTTTGACAAGAAGTCTTGTCGAAGCTTTCAGGACGATGTATGGCCCTTCTTAGAACCTTGAGTGCCTTTTGTTTGAGCACGCGGGTCTTTCGCTGACACGGCTTTCCGCGCTATGACCCGTGTTGCTGGCTCGGTCTGGCTTGTACTCAACGCTTCTTGGAGGGTGGGGTGACACCCGAGATAGTTCCACCCAGGCCGGGCGATCCTTCGGCCACTAATGGACCCAACTTGGCGAGAAGCCGTACTCGTGCTGGGTAGCCGGGATCTTCCGCCGACAGAGCCCCCGGTCTTCTGTTCTAAAGAGCCAAGGGAGTTTTTCATCTCAGGAGAGTCTTCATTCAGGTGGCGAGCCACCGGGTAGACCATCGTCCTTGATCGGCGACGGGTGCAGGGTAGCGGCACGACGGAGTCGATGCCGGATCATTAGGCAGGCTTGGTCGCACTGCCGGTTGGTTGTGGATTCATCTCGACTTTTCCTTAGGTGAAGTCCCCGATGCTCATCCCAGGTGACTCGAGGCTCTGGCAGCTTGAGAAGTCTTCAATATGTTGATACTTATCAGCTTCTGTGGTTCAGTGGGCCGTGTCATTCGTCTTTAAGGCTTGATTGTCGCGAGCGATATTTTGAGTGCCAACAAATGCCCCCCAGCCGTGGGTGTTGCAAGCAAGGCACGAGTGTAGCAAGGCCGACGGATGAGCTTCGCCTGGAATGATCTCCTCTTCAATTGACGGAGGCTCGGAATGGCCCTTAATCTGGCACGGATGCCAATTCGATGCCGTTTGAATATTAATACGGCGCAGGGTTATTCCGGCGCACCCCTGGGCTTTTAGACGCTAATCCGGCGCGGCCTAATGCTTGGAGGAGGTTAATCGGCGCGCCTTAAATCGGCGCGCCTTTTGGTTTGAGGAAGCGTTAATTCGGCGCGCTAAATAGCACGCTGGATTAACATCCGAAACCCCCCCCCCCTATATAAGTCTTTCGCCCCTCATTCTTCCTTCACCATTGTTCATTTGCAAGATTTCTTTCTCTCTCCTCCCTTTCTTCTCTTCTCGCGGCGTCGAGTGAGCTGAGGGCGTGGGCGAGTTTCTCAGGGGTGAGTGGAGTGTTGTTCATTTGGGTTTTAAACCCATTCTTTGGGCCCCGGGAGGCTTCTAGTAGGGCTTGCCCTCGGAGCTATTTCCCCGAGTGTCCCTTTTGGCCTCGGTGTAATGCCGATGGCTGCTTTTAGGGGCCGTTCCCTTAGTGGACGTGTTCCCGCTTCTCTTTGGCAATCTCCCGTGCTGGGGAGACTCTGCCGAAATTTTGTCAGAAATTTATCTTGATCAACTATTTTCTGACTTTGTTTATTGTTTGATGCGTTTCTTTGCAGCTAACATGGCATCTGGTTCTTCTTCTTCCGCCTCCCGCGCCGTGGTGACGTGGGAGAATGTTCATTCCCTTGATCGGGGGCACGATCAACTTGCCGTAGTTGCAGAGTCCTCAGATTCGGAGACCGATACTGTGGACACTGGCTGTCTCCTCATCCTTGGAGGTGATTCTTTTCACTATGACCGGGAAGGCGCTGTCAGGCGGGATTACCCCAAGGACAAACATCTGATGTCCTTCCTTCGGCGCTTCAACCTTCAGGGGAAGAGAGACCTGTTCCTCGTCCGCAAAGCCGAGCAGGCCTTGTTAGTGGAGAGGGATAGTCTAACATACTGTGTAGTGCGGGGAAGGCCTATTTATCTTCCCAGAGAAGTCAGGAAATGGAGCATTGTGCTCGGGCTGCAAGATCTGGCTCCAGAAGATGGGCTGCTGACCAGGGCCCCTGAATTTGTACCCGCTCGGTGGAATGATTCCGCAGGCAGGGTGGACCGAGAGAAGCCGATCTTTGGCTTGTTTCTTGCCCCGTTGAAATGGGGGTATAGAGAAGAATCTTTTCTGTTGGACTGCCTGGCAGTCCGTTTTAAGCATCAAATATCCGTGGGGTGGTTTGCCGAGTTGAGAGCCACCGACGCCCATGCATTCAGACCTGGAGCAGTGGAGTTCACGGATTATGTGCTGCAGCACTACGCTCCCCTCCTGACCAGGGCTGGCGTCTATCACAGCGTGTACGCCTCGAGATACCGCTACCCCATCTCCCGAGGCTTATGCTGTGGCATGATCAAAGTATTTTGTCCCGAGTACAACACTTTTTATACTTCGGAAGGAGAAACTTCTTCGGATTTATGGAGCCTCTCACAGCTTAGCGGTCTACCCATCGACGGAGAGCCATACGAGGAAGTCTACTGACCTGACTGGCTGAAGGATCAGACCGACGGTGAGGGTCGATATCTGGCGGGCCACGCTCATCACTATCTGATGAAGGCGTACTGTACACTTTACCACTCGTCACATGACACGAGGGAAGCTAGGAAGCCGAGCGAGAAGCGGAGGGTGAGGATGGGCACCTGGCTCCAATATTTCTTTGGCGGGAAGAAGAAGTATGAGGACTTCCCCCCAATAGCGCCGATGGCTCCGAAGAAGAAGAAGAGAGTCCGACGGCAGGCCACAGCATCATCTTCAAGAAGAGGGGAGAGGGAGGACCCGAACCCCACTAGCGTCGACGCAGTCACACACTGTGCCGCCTACCTGGTCTATTGGATCTGCTCTTTCGCTCTCCCGCAAGGCGATGAGAGCGTGATTAGAGCAGAGGCTATCTATCCCGCCTATCTCATGGCTTGGGGTACTAAGCTGTCCCTCTGCCTAGTGGCTTTGTGCCTCACTTACAAAATGTTGGGAGACCTGCACAAGACATGTCTTCCCAAGAATCTGCGGACGGTTGGTCCGTTACACTTCTTCAATGCTTGGGTTTGTACCCTTTTTTCGGAGTCTGCCCCTCGGGCGTTATAGTCAGCTCATCTTATCCCGCGAATGATAGAGTTCGCGAGTGTCGAGCCGTCCTCACTAGCGGAGCAACTCTTTGCCATTCGGGGCAAGTTGGCCTAGATTCCCACAGATTCACCCGGGGTCCTTCACTTCTGGAGCTTAGCTGCCCACTACAGCCCGTTGGTGAACAGGACGAGGCAGTGTAAGCTCTTCGAGATAGAGGAGTATATCCATCCAATCTCTGGGGCCAAGTGTACAAGGCCCATCCTTGAGTAGGAGTTGGTTGACTGGGCGCTGGCTATCAGGCCAAGCGTCCTTGCATTCCGAAAGAGCGGCATTTTGTGGCTGGAGCCGTATTATCCATTTCGCTTCAGTCGGAACTTTGGCTATGACCAGTACATTCCTCATTCCTTTTAACAATTCGCGTTGCCCAATAGGCATAGAGCTGGGAAAGTTTCAAATGATGATGCCCGGATATGGTGGGACTTCTTCCACCGTCGAGAAAATGTTTCTTTCAGGGTGCCAACCCCTGCCCGTTTCCCCCGCGTCACTCCTGAGTATATCAAGTGGTGGAACGCGCGGACGGGGTTCTACAGGAGCTCCCGGCTCTGTGTTGGGCCGTAGCAGAGCATAGGTTTCTGGACTTCCAGTCGAAGCCAACCCTTGATATTGAGCCCTCCAATTTGAAGAAGCTGAAATCTTGGACCAACACGGAAGTGAGGGCCTATCTTGAGGCCCGAAAAGCCATGAAAAGCCGCAGGACCAAAGTCGACCCGAAGTTGCCCACAATCAGCAAGGATGACTATGTGAAAATGCTTCGGGGTCTATGCCGGGTAAGCAGCGAGAGGGTGGTTCTTCAGCAACTCCCTCTGCCGGTGGAGGAACCCATCTCAGCGGTGGCTGACTGGCGCCCCGAGGTTGACAGGTTGCACCCCTATCAGACTTTCATCCGTAGGGAAGACAGGCGGGATGCTCTATATGACAACACTCCTTGGCTATTTACGCTCCTTCGATCGCATGGTCTTTCAGTGGGTGATCCTAGCGAAGCCATTCTGGACCGGCCCCTTCATATCTCATTCAAATATGCCGATAGATGGGGGCTGGACCACCTGAGCTTATATTATCACCTATCTTCTCGTGGCCACGAGGACCTGGCGCTACTGGCCGAGCCGAGTGAAAAGATAGGAGATTTATGTTGGCTTATTCGCGAGGCAGCTTCGAGAGACAAAGTGCCCTCGCTATATTATTGGCCTCTCTTCCCCTTCTACACGGGGCCAGCAAGTATGTTCTATTTCTTCATTCAGGCCCTTCGGCCAGCCTCTTTTCTTCATTGTGGTGTATTATTCTCACCTTCGTGCATGTGCAGTCCGACCAACTTCGGAGGAGACTCGGCACTTTAGGGAGCTGATAATAAAAGCTCAGAAGCCAGCATACTTCGAGGCTCCCGAGTTGGCCCCGACCACGACGCCACTGCCTCCTGGCAATTTGAGAAAGCGGACCCGATCCCAGTTGAGGGAGGCCGTTGGGAAGGCCAAAGCGGTAGTAACCCGAGTGACACGGGCACGCCGAAGGAAGGCCGCAGAAAAGGAACCAGCAACCGTTCTTCCTCCGGTTGTATCCTTCGAAGAGTTCGAGGATTCCTGCATGCAAAGGCCAGAAGCTGAAGGTAGGCTCTTCATCTCTCCAGAATTCATTGGCTTACTTTGGCTACCTTGGGTAATCCATGCTGACAGTTGCCGACACAGTCGCTGCGGTCGTCGGGCTGGAGGCGACGGTAGGCGCCGTGGCTAGGGAAGGGGCAAAGGAAATCCTTGCTGCTCCCGTAGAGAGAGATCTGCCTTCTCCAATGCCTAGATAGGAAATGGAAGGTAATTTATAGTTTAATCATGACGCCACCGCGAGTCTTCATGCCTTCAGTCTGCTTGACTATTTCTTGCCGTAAATTTCAGTTTATATGCAACCGTCATTACTCCCGGGCACAGAGGGTGCAGAGGAAGCGATTGCCCGGGGGTAGGGTGAGCTTGCCCCTGAGATCCCATCAATTGTTGCTCCTGGTGTGGAGTGCATGGAGGAAGTCCCTGCTGCGGGTGATGCTCCTCCTGGCGAGGTTCCAGCTCCGATGGTGGAGCGTCCCGAAAGAGCAGAGGAGTCCTCTTCCTTTGAGCAGGTCGATTACGGTGGCGGCTCCAGTGATGAGGAGTTCCCACATGTCGACACAGAGACTGAGGATGTCGGGGCATCTTCGGCCTATGAAAGTGATCACCTGACTTTCAGCCTGCCCCGGTTGTCATGGAGTGGTCCTGGGCCATCAGGCTCACTCGTGAGCGAAGGGGCTGGGGCCGCAGAGGTTGCCCTTGGAGATTTGAGCCTAGTACCGGCTGAGGTGAGGACCCTCCCATGGTCGGTGCTTGCTGCCCTTCCTTTATTTTCTTTTTAGCTTTCTGATGTACATATTTCTGGTGCAGACTGAGGTGGTGCTGCCAACCATAATGGGGCAGATACCCCTCCCGGCTCTAGGCACGGGTCACACAACTTTCCCACCCGACTTGCGGCCTATCGCACTGCGATATCCCAAGGACTATGCAGCGACAGTGGGTCCAGTGGGACCCGGAGTACTTGTGAGGGTTGACGAGTTGGTAGCAGTCGAGGACTCCCAGCCATTGGAAGTCGCACAACGGTCGGCTTCAGAGAAAGGTGGCCCCTCCGAGGTAGAGGCGGGAGAGATCGTCGAAGAGGAAGCCGGGACTACTGGGGCCTTGGCTCTTATTGCTGAAACTGGCCATATGGGGGTCAGTCGAGTTGGAGGCGAGGAGAAGATGTCCTTGGCTCTTGATGTTCCTGTTGCAACTTCATCCCAAGGGGCTGGCAGGGAAGTCACCGTCATCGAGACTCCAGCTACCATATCAGTCACCGCGGTTGTTCCCCACACAAGTGCGCTGCAGATCATGTCATCGTCATCTTCTGGGATGAGCGACGATATCTGGGCCACCGTGGACAGCAGAGTGGAGTTCGAACTACCCGAGACGTCATCGCTCGATCTCCAGTCATCGAGTGACCTTGTGTGGCAGTTCTTAGGGACCCTTCAGCAGACCATAACGGCCAGCAGAGATTTGACTTATGTTCAGCTGAGGGGCTTGATAGAGCACTTGTCCCGCTCGCTGTTGGCTTTTGGTTGCCCCATGGACGACTGGACTCCACGGGTGATTTTGCTTCTGAAATATGTAAACAGAAGGGAATTCTTAGGCCGGGAGGTAGCTGACCAGCTGGCGGCCATAACACTGGAGCGAGCTGAATGCCGAGCAACTCTTATCTCTTTGAAAGGGACTGTGGTGAGGATGAGGAATGATGCTAATGCCTCTTTGCAGCGCTGAAGCTTCCTTACGGCCCGGATAGCAGAGCTACAGGCCGAACTTTCAAGGGCAGAGGCTGAGCTTCAAGAAGTAGAGCGCCTGGAAGTCCGTAGGATGGAGGAGGCAGAGATGGCCGAGGGACAAGCTGCTTCCCCCGGGGAGAAACTATCTCAGCTGGAGGCCACTGAGTTCAGACTGCAAGAACTAACCCGCCATCCTTCCTTGGGCATTCCAGAGCTGGAGGACATCTTCCGACGCCCTCTGCCATAGTCTTTTCTATTTGCCCCTTTTTGATGGACTTCATGTATTCCGGGGAATGCCCCGCGTAACATGTATCCCTTTGTTTTACAGAAATGAAATATCCCCATTTGCTGCTAAATGACAACTCTATATTTGCATTGGCCCTTCCTCCCCTTTTATTCGCCAGCTAGCTCTAGTCCGAGTATATGAGTTATTAGGGTAGGAGAGCGCTCACGCCTTCAGGGAAGGGGTGAGGTGTTGCTCCACCGCGCCGTGACCATTCTTGAGACCAGGCAACGGCTAGTGCAGGCCAAGAGTTCAAAGGACCAAAAGGGTATAGAGGCCCCTTCAGGGATAGGAAATAAGGACAGATGGCTTGTCAGCCGGATTCATTGATGCTGACGGAAATTGAGGGTAGGGTTTATTCATTAACAGAGTTTATATGGAGCAAAAGCAGTTTACTACTTAACGAGGACGAGGGGTCCAGGTTAGGGGGGAAAGTTGACCGGTCCTGTCGATGGTGACAAGGGTCGATAGAAAGTCGGTCAGTCTAGTAGACAGCGACGAGAATCGATAGGCAGTAGACCGATCCTGCCGATGGTGACAAGGGTCGAAAGAGTAGCCGATCTTGCCGATGATGACGAAAACTGAAAAAGGTAGCGACTGATCTTGCCGATGGTGACAAGGGTTGGAATGGTAGATGGTCTTGCCGATGGTGATAAGGATAGAAAAAGGTAGCGACCGATCTTGCAAATGCTGACAAGGGTCGAAATGGTAGATGGTCTTGCCGATGGTGACAAGGACCAAAAAAGGTAGCGACCGATCTTGCCATTGGTGACAAGGGTCGAAAGAGTAGCCGGTCTTGCCGATGATGACAAAAACTAAAAAAGGTAGCGACCGATCTTGCCGATTGTGACAAGGGTCGGAATGGTAGATGGTCTTGCCGATGGTGACAGGGACCGAAAAAGGTAGCGACCGATTTTGCCGATGCTGACAAGGGTCGGAATGGTAGACGGTCTTCCCGATGGTGACAAGGACCGAAAAAGGTAGCGACCGATCTTGCCGATGGTGACAAGGGTCGGAATGGTAGACGGTCTTGCCGATGGTGACAAAAATTGAAAAAGGTAGCGACCGATCTTGCCGATGGTGACAAGGGTCGGAATGGTAGACGGTCTTGCCGATGATGATAAAAACCGAAAAAGGTAGCCACCAATCTTGCCGATGGTGACAAGGGTCGGAATGGTAGACGGTCTTGTCGATGGTGACAAGGACCGAAAAAGGTAGCGACCGATCTTGCCGATGGTGACAAGGGTCGAAAAAGGGTAGAAGGAAGTGGAACGATGGACGAGGATAACCTCGCTACTACATCATCATTTCATCATTTTTTCATTGATTGATTTTTTTATTCGTCATCATTTTTATCACATTACTGACTCAAGCGCCCTTTCGGGTTTTCGCCGAAGTCAGTCCCCTCTTGCTTTTGCCCACGCGCCCTTTCGGGTTTTCACGTGGCGGGGTACCCGATTTTGCCTGTAAAGCCCTTTCAGGTTTTCGCTACAGTCGGGTTATAGCCATTTTTACCCCTGCCCTAATATAGGAACAAGGCCGGCGGGGTATCTCTATTTTTAACCCCATCTTTCTTTTTTTTCTTTTTTTTTTGTGGGAAGAACCCGGGACACAGGAGAGCCTGCCCGCTAGCATGCCGATCGGCCTTGTCGATGATGACAAGGGTTGGATCCTGGTTTAGTTCGTCGACATTGGTTAAATGCCGAAGCAAATGATATAGTTCTTAACAGAGATGGAAGGTCCAAGTTAAGGGATAGAGGCTGACCGATCCCGCCGATGATGACGAGGGTCGAACATAGATTTATTCATCGGCATGGGTCACATGTCGAAGCAAGGATAGATTCATTAACAGGGACGAAAGGTCCAAGTTAAGGGATAGAGGCTGACCAATCTCGCCGATGATGACGAGGGTCGAACATAGATTTATTCATCGACATGGGTCACATGTCGAAGTAAAGATAGATTCATTAACAGGGACGGAAGGTCCAAGTTAAGGGTAGAGATCGAACGATCTCGCCGATGATGACGAGGGTCAAACATAGGTTTATTCATCGGCATGGGTCACATGTCGAAGCAAGGATAGATTCATTGACAGGGATGAAAGGTCCATGTTAAGGGTAGAGATCGATCGATCTCGCCGATGATGATGAGGGTCGAACATAGGTTTGTTCATCGGCATGGGTCACATGTCGAAGCAAGGATAGATTCATTAACAGGGACGGAAGGTCCAAGTTAAGGGTAGAGATTGACCGATCTCACTGATGATGATGAGGGTCGAACATAGGTTTGTTAGGAGATCTCCGATAGGACTCTTGATGATTGTCCTTTGGGAGTCTCATTAGGAGGAGAATAAAGAGGAACTTTTTAGATTACCACTTTACTGACCCGAGCGCCCTTTCGGATTTTCGCCGAAGCCAACCCCCTCTTGCTTTTGCCCACGCGCCCTTTCGGGTTTTCACATTGCGGGGTACCCGATTTTGCTTGCAGCACCCTTTCGGGTTTTCGCCGCAGCCGGGTTATAGCCATTTTTTCCCTTGTCCCAATTTAGGAACAAGACCGGCGGGGTATCTCTATTTTTAACCCCATTTTGTCTTTTCTTTTTGCTCATGTAACAGAAGGACGCTGAGAGAGTCGGCTAGGACATGAAGTCTTGCGCCGAGAAAGAGGGTTTACTCATCAGCACGAAGGCAATGCTGACGCAAGGGATAGATTTGTGCCAATTCGAGCGTAAGGCCCGCAATGGCAACATTGTATAAAGGTCGGCTAGGACACGAAGTCTTGCGCCAAGAAAAGGGGTTTATTCATCAGCAAGGAGACAATGCTAACGCAAAGGATGGACTCGTGCCAACTTGGGCGTAAGGCCCGCAATGACAAGGATGTATAAAGGTCGGCCAGGACACAAGGTCTTGCACCAAGAAAAGGGTTTATTCGTCAGCAAGAAGGCAATGCTGACGCAAAGGGGTAGATTTGTGCCGATTCAGGCGTAAGGCCCGTAACGGCAATACTGTAGACATTATGCGAGTCTGGTCAGGGCCGACCATCACTGGACCGAGGTGCGGGTAGCTCGGTTAGGGCGGAGCGCCACTGAACCAAGGTCAGGGTAGCTCGGTTAGGGCGGAATGCCACTGAACCAAGGTGAGGGTAGCTCGGTTAGGGCGAAGTGCCACTAGACCAAGGTGAAGGTAGCTCGGTCAGGGCGGAGTGCCACTAGACCAAGGTGAGGGGAGCTTGGTCAGGGCGGAATGCCACTAGACCAAGGGAGGAGTAGCTTGGTTAGGGCGGAGTGCCACTAGACCAAGGTGAAGGTAGCTCGGTCAGGGCGGAGTGCCACTAGACCAAGGTGAAGGTAGCTCGGTCAGGGCGGAGTGCCACTAGACCAAGGTGAGGGGAGCTCGATTAGGGTGAAGTGCCACTAGACCAAGGTGAAGGTAGCTCGGTCAGGGCGAAGTGTCACTAGACCAAGGAAAGGGTAGCTTGGTTAGGGCGGAATGCCACTAGACCAAGGTTAGGGTAGCTTGGTTAGGGCGGAGTGCCACTAGACCAAGGTGAAGGGTAGCTTGGTTAGGGCGGAGTGCCACTAGACCAAGGGAGGGGTAGCTTGGTTAGGGCGGAGTGCCACTAGACCAAGGTGAAGGTAGCTCGGTCAGGGCGGAGTGCCACTAGACCAAGGTGAAGGTAGCTCGATCAGGACGGAGTGCCACTAGACCAAGGGAGGGGTAGCTTGGTTAGGGCGGAGTGCCACTAGACCAAGGAAAGGGTAGCTTGGTTAGGGCGGAATGTCACTAGACCAAGGTTAGGGTAGCTTGGTTAGGGCGGAGTGTCACTAGACCAAGGTGAAGGGTAGCTTGGTTAGGGCGGAGTGCCACTAGACCAAGGAAAGGTATTCCGATCACTCGGGGAATGTTGGTTGTGCCGTATGATACAGCTTCATATGCTTCCCATTGAGTGGGGAGAACTGGATGACTCCTTTGTGGTCCACCAGGATGTAAGCACCTCCCTCATATACTCGGTGGACGATGTATGGTCCGACCCAGTTTTTGACCAACTTCCCTTTGGGATTGGAGGCCATCACTTCTCTTCTCTTGACCATCACCAGGTCTCCTTTCTTGAATTCCTGACCTTTGATCAGCTTATCGAAAGCACAGGCCATGCGAGCTTGGTAGAGTTGGATGTTTTGTTGCGCCCGGAGGCGCTTTCCTTCGAGCTCGGAGAGCTCTTCCAATCTTCTTTCTGCATTGGTTTGTTCACCGCTGACTAGTCCATGCTGGATGGCGACTCACAGCGAAGGAACTTCTAATTCAATCGGCACCACAGCCTTGACCCATACACGAGGGAGAATGGCGAACAGCCGATTGGGGTTTTATAGACAGTACGATAGGCCCAGAGCGCCTCGTACATCCTTTCTTCCCAGTCCTTTTTATTAGACTTGATAGTCTTTGCCAGCAATGTGCATAGTGTCTTGTTGAAGGCTTCTGCAAGTCCATTGGCTTGAAGGTTGTAGGGGGACGATGTCCTCCAATCAATCTTGTATTTTTTGGCTAGCCAGTAAACCTTCTGATTTCTGAAATGGCTGCCATTGTCAGAGATAATTCGGCTGGGAATCCCGAACTGGAATATTATGTTCTGCCGGAAGAATCTTGCAACCAGTTCTCCCGTCACATCTCTTAACGTAACTGCTTCTGCCCATCTGGAGAAGTAATCTGTAGCTGCTAAGATGTATTTGCACCCTGATGAAGATGCTGGTAGTAGACCTACCACGTCCGTGCCCCATTGAGCAAACGGCCAGCTTGGTAAGGTAGGATGTAGTGGCACTGGAGGCCTTCTTGACACATTGGCATGTTCTTGACACTTTTGACAAGCCCTGGCGAACTTGCAGCAGTCATCAAATATAGTGGGCCAATAGTAACCCAATTTCTTTATCTCAATTTTCATCTTTGGGTCGGCCTGATGCGCTCCAACTGATCCCGCATGGATTTCTTGCATCACATGCCCCGCTTCTGCTGAAGACAAGCAACGAAGTAGGACTTTTCTTCGGGCATCTGCCATTATTCGGAACAAGGTTACGTTCCTCATCTCGTAAGAGTCTTTGACCCTCAGAAGTTTCACTCTCTGTTCTTTTTCTTTTGGGAGTTGCTGGGGCTGAAACCAATGTAGGAGATGTTCTGATGGGGGCATCCCTTGCCCCTCCACATTTTTCAGGGCTCGGATTGTTCGTCGACAAGCGCCATTGTGTTAGACATGTGTTTCTGAGTCTAGTCATGTAATTTTCATATTTTCTTTGAGTCATAGACTATGTAGTTTTCCCTTTATTTGAGTCATGTACCGAGGTTAGTGGGTTATTTACCTAAGTCTTGAGTCATTATGTTGGTTTGATAGGTTAATGGGCCCAATTCATTGGGATAGGCCCTGGGGCGCCCCTCCCTTGGTCTTGTCTTTAGTGCATTTGGCCAAGGTTAGTTTGGTCATATGGAATTATGTAAGCCTATAAATAGGCCCCCACTCCCCTCATATGTAACAACTTTTGATGAACCATTTGAATAGAAATCTCTCAAGTCTTTCTCCCACTAAAGTTCTTCCCTCTCTATCTCTCTCTCTCATTATCTCTCTCTCTCTAAGGGGTTCGCCCCATTCTCTCTCTCCTCTCCCTCCCAACCACTTTCTCTCACTTCCCCTCCCCTAATAACTCTCTCCCTTGTCCCCACACCCCTCCATTAATCCACCCCAACCCCAAGAGCCTCTCCTCCAATCCTCTCCTCACCTTCCAACCCCCAACTACCCCACTCTCCTTCCCCATGCATCCCACCACCTTCCCAAGGCTGAAATAACCCCTCCCAAGGCCCAAATTCGAAATTCCCTCCTGTGGACGCACTGAAATTCGCTTGTTCAGGTGGTTCATCTATTAAGTGCGTGGGCCTGCCAGTCACCGAAGTGACAATTTATTCGGGCCCCGAAGAGCCCATGGTGCGCTCGATCTAACTTCGTCAGACGATTGTGTAGTTCGTGTCGGGACCAAAACCCGTCGCGCCATAAAGGTCACGGCGTCATTTACATCCCCCATACGAGGGAACAACCTTGATTAATCGCCGAGATTCAGGGTCTCATGGCCAAGAAATTAATTGCACGAAAGGTCTATTAGGAAGCATCGAAACCTCCGCATGAAGGTAAGAAGAAAACATTCGCGATCATGTCGGTCGTGTACTGACCATTTAATGTTCAGACGAATGTCCGGCTCGAGAAAATCACGGTTGTCGCGGGAAAACTGGAACGCATGTATGCCGAGGTACGACAAATTTATTGTTCGGAAGAGCGGAAAATGTTCAGCTGAGCCTCGGTTGGAGCGGTCAAAAACTAGTAAATCTGTTGGCCCGGTGCAAGAGCAAGCTGTGACCATACTACGGTGGGCCCCCCGCGGTCGAAACAAGACTTGCATGAGCGTCATTAATATTTCGGTGCCAAGGGGCAACGAGGGAATATCCCTTTATTCGGCTGAAAAGTCCTGTGTCTAGGGAAGCGGACGTTCGAAACGTGTCGGTCATTCAGGAGACCGTTTAATATTCAGACGGGTGTCCGGCTTGAGAGTATCATAATCATCGCAGGAGGACCTGGAACATATGTATGCTGTGATACGGCAAATACTATATTCCGAGACACTGAAAACATTCGGTTAAATCTCGATTAGTGTAGCAGGAAACTAGCGAATTTATTGGCCCGGTGCGAGATCGAGTCGGGACCATACCGGGGGCGCCTCCCGCGGTCCAAACGGGACTTGCGTGGGCATCATTAATGTTCCCGGTGCCGGAGGGCAACGGGGAAGAGTCTCGGGACTTGATTCCAAAACCAAAACATGTTCGAAGGAAGCGAGCTATAGGCCGAGGGTGTGGGTCAGACAATGACCATAATCGGGATGGACCCGAGGTCCAAGCACAGCCCACAAAGGCCTTATTGATATTCCCGTATATAGGGTCCAGGGATGACAGGAGCCATCTCGTTCTATTCAGATTTCTGTCAGTCACTTGCGGACCACTTGATATTCGGACAAGTGTCCATATTGAAGATACGACGTAGATAGAAGCAACCCCGTACAAACGTACGACGAGTTCACGGCAACTTCAATGAAAGAGCGGGAACAAATCCCATTAGGATGAATCCGATTCGACAGGCTATTGGCCCAGAGTAATGCTGGGTTACGACCATGTCGGGATGGGGAACCGTCGGCCATATCGGTCACGCATGGACCTTTTCATGTTCGGGCACCGGTCCGTAATAGAAACGCGGCGGAAATCGAGGTGAACCCGTTCAAATGTCTGCCGAACGTGCGGTAATTTTAGTAGTGGCTCGGAAGGGATCCAGCCCGAGAAATGAGTCCGGTTTAATCGGAATATCGGCCCGAGGCGAGGTCAGGTCGTGGCTATTTTGGGATAATTCTCAATACTCAGGCCCAACCTGGAAGGGCGGCATTGTTGTTCCTTCGGCACCGGGTCACGGGTGAGACGGGGGGCTGCGATATAGGTTTTGTCATTCTTTATCTGGGTTTCAAATTATATATATATATATATATATTATCGGTTATTTCCCTTTTATATACTTGTTATGAATGATTTTATCCATGTTGTTTATTATTATTATTATATTTTCCCCTTTTTACCATTATTATTACTAATTCACATTTTTTGTTTATTTCATATGTATATTGAGATTTATTTATTCATCATAGTTTTTAGTTTTTATTAATTTATTATCATTAATATTATTATTACTATTATACATATTTTATAGAGAGAGAGTGGGCCGCTGGAGGGCCAAAAAGGGGTGTACCGGCGAAGGCAGGGAGAGCGTGCCGGCGAGGGGGCTGGGAGAGTGTGTCGGCGAAGGGGCAAGCGGGTGTGCCGGCGAAGGGCGTGGAGGCGCGTACCGGCGAAGGCGATGGAAGCGTGCCGGGGAAGGAAGAGGAGGTGTGCCGGTGAAGGGCGCTGCAGGGTGTACCGGCGAAGGGCGTGGGGAGCGGGTCGGCGAAGGGCCAACCAAGGCGTGCCGGGGAAGCTGGGCTGGGGGCATGCCGGCGAAGGGCGCGGCTGGGTGTGACGGCGAGGGACGTGCGGGTCTGCCGCTGAGCGTAGGGAGAGCGTGCCGGTGAAGGGGTCGCGGAGGCGTGCCGGCGAAGGTGGCTGAAGGGGGCGTGCCGGCGAAGGGCGCGAGCAGGCGTGCCGGTGGCTAGAGGGTGTACCGGCGAAGGTGGCTGAAGGGGCGTGCCGACGAAGGGCATGCGGAGCCCACTCCTCTTCCATTCTTATGTCTTTTCTCTTTTCCTTTTCTCTCTTGATTTTATTAAGTTTGCGTGGGCCTCTTCTCTCTTTCTCTTGATTATCTTCCATTCTTTCTCTCCTGAGGACGGATGTTCAAGTTGCTTAATCGTTATTTGATTCGGCTCTCTTTGAGTTGATTACGGTTCCCTTGCCTCGGTTAAAGTATTTTACCGTTGTTCTTTTTGTTTGTTTGTTACTTTCTTTTAGTCCTTTTTAACGTATGGTCGTTCCATTTATTTGTTGCTTCCTTTTATCCTTTTAATATGTTATCGTTTCTAACGAAAATTCGGCAGCATCTCCCCTTGACCCGAGCGTAAGGGAGATACAGGGAACGCGCCCACATGGAGTGGCGGAACCCGACAACTGGAGGTGGGCGCCCGAGAGCGGCAACACCTTTAATAAAACTTCAGAAAACCCGAAAGAAACGGCGAGTGGGAGACCTCTCCAAGGCTAGCCGGGGGTGCACCGGGCAAGAGGTTGGGGGTGTGTTGGCGAAGGGCCGCTGGGCGTACCAGGGAAGACCCACAGGGGTGTGCCGGTGAAGGGCTTGGCCACAGCGTGCCGCTAAGGGGGGGGGGTGTACCGGCCAGGGGACTGTGCCGGGCTGGGGGCGTGGGCCGTGCCGGGGAAGGCTCCCAGGGGTTGTGCCGATGAACGGGGGCACCAAGGCGTGCCGCTGGGAGTTCAGCGTGTGTCGGGTTGGTGGAACCACAGTGCACCGGGCAAGGTGTAAAGCTGGGCATGCCGTCTAGAAGGGCTAAGGGTGGACCGGGGATGTTGGTTGGCTAGGCCGAAGGAAATCTTGGCAGGAGGGAGAGAGGCTCAAGGGGCCTCAGGATAGAAGCGTTGGTCCTGGGTGTCCAAGGAGAAACGGAAGGGCGTCTCTCTTTAGGCAAATGAGCAGAAGTAGCAGCAGGGAGGTGGAAGGGCAGCAGGCCCTCTCCCCCCTTTTCTTCTTCTCTTCTTTCTCTTCTTTTTCTTCTTCTCTTCAGGCGGCGGCGGTGGGTGGAGCGGCGAGCCCTCTCCCCTCTCTTCCTCTCTTCCCTCTTCTTCTCTTCTCCTTCTTCTCCTCTTTTTCTCTTTCTCTTCTTCCCTTCTCCTCTTTTCCCTTTCTCTTCTTCTCTTTGCGCGGACGACGGAGGATGGAGCAGCAGGGGGGAAGCCTCCCCTCCTATTCTTCTTCTTTTCTTCTTCTTCTCTTCGCACGGACGGCGGTGGACGGAGTAGCAGGGGGGAACCCTATAGTTAAAAGCTATTGAACACGCTACGTGCTAAGTGTGGGAGCGTTGCCTCAGGTTTATTTTGTGAGTTGGGCTTAGCGATTCAGCCATGACTCTTCCCCTTGACGTGTGCACCCGCCATAATAGGGTTCCCTTCGAGCGCGTGCCCTGACACCCGTGCATCCGGAATCGGGCGGTATTATTTAGCAAGGAAACACGGTCCTAGAAAATTCCAAGGAGGTGTATTATTTTATATTAAGCAACCATGCAAATAGGGCAATCAAGCATTCTCTTCTTTCTTCTTTTTTGTTTTGTTGTTTTTTTGTTGTTTTTTTTTGTTGGTTTGTTTTTCTGTGTTTTTTGTTTGTTTGTTGTTTTTTTTTTGTGGCATAAGAAAATATTGTTGTTACGTATAAGTGTAGTGGTAATAGAGGTATTAGGGAAGCAGACCACGAACGGCTGAAAGGGTATTGGGGAAGCGGGCTACAGAACCCAAGGGACATTAGGGGAGTGGGCCATAAGGGCCGAAATTAGGAAGCGGGCTGTAGGAGCCAAAGTTATGGGAAGCGCGGTGGGACAGATGGATTAATCCTGACAGTGGGCCCCGACCGAAATGGCCCTGCAGAGGGGCGTTGGGTAGCGGGATGTGAGAGTCGAAGAGACGGGTCTCTTTTGTTCCCTAGCCGGGGAAGGGTCCGGACCAAAGTGAAAGGTTTATTCTATTGTCCTCTGGCCGGGGAAGGATCCGAACCAAAGTGAGAGGTCTATTTTTTTTTTTTTACTGGGAAGCTGTCGGCTGAGGTGTCAGTGATGAAGTAGCTGTCGGCTAGGAGCCGATGATTATATAGATGTCGACTCGAAGGCCGATAATGAGGTAGCTATCGGCTTGGAGGCCGATGATTGGATAGCTGTCGACCCGAAGGTCGATGAAGGGGTAGCCATCGGCCAAGAGCCGATGATGAGGTAGCTGTCGGCTAGGAGCCGATGATGAGGTAGCTGTCGGCTAGGAGCCGATGATGAGGTAGCTGTCAGCTAAGAGCCGATGATGAGGTAGCTGTCGGTTCAAAGGCTGATAATGAGGTAGCTGTCAGCTAAGTGCCGATGATGAAGTAGCTGTCGGCTCAAAGGCCGATAATTAAATAGCTGTCGACCCGAAGGCCGATGAAGGGGTAGTTGTTGGCTTGAAGCCCCGATGGCTGAAAGTTGGTCGATTTAGTGCCTCGTCGGCGGAAGGTCTAGTCGGTTTAACGCCCCGTCGGCGGAAGGCTTAGTCGGTTTAACGGCCTGTCGGCGGAGGGTTTAGTCGGTTTAACGCCCTGTCGGCGGAGGGTTTAGTCGGTTTAATGTCCCGTCGGCGGAAGGTCTAGTCGGTTTAACGCCCCATCGGCGGAAGGTCTAGTCGGTTTAACGCCCCGTCGGAGGGAGGTCTAGTCGATTTAACGCCCCGTCGGCGGAAGGTTTAGTCAGTTTCACGTCCCGTCGGCGGAAGGTCTAGTCGGTTTGACGCCCCGTCGGTGGAAGGTCTAGTCGGTTTAACGCCCCGTCGGCGGAAGGTCTAGTCGGTTTAACGCCCCGTCGGTGGAAGGTTTAGTCGGTTTAACGCCCCGTCGGCGGAAGGTCTAGTCAGTTTAAAGCCCCGATGGCTGAGTATCTGTCGCCTTGAAGCCCCGATGGCTGAATATCTGTCAGCTTGAAGCCCCGATGGCTGAATATCTGTCGGCTTGAAGCCCCGATGGCTGAATATATATATATATTTTTGGTTTAACACCCCGTCGGCGGAATATTTTCCAGTTTAACGCCCCGTTGGCGGAATATCTATCGGCTTGATGCCCCGATGGCTGAATATTTTTCGGTTTAATGCCCCGATGGCTGTTCTTTCTCTTCTTCTTTTATGGACATGCAGGTGCAAAGACCGCGTCTGCCTCGTGACTCTCTTTTTTTTTCTTCTCTTCTTCTTTTGTAGAGAGGCAGGTGCAGAGACCATGTTCGCCCCATGATTGTTCTTTCTCTTCTTCTCTTCTTCTTTTATGGAGAGGCAGGTGCAGAGACCGTGTTCGCCCTGTGATTGTTCTTTCTCTTCTTCTCTTCTTCTTTTATGGAGAGGCGGGTGCAAAGACCGCGTCTACCTCGTGACTCTCTTTTTTTTCTTCTTCTCTTCTTCTTTTGTAGAGAGGCAGGTGCAGAGACCATGTTCGTCTCGTGACTCTTTCTCTTTTTTTTCCTTTGTAGAGAGGCAGGTGCAGAGACCGTGTTCGCCTCATGTGCATTCTTTCTTTCCTTCTCTTCTTTTGTGTGATGAGGCGGGTTCGAAGACCACGTCTGCCTCATGTGTCTTCTTTTGGTTCTGCTCTTCTTCTTTTATGTGAAGAGGTGGGTTCAGGGACCACGTCGGCCTCATGTGTCTCTTCTTCCTTTTCTTCTCTTCTTTTGCGTGATGAGGCGGGCTCGAAGACCACGTCTGCCTCATGTGTCTCTTCTTCCTTTTCTTCTCTTCTTTTGCGTGATGAGGCAGGCTCGAAGACCACGTCTGCCTCATGTGTCTTCTTTTCCTTTTCTTCTCTTCTTTTGTGTGATGAGGCGGGCTCGAAGACCACGTCTGCCTCGTGCGTGTCTTTTTCTTTCTTCTGCTCCTTTTTTCTCTTAATGTGCCCCAGGTTGGGGTGTAGCTTCATTTGGTATGCATCCCCCCTGAGGGGGGTGTGTTTTGCCTCTTCGCTTCTGTGCCCCCAGGCGAGGAGTATTTTTTTGGCTTCTATGTCCCCAGACCAGGGTGTGTTGTTTTTTTTTAATGCCCCCGAGGCGGGGTGTAGCTCTCTTAAATGCCCCCATGGTGGGGTATACTCTTCACGGCTTCTATGCCCCCAGGTGGGGTATGTCTCTTCTTCAAATACCCCTGAGCCAAGGTGGACTTCTCTTCATATGCCCCTGAGCCGGGGCGTGTTCTTTATAGTTTCTAGGCCCTCGAGGTGAGGGACGTTTCTTCTTCATATGCCCCTGGTACGGGGCGTAGCTCTCTTCAAATGCCCCCGGGATGGGGGTGTATCTTTTGCTTCTCATGCCCCCCTGAGGCCGGGGTGTATCTTTTGCTCCTTACGCCCCCCTAAGGCGGGGGTGTATCTCTTTACGGCTTCTGTGCCCCCGAAGCAGGGTATGTTGTTTCTTCAAATGCCGCTTGGGCGGAGTATATCTTTCTTCTCATGCTCCCGGATCGGGATGTAGCTTCTTGGCCTCATATGCTGCCGAGGCGAGGGGTATGTTGCTCTACGTGCCCCCGGGGGGATGCATCTTGCCTCTGTTGCCCCATGGCGGGGTATATCTCTTGGCTTCTTACGCCTCCAAGGTGGGGTGTGTTTTCTTCTTGTGCCCCCGGGGTGGGGTATATCTTTCGCTTCTTATGCCTCCCCCCTTGAGGCGGGGTGAAGTCTTTGCTTCAAATGCCCCTAAATCGGGGTATAGTTTTGTCTCATATGCCCCTGGAGCAGGGGTGTATTTCTCTTCATGTGCCCCTGGGAATGGGGTGTATTTTTTGTTTTTACCTCCTATGCCCCCGTAGCAGGGTATATATCTTCTTCTCATCCCCCATGGCGGGGTATGTGCACGCTCTCTTCGGGAGTGGTGGCCGTGCTTGGCCTCATTGCTATAAAGCATTCCCCACAGCGGGCAACCATTCACCAAGCTACAATTGTGGCTCGTTGGGTCTTTTAACAACCACTCGGGGGCCGTTTTGTGCCGGATGGAGGCAGCAGGAAGGAGGAACTAGTGGGGTCATTGCACCGCGGACTCGGGACCTCCTAGAGTCGGGCGGGATATCGGGTTTCTTCTTGCTCTTTCAGTCGGCGATGCTGGCCAACTTTTCTTCCTTTCTTCTTTATTTCTCCCTTTTTTTTGTATGATTGATCAGGGTGGAGGTGCAGGAGAGCGCTCACCCCCTCAGGGAGGGGATGAGTGGTTCGCTCCACCGCATCAACCCCACAGTGGTAATCTTCGTTCAGCATGGGTCTCGACGGACGTGGCCGTACAACCCTCTCCTGCCAATTCTTTCTCTTCTTTTTTTGCTTCTTTCTTTTCTCCTTTTCTTCTTTTCTTCTTTTCTTCATCTCTTCTCTTCTTCTTTTCTTCTTTTCCTCTTTTCTTCTTTTCTTCTCTTTATTCTTGAGAGAAAAAAAAAGGGGGGGCTTGATTTCCCCTCCCTTCTCTTCTCTTTCTCTTCTCCCTTTTTTTTATAACAGCCCCCATGATTCCTGGAAGCTGCATATGCTTCGAAGCAGCGTCCTCGAGGCCGCGAAGGTAGCTACATCGAGTCTGGCTTTTCTCCCCATAGGGCTGGCGGAGACAGCACCTGCAATTCATCAAAGTAGGCAAACATCGTTTATTAGGGGGCCATGAGGCCCTGAATCCCGGTGAAGAGATGAAGGGTAGTTTGGTCCCACCGGGCGTGCCAGACTTGTGGACGCACTGAAATTCGCTTGTTCAGGTGGTTCGTCTATTAAGTGTGTGGGCGTGCCAGTCACCGAAGTGACAATTTATTCAGGCCCCGAAGAGCCCATGGTGCGCTCGATCTGACTTCGTCAGACGATTGTGTAGTTCGTGTCGAGACCAAAACCCGTCGCGCCATAAAGGTCACGGCGTCATTTACATCCCTCATACGAGGGAACACCCTTGATTAATCACCGAGATTCAGGGCCTCATGGCCAAGAAATTAATTGCACGAAAGGTCTATTACGAAGCATCGAAACCCCCGTATGAAGGTAAGAAGAAAACATTCGCGATCATGTCGGTCGTGTACTGACCATTTAATGTTCGTACGAATGTCCGGCTCGAGAAAATCGCGGTTGTCGCTGGAAAACCAGAACGCATGTATGCCGAGGTACGGCAAATTTATGGTTCGGAAGAGCGGAAAACGTTCAGTTGAGCCTCGGTTGGAGTGGTCAAAAACTAGTAAATCTATTGGCCCGGTGCAAGAGCAAGACCATACTGCGGTGGGCCCCCCGCGGTCGAAACAAGACTTGAATGAGCGTCATTAATATTTCCGGTGCCAAGGGGCAATGAGGGAATATCCCTTGAATCGGCTGAAAAGTCCTGTGTCTAGGGAAGCGGACGTTCGAAACGTGTCGGTCATTCGGGAGACCGTTTAATATTCAGACGGGTGTCCGGCTTGAGAGTATCATAATCGTCGCAGGAGGACCTGGAACATATGTATGCTGTGATACGGCAAATATTATATTCCGAGACACTGAAAACATTCGGTTAAATCTCGATTAGTGTAGCAGGAAACTAGCGAATTTATTGGCCCGGTGCGAGATCGAGTCGGGACCATACTGGGGGCGCCTCCCGCGGTCCAAACGGGGCTTGCGTGGGCATCATTAATGTTCCCGGTGCCGGAGGGCAACGGGGAAGAGTCCCGGGACTTGATTCCAAAACCAAAACATGTTCGAAGGAAGCGAGCTATAGGCCGAGGGTGTGGGTCAGACAATGACCATAATTGGGACGGACCCGAGGTCCAAGTACAGCCCATAAAGGCCTTATTGATATTCCCGTATATAGGGTCCAGGGATGACAGGAGCCATCTCGTTCTATTCAGATTTCTGTCGGTCACTTGCGGACCACTTGATATTCAGACAAGTGTCCATATTGAAGATACGACGTAGATAGAAGCAACCCCGTACAAACGTACGACGAGTTCACGGCAACTTCAATGAAAGAGCGGGAACAAATCCCATTAGGATGAATCGGATTCGACAGGCTATTGGCCCAGAGCAATGCCGGGTTACGACCACGTCGGGATGGCGAACCATCGGCCATATCGGTCACGCATGGACCTTTTCATGTTCGGGCACCAGTCCGTAATAGAAATGCGGCGGAAATCGAGGTGAACCCGTTCAAATATCTACCGAACGTGCGGCAATTTTAGTAGTGGCTCGGAAGGGATCCGGCCCAAGAAACGAGTCCGGTTTAATCGGAATATCGGCCCGAGGCGAGGTCAGGTCGTGGCTATTTTGGGATAATTCCCAAGACTCAGGCCCAACCTGGAAGGGCGGCATTGTTGTTCCTTCGGCACAGGGTCACGGGAGGGACGGGGGGCTGCGATATAGGTTTTGTCATTTTTTATCTGGGTTTTAAATTTTATATATATATATATATATATATTATCAGTTATTTCCCTTTTTATATACTTGTTATGAATGATTTTATCCATGTTGTTTATTATTATTATTATATTTTCCCCTTTTTTACCATTATTATTACTAATTCACATTTTTTGTTTATTTCATATGTATATTGAGATTTATTTATTCATCATAGTTTTTAGTTTTTATTAATTTATTATCGTTAATATTATTATTACTATTATACATATTTTATAGAGAGAGAGTGGGCCGCTGGAGGGCCAACAAGGGGGTGTACCGGCGAAGGCAGGGAGAGCGTGCCGGCGAGGGGGCTGGGAGAGTGTGTCGGCGAAGGGGCAAGCAGGAGTGCCGGCGAAGGGCGTGGAGGCGCGTACCGACGAAGGCGATGGAAGCGTGCCGGGGAAGGAAGAGGAGGCGTGCCGGTGAAGGGCGATGCAGGGTGTACCGGCGAAGGGCGTGGGTAGCGGGTCGGCGAAGGGCCAAGCAAGGCGTGCCGGGGAAGCTGGGCTGGGGGCGTGCCGACGAAGGCCGCGGCTGGGTGTGACGGCGAGGGACGTGCTGGTGTGCCGCTGAGCGTAGGGAGAGCGTGCCGGTGAAGGGGTCATGGAGGCGTGCCGGCGAAGGTGGCTGAAGGGGGCGTGCCGGCGATGGGCGCGAGCAGGCGTGCCGACGAAGGGCGTGCCGGTGGCTAGAGGGTGTACCGGCGAAGGTGGCTGAAGGGGCCTGCCGGCGAAGGGCATGGGGAGCCCACTCCTCTTCCATTCTTATGTCTTTTCTCTTTTCCTTTTCTCTCTTGATTTTATTAAGTTTGCGTGGGCCTCTTCTCTCTTTCTCTTGATTATCTTCCATTCTTTCTCTCCTGAGGACGGATGTTCGAGTTGCTTAGTCGTTATTTGATTCGGCTCTCTTTGAGTTGATTACGGTTCCCTTGCCTCGGTTAAAGCATTTTATCGTTGTTCTTTTTATTTATTTGTTACTTTCTTTTAGTCCATTTTAACGTGTGGTCGTTCCATTTGTTTGTTGCTTCCTTTTATCCTTTTAATATGTTATCGTTTCTAACAAAAATTCGGCAGCATCTCCCCTTGATCCGAGCGTAAGGGAGATACAGGGAACGCGCCCACATAGAGTGGCGGAACCCGACAACTGGAGGTGGGCGCCCAACAGCGGCAACACCTTTAATAAAACTTCAGAAAACCCGAAAGAAACGGCGAGTGGGAGACCTCTCCAAGGCTAGCCGGGGGTGCACCGGGCAAGAGGTTGGGGGTGTATTGGCGAAGGGCCGCTGGGCGTACCGGGGAAGACCCACAGGGGTGTGCCGGCGAAGGGCTTGGCCACGGCGTGCCGCTAAGGGGGGGGTGTACCGGCCAGGGGACTGTGCCGGGCTGGGGGCGTGGGCCGTGCCGGGGAAGGCTCCCAGGGGTTGTGTCGGTGAACGGGGGCACCAAGGCGTGCCGCTGGGAGTTCAGCGTGTGTCGGGTTGGTGGAACCACAGCGCACCGGGCAAGGTGTAAGGCTGGGCATGCCGGCCAGAAGGGCTAAGGGTGGACCGGGGATGTTGGTTGGCTAGGCCGAAGGAAATCTTGGCAGGAGGGAGAGAGGCTCAAGGGGCCTCAGGATAGAAGCGTTGGGCCTAGGTGTCCAAGGAGAAACGGAAGGGCGTCTCTCTTTAGGCAAATGAGCAGAAGTAGCAGCGGGGAGGTGGAAGGGCAGCAGGCCCTCTCCCCCCTTTTCTTCTTCTCTTCTTTCTCTTCTTTTTCTTCTTCTCTTCAGGCGGCGGCGGTGGGTGGAGCGGCGAGCCCTCTCCCCCCCTTCCTCTCTTCCCTCTTCTTCTCTTCTCCTTCTTCTCCTCTTTTTCTCTTTCTCTTCTTCCCTTCTCCTCTTTTCCCTTTCTCTTCTTCTCTTTGCGCGGACGACGGAGGATGGAGCAGCAGGGGGAAGCCTCCCCTCCTCTTCTTCTTCTCTTCTTCTCTTCTTCTTCTTCTCTTTGCACGGACGGCGGTGGATGGAGTAGCAGGGGGGAGCCCTCTTCCCTCTTCACACAGACGGCGGCAGTGGGTGGAGCGGCGAGCCCTCTCCCCTCTCTTCCTCTCTTCCCTCTTCTTCTCTTCTCCTCTTCACTCTTCTCGTCTGCCTCTCTCTCCGTCTCCTTTTCTCTCCTCCCTTTTTCTGGCCGAAGAAGGGGGGCGTTTTATACCCCAGCGGCGGGAGCCCTCGAGCACAGCAGTCGGAGGCGGGAAGCGGCTAGTCATGATGGGGTTTGACTTCCCCCGTCCTGGACGTCAGGGGAGTAGCCTGCGTGGCCCAACCTCTGGTTGACACCTCGGACAGCTCACTGCGCGCCAAGGATACGTAGGGCATGGGCGTCACGTCGTTCGGGCGTTGAAACGCCTTCACGCTGTGCCGCTGGTGGGCTCAATAAGTGTGCCGCAGGAGGGCCAAAAAGGCGTGCCGTTGAAGCCCCAAATGGGCGTGCCGCTGAAGCCCCAAATGGGCGTGCCGCTGAAGGCCAGAAATAGTGTGCCGTTGAAGGCTTGAAATAGTGTGCCGTTGAAGGCTTGAAATAGTGTGCCGTTGAAGGCTTGCAAGGTGTGCCGTTGAAAGGGCACAAGGGCGTGCCGCTGAAGGCCCAGGAGTGTACCGCTGAAGGGCCAAAAGGCTGTGCCGCTGAAGGCCCAGGGGTGTACCACTGGAGGGCCAAGGGCTGTGCTGCTGAAGGCCCAAGGGGTGTACCGCTGAAGGGCCAAAAGGCTGTGCCGCTGAAGGGCTAAAATGGGTAATTCTGAGCCCGTTGTGAGCACGAGTTGTGGCCCATTTAATTTTCTTCGAGGCCCATAGATTGTGGGGGCTCTTGGTGGTTGATTTCTCTTCACTGTCGTGACTCCGGAGACGGCTTCACGGCAGTGTGCATATTTGGGGAGTCCGGATGACCAGTCCCTCCGGGGCTTCTTCACTCGGTGCCGTTGTTAATGCTGGGCTGAGCTGGATATCTGTGCGTGCAATTTTTGGTGTCCAAACCTCCCCTCTCCTATCCCCCCCACACCCTAGGTCGACCCAAGAAAGACTCCCCTTGGTCTGGTCGCCCCCCTCCTCCACTTCTCCATCTCACCCTCTCCCTAGTGCACCTCCACCCCCTATCACCACCTCCAGCAGCTTCAGCCCCCCCTCAACCCCATCCCTGCCACCCCAGCCACCTTGGAGACCCCCAGCAACGTCCTCCCCTCTCCCATATCCATCAGCCACCATTCCCTTGCTGTGTTACCCCCCCTCCTACTCCATTTATCATTACAAGGTTGCAGCTTCATTTGCAGATCGCAGGCAGCAAGTTTTGGTCCCAGACGCTGCATCGTCTCCAGCCCTTCCCTGATTCTTCTAGTGGCAAGGCATATATCTCTGGAAAGGTCATCCAGAGAGCTTTCCCGGCGAGGTGGTTTCGTCATCGTCCGAGCACCGTGCTGCCCGGGAGGTCTATTCTTCTCCGACTGCGCAGATCAGGCCAGGATAACGACCAGCACGACTTACAGAAGCAGTCCCGACCATTCCCCACAACACCTGGTCGAGCCCTTTAGTACACGTGTGCTAGACTTCCACCGCTTTCAACCAGGACTGGTCTCACCCCATTTGGAGCTCCGGTGTGAGAGTTATGCCCCCATCAAGTTGATCTTGGTTCACAGTCCGACCTGCCGGCGTCTGGAATGAGCAGCCAGCTTCAGAAGACCTCACGGCCACTGCAGTTATTTTCTGTTCGAGCCCTTTGGAGACAACATTAAGAGGTCAGTAAGCTTCCAAACGGGCCTGGTCTCACCGTGTTCTGAGCTCCCTGCTGGGCGGACCACCCTCTGCACCTCCCCTCTGTCTGGCTGACTCCTGCAACTGCGCGATGTCACAAGATCCAGTGCTGCGGGCGCCTCCCACCTCAGAATTGGGTCAAACCAGTTCTGGAAGCTCCCAGGGCCGTCCCTCTTCGCAACGACTCTGGCCCTGCCACAATCCGACCTCAGGTCCTGCTGGTGCATCGTCTGCAAGTCAAGACAGATTCTCTGCCCAAGTACCCAGCGTGACCCAGTCGGAATCCAGACGCTGCCGCTGAGCATCCGAGATGAATCAGACAGAGATCTTTTACCGTGACATACCAGGAAGGATACTTTCTCAGCCAGAGGTGGTCCCGCATCGATCCGACTTCCCAGCTGGGAGTACGACGTCACCCAAGCGCCCTCAGGCCTGCAGCTGAACAGAACAGGCAGAATTCGGCCACCCGGTCGAGCAGCTTCGACACTTAATTTCCCCTCCCTGCCTGGCCGGCTTACAGCCCCTCCCTGCGTGGAGGTAGTTTTTGGCTGTAACATATTAATCCCAACCCCTTGCCCCACCCTCCTGCGTGAGGAGTAGTGTTGTAATCACTTAAACAGGTTGAAGCGGCATCGACGCGGCGTGCGGGTGCGTACCCACGTCTCCCCGCTCGCCCTCATCTTCGGCCGAGATCGGTGTTCTCACACCGATCAGGTGAGCTCTGGGACACATCCCTCACTGGTTTATTTTGCTTATTTAGTATTGTCTTTAGCTCCGTCGGACGGTAAGTGAGTGTCCGATCCAAATTTCCATCCAATTGAGTGGCCACCGCGGAGTGAGGTGAGAGCGATCCTACAACCCACGCCTTCGGCGTGCTGGCCACCCATAAAATTGGGTATCCCAGCCCATAGGGGTCACCCATAGCAGATCCAAGCCTCAGAACGTCAAGGTCCCACTTTGGACCCTCCCCACCATCGCCAACTTGCCCACGGGCAATAGTGTCCGCTAAGCGAGTGAGCTCGCCCGAGTAACTTCATCGTCCAAGTTGTTTGCTTGCGAGTCATAGGTCCAAGGTGCATTGACCTTGTGACTACCACCCCCAAGGTGGTGTCACATCATGTTCTCGCCAATCGGGTCGTTGACTTCTTCGACGGCTACCACCTCAATCTCTTGTTCGTCGGCTAAGACCTCTGTTACACTGGGGACTTGCCGGCGGTTGATCACTGTTATATTCAAGCTCGTGTCTAGCGGGACCGCCAAAGAACTGGCCAGCTTAGCGAGGGTGTCTGCCTGAGCATTCTGGCCTCGATTGATATGCTTGATGCTGATGAAGTAGAATCTTGACATCAGGCGGGTTGCCAGCTGATGGTAGGGGAGGAGCTCTTACTTTCGCACATCGAACTCTCCTTCCAATTTTTTTATAACCAGCATGGAGTCTTCGAATGCTTCCAGCATCTGAATTCCCATGGATAGAGTAATTTGCAACCCGATTATCAGGGCTTCATACTCTGCTTCATTATTTGTGCAATGCTTGTTTATCGAGCAAGATGTGTGCACCACTTCCCCTTCTGGGGATTTCAGGTCTATGCCTGCTCCTGCCCTGACTCTGGCTGATCCAGTGGCAGAGGTGTCAATTCTGGAACCACCATCGAAATATAGCTGCCATAAGGAGGGCCGCACCTGAGCGGCTTCCAGGGTTTCATCTTCAGGAAGCTCCAGTTCCAGCGGGCAGTCCCCAGGTACTGGGTGCTCAGCGAAGAAGTCTGCAATAGCTTGGCCCTTGACGGCCTTGCGCAGCACATAGGAGATGTCAAACTCCATAAGGATTACTGCCCATTTGCCCAAGTGACCTTTGAGTGCCGGCTGGGACATAATATATTTCAGCGGGTCCTCTTTGGATACCAAGCTGATTTCATGCGACAACATGTAGTGTCGAAGCTTCTTAACTGCGAAGACTAGTGCCAGACAGATCTTCTCAATATAAGTATATTTCTCCTCAGTTCTGACCAGTCTCCGACTGAGGTAATAGAGGGCTTGTTCTTTCCCTTCTTCATTATTCTGGGCCAGCATTGTCCCCAGGGAATTGTGTGTGGCTGCTATATATAATATCAACGGCCATCCTTTCACCGATGCGCCCAGCACTGGAGGAGTCTTCAGATAGTCTTTCAGCTTGTCAAAGGCTGTCTGGCAATCTTCATCCTAGTAGAAGGGAACATCCTTCATCATCAATTTGTGGAAAGGCTGGCATCGCCCTGACAAATTGGAAATGAACCGCCGGATATAAGCCAAGAGGCCCTGTAGTGATCTCAGCTCGGAGAGATTTCTTGGTGCAGGTAACTCCTGAATTGCTTTGATCTTTGCGGGGTCTATCTCGATTCCCCGATATCGGACAATGAAGCCCAAGAACTTTCCGCTCGACACTCCGAACGCACATTTCATAGGGTTCATCCTCAGCTCATGCTGCCTCAGCCTCTGAAAGATAATCTGGAGGTCCTGCAGATGGTCTTGTTTTCTTCTGGTCTTGACCACCAGATCATCTATGTAGCACTCGACCTTGTGGTAGAGCAACTCATCAAAGATTCTGGTCATTGCGCGCTGATAAGTTGCGCCAGCATTCTTTAGTCCGAACGACATCCTCTTATAGTGATAGATGCCTTTAGGGGTTCGGAAGACAGTATGAACCCGGTCATGCTCCGCGATCCAAATCTGGTTGTAGCCGGATGACCCGTCCATGAATGATAGGGCCTCATGACCGGTTGTGTCATCAATCATGACTTCCGTTATTGGCACCGGAAAGTCATCCTTGGGGCAGGCTTTATTTAGATCTCGGAAGTCAACACATATCCAGATCTGTCCATTTTTCTTTTTCACTGGGATGATATTCGCCAGCCACGTGGTGTACTGGTTTTCTTTGACAAATCCCACGTCAATAAGCTTGTCGACTTCAGCACAAATTTGAGTGATGAGTTCTGGCCTCATGCGCCGTGGCGGTTGCTTCACCGGCTCGGCTTCAGGGCTGATTGCCAACTCATGCTGTGAAACTGCAGGATTCAGACCTGGCATCTCTTTGTTAGTCCAGGTGAAGTAATCCCGGTATTCTTGCAGTAGCTGGATGTACAGCCCCCATTCTTCTGGGGACAGTTGGGCACTGAGGAAGGTAGGCCTAGGGTCCTCCTCACTTCCCAAGTTGACTTCTATCAGTTCGTCGACTGTGGCTTGGCCTCCATCTTCTATCTCCGGAGGTGCCGGTTGGAGGTCAACGAAGTCTGGAATATCATCTTGAGGGTCGAGTACTTCGACTTCCTCATCTGACACCATCAGAGCTTCTCGAAAGTCCTTTGTTTCATTTGATAGTGGCCGCGCGTATTGCTCTTTCAGCAAATCCGCTGCCATTGCAGTCTCCCAGGGTAAGAGAGCAGCTTCAGTCCTTGCAAATGGGGTTGCAGTCGTGCCAGACTGGTGACTGCTTATTGTTGGGTTGGAACAGCAACCCAATCTTGTAGCAAAAGGTGAGGAGATCTCACCTTCTAGGGCAGTTGCATCTTCAATAGGAGTGGCAGTCCCATTATCGACAGCACACACCTCCTGGTCGGGGCTGGTTGAGGCTTCCCCGATTGGCACAAGAGGTGCGGAGGTCATTGTTGGTAGGACTCCACAGGAGGGGGAGATCCCTGCTTCTTCAACACCTTCGGCTTCGCTACTGCTAGCCGTATCAAATTCGGCTTGCAGGGCCGCCTCTTCGGGATAGACCTGCTCCCAACATCGGCAAGGAGTCACGGTCTCCGCTTCTTGATTTTCGGGCTGGCCCGGGTCAGCATGTTCAGCTTCTGCTGGGTATTCATCAAAGGTTGCCCCCAGCGGGCTGTCTTCAGCAGGGTAGAAGGTAGAGAGGGTGACCACCTCGTATCACCCACTGTGATAATATTCTTCTAGGGTGAAGCCAACCCCGGATGCTGAGAGATGCGTCTCATTTCCTTATCCAGATTTGCAGGATACCACATTTTCTGGAAAGCTTCTTTGCGCTTTTGAGACTGATCGGAGGGGATGTGCTGTTTTTGAAACATACTTGTCATCCAATTAGTTGTGAATGCCAGACCCTTGACGGGAACTGACGGATTGTCTATATCTTTGGGGAGGCAGCAATCTGTGTCCTCCTGAGTAGGGTGCTCTTCAGTTGTATAAAACAGGCTGTTGGGTCCATCCTCATGTGTTACCTCTCAAGTTTTGAAAGGCTCGACAGTAGGGTTATCAAGGCCGGGAGTTGGCTTGGTGAGGCCGTCCGGGACTCCAATGTGGTTATGCTTCTGACCGACCCACACTTCATTAGCTTCGGCGTATAATGATGGAGGTGCTATTCTGCCCACGTCCCCGGATGATGTGATATGGGAGACCACCTTGGGCTTGACATATCCGCGCGGCGGTGGTGGATACCAATTGCCACCGAATGCGCTTCTCGATGCCCCCGCAGGGGTCTTAGCTTCAGAGGTCTTCTGGGGAGGCCCTGTATATAGGTTGGCGTCCGCCAAATGACATTCAAATACCTCGAATGGGTGGGGGTCTGCAAAGATCCTATCCTCCTTCCCTTGAAGACTGTATTTGATACATTAGTGGAGCGTAGATGGCACCACCATATTTTCATGCAGCCATGGGCGGCCGAGCAGTGCTTTGTACGAGGTGCAGGAGTCAATGATATGGAACTGCACTGTCGTAGTGAAATCCGCTAGGGTAAGGGTGAACTCTGCCACCCCCATCGACACTTCACATTTTTGATTGAAGCCGGTGATACGCATATCCCCGACTTTCTCGAGATGCACGTTGAAGTGGTGCCTCTCGTATATTATATAAGGCAGGATGTTGACCGCTGCACCGGGATCAACCAGAATCCTGTTCAGCTCCCTTCCATTCAGGTGCCCCTTCATATACAGCAGCCTATTGTGGCTAATGGTAGGCAGCAGCATATCTTCTGGAGTGAAGGTCATGCTAGCCTCCGGCATTACTTCAGCCAAACATGTCTCAAAATGAGCAGGCGTCTGCAGAGCAGTAATGATCGCCTGTCGAGTCTCTTCACTCAAAGAAAGGATCTCCCAGATTGTTAATCGAGCAGGGAGCTTCTTGAGTAGCTTCATTATTCGGCTCCCAGCTCGGACATTGGAGAGCTTCATCTCTTCAGCCCACCTGGGCTTGGGGAAGTCTTGGGTTACGGGCCCTGACGGACCTGCTTCATCTGCCTCGGATTCGGTGCCCTTCTGGCTGGTACCAGCTCCTCGGCGCTCTTCATTAGCTGCTGCAGGGCAAGCTCCATCTGTATTTGGATCTTCGGCAGATTATGCTGGCTGCGGGTGAACATCCCCGGGTGCAGGGTTAGCCTCCTGACAAGACTGCTTCCCCTTAGACATCTTCATGAATTCAAGAAATGAAGGGACCCCCTTGCCCCCACTTTTGTTATATAGACCTGGCGGAGGAGGGATATGGACTCCATTGATCTCCGGTGGAGGTGTTTTGTAGGGCTGCTCTCCCCTGAATATGATGTTGTGGTTGGGTGGCGGCTGGCGCCCCCATTTCCGGCCTGACCGGGTTGCATGTGTAGTAGTTGCGGCCTCCGCCCTGCCTCCCTCAAAAAGAGGTGTGAAGCAAATTTCCTCTTCTTCCTCTTCTCCGGGTGGGTTGAAGAGTGTGGATAGAGTATTGCAGGAAACAACCTGCACTTTATCGGCCTTAGCGGCCCTTCTCTTCTTCTTTTGTTTCTTCTTCTTCCTTGCTTCAGTAGGCGCCTGCCCCCAGAACAGACGGCCCTTCTTATCGGATGCTGCTTCAGCTTCCTCCTTTCGCTCGAGTGAGAGCTGCTCTAGTTCTTGCCATGGGACATGGTCCCACACCAGCAGATGCTTCAATTCGGGCTGCACGTACTCGTCTAGCCCTTCAATGAGGTTTTGTAGTCGGCGGACCCCAGGGTTGGTTTCCTTGACCACTGGCAGCGGAGTTTGTCTCCTCCGATTGTATGTAGATATCTTGATAGTTGCAGGTGGAGTGATCCATACGGGTGCTGCCACCGGCGGAGCAGGTCGGGGTGTAACACCACGAATATATGCCCCCACTTTCGGGCAGGGTGCTTTCTTCCTCTTGTGCTTCGCAGAGATCTGCTGCCACCCCCGCTGTTCCTTCGTAGGCTCCAAGAAATGAGTTTCATAATTGCTCCGCGTACTTGCTTCATAGATCTCCTCAGGCAGTGCCTGGTATAGGGAGATCATGTTGACTGCTGCCCTCCTCCGAGGGGCTTCATGCGGTTGAGGAAGGTCCACTTTGTACTCTCCCAACTCGATTTCATTTTTCTTCACCATCCCTTCGATGATGTCCTTGAAAACATAGCAGTCTTCGATTGGATGCCCCAACATCTGGTGGTAGGGGCAGAATCTTGGGCTGTCTCTTCTCTTTAGGTCCTCCGGCCTCTTCAGCTTTGGCAGGGTGACCGCATTCCGTTACCCGGTCGAACATAATCCGGGTCTTGTCCTTCGGAAATGAATAGGCTTTCTTCATCTTGTCCCGTAGCGAGGGACCTCATTTGCCAGCTGGGGCTTCTGTAGGCTGTGGGGTGACTGCCTTTTTGCCTTCATCTTTCTGTTGTTTGAACGCCTTGATGTCAAGAGCGTTCGCTTCTTTAGGCGACGAGCGTCGCTCCACTGCCTTGCCCTTCTGGATTGTGCTGGCAGCTGATGTAGGGACAGGTCTGGCCAGAAAAGCTTCTACCTCGGCCACGACATTGTTCAATCGATCAAACGACCATATTTCCATTCCGATCATCTTTTCCAGAACCTCCCTCCTGAAGTTCTGTTTGCATATTTGTACAGCGTCTTCCTGATGCGGGGGCCGCTTGCACCTCATTCCAAGGTTCCTCCACCTCTTGATATAATTGAGGGCTGTCTCATCGGCCCTTTGTTTTGTTGAGTAGAGTTCGGCCACTGTGACTTCCCTCTCTGTAACATGGAATCTTTCTCTGAACTTCCTCTACATATCCGGCCAGTCGCTGATTGACCCGGCCGGGAGGCTAGAGTACCATTCAAATGCGAGCCCCGTCAACGAGGACCCGAAAAACTTCAACAAGTATGATTCATCGGTGGCCAGGTCACCCATGACAGTCATATAATATGCAATATGTTCTTTCAGGGATCCCTTCCCGTTGAACTTGTCGAACTTGGCCGGCTTGTTGATCCCCAGGGGAAGCCGCTTAGCAGCATGGTGTTGCGGGTATGGCACCCGATAGGCATCAAACGCGATGTAGTCGCCTTCACTCCTTTCTGCAAGCTTCAGCTCGATCATCCTTTCCACCATCATCCGGTTCATGACCGTGGGGTCAACTGGCTCCGGATAGAAGTGTGCTGGCTGCAAATACGAGGTGACCAGAGCGGTCGCCTGTGGAGGACGCAGCAGCAGGGGTGTCTGGTGCACCTGGGGGAGCACCGGTGGCATCAGCGGCTGCAACTGTGGTGGCCGTTGTTGTGTTTTCGCCATGCTTGGTTCCGACGACCGAGGTAAGGTGTAGAGCGGCGGAGGGTCGACATAACGAACCGCTCCCCGAGATGATTCACCTTGGACTTCGGGTGGTTTGGAAGCTGATGACTGTTCAGTTTTCTCCATCAGCTGCTTCTTCAGCAAGTCTATCTCTTGCCGATATTTTTGAAGTAGCATCAAGACCGATGGGTCCATAGTTACCGTGCTGGGGATAGCTTCCGTTGCTTCCCCGGACGTACCCTCGGGCAGGATGTCGAGGGGGATGTCATCTTCTTCTTCCGCCGTTACCACATTGGCGGTCAAGACAGGAGCCTTATCATCCCACTGGTGGTAGACCCGGGGTTGTTTTTCTTTAGTTGTCGCCAGGAGCTACCTTGCGGCTTCTGCTCTTCGAGTATTCGGCCCTAGCCGTGCGGCCAATTTAGCCAACTCGCGGGGATCTTCAGGAAGTCCCTTGTATCGGCCGAATATGTCGGCCATGTTGCAGGCGAAGACCTGCATCCTTCTTCTCTGTCGATGGACCCTTCTCTTAGCCCGATCTGGGAAGGTCAGCCTCTCGAACACAGAAGTTCTTCTTGTTTCTTCCCGCCTAGGGGCGGCTTCATCGGCTCCAGTCCCGAAGCCGTCATCATAGCCGTTGTCGTCAACTGATGACAGCATCATCCCTTCTCTTTCATTTTCTTCAACTACCATTGATGGGCAGTAGTCTTCATTGGCGGCGGCTGCTTGCATCAACCGCTGCTGTCCAAGCGAGGGGTTGCCTAGGCCTCGAAAATAGTTCTTGACCAAGTTGGTCATCTCTTCTCGACCCCGTTCTTGATGCAGCATGGGGGACAGTTATCGACCTCCCGCAGGAGGGGTATAAGCTAGCCGAGCTCTGTCGGCAGGTTGCTGGAACCTTTGTCCCACAGCAGGGACGTTGGCTTGGTGGGCATAGGCCCGGAAACCTTCTCTGCGCGGAGGGTCCGCAACCACTTCTTCTTCTTTCGGGGCCAGGCCCCTTTCTCTCCTTCCTTCTGCTCCGTCGTGAGCAAGGCGGCGGCAGACAGGTGCAGCTTGATGAACAGGTTGGACCCTCTTGGGGACCCACACCTGTTTAAATTTCCTTGGCCTGGGGGCCAACTTCTCTTGGCCGTAATGGCCGGCTTCTTCTCTTTCTGCCCTCCTTCCAGCGAGGGCTTGATATGAGTTGCGGACGGGGATGGAAGGGACGACCCTATCTGGGACTATCCGCGCGTCGCGTCCGTTGAAGAAGATGCGCATGCCACCAACCATCATAGATTTATCAGATTGCGAGAGGGTTTCGGTAACCACAGCAGTACTCCTCCAGATTTGCTTACGTTGATGTCCTCCGGAGTTCCTGTTGACAGCATCGGGGCGGACCCCACGGACAGCATGGTGCACCAGGCAGCTGGCGACCAAGGTTGGACTCTTGAGCGAGTAGTGGCAGTATCGAGCCTTCAGAGGCTCCATGTTCTTCGTAGCTCCCTCGACAGGCTCCGAGGGTTCCACCTCCAGCATGTCTACGAAGGCTAACCCCAAGAAGTTGGGGAAGCCAACGGCGGCAGGGAAGCTGCCGAACACCGTGGGCACCGCCAGGTACCCTTGCGCATGGTCATCAACAATTGAAGGGCCAAAGCCGACGCCAGTCAGCCCAGTTGTCGTCATCGCTCGCTTGCAAAGACAAACAAACCAACGATCAGCAACCTTTGGGAGGGCCTCGAAGCCCAAGTATCTCAGCAAAGAGATGAAAGGTGACACTTGTCCCACCGGGAGTGCCAGACTGTTTGCGATGGGAATTTTATTTTTACTTTATTTTATTTTATTATTTCATTTGGGTTTATTTTATTTATTTCACGTGTCGATTAACCAATTAACTAACTGGTAGCTAACTGGCTAGTTGACTATGCAGGCGTGCCAGTCACGTACGTGACGAGTTTATTATGCGCTCGTTCTGACCCGTGTCAGGCGAGAGAGAGGTTCGGTCGGGACCAGCAGTCCGCCATACCATAAAGGCTATGACGTTAATTATATCCCCCACGAGGAGGGAAAACCTTTGATTAATTGCCGAGATGGTGGGCTGTCGAGGCCGGAATAAAGATGCAAAGGTATAAACGTGACCAGGTCA
The DNA here is from genome assembly GCA_022559845.1 of Amorphophallus konjac. Classification (NCBI taxonomy): domain Eukaryota; kingdom Viridiplantae; phylum Streptophyta; class Magnoliopsida; order Alismatales; family Araceae; genus Amorphophallus; species Amorphophallus konjac. The sequence goes on from CM040119.1 coordinate 145,271,768, forward strand.
CGTGAGGTGCTTCTATATGTCATGCGAAAGAGGCATGGTTCATTAAGTTGGGTACCCTTGATACGTGGCGGAGGACATAGGTCCAAAGACCACCATCGCGCATGGCAAAGACTTCCAATCGGGAGTGACCCAGACCTTCGTCAATCCCATTTAATATACCAGAGGAAATCCATGCAGGCATGCAGGCATGATGCTCATGACAACGTTAAGCATAGTCGCAGAGTTACAAAGATGAACAATGATCAATCAAGTTTAATAGACTCTGCTAAGGGGACGAAAGTGGCAACGTAAGCATGATGACGAAAGTAAAATGCTAACAAACATGGTAGTAAAAGAAAGATGGCTCGGGCTTGCATAGCCCCTTTCTTAATCGATTTATTATTAGTTAGGGTCATTGATCTCGACCGCGGGAGACGAGGATCGCTCCGAGGGCGAGGGAGTGACTAAAACAGCATAATGGTTTAAAACCGGCGCGGCCACGCGTAGGGATAGGTTTTCCCGGCGCGGCCAAACGTAGGTAAATGGTCTTAATCCGGCGCGGCCTTAACAAACGTTAAAATGGTGTGGTGGGCTTGGGGCGCGCCGGTTTAGGGCGCACCGGGAACGAGCCACTTGAAAACAAATTTTTATGAGTGTAAGGTTATTCCGGCGCGGGGGGGTACCGCGCCGTATTAAGGCGTGCCGGATTAGGACCGCGCCGCTTTAGCTGATTTTTGATGAATTTTGAAACTATCTAAGTTTACTGGGATTCTGTTAAGGGTTTTGAAGTTAATTGGGCCGATTGCTTGTTTAATTGAAGTCCAGAGCCCTTCCAGAATGAAGTGATGAGCTAGTGCGAGGTCCATACTCGAGCACTAGGGTCCTTTATCTCAGAACAAGTGTTTTATTGGAGCCATTCACACAAGTGCTCTTATCAGCTAAAAGAGTTCTGCCAAAAATTGGGCAGCATCTCCCCCGTCCCTGAAGGACTGCAGGGGAGAAACGGGATCATACTCACTCGTGGAGTAAGCCCCTAAACAGCCGGTCTGCATGGTGGCAGCCAGCAAAACCCCAATCGGACAGGATACCCTGAGGACAAGCCTGCGAGGGGCACCATAGCTCCGTGGGTGGAAACAGAGGAACGAGACAGCTAGTGACGGAAGCAACACCCCGAGGACTGGCCTACAAGCGGTGGGTGACCTACAGCATGCACTGCATCCGCTAGAGAGAGACCATTAGGGAGAGAGGCTCCGAGGACTAGCCTACTAGGAGCATTTGTCCCTTAGTCACCACAGGGTCCCGAAGGACTGTGGGTTTGGAATTGTTGGGCTAGGGCCCTAGTTGTTGTTAGCTTTGTGACTCATGAGAAACATCCATCACTCAAAAGTGGAGTTCCCTTGGCCGATCGGTAGTTCTGTGAAACGGTGGGGAATATCTCCCTCCCCGGGTGGCTGAGACCAAAACAACGGAACTCGAATGGTTTAGTGGCTGCAAACCACAAACGAGAGGAATGAAGACATTCGGCATTGATAGATCACCACTCACAGGGCTAAGGTGTTGATGCTCGCGAGACTGGGCTGCCATCCACAGAAGAGAATGCAAATAGCAGTCATGGAGAAAGGCAGTCGATATGCAGCTAGGACGATTTACCTACACACGCATATACACGAATGGCTGGAACGCAGTAGTCACAAGGCGGACTCCACTATCCCAGAAGCAGGACATGCCTCCTCTGAGCAACAGAGAAATGCAAAGAGGGAGGAAGGCCAAGGTTGGATCTCGTATCAAAACGGGGATAAGCGTATGCACCGGCACAGACGCGAAGGACCCGGGGAGGGGTCATCTCTATAGCCCATGGCATCCCAGGGCGTATGCGAAATCGAGAAAACCGGAATCGTAAAACTATGCACGGGAAGACGCAAATATATATCCTCTGAATGAAACAGCGGTGAAAGAAGAGAACAAGGTGTTGAGCATTCAATCCACCAATATATTCATATACGCATGTCATCACCCCATCGAGGAAACTACACATATGTTACAAGTTCGGCGCCGGCATCGCGGCACGGCCACCGTTTCACTTATAGGGAAGCTCACAGGAGAGCAACAAAGAGAAAAGATGGCGAAGAAGGGGGGAGGGGTTGGCTCATATCATCGCCATCCCTCACCCCTCTCGCTTACATTCGACAGAGAGAAAACAAGGCGGAGAAGAAATAAGAAACGCAGACGCCCACCTGTTCCGAGAACAGAGTATCAGGACACCTTCTTCTTCTCCGGCTTAGGAGGGCTTCAGGCTGAGGATGGAAGACGGCGGCAAAGGGTGCTCAGACGAACCCTGCTTCGCTCGCAAGAAACCCCCTCTCTCTCGTCGGCGATTGGTTCTCAGACCCTTTTTTCTTATCTCTCGATTTTCTTCTTTCGAAAACCTCTTCGCCTCTCTCCCTTTTTCTTTTTTGGTCGAGCAACCCCATATATAGGAGCGGGCTCGAAACTTGATCCGGCGCAAGAAATGGCGCGTCGGGAAAAGGCTTCACAATCTTCAGCGCGCCGGGATAAAGGGGCGCCAGTTTACGGGGGCGCGTCGGATAAGGGCACGCCGTATTAACATCCTCCGCACGTTGCGGGTCAGCCGGTGAGTTCGGAGATGGTTCCGGAAGTCACCATGAACATTCATCTTGCTGCCGTTCCTTGAACCCTTTGACAAGAAGTCTCGTCGAAGCTTTCAGGATGATGTATGGCCCTTCTTAGAACCTTGAGTGCCTTTTGTTTGAGCATGCGGGTCTTTCGCTGACACGGCTTTCCGCGCTACGACCCGTGTTGCTGGCTTGGTCCAGCTTGTACTCAACGCTTCTTGGAGGGTGGGGTGACACCCGGGATAGTTCCGCCCAGGCCGGGCGATCATTCGGCCACTAATGGACCCAACTTGGCGAGAAGCCGTACTCGTGCTGGGTAGCTGGGATCTTCCGCCGACAGAGCCCCCTGTCTTCTATTCTAAAGAGCCAAGGGAGTTTTTCATCTCAAGAGAGTCTTCATTCAGGTGGCGAGCCACCGGGTAGACCGTCATCCTTGATCGGCGACGGGTGCAGGGTAGCGGCACGACGGAGTCGATGCCGGATCATTAGGCAGGCTTGGTCGAACTGCCGGTTAGTTGTGGATTCATCTTGACTTTTCCTGAGGCGAAGTCCCCGATGCTCATCCCAGGTGACTTAGGGCTCTGGCAGCTTGAGAAGTCTTCAATATGTTGATACTTATCGGCTTCTGTGCTTCAGTGGGCCGTGTCATTCGTCTTTGAGGCTTGATTACCACGAGCGATATTTTGAGTGCCAACAAATGCCCCCCGCGGAGTCCACATCAACGTCATCGCGGGTGGTGCGGCATCAGGTGGAGATAGCAGCCGAGGAAGAAAGTGTCACGCCAAGCGGGCGAGCCGGGCCTCTGTTGAGCACTCTACGGCCCCGCAGGCGAGCGAATCGCAGGCCCTGGTATTCTCCGACCAGGACCTGGAAGGGTTAACCACCCCGCACGACGACGCTCTCGTTGTATCGGCTACAATAAACCATTGTAACGTAGATAGGATCTTAGTTGACAATGGTAGTGCCCCTGATGTATTATCCTATGAATGTTTCCTCAAGATGGGAGAGAATCCATCTAACCTCCACCCGATCTGAACCCCCCTCTGTGGGTTCAATGGCCAGGCAACTTATCCCGAGGGAGCCCTGAGCATGCCAGTTACTATCAACACCTCGCCCAAAACTGTTACGGTTATGGTAGACTTCATCGTGATTAAGGGGATGACGACATATAACGCCATCTTCGACCGAGGCATTCTCAGCCGAATGAAAGCGGTGCCCTCTACCTTTCACCAAAAAATGAAGTTCCCAACCAAACATGGCGTAGGGGAAGTCCGAGGTAACCAGGCATTTGCTAGACGGTGCTATATAATCTCGATCGAAGCCACTAGGTTGGAAGGGAAAAATAAAGGAGTAAAGGGAGCCGAAGAGGGACCCGCAAGATCTGAGCCTGGTGGCGAGTTGCTAACGGTCTTCCTTAACGGTGACCCGATTCTAGGAGTAAAGATCGGAGCCGAGCTACCACTTGAGGAACATGAAAAATATAAGGATTTCCTTGCCCGGTATATCTGAGTCTTTGCATGGTCTGATGAGCACCTTCCTGGGATCCGGGAGACGTGGTGATGCACAAGCTCAACCTCGACCCAACGGTGAAGCCAGTCCAGCAACGCAGGAGAAAGCATGCCCCGGAGAAGCAAGCGGTCATCAAAGAGCAAGTCATCAAGGGGAAGAAGAGTGGCCTTTTTCGTCTGGTCCTGTACCCTACGTAGCTCGCCAATGTCGTCCTGGTGCCAAAGGCTTCTAAGAAATGGCGAATGTGCGTGGACTTCACCGACCTCAACCAGTCTACCCCGAAGGATTGCTACCCGCTGTCGAGCATCGATCAACTGGTCGACTCAACCTCTAGCAACGAGCTACTCAGCTTCCTGGACGCCTACTCCGGCTACCATCAGATCAGGATGGACCCGGAAGACATCGAGAAGACCGCCTTCATCACCGACTTCGGCGTACATTGCTACACCCGGATACCGTTCGGGCTAAAGAATGCCGGAGCGACATATCAGAGACTGATCAACCACATTTTCGAAGGACAGCTCGGTCGGAACGTCGAGGCCTACATTGATGACATGCTCGTCAAAACATCGAAGGCCGAAGACCACCTCGCCGACTTAGCCGAGACCTTTGACACCCTCCTGAAGTGCAACATGAAGCTCAACCCTGCCAAATGTGCCTTCGGAATCAGATCCGGGAAGTTCCTAGGCTTCCTGGTAACTCAGCGTGGGATTGAGGCCAACCCCGACAAGGTCCAGGCCATCCTGGACATGCGGCCGCCCACCTGCATCAAGGACGTCCAACGCCTTACGGGGCGCATTACTGCGCTCAACCGTTTCCTGTCCTGAGCAGCCGAACGATGCTTACCCTTCTTCAAATTATTGAGGGGACCCAAAATGGCATCTGCTACATTCGCATGGGATGAGGAATGTCAGAAGGTGTTTACCAAACTCAAAAAATTCTTGGCCTCGCCCCCGGTACTGTCCAAGTCGGTCCAAGGCGAAGCTCTATACCTCTATCTCTCGGCGACCCCTTCTACAGTGAGCTCGGTCCTGGTCAAGAACGACGTAGGGGTCGAGAGACCAGTTTACTATATCAGCAAGGTGCTTAATGAGGCTGAGAAAAGGTACCCCGCAATCGAGAAACTCGTGCTAGCGTTGGTTACCTCAGCCAAGCGCCTCCGACCCTACTTTCAAGGGCACTCCATCGTCGTATTGACCGACGAACCCCTGAAGAAGATTCTCTTTCACCCTGAAGCCTCGAGACAACTCGTCAAATGGGCCATCATGATCGGGGCCTATAATATCTCGTATCGTCCCCGCTCGGCCATCAAAGGATAGGCTCTCGCAGACTTCATCGCCGAAAGCACAGTCCCGATTGAAGAAGTACCTCCACCAGCGCCCGGGCCCACTTGGGATTTGTTCATCGACGGGTCCTCCAACTCGGCCGGATGCGGCGCCGGTGTCCTTCTCAAATCCCCCGAAGGAGCGGAGCTGTGGTACGCCCTGAAGTTCAACTTCCAGGCGTCCAACAACGCCTCCGTGTACGAAGCCCTTATCTCAGGGGCCAGGATGGCCCGATGACTAGGGGCCGAGCGAGTCAGGATCCATACTGACTCCCAATTGGTCGCTAGCTAGGTCAACGGTGATTACGAAGCTCGGGAAGGACAAATGGTCAAGTACCTCCAGGCGGTCAAGAGGATGGCCCAACTCTTCGAGAGCTTTGAGGTAGTCCGGATAGCTCAAGAGGAAAACTCCGGAGCGGACGCCCTCTCTCGACTGGCCTCCTCGGTTGACCCCGCAGGTACACGATCGGGCTTTCTCGAAGAGCTCGAGTGACCGAGCATCGAGTCCGAGCTTATGACCGTTGACCCGGCACCCCCGAGCGACTGGTGGACCCCCTACATATCCTGGCTCTAGGATTCTCAAGAGCCCCCCGACCCTCGGGAGGCTCGAAAGCTCAAGTACCAAGCTCGGCATTTCGTCATGCTAGATGATGCCTTGTACCGCAGATCTTTCTCCGGTCCCCTCCTCAACTGCATCAGCGCCGACGAAGCCAGCCGAGCGGTTCAAGAAGTACACGAAGGCACCTGCGGAGTGCACCAAGGAGGAAGATCACTCGCCAGGATCTTGCTACGGTAGGGTTACTGGTGGCCCACTCTCCAACGCGGTTGCACGACCTATGTACAGAAGTGCGCCCGATGTCAGCGCTTCGACCACCTTATCCATCAGCCCGCCGCGGAGCTCATCACCCTTGCCGAGCCGTACCCTTTCGCTCGGTGGGGGATTGACATCTTGGGGCCATTCCCCACAGCTCAAGCTCAGAAGAAGTTCGTCATCGTCGCCATTGACTATTTCACCAAGTGGATCGAGGCCGAAGCCACCACCAAGATCACCGAGTCGGTCGTATGGAGTTTTGTTTGGAAATCGATCATATGTCGCTACGGTGTCCCCCGAGTGATCGTGAGTGATAACGGTCAGCAGTTTGATTCTCATTACTTCAGAGACAGATGTGCCGACCTAAGCATTTGTAATCACTTCACTTCGGTAGCCCACCCTCAGGCTAACGAACTGGTCGAGAATGCCAATAATACTATCTTAAAAGGCATCAAAACCATGCTCGGCAAGGCCAAAGGAAGCTGGCTTGAGGAATTACCAAGCGTACTATGGTCGCACCGAACTACTCTGAGAACGGCCATCGGTGAAACACCTTTTCAGTTGGTATATGGCATGGAAGTCGTAATTCCATTGGAGGTCGGCAATCCCTCTCTCCGAGTCGTCCACTTCAAACCCGAGGTAAACGAGCAGAAACTGCGAGAAAACCTCGACCTAGCGGACGAGATCCGAGAGATTGCAAAGATCCAAGCAATGGAATACCAATGGTGCATCACTCAATACTACAACTCCAGAGTCCGAGACAGACACTTCTAGCTGGGAGACTTCGTCTTAAGGAAGGCCGAAGCATCTCGACCACTAGAGGCGGCGGGGAAGCTGGCCCCTACCTGGGAAGGCCCTACCAAGGGTCGAGATGCTCGGGAAATAAGCATACCGACTATCCACCTTGGAAGGAACACTTATCCCTCGGACATGGAATGCGACAAATCTTCGCAAGTTCTACTTTTGATCATTTGGCAAACATGCACATGTAAGCAAGGTAGAATAAAAACCATTCATCTCTTCTTATTAAACTTTGATGTACAACAAGTAGGCCGCAGCCCATACAATATACATGTACAAAAATTACACCCTCTGGCACTATAACAAGAGCAAAACACTCGGCCAGCCCGGTAAGCGCTCCTACCTCCAGCCACTGACTCTGCCTCATGCGGAAACTGGCTCGGACAAAGGATTGCCGGCCTCGTTGGTTTGAGAAAGCTCAGAGGAAAAAGGAAAAGAGGGGAAACAATAAAAAAATGGAGAGAGGAGAAGAGGAAGAAATACAAGTGAAGGCCTCCTCTCCGCCAACTCTTTGGAAGGCAGACAGTGCAAGCACCCTCCAAAGAGTGAAAGAGGAGGAAGAAAAATAAAACGGCAAAGATGGACGAGGAGGGAGGGGGAGGCCAAGAAAGGAGGGAGCTTAATTAGCTCCCCCCTCCCCTCGGAATAGTGTCGGCAGGTCAGGGACAGAAGGACGACATGCTCCGGCATGATGAACCCTCTCCCAGAGTGACCCCCGACTGACGAACCCTCTTCCAGACTGAAACAGCAGGAGTTTCCCTCCTACCACCATCTGCATCATCATCTTCCAAAGCGTCTTCCATGCCCTGCCAAGACCGACAATACAACGCCTCGTGGAAGGGAAAGAAGGAGAAATCGCCAGGGATGGCCTTAAGCGATGAAAGGAAAAGGAGACGCCCCTCGCACCTTTTATAGGCCGAAGGGGGAGCTGATCACCTTAAATGACTCTCCCCTTACAAAACACGCTAAAAGGGCTTTCCCTGAGATGCTTACCTCATTTCCCAAATATCCCGCCAGCGGGACGCGCGAAGCGGCAAGTCATTAAGGGCAGTATGGAAAAATGGAAAGGTGCCAATGCCATGTCAGTTATTTGACATATCGGCACGCGCGATATCTGCAGAGAAAATCGGCGCCTTCTCCAACGACTACGGATCCGATAGTCAAATCACACCAAAAGCGGTAAGAAATAGTCAATTCAGCATTTAATACTGTCGCTACTATATTTTTCAAAAAAAGCCTTACCCGGCTACATAAGGGAAAGAAAAAAGAAAGAGAGAGCTATTACATCAGCCCTCATGCCCATCTTGAGGCTCGGCAGGCAAGGCTTCCTCAGCACCAGACGATCTGGCCCCAGTATTCTCGCCGATGGCCGACCCAGGCACTGACCCCACCTGTGTGGGAACTGTCTCGGTCGTGCGCTCTCCCGAAGATGCTAAAGTTGGCAATTGCTCGGACGAAGACTCCCGACCCTCCTCTTCGCTCGAGGTATAATGGGAAGAGTCGGTCGAACCCCAGTCCGAGTCATAGTGCTGCCCGGAAGGAAAAATGAGCTCCTTCGCTTGGGCCTCAGCCTCTATGGCGGCCCGATCAAACCCCTGGGAGAAGCCCTTCCGAAGGCCCCGGCGATAGCCTGAATCATAATAAGGGAAGGCAGCCTGGAGAAGAGCCGCGTGATAGGCCTCTGAGCACTTATGTCGCTCGAGTGCCTCCACCCAAACCAACTCTGCCTTCCTCTCGAGCTCGGCTATCCTCTATTCTGACTCGGACAGCCTTCTTTCGGCCTCGGTCAGTGCATCCTCAGCCCCCCAGACTTGGCCCTCGAGCGCCCCCCGCTCGGCCTTCCACTACTCACCGCACTCGACCTGAATCATACGCTCCGTCTCCAGGAGCTCATTCTTCCGGTCGACCATACGACGAGCCTGGGCCAACTGCTCCGCCAACGACCGAGCCTACGCTTTGCTCGACTGCACCTGAGCCCGAAGCGGGGCCACCTCCCGATGAAGGTCACCAAGATCAAGGGTCAGACACTCAACCTTCTGATCGAACACACCACGGGCCCACGAGAGAGCCTCCCGCTCCGACTCCACCCGAGCATACACGCCTACTACCTCAGCCCCGAGCTGGGCCAAGATCAGGCTGCCTTCCATAAGTTGCTCGAAAAGCGTAGAGGGGGGACCCCTCTTGTAGCAACCCAGATAAAAATAAGATTTTTAAATAAATCAAATAAAAATAAAAGATAAGTGAATAGATGACAAAGAGCCTAAATGAGTAAATCATTAATCAAAGGAAAAAATAACGCCTTTTATAAAGGCGCTGATTCAAAAGGAAACGCCTCTGTCTAAGGCGTTAATTTAAAAAGGACGCCTAGACAATAGGGCGTCAAATTTCAAACGACGAAAGATAAAATTTAGGAAAGGAAATGAAACGCCCTCTACCTGGGCACGTTTTACATAAGTAACGACGCTAGACAAGGCGTCAATTTAAATTCGACGCCCTCGCTTAAGACGTTAATTCAGTTCGAGTTTCGTTCGACCCAGGAGTCTATCCAGAGCAAGTTATGGATAACTACATCGAGGGTAGAATATAGTAAGGACTCTATCAAGGGAATATTACCCTTAATCAAATTCTAACTCTATTAGGATGCCCAAAATCCTATAAATAACCCTGTCCGATCAAACCCTAAAGCTGTTGCTGCTGCGTGAAGAACAGGTGGTTCTTCGTACCGTTTTCTTCCTCTGTCCATAATTCTTAGTCATGAAGGATACTAATATTCTTCATGTGTTCTATAGGTTGACGTGCTGAAGAATGAAGGGTCTTCATCATCGTCTACATCTTCTTCAAAATACCGAATTATCGGAGGAGTTTTTCCTTATCATCTTCCTCTGCTTCCGGAAGATCAGAGCATCGTTATTATTGAACCTTCATCCGTTCGTCGGTCAAAATCTTCATAAAGGTAGGTTTTCTCAAGATCGTAGCCCAAAAACTAGCTTAATATCTTAATAATATCATCGGTCGTGCGTGCATATAGTTCTTTTGTGGTTTCAAGATGTTTTCTATGTAATTTCAAAAAGAAACGCCCTTGACAAGGGCGCTAGTTTGAAGAAGCGACCCACACTAGGGCGCTAATTATTGTTTGACGCCCTTCACAGGAGTCGTCAATTTCACATAATTAATAAATACCCATGTTTAATAATTAAAATCGATGTGACCATGAATAAAATATATTGCATGAGTATACATGTGGAATCATGTTATTTTTCCTGTCCCTCTCTCCTGAAATTTAATCATTTGAAAATTGATAAATTCTTGAATTCACGACCTTGTCCAGGTCGTCTCATGTTTAACTGACGCCCCAGACCAGGGCGCATATTGAAGAGTCACGCCCCTGTCCAGGGCGCGTTTCTGTTAAAAATTCTAGATTATTAATATTCTGTAAATTAGAAATATTGAAAGGATGACTTCTGTGTACGTCGTCAAATGTAATATAAACGCCCCTGATTAAGGCGTTAATTTCATGAAAAACGGCTTTACCAAAGTCACTATTTTCCTGCATTACTATTTCACTGATTACTGTTAACCGAGAGTTTCATTATATCTATATATATATATATCGGCACTATATTCCAGTCCGTGAGTATAGTCCCACGTTTCTACGACGATTTATCGCATTACCCTCTCAATTCTCATTGACATACAAGCTCTCCATTGGACATTCCGTTCCTTTGGACTAGCGAGTTAGTCATAGAGACCTCCGTAAGTCTCCTCGCAGCCTTAGATTCCCTCAAGGCCGACTGAGCTGGTTGTACCATAAAAATCTATTACACTATTTTACCATGTCACTCTAAAGAAACATGGTATACCGGCCCTCATGTTATGCAAAGTGTGTATCATGAGAATTCTCTTAATGGGATGAGGTTATCATGCCATTTGATGCTGTTCTTGTAAACCCCAATTCTATATCAACATTATTATGTTGTTCTTGAAAACCCCAATTCTATATTCAACATGATGTTCTTGTGGACCTCAAATCTATATTAAGAATGAGGACGTCTTGCCATTGATGTGCTGTTCATATGGACCTCAATTCTATATAAAGAGTGTCCATACTTGTTGGTCATGGTACCCAAGCTAGGGAACCAATTCCACCTAGTTTTATCGATAATCGTGTTTATACCGTTAGTATCGTCATTCCATGTCAAGTGTCATATTTTTGGACTCTATTCTATCAAAGTCTATCCTACGTGTCTACAAGCTTTATCCTTGAAAGTCCATATTGGCTATACACCAAAGTGGATGTTAAAATACATGATTAATGCCTGCGCATATAGAGCCCGATCTGGTCTTGGGAGGAGCACCCGAAAGTACTTGTGCCCATGGGAGTTGATTGATCACGGTATTGACATTATACCGAAGTGCATGACTAGCTTGATTGAACATTCCACAAATCCTGTACTTGTACTTGACTTGATCTTACATGACTTGCTTGGCCCGAAAAAGGGTAATTACTTGCGTGCTTGAATGAAATAGCCAAATTCCAACATGACTTGATATGACAACTATACTTGCTTGAATATCTTGATATCTTTTGATATAAGTTCTTGAAAGTTCATGACTAGTTCTTCTTGCTATCTTATTGTTATACACTCTCTCTATCTTGTCGTTTTATGCGAGCATGCATAGCTATAGTGCATTCATGAAAGATGTAATTACTTAAACACATTGCTAGTTCTTGAGATATAATTTCCTACTGAGCGTTCGCTCACTCAGTGTTTCCTTACGTTTCAGGTAAGTCCGACGATGAGGGAACTCAATCTGAAGAGGATGGTCAAGAGTGAAAGAGATAGAGCTTCTTCCGTGTTATCTAGTTTTTTTGCATATTTTCTTAAGTCAACCTTGTATTTTTCCTTTATTTTAGTTAGTACTTCAAGGTTTGTAATAGACATATTCTTATGAAGGAATAAAGGATTAGGTTATCTTTACTTTTGCGCATATCTGATTTTGGTGTCGAATACACTAATACTCTGATTGACATGATTGATATAAACTCGTCACGCGTCTCCGGGTATCTTCCGCTCTCGGGGCGTGACAGTTTTTGTGGTATCAGAGCCTAGGGTATCCAATTCCTAGGACAACCCAAGTCCAAGGATAGGTTTAACCTTTAACCGGTGAGATTGGGTAGAACCAAGGGTTGAGTTAACACAAAAACTTAAAATCCCTTAACGCAAGTATATACTAATATAGTTATTGTAATTGTAGGATAATGGCTGCCGAACGTGCTCAGTGGCGCAACATGCAGCGTACACTTCAAGACATGACTCAGGTGCTGCAACAAGTAGCACAGGGAGGTGCACAACGAGCCGGAAGTCTCCACCAAGTCTTCAAGAACATCAACCCTCCCAAATTCATGGGTTCTACTGATCCGGATGACGCAGAGCACTGGATCAGGGAAACGGAGCGTATATTCCGTGTTATGCAGTGCACGGATCAAGATAAAGTCTTATTAGCTACTTTCCAACTAGAAAGGGATGCCCGATGCTGGTGGGAGTCAGTCGAAGTTACTATAAATCAAGACCAAATTACTTGGGAAGAATTTGTTGAACATTTCAACAATAAATATTTTTCAGACCGAGTCCAAGAAAAGAAAGCTACCGAATTTGCCGCACTCAAGCAACGGTCGTTATCGGTGGCGGAGTACGAGGCACAATTCTCTAGATTGTCTCGGTATGCTAAGCACTTAGTTAGCACCGAGAAGATGAAAGCTAGGAGGTTCCTTAATGGGCTCAAGCCCCAATATATTACCCAGCTGGCGCCAATGGATATTCAGGTCTACTCAGAGATAGTACGCCGAGCTCAATTGTTAGAAGATGCCACGGAGCTATCAGATAGAATCCGTGGGAAGGATAAGAAGGAACAAGTTACAAGTTCGGGTTCCTTTAAACCCAACTTCAAAAAGATGCCTAGCACTGGAGGTACTTCTTCTCAAGACCAAAAATTTAAGAAGACCAAGCCCTTCTCTATCACTACTACACCTTCGAATATAATATGCAAGCATTGTGACAAGGCTGGTCATAAGGCCGAAGAGTGCTGGAGGAAACTAGGAGCATGTCTCCGTTGTGGGAGCCGTGAGCATCGGATTCCCGATTGCCCATTACTTAATGATCAAACCGGTGACGGAAAGCGCCCAGTAACCAAGAATGCTCGTCTTCACGCAATTAAGGAGACCGAACAAGAAGAAGAAGAAGGAGGACTAGTAGAAGGTACACTGAGAGTTTGTTCCAAGTATGCACATGTCTTATTTGATACGGGTGCATCACATTCTTTTATTTCCAAGAAGTTTGCTAACCCACTACCTATGGAACCAGAATGGATGAAAATAATTTTATCTACTCCTCTCGGAAACGAAACCGATATTACTCACCATTATCAAAACTGTGAAGTCTTGGTAAAAGGAAGAAATCTCCCTATCGATCTCATATGTTTAGATCTAAAGGAGTATGATGTCATACTGGGAGCGGATTGGTTATCCAAATATCAGGCAACAGTCGATTGCCGCAATAGCAAGGTTACTTTCAAGGACTTTCCAGAACTAGTCTATTCTAGCCCTAAGAGTCGAAGCGAGTCACCTCTTATTTCGGCTCTCCGAGCTAGCAAGCTAATAAGGAAATGATGTGTATCTTTCCTTGCATTTGTCACGATTAAGGAGGCTCAGGAAACTAAGATAGAAGATATCCCAGTTGTGCAAGAATTTCCGGATGTGTTTCCGGAGGATTTGCCTGGATTACCCCCGCAAAGAGAAGTGGCCTTCACCATCGATTTAGTTCCTGGTGCGGGTCCCGTTTCTAAGGCACCTTATAGAATGTCCCCTGCTGAACTCAAGGAGTTAAAGGAGCAATTAATGGAACTTCTTAAGAAAGGATTCATTAGACCGAGTACTTCCCCATGGGGAGCGCCTGTGCTATTTGTAAAGAAGAAAGATGGATCCATGAGGTTATGCATCGACTATCGACAGTTGAATCATCTCACTATCAAGAACAAGTATCCACTGTCGAGAATCGATGAGTTGTTTGATCAAATTTCAGCATCCAAGTACTTTTCCAAAATTGATCTTAGGTCGGGATATCATCAGTTAAGAATCAAGGATGAGGACATTCATAAGACTGCATTCAGAAGCAGGTATGGCCATTATGAGTTTGTTGTTATGCCTTTCGGACTAACGAATGCCCCTGCTGCCTTTATGCAGTTAATGAATAGCATATTCTGGCCTTATTTGGATCAATTCGTGGTGGTCTTTATCGATGATATATTGATTTATTCTGAGACCAAGGAAGAGCATGAGGAGCATTTAAGGATTGCATTACAATTATTAAGGGCAAACCAATTATATGCAAAACTCAACAAGTGTGAATTCTGGCTTGAGGAAGTGACTTTTCTCGGACATGTTATATCAAAGGATGGCTTATCAGTAGATCCATCAAAAGTTGAAGCTGTAAGAAATTGGGAAATACCAACCAATGCTAGCGAGATCCGAAGTTTCTTAGTTCTTGCCGGCTATTACAGGCGATTCATCAAAGATTTCTCTAAGATCGCCGTACCACTTACAAGGTTAACTCGCAAGGAGATCCGTTACGAATGGAGTGAGGAATGTGAAAGAAGCTTTCAAACTCTCAAGGATCATCTTACTACAGCTCCTGTCTTAGCCTTACCAATGGAAGGAGAGAAATTCGAGGTATACACTGATGCTTCTGGCATTGGCCTCGGATGTGTTCTAATGCAACAAGGAAAGGTTATAGCTTACTCTTCTCGTCAATTAAAGAAGCATGAAGAGAACTACCCCGTCCATGACTTAGAATTAGCCGCGGTAGTATTTGCACTAAAAATCTGGAGACATTACCTATATGGAGTGCAGTTTACTGTATACTCCGATCATAAGAGTCTCAAGTATCTCTTCTCTCAAAAGGAACTAAATATGAGGCAAAGACGTTGGCTAGAATATCTCAAGGACTTCGACTTCAATATACAATATCATCCCGAAAAGGGTAACCATGTAGCAGATGCCCTTAGTCGAAAGCCGAGAGCACTGTTAGCCAATTGTATGATTCAAGAATGGAAATTGCTGGAGCAATTCACTGAACTCAATATAAGCATGGACACAGACTGCAAAAGTGTCACATTGTCTCACATAAGCATTCGTCCAGACCTATTAACTAAAATACAAGCACTTCAGGATGATGACCCAATATTAGTGGAAATCAAGGGCAAACTGGAAGGACAATCTGATTTCCAAATAACTTGTGAAGGAAGATTAATGTTCAGGAATAGAACTTGCATACCGGATTGTCCCGAGTTAAAGAAGAAGATCTTAGATGAAGCTCATATATCAAGGTACACGATTCATCCAGGATCAACCAAAATGTACCAAGATGTGAAGAGGAATTTCTGGTGGCCCAACATGAAAAGGGAAATAGCAGACTATGTATCACGCTGTCTCACTTGCCAAAAGGTCAAGGCGGAACACCAAAAGCCTGCTGGAAAATTACATCCTCTAGATATTCTCAAATGGAAGTGGGAGAATATTAGTATGGATTTCATCATGGGTCTATCTAAATCAAAAGGAGGACATGATAGAATATGGGTTATTATTGACCGATTGACTAAATCGACGCATTTCTTGCCAATAAAGAGCCGATGGTCAGTGGATGTTTTGGCTGCATTATACATTAAGGAAATAGTAAGATTACATGGTATTCCTGTTTCAATCGTGTCTGACAGAGATCCCCGTTTTACTTCTCATTTTTGGAAGGGACTACAACATTCGTTGGGAACAAGGCTTAACTTTAGTACAGCTTTTCATCCTCAAACGGATGGTCAGACCGAAAGAACTAACCAGGTGGTTGAAGATATGCTCGGAGCTTGCATCATTGATTTCGATGGAAGCTGGCATGATCACTTGCCGTTGGTGGAATTTGCATACAATAATAGCTACCAGGCAAGTATACAAATGGCACCTTTCGAAGCTTTATACGGAAGGAGTTACCGATCACCCTTATGCTGGGACGAAGTTGGAGAAAAATAACTATTAGGCCCAGATATGGTAAGGGATACCACTGAGAAGATACAATTGATTAGAGAAAGACTGCAAGTTACCCAGTCTAGGCAAAAGGGTTATGCCGACACGAGAAGGAGAGATCTTGAATTCCAAGTTAGAGATCATGTATTTCTCAAGATATCGCCTGGACGTGGCATACGGAGATTTGGTGTTAAAGGCAAGCTTACACCAAGATTCATCGGACCCTTCGAGATACTGGAACGAGTTGGTGAGGTTGCTTATCGCATCGCATTGCCTCCTCAACTGTCCGATGTACATAATGTATTCCACATATCTATGTTGAAGAAGTATGTACACGATCCATCACATATTATTGAACATGGAGACTTAGTTGTCCAGAAGGATCTCACATATGAACAGAAGCCTATGAAGATATTAGATCGTGAAGTACGTACCCTAAGGAATAAGGTTATTCCCATGATTAAGGTACAATGGAATAAGAACTCCGAACATGAAGCTATATGGGAAACCGAGGAATCCATGAGGAAACGATTTCCAGAGTTATTTTAAGAAGGTATGTGCTCTACGCTCTCCACTTATACATACTATTGAATTTGGGGACCAAATTCTTTTAAGTGGGGGAGGGTGTAGCAACCCAGATAAAAATAAGATTTTTAAATAAATCAAATAAAAAATAAAAGATAAGTGAATAGATGACAAAGAGCCTAAATGAGTAAATCATTAATCAAAGGAAAAAATAACGCCTTTTATAAAGGCGCTGATTCAAAAGGAAACGCCTCTGTCTAAGGCGTTAATTTAAAAAGGACGCCTAGACAATAGGGCGTCAAATTTCAAACGACGAAAGATAAAATTTA
This sequence comes from Amorphophallus konjac, assembly GCA_022559845.1. Taxonomy (NCBI): domain Eukaryota; kingdom Viridiplantae; phylum Streptophyta; class Magnoliopsida; order Alismatales; family Araceae; genus Amorphophallus; species Amorphophallus konjac. The sequence goes on from CM040119.1 coordinate 145,288,746, forward strand.
GGAAAGGAAATGAAACGCCCTCTACCTGGGCGCGTTATACATAAGTAACGACGCTAGACAAGGCGTCAATTTAAATTCGATGCCCTCGCTTAAGACGTTAATTCAGTTCGAGTTTCGTTCGACCCAGGAGTCTATCCAGAGCAAGTTATGGATAACAACGTCGAGAGTAGAATATAGTAAGGACTCTATCAAGGGAATATTACCCTTAATCAAATTCTAACTCTATTAGGATGCCCAAAATCCTATAAATAACCCTGTCCGATCAAACCCTAAAGCTATTGCTGCTGCGTGAAGAACAGGTGGTTCTTCGTACCGTTTTCTTCCTCTGTCCATAATTCTTAGTCATGAAGGATACTAATATTCTTCATGTGTTCTGTAGGTTGACGTGCTGAAGAACGAAGGGTCTTCATCATCGTCTACATCTTCTTCAAAATACCGAATTGTCGAATGAGTTTTTCCTTATCATCTTCCTCTGCTTCCGGAAGATCAGAGCATCGTTATTATTGAACCTTCATCCGTTCGTCGGTCAAAATCTTCATAAAGGTAGGTTTTCTCAAGATCGTAGCCCAAAAACTAGCTTAATATCTTAATAATATCATCGGTCGTGCGTGCATATAGTTCTTTTGTGGTTTCAAGATGTTTTCTATGTAATTTCAAAAAGAAACGCCCTTGACAAGGGCGCTAGTTTGAAGAAGCGACCCACACTAGGGCGCTAATTATTGTTTGACGCCCTTCACAGGAGTCGTCAATTTCACATAATTAATAAATACCCATGTTTAATAATTAAAATCGATATGACCATGAATAAAATATATTGCATGAGTATACATGTGGAATCATGTTATTTTTCCTGTCCCTCTCTCCTGAAATTTAATCATTTGAAAATTGATAAATTCTTGAATTCACGACCTTGTCCAGGTCGTCTCATGTTTAACTGACGCCCCAGACCAGGGCGCATATTGAAGAGTCACGCCCCTGTCCAGGGCGCGTTTCTGTTAAAAATTCCAGATTATTAATATTCTGTAAATTAAAAAATATTGAAAGGACGACTTCTGTGTACGTCGTCAAATGTAATATAAACGCCCCTGATTAAGGCGTTAATTTCATGAAAAACGGCTTTACCAAAGTCGCTATTTTCCTGTATTACTGTTTCACTGATTACTGTTAACCGAGAGTTTCATTATATATATATATATATATATATATATATATATATATATCGGCACTATATTCCAGTCCGTGAGTATAGTCCCACGTTTCTACGACGATTTATCGCATTACCCTCTCAATTCTCATTGACATACAAGCTCTCCATTGGACATTCCGTTCCTTTGGACTAGCGAGTTAGTCATAGAGACCTCCGTAAGTCTCCTCACAGCCTTAAGATTCCCTCAAGGCCGACTGAATTGGTTGTACCATAAAAACCCATTACACTATTTTGCCATGTCACTCTAAAGAAACATGGTATACCGGCTCTCATGTTATGCAAAGTGTGTATCATGAGAATTCTCTTAATGGGATGAGGTTATCATGCCATTTGATGCTGTTCTTGTAAACCCCAATTCTATATCAACATTGTTATGTTGTTCTTGAAAACCCCAATTCTATATTCAACATGATGTTCTTGTGGACCTCAATTCTATATTAAGAATGAGGACGTCTTGCCATTGATGTGCTGTTCATATGGACCTCAATTCTATATAAAGAGTGTCCATACTTGTTGGTCATGGTACCCAAGCTAGGGAACCAATTCCACCTAGTTTTATCGATAATCATGTTTATACCGTTATTATCGTCATTCCATGTCAAGTGTCATATTTTTGGACTCTATTCTATCAAAGTCTATCCTACGTGTCTACAAGTTTTATCCTTGAAATTCCATATTGGCTATACACCAAAGTGGATGTTAAAATACATGATTAATGCCTGCGCATATAGGGCCCGATCTGGTCCTGGGAGGAGCACCCGAAAGTACTTGTGCCCATGGGAGTTGATTGATCACGGTATTTGCATTATACCGAAGTGCATGACTAGCTTGATTGAACATTCCACAAATCCTGTACTTGTACTTGACTTGATCTTACATGACTTGCTTGGCCCGAAAAAGGGTAATTACTTGCGTGCTTGAATGAAATAGCCAAATTCCAACATGACTTGATATGACAACTATACTTGCTTGAATATCTTGATATCTTTTGATATAAGTTCTTGAAAGTTCATGACTAGTTCTTCTTGCTATCTTATTGTTATACACTCTCTCTATCTTGTCATTTTATGCGAGCATGCATAGCTATAGTGCATTCATGAAAGATGTAATTACTTAAACCCATTGCCAGTTCTTGAGATATAATTTCCTACTGAGCGTTCGCTCACTCAGTGTTTCCTTACGTTTCAGGTAAGTCCGACGATGAGGGAACTCAATCTGAAGGGGATGGTCAAGAGTGAAAGAGATAGAGCTTCTTCCATGTTATCTAGTTTTTTTGCATATTTTCTTGAGTCAACCTTGTATTTTTCCTTTATTTTAGTTAGTACTTCAAGGTTTGTAATAGACATATTCTTATGAAGGAATAAAGGATTGGGTTATCTTTACTTTTGCGCATCTCTGATTTTAGTGTCGAATACACTAATACTCTGATTGACATGATTGATATAAACTCGTCACGCGTCTCCGGGTATCTTCCGCTCTCGGGGCGTGACACCTCTAGAGCTTCTCTCGCACAACTCCCGAAGCAATAGAATGGCACCTCCGGTACAGGGAGGCTCGGACGCTGAAGGAATTGGTCGAGGGAAGGGAAACTCTCTCCGGAGCAGTCGAGATTGGGGCACCTTCCCCGAGCAATCCTGCCTCGGGGGCCCCACCGGTTGACTCAGGATGAGCGGCCCCACCGTGTACTTCCCCGGCCTCGATCAGCTACGATCGAGCAGCTACATCCTGCGACCCTCCAGTCTCGACCGGCTCGGACCGAGCTCCTCCGTCTGGCGCCCCCTCTGCTTCACTCGGCACCCCAGCATCGGCCACGATCCCTTCGTCAATTGCCCCCTCTTGCACCGTAAAGGGAGGAGGCAACATGGGATCCTCATCAACCAGGCGGGCGGCCTCCACCTTCCTCGCCCGCTTCTTCTCAGCAGACTGAGCCTGCATCGAAGACCGCAACAACTTCACCACGGGATCCTTCCGCTTGACCCCCCGACATTCAGAAGCATCGTCCCGGGCGACCCCCTTGCCCTTTTTCTGGGCACGGGATGAGCCCTCCGAAGCTGGGAGATCGCTCGGAGCCAACGTATCATCCACATTGATGACCTCCAGCTCGACTGACGGTGCCTCCTCCTCCTCCTCCTCAGCCGCTCGCCGTAGATCTGCGCGAAGAAGAGCAAATTGAGAAGAGGAAAACACTCGCTTGAAAGAGGACAAGTTCCTAAGAACCTTAGCCATCGGTAACAGCAGTCGAGAAAGATACACCTCGATGTTAGGAGGAGTCACTAACTCAGCAGTCTCCAGGTGGTCTCGCTGAAGGATAGCAACATCCCTCTCCACCTCTGGAGAGACCTCTGTTTGCTTCGGAGGGATGTTCGGGTGAAAGTTGGGCGCCGTCAGGAAATCCCAGACCACGTTGACCGTCGACGAGCCCACCTAAAAATATTGGGTCTTCCACCCCTTATGAGAGGAATCCTTCACAGAAAGGGACACACAACTCCTCTTCCGCTTCGCCTGAATGAAGAAGAAGCCCTTCCCGGCAAAAGGATTCTCCTTCAACTCAAAAAAATAGTGGAAGAAGTCCACCGAGGTGCGCACCCCTCTCTTGCCACAGAGAAAGATGAAGGAGAAAATAAGGGTATAAGAATTGGAGACCAGCTGGGCAGGAGCCAACCGGTAGAACCGAAGCAACTCGGCGATGAAAGGATGGAGGGGCAGCCGAAAGTCGCACTTCCAGGCCAGAAAGAAAGAACAAAAGAGGCCAGAACGAGTGGCCAGGATGGATTCATGAGGCTCAGGTGCGAGGAACTTGAATCGCCATGGCAGCCCATACTGATTCTCTAGCCGTTTCATGTCCGCCTCACCCAGCTCGCTGTGAAGAGGCTCCGATGGCACCAAAAAAGTCCTCGAGGCCTGTTCTCCCTCTCAGCTCTCGGCCCCTGGATTTTGGTCCGCCATGGAACAAATAGAAGAACTGGGAGAAGAAGGGGAAAGCTCCGAATCAGAGGACTCCAGAGGAGAAGGAAGCTGACGAATCGCCGCCTCAGAATGCTCCCCTAGCTCCGATGGCCGCAACGATTCTCCGCTATTCCGAGCTGCTCTCACACCACAAGAGCCCCCCTAAAATATAAATACGAAGAGAGGCAAAACCCTAAACCCCAGAGATAAAGGGACGCAAAAACGCGTAATGCTTAAACTGGAGGTGGCGCGGCGATCCGATCTCCCGAGGAGGGGCCTTCTCTGATTCATCATGACAGGCATATTTTCAAGGCAAGCCGCATCATGTGGCCCCTACCAGAGAGAAATCTCTACCCAACCAGAGCAACAAAAAGTCCAGCCCAAATGCTACTCGTCCGAGCCTAATTTTGGCTTGGGAGTAGGAGGGGGACAAGTGGAGAGGGAAAATCTCGCCGCCCGTACGGAGAGGCCAAAAGAGGTCCAACCAGATCGAACGAGGCCCAACTCCTTGAAGTGGTAGCCCCCGGGCCCACTCAATATAAGCCCAATAACTCACTTGGAACAAGCACTTCCTAGGTGGCCTTCGGGTTGGAAAGTCCGAGCATCAGTTCGATTGGGAAAGCTCCCTTGGAGCCCCCTATTCCCTGTCCCGACCGTGCACTCATTGCTCGTGAGACCACTCCTGGGCAAGTGCCTATCGCTCGAGCTCACTGATGGAAGCTTATTGGTAAGGCCGTTGCGAGTCCCTTAATGGCAGGAAGCTCAAGGGGATAGGGGAGACCAAGAGTCTGCGTGCTATAAGGAGTCCGCATGAAAGACGTAACCCCCCCTGAGACTCCTCTGCTTACAGGGATCAGTCGCACAACGGGCCACTATTTAAACTGGAAATGCCCTACTACAAAGAGGTAAGCCAGGCAAGAGCCAAAAACCCTGAGCAGGAACCACTTCACCTTTTGGTGGAGAGGGATCTCGCGCTCCCATCTTCCTCCTAGCTCTTCCCTTCGCATCAGAGCTCTACTACTTTGCTGACTTAAGCATCGGAGGGTCTTCCCCGGGGATCTATCCCTGGGCACCTCTGACTCGTTTCCCTTCTTGCAGTTCACACTTCAAGTGTACGTGGTCATCCTCTTCCCCGCTCAGGAGCAGTGCGAGATCGCCCCTCTTCAACGTTAATTACATGCTAATTAATAAATACCCACATGTTTAAAATTTTATATCTACGGAATCATGCCCTTACAAATCCGGTTATACATATTTCTGGATTCCTTGTATTTTTCCCTACATTACCATGTCTTTAGTTTTCCAAGAAACCTCTTAGATAAAAAGTGGCACTGTTCATCCCCTAATGAACAGTAAACCACGGGAATAAAACCATGTTGAGTCTGCGAACGTATCCAACGGATGCAAGGTAGTGTGCAACCCTGAAAAGAAACTGTGACTAGCAGCTTGTCGCCAATTATAAATCTGTGCCATGTACAAAGGCGCTATTTCCTGAAATATATTTATATAATGAAATTCATATAGAATAAGCATCCGTTTGCTTGGGCGCTATTTCTGTAGTTAAAAGAATTAACACCCTCTTAAAGAGGCGTAAATTCATGACCTAAAAGAATGTATGCCCCTTCAGAAAGGTGATGTTTTTCTTGAAAATATATATATGTAAAGAAAAATAAAAGAATTGGCGCCTTGTTGAAAGATGCAAATTACTGGAAAATCAGGTATAATTGCTGAAAAATCATGAATGGACGTCCAGTCAGTGGGCGCCAATTGGAATTGATAACCACTGTTTGGACGCAGTTTCCTATGACTGTTTCCTTCGCTCGTTTTCGATCCTACACCGTCGAATCTCGTTGGCACCACTGTCTCACGTCTGAGACTTGATCCCTGTTTTGTTTTGACGCTTACACTCAACTCTTGGTGATGATTGGACCCTCCGTGGGAAATTCCTTCCTTCGGACTGGTACTTTCTTCATTGAGACCTCCGTAAGACTCCGCTAGCCTTGGATTCTCTCAAGGCAGTCAAGTGGGTTGTACCCTCAAGAACCCTGGTACCTTAATTGTCATGTCACTCTAAAGAAACATGACGCCCTAGCCATCATGGAGCACTGGTTATAGTGTTCTGTGAGAGTCTGTCTCGGTCTGGAATTAGCGACCAGACAGTGGACGCCAATTTGATTTAGCGACCACTTAAAGTGACGCTATTTCTTCGTGCATGTACTATTCCCAGAATTAATGGCCCCTGTAGTGGGCGCCAATTCTAAAATTGGTGGCGGTCTAAGTGGACGCCAATTACCCAATTTCACGAATGTCGTGATTTTTACGAGGGACTTATTGTAGCAACCTTGGTAAAATAAAAGGAAGATTTCAAGAAAGATTAAGTAAGTAAATGATAAGAACCAAAATGAATAAATAATAAGTCAAATATAAAATAACGCCTCTCAACAAGGCGCGATTTAAATAAGAAACGCCTTCACCTGAGACGTTAATTCAAAAAGTGACGCCTATACCAAAGGTCGTCAAATTTCAAAAACGTCCAAAACGAATAAAAGGAAAGGGAAAGAAACGCCCTCTTCTTGGGCGCGAATTACAAAAGAAACGGTACAGGTCAAGACGTCAATTAAAATGCACGCCCTAATCTAAGGCGTTATGTAGCAACCCTAATAAATGAATAATTGAAATGAATTAAAACATATATATTACAGAAGTAAAATATATAAAAGGAATAGGGTTAATTGGACGAAATAAGACAAATTAAAAATAACGCCTCTTATTAGGGCGTTAATTCAAAAAGAAACGCCTCTATCAAAGGCGTGACTAAAGAAAGGACGCCCACACGTGCGGTCGTCAACTCTCACGACCAAATAGGCAAGTAAAAGAAACGCCCTCTGCCTGGGCGTGTTTTAAATAAATCACGACGTACCTAACGGCGTTACATGTAACGGGACGGAACTTATAAAAGTCAGGCCAAAGAAGCGCCCTCTACAAGGGCGTGTTTTAAAACAAGGAACGCCTCTCCCTTAGGCGCTTTTTAAGAAACGCCCTTATGCAAGGCGCTAATTAAAGAATACACGCCCTGACCAAAGGCGTTAATTCCATTCGGAACCGTTCGAACCCAGAACTTATCCAGGGTGAGTGATAAGCATTAGAAAGAGTTCAAACAAGGTAATGACTCTATCCTGGAAATATTACTTCTAATCAAACTCTAGCCCTAATAGGACTTCCAAAATCCTATAAATAACATGTTCAATCGAACCCTAGAATCTATTTGGACGAACTGCCGCTGCAAGGTAAGTGAAGAACGTATGTTCTTCTTAATTTCTTTTGCCCTCTGTTTCGGCTGCATGAAGAACTGATAATTCTTCATTGTCTTTTTTTTTTTTGAAGGAAGTTCCACAGCCACTGTCGAAGAACAAGGTAATGTTCTTCAAACCGTTTTCCTAAAACTTCGGATTATATCTTCATACTCCCTCCTTTCTTCCCCTACAGGCTGAGTGAAGATCATCGTCGCCATCATCTTCATCAAATTAATTTTTCTTCTTATCAAGTCATTCACGTGTTCCATCTCCAGATATCAACAAAGGTAGGTTTTCTCAAGCTACTGTAGCCCAAATGAAATTAATGCAAGATATATATATATATAAGCATGTCATGCATATGATTATTATAGTTCTCGTACGTTTTCTGAATTATTTTGAAAGAAACGCCCTTGATTAGGGCGCTAATTTAAAAGAAACGACCATACCAGTGGTCGTCAATTTAATATTTGACGCCCTCTACGCAGGCGTTAATTTCATAAGAATCGCATGTGATTAATAATTGATCTGTTTAAAAATTACAATACATGTGAAATATTGATTTTTAATATCTTGCATGACTCTGTGAATTCCTGTTAAATTTTACTGCCATGACATGTCTCTTGTCTCTCGAAATATTATTTATTAAAAATCCCTTGAAATTCACGACTTGGACAAAGTCGTTTTCCATATTCTAACGCCCCAGTACAAGGCGTGAACATTAAAAGTAACGCCCCCTTTCTAGGGCGTGTATCTGTTAAAAAAACTAAAATTTACATATTCTGTAAGGTGGAATTGGAAAGTAACGCCCCTCCCAAGGGCGCGTTGTTGAAAGTAACGCCCCTTCCAAGGGCGCGTTTTTGATAAATTTCTGAGAATAATTATATCCTGTCAAATATGTAAATGATGAGACGCCTGCCCTGCAGTCGTCAACTTTTAAGAAACGCCCCCAGGAAAGGCGTGTTTTTGATAAATTAATGAAATAATGGAAATTCTGCAAATTGGCAATATATGTAAACGCCCTTCAGTTAGGCGTTAATTACTTGAGACACGACTTGACCTAAGTCGTTATTTTACTGTAAACTGATCTTTCCTCTGATTTGCTAACCGATGGTTTATATATTATACCTATATATATATATCGGCACTATTCTCCACTCCGTGAGTATAGTCCCACGTTTCATGTTGATTTATCGATCACACTCAACTCTCATTGACATACAAGCTCTCCATTGGACATTCCGTTCCTTTGGACTAGCGAGTTAGTCATAGAGACCTCCGTAAGACTCCTCGTAGCCTTGGATTCCCTCAAGGCCGACTGAGCTGGTTGTACCCTAAAAACCCATTACACAGTTTTTGCCATGTCAATCTAAAGAAAACATGGTATACCGGCCCTTATGATTATACAAAGAGTATATCATAAGAAATTCTTGATGGGATGATGATATCATGCCATATCGTGTCATTCTTGTAAACCCCAATTCTATGATAAGAATGAGGGTATCTTACCTTGATATACTGTTCATGTGGACCTCAATTCTATATAAAGAATGTCCATATTGATTTGTCATGGTACCTAAGTTAAGGGAACCATATTCTACCTAGTTTTATCGATATCGTGATTATACCGTTATGATCGCCATTCTATGTCCTTTGTCATATTTTGGACTCTATTCTATCAAAGTTGTCATACGTATCTACAAGCTTGATTATTGAAATTCTATATTGGCTATATAAACAAGAGTGGATGTCAAAACACATGATAAATGCCTGTGCATATAGGGCCCGATCTGGTCCTGGGAGGAGCACCCGAAAGTACTTGTGCCCATGGGAGTTAAAATGATAAGGTATCTGGCATTATACCGAGTACTTGACTTGCTTGATTGGACATTCCACACACATCTTGTACTTGAATCGTACTTGACTTTACATAAAATGCGTGGCCCGAAAAAGGGTAATTTACTTGCTTGATACATGATAGCCAAAGTTCTTGACATGACTTGTTAAACGTGCTTGCTTGAATATCTTGAATAACTTGTATCTTGTTCATAAAGGTTCATCTTATTTCTTTGATATTACATTCTCTCTATCTTGTCGTTTCATGCGAGCATGCATAGCTTTATTGCATCCATGAAAATGTAATTACTTAAACCACTTGCTAGTACTTGAGATATAATTTCCTACTGAGCGTTCGCTCATCCCGTTTGTCCCTTTTTACTTTTCAGGTAAGTCCGACGACGATGGAAGTCAATCGGATGGGAATTGTCAAGAGTGAAGAGATAGAGCTTCTACAAGTGTCGTCTAGTCTTTTCTATAGTTTCTTGAGTCAACTATGTATTCTTTTCTTTTTTTTTTTATTTAACAGAGTATTGGATTTGTAATAGTCTATCCATTATGAAATAAAGGATTGGGTTATCTTGCTATTTTGCGCATCTCTGTCTTTGTGTCGAATACACGACCACTCTGATTGACATGATTGATATAGACACGTCGCGCATCTCCGGGTATCTTCCGCGCTCGGGGCGTGACAGTCTTTGTGGTATCAGAGCCTAAGGTATTCAATTCCTAGGAAACCCAAGTCCAAGGATAGGTTTCAAAACCTTTAACCAAGTGAGAGTGGGTAGAACCAAGGGTTAAATGATCAATGAGTCCTTTATAAGATCATAGTGATATAATACTAACATAGCTATTGTAATTGTAGGATAATGGCTGCCGAACGTGCTCAATGGCGCAACATGCAGCGTACCCTTCAAGGGATGACCCAAGTGCTACAACAGGTAGCACAAGGTGGTGCTCCACGAGCTGGAAGCTTACACCAAGCATTCAAGAATATGAATCCCCCGAAGTTCATGGGATCGACCGATCCAGACGATGCCGAGCATTGGGTTCGGGAGATTGAACGTATATTCCGTGTCATGCAATGCACGGATCAGGACAAAGTCTTATTAGCTACTTTCCAGTTAGAAAAGGATGCTAGATGCTGGTGGGAGTCGATTGAAGCTACTATTGACCCAACTCAAGTTACATGGGGTGAATTCGTTGAATATTTCAACGCCAAATATTTCTCTGATAGGGTCCAGGAAAGGAAGGCCGCCGAATTTGCCGCATTAAAGCAAAGATCTTTATCGGTGGCTGATTATGAAGCACAGTTCTCTAGACTGTCTAGATATGCTAAGCATTTAATTGGCACGGAAAAGATGAAAGCCCGTAGATTTCTTAATGGGCTTAGGCCCCACTACATTACTCAACTGGCGCCTATGGATATTCAAGTTTATACTGAAATAGTGCGCCGAGCTCAGTTGCTTGAAGATGCCACGGAACTATCTGATAGGATCCGTGGGAAAGACAAAAAGGAGCAAGTCACAAGTTCGGGTTCTTTTAAACCCAACTTTAAGAAGAGGCCCAATAATGGAGGTTCTTCCTCTCAAGATCAGAAGTACAAGAAATCCAAGCCTTTCTCTATCACCACTACCCCTTCAAACGTAGTATGCAAGCATTGTGACAAGGCTGGTCACAAAACAGAAGAATGCTGGAGGAAATTAGGAGCATGTCTCCGTTGTGGGAGTCGTGAACATCGGATTCCCGATTGTCCATTAATGAATGACCAAGATGGTGAGGGTAAACGCCCAGTGACAAGGAACGCGCGTCTTCATGCAATCCAAGAGACCGAACCAGAAGAAGAAGGCGGATTGGTGGAAGGTACATTAAAAATTTGTTCCAAATATGCACATGTCTTATTTGATACAGGTGCATCGCATTCCATTATTTCCAAGAAGTTTGCTGACCCATTACCTCTGGAACCAGAATGGATGAAGTTAATATTGTCTACTCCTCTCGGAAACGAGACGGATATCACACATCATTACCAAAATTGTGAGGTATTGGTTCGAGGAAAGAATTTTCCTATTGATCTTATCTGCTTAGATCTAAAAGAATATGATGTTATACTAGGAGCAGATTGGTTATCCAAATACCAGGCAACGGTTGATTGCCGTGATAGCAAGATTGTTTTCAAGGAATTTCCGGAACTGACTTATACTAGTCCTAAGAGTCGAAGCAAATCCCCTCTTATTTCGGCTCTTCGAGCAAGCAAGCTCGTCAAGAAAGGATGTGTATCCTTCCTTGCTTTTGTCACTATTAAAGAAGCTAAGGAAACCAAGATAGAAGACGTTCAAGTAGTACGAGAATTCCCAGACGTATTTCCAGAAGATTTGCCGGGATTACCCCCTCAAAGAGAAGTGGCCTTCACCATTGACTTAGTCCCTGGTGCTGGTCCTGTTTCAAAGGCACCATATAGAATGTCCCCTGCTGAACTCAAGGAGTTGAAGGAGCAGTTGATGGAACTAATCCGAAAAGGGTTTATTAGACCAAGTACTTCCCCGTGGGGAGCACCAGTCTTATTTGTAAAGAAGAAGGATGGATCCATGAGATTGTGTATCGACTATCGACAGTTGAATCATCTTACTATCAAGAACAAGTATCCACTGCCGAGAATCGATGAGTTATTTGATCAGATTTCAGGATCCAAATATTTCTCCAAGATTGATCTCAGGTCGGGATATCATCAATTAAGAATCAAGGATGATGACATTCACAAGACCGCATTCAGAAGCAGGTATGGCCATTACGAATTTGTTGTTATGCCTTTTGGACTAACAAATGCCCCTGCTGCCTTTATGCAGTTAATGAATAGCATATTCAGGCCTTACTTGGATCAATTCATAGTAGTCTTCATCGATGATATATTGATATATTCTAAGACTAAGGAAGAACATGAAGAGCATTTGAGGATTGCATTGCAAGTCTTGAGGACAAATCAATTATATGCTAAACTCAGCAAATGCGAGTTCTGGCTTGAAGAAGTGGCTTTTCTCGGACATGTCATATCCAAGGACGGTTTATCTGTGGATCCGTCAAAAGTTGAAGCTGTGAGAAACTGGGAGAGACCCACTAATGCAAGCGAGATCAGAAGTTTCTTAGGTCTTGCAGGCTATTATCGGCGATTTATCAAAGATTTCTCTAAGATCGCCGTACCACTTACAAGATTAACTCGTAAGGAGATCCGATATGAATGGAGCGAGGAATGTGAAAGCAGTTTCCAAACTCTCAAGGATCATCTCACCACAGCTCCAGTCTTAGCCCTACCAATTGAAGGAGAGAAATTCGAGGTCTACACTGATGCTTCTGGCATTGGCCTCGGATGTGTTCTAATGCAACATGGGAAGGTCATAGCGTACTCTTCTCGTCAACTGAAGAAGCATGAGGAGAATTACCCCGTCCATGACTTGGAATTGGCCGCGGTAGTATTTGCCCTAAAGATATGGAGACACTATCTCTATGGGGTACAGTTTACTGTATACTCCGATCACAAAAGTCTCAAATATCTATTTTCACAAAAGGAGCTGAACATGAGACAAAGACGTTGGCTAGAATATCTCAAGGACTTCGACTTCAGTATACAATACCATCCTGGAAAGGGTAATTATGTGGCTGATGCCCTTAGTCGAAAGCCGAGAGCAAGGATAGCCAATTGTATGATACAAGAATGGAGGTTACTTGAACAATTCTCCGAGCTCAATATAAGCTTGGACACGGAATCCAAATTTGTCACACTATCTCATGTAAGCATACAGTCAGATTTGCTATCTGAGATACAAACACTTCAGGATATGATCCTATGTTAGTAGAAATCAAAGGCAGATTAGAAGGACAATCTGATTTTCAACTAACTTCTGATGGAAGATTATCGTTCAAAGATAGAACTTGTATACCCGATTGTCCGGAATTAAAGAAGAAGATCTTAGATGAAGCTCACCGATCAAGATACACTATTCATCCTGGATCAACTAAAATGTACCAAGATGTAAAGAGGAACTTTTGGTGGCCTAATATGAAAAGAGAAATAGCGGACTATGTATCACGCTGTCTCACATGCCAACAGGTCAAGGCGGAACATCAAAAGCCTGCGGGAAAACTACATCCTCTAGATATTCCTAAGTGGAAATGGGAGGATATTGGTATGGACTTCATCATGGGTTTGTCTAAATCTAAAGGAGGACATGATGGAATCTGGGTTATCATTGATCGATTGACTAAATCGGCACATTTCTTGCCAATCAAAAGCCGATGGTCGATTGATGTGCTAGCTGCACTATACATTAAAGAAATAGTCAGGATTCATGGAATTCCTGTCTCAATCGTGTCTGATAGGGATCCCCGTTTTACTTCTCATTTTTGGAAGGGATTACAACATTCGTTGGGGACAAGGCTCAACTTTAGTACTGCTTTTCACCCACAAACGGATGGTCAGACCGAGCGAACTAATCAAGTTGTTGAAGATATGCTGAGAGCATGCATTATTGACTTTGGAGGAAGCTGGCATGACCACTTACCTTTAGTTGAATTTGCATATAATAATAGCTACCAAGCTAGTATCCAAATGGCACCTTTCGAAGCCTTATACGGAAGGAGTTGCCGATCTCCCATATGTTGGAACGAAGTTGGAGAAAAACAACTATTAGGTCCAGACATGGTAAGGGATACAACCGAGAAGATACAAGTAATCAGAGAAAGATTACAAGTTGCTCAGACAAGGCAAAAGGCTTATGCTGATACCAGGAGAAGAGATCTTGAATTCCAGGTTGGAGATCATGTATTTCTTAAAATATCCCCTGGACGTGGCATACGAAGATTTGGTGTTAAGGGCAAGCTTACGCCAAGATTCATCGGACCATTTGAGGTACTCGAAAGAGTTGGCGAGGTTGCTTATCGCATCGCGTTGCCTCCTCAGTTGTCCGAGGTACACAATGTATTTCACATATCTATGTTGAAGAAGTATGTGCACGATCCGTCACATATTATTGAGCATGGAGATCTGGTGATCCAGAAAGATCTCACATATGAACAAAGGCCCTTGAAGATATTAGATCGAGAAATACGAGCTCTAAGGAATAAGGTTATTCCCATGATCAAGGTGCAATGGAATAAGAATCCTGAACGCGAAGCGACATGGGAGACCGAGGAATCTATGAAGAAACAATTTCCCGAGTTATTCTAAGAGGTATATGTCCTACACTCTCCGCGTGTATAATTATATATATATTGAATTTGGGGACCAAATTCTTTTTAAGTGGGGGAGGGTGTAGCAACCCTAATAAATGAATAATTGAAATGAATTAAAACATATATATTACAGAAGTAAAATATATAAAAGGAATAGGGTTAATTGGACGAAATAAGACAAATTAAAAATAACGCCTCTTATTAGGGCGTTAATTCAAAAAGAAACGCCTCTATCAAAGGCGTGACTAAAGAAAGGACGCCCACACGTGCGGTCGTCAACTCTCACGACCAAATAGGCAAGTAAAAGAAACGCCCTCTGCCTGGGCGTGTTTTAAATAAATCACGACGTACCTAACGGCGTTACATGTAACGGGACGGAACTTATAAAAGTCAGGCCAAAGAAGCGCCCTCTACAAGGGCGTGTTTTAAAACAAGGAACGCCTCTCCCTTAGGCGCTTTTTAAGAAACGCCCTTATGCAAGGCGCTAATTAAAGAATACACGCCCTGACCAAAGGCGTTAATTCCATTCGGAACCGTTCGAACCCAGAACTTATCCAGGGTGAGTGATAAGCATTAGAAAGAGTTCAAACAAGGTAATGACTCTATCCTGGAAATATTACTTCTAATCAAACTCTAGCCCTAATAGGACTTCCAAAATCCTATAAATAACATGTTCAATCGAACCCTAGAATCTATTTGGACGAACTGCCGCTGCAAGGTAAGTGAAGAACGTATGTTCTTCTTAATTTCTTTTGCCCTCTGTTTCGGCTGCATGAAGAACTGATAATTCTTCATTGTCTTTTTTTTTTTTGAAGGAAGTTCCACAGCCACTGCCGAAGAACAAGGTAATGTTCTTCAAACCGTTTTCCTAAAACTTCGGATTATATCTTCATACTCCCTCCTTTCTTCCCCTACAGGCTGAGTGAAGATCATCGTCGCCATCATCTTCATCAAATTAATTTTTCTTCTTATCAAGTCATTCACGTGTTCCATCTCCAGATATCAACAAAGGTAGGTTTTCTCAAGCTACTGTAGCCCAAATGAAATTAATGCAAGATATATATATATATAAGCATGTCATGCATATGATTATTATAGTTCTCGTACGTTTTCTGAATTATTTTGAAAGAAACGCCCTTGATTAGGGCGCTAATTTAAAAGAAACGACCATACCAGTGGTCGTCAATTTAATATTTGACGCCCTCTACGCAGGCGTTAATTTCATAAGAATCGCATGTGATTAATAATTGATCTGTTTAAAAATTACAATACATGTGAAATATTGATTTTTAATATCTTGCATGACTCTGTGAATTCCTGTTAAATTTTACTGCCATGACATGTCTCTTGTCTCTCGAAATATTATTTATTAAAAATCCCTTGAAATTCACGACTTGGACAAAGTCGTTTTCCATATTCTAACGCCCCAGTACAAGGCGTGAACATTAAAAGTAACGCCCCCTTTCTAGGGCGTGTATCTGTTAAAAAAACTAAAATTTACATATTCTGTAAGGTGGAATTGGAAAGTAACGCCCCTCCCAAGGGCGCGTTGTTGAAAGTAACGCCCCTTCCAAGGGCGCGTTTTTGATAAATTTCTGAGAATAATTATATCCTGTCAAATATGTAAATGATGAGACGCCTGCCCTGCAGTCGTCAACTTTTAAGAAACGCCCCCAGGAAAGGCGTGTTTTTGATAAATTAATGAAATAATGGAAATTCTGCAAATTGGCAATATATGTAAACGCCCTTCAGTTAGGCGTTAATTACTTGAGACACGACTTGACCTAAGTCGTTATTTTACTGTAAACTGATCTTTCCTCTGATTTGCTAACCGATGGTTTATATATTATACCTATATATATATATCGGCACTATTCTCCACTCCGTGAGTATAGTCCCACGTTTCATGTTGATTTATCGATCACACTCAACTCTCATTGACATACAAGCTCTCCATTGGACATTCCGTTCCTTTGGACTAGCGAGTTAGTCATAGAGACCTCCGTAAGACTCCTCGTAGCCTTGGATTCCCTCAAGGCCGACTGAGCTGGTTGTACCCTAAAAACCCATTACACAGTTTTTGCCATGTCAATCTAAAGAAAACATGGTATACCGGCCCTTATGATTATACAAAGAGTATATCATAAGAAATTCTTGATGGGATGATGATATCATGCCATATCGTGTCATTCTTGTAAACCCCAATTCTATGATAAGAATGAGGGTATCTTACCTTGATATACTGTTCATGTGGACCTCAATTCTATATAAAGAATGTCCATATTGATTTGTCATGGTACCTAAGTTAAGGGAACCATATTCTACCTAGTTTTATCGATATCGTGATTATACCGTTATGATCGCCATTCTATGTCCTTTGTCATATTTTGGACTCTATTCTATCAAAGTTGTCATACGTATCTACAAGCTTGATTATTGAAATTCTATATTGGCTATATAAACAAGAGTGGATGTCAAAACACATGATAAATGCCTGTGCATATAGGGCCCGATCTGGTCCTGGGAGGAGCACCCGAAAGTACTTGTGCCCATGGGAGTTAAAATGATAAGGTATCTGGCATTATACCGAGTACTTGACTTGCTTGATTGGACATTCCACACACATCTTGTACTTGAATCGTACTTGACTTTACATAAAATGCGTGGCCCGAAAAAGGGTAATTTACTTGCTTGATACATGATAGCCAAAGTTCTTGACATGACTTGTTAAACGTGCTTGCTTGAATATCTTGAATAACTTGTATCTTGTTCATAAAGTTCATCTTATTTCTTTGATATTACATTCTCTCTATCTTGTCGTTTCATGCGAGCATGCATAGCTTTATTGCATCCATGAAAATGTAATTACTTAAACCACTTGCTAGTACTTGAGATATAATTTCCTACTGAGCGTTCGCTCATCCCGTTTGTCCCTTTTTACTTTTCAGGTAAGTCCGACGACGATGGAAGTCAATCGGATGGGAATTGTCAAGAGTGAAGAGATAGAGCTTCTACAAGTGTCGTCTAGTCTTTTCTATAGTTTCTTGAGTCAACTATGTATTCTTTTCTTTTTTTTTTTATTTAACAGAGTATTGGATTTGTAATAGTCTATCCATTATGAAATAAAGGATTGGGTTATCTTGCTATTTTGCGCATCTCTGTCTTTGTGTCGAATACACGACCACTCTGATTGACATGATTGATATAGACACGTCGCGCATCTCCGGGTATCTTCCGCGCTCGGGGCGTGACACGTTAATTGCATTTGTGTTCCATTCGAACCAGGAGACTATCCAGGGTAAGTTTTAGGATTGGTACGTGTTCGATTGATTATAGTAAGGACTCTATCAAGGAAACTAGAGTTCTAATCAAATTCTAACCCTAAGGGATTCTTGGAACCCTATAAATACCCCTTCCAATCGAACCCTAATGGCTATTTTGTCGAAGGAAGGCCTGCTGCTATCTCGTGTGTGAAGAACAGGTATGTTCTTCTTCCTTTTTATCTTCAGTCAGGGAAGCATGAAGAATATTAATGCTTCTTCCTCTTCTTTCCCTGTAGGTGGCCTGCCTCGTGAAGGTGTTCCTGTCTAGTTGAAGAACGTGGGCTCTTCATCAACATCCTCTTCTTCTGTTTAGATCAGAGTATCGTTTTCTCTTCACATCCTTCACGTTCCTTCACCCAGATCATCATCAGGTAGGTTTTCCCAAGAATTGTAGCCCAAACTAGCGTAAAATTTATGCTATTATCATCTGTTAGATTATGCATATAGTGTTACTGTGATTTTGATGTTTTCTGTGAAATTTTGGAAAGAGGCGACCCTCTCTAGGGCGCTAATTCAATTTCTGACGACTGACAGAAGTGTCGTCAATTCCATATAGTTAGTAAATACCCATGTTTAAAAGTTAATATCTATGAAACCTGTAGTTAAATCTAATGCATGATCATATATCTCGAATCCTGATATTTTTCTTGTCCTGACCATGTACTTTGTTTCCTGAAAATTATTATCTTGGAAATTACCACTGTTCATGATAAAACCTGGAAAAGAATGAATTAACGACCCCCAGTAGGTCGACTTTTATGAAAGTAACGCCCCGCACAAGGACGCTATTTTAAATTAAAGACTTAGAATAAGTCGTTAATTCCCTGAAATTACTGGAAGTTATTAAATTCTGGAAAAAAGTAATTAACGACACAGTGCAAGTCGTTTCTTGGTGAAATAACGCCCCTGGCTAAGGCGCGTTTTATCAAAAATACAGAATTGGGTAAATTTCAGCAATAATAGAAATTAAAGATGGGACGACTGTTCCAGAAGTCGTCAAATAGTAAAGAAACGACCCACAAAAGGTCGTGAATTTATTAAGTAGTGACTTATGTTAAGTCGCTAATTTCCTGTGTAATTATTTTATACTGTTTACTGTTAATCGAGGGTTATATATATATATATATATATATATATATATATATATCGGCACTATATTTCCATTCCGTGAATATAGTCCCATGTTTCACGATGATTTATCACATTACCCACTAACTCTCGGTGACATACAAGCCCTCCATTGGACATTCCGTTCCTTTGGACTGGCAAGTTAGTCATTGGGATCTCCGTAAGTCTCCTTGTAGCCTTGGATTCCCTCAAGGCTGACCGAGCGGGTTGTACCATAAAGACCCTTTACACTATTTTGCCATGTCACTCTATAGAAACATGGTATACCGGCCCTCATGATATGCTATGTGGATATCATGAGAATATTCTTAATGGGATGTGAAAATCATGCCATTATTATGATGTTCTTGTGGACCTCAATTCTATATCAAATGACATGACCATCTATATATGGACACTTAATTGTCATGGTACCCAATTAGGGAACCAACTCCACCCAGTTTTATCGATACTCGTGTTTAGATTGTTATTATCGTCCTTATACATCAAGTTCAATTTTGAACTCTACTCTATCTTAAAATTTCCACAAAGCTTTTTCTTGAAATTCCATATTGGCTATACAAATAAAGTGGATGTCTAGATCTATTTTTAATGCTGTGCATATAAGGGCCCGATCTGGTCCTGGGAGGAGCACTCAAAAGTACTAGTGCCCATGGGAGTCGTAATGATCACGGTGTCTAGCATTGCACCGAAGTACTCTTTCTCTTGATCTTTGGCGTTCCACACACCCACTCTCTCTTTCCTGCATGCGTGACTCGACTTGCGTGACTTTACTAGTGTGGCCCGACACGGGCAAAGTACTTGCGTGAAATAGCAAATAATCTATAAAGTCTCTCATGAATATTTCTTGTTTAAGACTCGCTTGGATGTTTTACACTATGTGTTATTCTATTGATTAGTTATTTCTACATGCATAGCCATATTGCATTTACCTATGAAAAATTTTAATTACTTAAACCCATTGCTAGTTCTTGAGATATAATTTCCTACTGAGCGTTCGCTCACTCAGTGTTTCCCTACTTTTCAAATAAGTCCGACGACGAAACTCAATCGGACAGGGAAGGTCAAGAGTGAAAGAGATTAGAGCTTCTCAAAGCGTCATCTAGTCTTGTCTTTTCTATATTTTCTTGAGTCAATTTTGTACTTTTCTTTTTATTAAAGGGATTGTAATAGAAATACTTTTGTGAAGGAATAAAAGGATTGGGTTATCTTTATTCTTGCGCATCTCTGATTTGGTGTCGAATACACTAATACTCTGATTGACATGATCGATATAAACTCGTCACGCGTCTCCGGGTATCTTCCGCGCTCGGGGCATGACAGTTTTTGTGGTATCAGAGTCTAGGGTATTCAATTCCTAGGAAACCCAAGTCCAAGGATAAGTCTGAACCTCTAACCAGTGAGATTGGGTAGAACCAAGGGTTAAAGTCAACATAGAATTTAAAGCCTTTTAACGCAATCACATACTAATATAGCTATTGTAATTATAGGACAATGGCTGCCGAACGTGCTCAATGGCGCAACATGCAACGCACTCTTCAAGGCATGACCCAGGCACTTCAACAAGTGGCACAAGGAGGTGCACATCGTGGAGCAGGAAATCTCCACCAAAGCTTCAAGAACATGAACCCCCCTAAGTTCATGGGATCCACTGATCCAGATGATGCCGAGCACTGGATCCGAGAGACGGAACGTGTTTTTAGAGTTATGCAATGTTCGGACCAAGAGAAGGTCCTGTTAGCCACATTTCAACTAGAAAGAGACGCCCGATGCTGGTGGGAGTCGGTAGAAGCCACATTAGAGCAAGGACAAGTTACTTGGGAGGA
This sequence comes from Amorphophallus konjac, assembly GCA_022559845.1. Lineage (NCBI taxonomy): Eukaryota > Viridiplantae > Streptophyta > Magnoliopsida > Alismatales > Araceae > Amorphophallus > Amorphophallus konjac. The sequence goes on from CM040119.1 coordinate 145,309,531, forward strand.
GTTTGTTGAACATTTCAACAATAAATATTTCTCAGATCGAGTTCAAGAGAAGAAAGCCGCTGAATTCGCCGCACTTAAGCAACGATCTTTGTCGGTGGCTGAATATGAAGCGCAGTTCTCAAGGCTGTCTCGGTACGCTAAACACTTAGTTAATACTGAGAAGATGAAAGCTCGAAGATTCGTTAATGGGCTCAGGCCCCAATATATCACACAACTGGCACCGATGGACATACAAGTCTATTCGGAGATGGTTCGACGAGCCCAATTACTAGAAGATGCCACGGAACTATCTGATAGGATCCATGGGAAAGACAAGAAGGAGAATGTTACTAGCTCCAGCACCTTCAAACCTAATTTCAAGAAGAGGCCAAGTAATGGAGGCACTCCCTCCCAGGAGCAAAAGTTCAAGAAGACCAAACCTTTCTCCATCACCACTACACCTTCTAAGGTGGTATGTAAGCACTGTGATAAGGCCGGGCACAAGGCCGAAGATTGTTGGAGGAAACTTGGAGCGTGTCTCCGTTGTGGGAGCCGTGATCATCGGATTCCCGACTGTCCCCTACTCAATGATCAAGCCGGTGACAGAAAGCGTCCGGTGACAAAGAATGCTCGTCTCCAAGCTATTAAGGAGGCGGAACAAGACGAAGGCGGACTAGTAGAAGGTACACTGAAAGTTTGTTCCAAGTCTGCACATATCTTATTTGATACGGGTGCATCACATTCTTTTATTTCTAAGAAGTTTGCTGACCCACTACCTATGGAACCGGAATGGATGAAAATATTTTTATCTACTCCTCTCGGAAACGAAACCGATATTACTCACCATTATCAAAACTGTGAAGTCTTGGTAAAAGGAAGAAATCTTCCTATCAACCTCATATGTTTAGACCTAAAGGAATATGATGTCATATTGGGAGCAGACTGGTTATCTAGGTATCAGGCAACTGTGGATTGCCGTAACAGCAAAGTTACTTTCAAGGACTTTCCAGAACTAGTCTATTCTAGCCCTAAGAGTCGGAGCAAGTCACCTCTTATTTCGGCTCTCCGAGCTAGCAAGCTAATAAGGAAAGGATGTGTATCTTTCCTTGCATTTGTCACCATTAAGAAGACTAACGAGACTAAGCTAGAAGACATCCCAGTTGTGCAAGAATTTCGGACGTGTTTCCGGAGGATTTGCCTGGATTACCCCCACAAAGAGAAGTGGCCTTCACCATCGACTTGGTCCCTGGTGCTGGACCAGTTTCTAAGGCACCATATAGGATTTCCCCTGCCGAACTCAAAGAGCTGAAGGAGCAACTGATGGAACTTCTCAAGAAGGGATTTATTAGACCAAGCACTTCCCCGTGGGGAGCACCTGTGCTATTTATAAAGAAGAAAGATGGATCCATGAGGTTATGCATCGACTATCGACAGTTGAATCATCTCACTATCAAGAACAAGTATCCACTGCCGAGAATCAATGAGTTATTTGATCAAATATCTGGGTCCATGTATTTTTCAAAAATTGATCTCAAGACGGGTTATCACCAACTAAGGATCAAAGATGAGGACATTTATAAGACCGCGTTCAGAAGCAGGTATGGGCACTATGAATTTGTTGTTATGCCTTTTGGACTAACAAATACCCCTGCTGCCTTTATGCAGTTGATGAATAGTATATTCAGGCCTCATCTAGATCAATTCATAGTGGTTTTCATTGATGATATACTGATCTATTCAAAGACCAAGGAAGAGCACGAGGAGCATTTGAGAATAGCATTACAAATATTGAGGATGAATCAGTTATATGCAAAGCTCAGCAAATGTGAATTTTGGTTAGGAGAAGTAGCTTTCTTGGGGCATGTTATATCAAAAGACGGTTTATCCGTAGATCCATCAAAGGTTGAAGCTGTAAGGAATTGGGAAAGACCGACCAATACTAGCGAGATCCGTAGTTTCTTGGGTCTTGCGGGCTACTATCGGCGATTCATCAAGGATTTCTCCAAGATAGCCGTACCACTCACTAGGCTAACTCGCAAGGAGATACGTTATGAATGTGAAAGAAGCTTCCAAACTCTCAAAGATCATCTAACTACTGCCCCGGTTTTAGCTTTACCAATTGAAGGCGAGAGATTCGAAATATACACCGATGCATCTGGCATTGGTCTCTGATGTGTTTTAATGCAACAAGGGAAGGTTATAGCCTACTCTTCTGGCCAATTGAAGAAGCACGAGGAGAACTACCCAGTTCATGATTTAGATTTGGCTGCTGTAGTATTTGCACTGAAGATATGGAGACATTATCTGTATGGAGTGCAGTTTATTGTATACTCTGACCATAAAAGTCTTAAGTATCTCTTCTCTCAGAAGGAATTGAATATGAGGCAAAGACGTTGGCTAGAATATCTTAAGGACTTCGACTTCACTATACAATATCATCCTGGAAAGGGTAATCCTGTAGCCGATGCCCTCAGTCGAAAGCCGAGAGCACTATTAGCCAATTGTATGATTCAGGAGTGGAAGTTGCTAGAACAATTCTCTAAACTTAATATAAGCATGGACAAGGACAGTAGGTGTGTCACCTTATCCCATATGAGCATACAGCCAGACTTGCTATCCGAAATACAAGGACTTCAAGGTAGTGACCCCGTACTAGTGGAAATCAAGGGCAAAATGAAAGAACAACCTGATTTCAAATTAGCACCAGATGGAAGATTGATGTTCAGGAATAAAACATGTATACCGAATTGCCCAGAGCTAAAGAAGAAAATCTTAGATGAAGCTCACAGATCAAGGTACACGATTCATCCAGGATCAACTAAGATGTACCAAGATTTGAAAAGGACCTTTTGGTGGCCCAATATGAAAAGAGAAATAGCGGATTTTGTGTCTCATTGTCTCACATGTCAACAAGTCAAGGCAGAACACCAAAAACCTGTCGGTAAGCTACATCCTCTAAATATTCCCAAGTGGAAGTGGGAGGATATCGGTATGGACTTCATTATGGGTCTGTCCAAATCAAAGGGAGGATATGACGGAATATGGGTTATCATCGACCGATTGACCAAATCAGCACACTTCTTGCCAATCAAGAGTCGATGGTCAGTTGGTGTTCTTGCTGCATTATACCTTAAAGAGATAGTCAGGTTACATGGAGTACCTGTCTCAATCGTGTCTGACAGAGACCCCCGTTTTACTTCTCACTTTTGGAAGGGTTTACAACATTCACTGGGGACGAGACTTAACTTTAGTACAGCTTTTCATCCTCAAACGGATGGTCAGACCGAGAGAACTAATCAGGTGGTTGAAGATATGCTCAGAGCTTGCATCATTGATTTTGGTGGAAGCTGGCATGATCACTTGCCTTTGGTTGAATTTGCATACAATAACAGCTACCAGGAAAGTATACAAATGACACCTTTCGAAGCTTTATACGGAAGGAGTTGCCGATCGCCTTTGTGCTGGGACGAAGTTGGCGAAAAACAACTATTAGGTCTAGACATGGTAAGGGATACCACTGAAAAGATTCAGTTGATTAGAGAAAGACTTCAAGTTGCTCAGTCTAGACAAAAGACTTATGCGGACACAAGGAGGAGAGATCTCGAATTCCAAGTCGGAGATCACGTTTTTCTTAAGATATCACCTGGACGTGGAATAAGGAGATTTGGTGTTAAGGGCAAGCTTACATCAAGATTTATCGGACCTTTTGAGATACTAGAAAGAGTTGGCGAGGTTGCTTACCGCGTCGCTTTACCTCCTCAATTGTCCGAAGTTCATAATGTATTCCACATATCAATGTTGAAGAAATATGTGCATGATCCGTCACATATCATTGATCATGGAGACCTGGTGATTCAAAGGGATCTCACTTATGAACAAAGGCCTATGAAGATCCTTGATCGCGAGGTACGAACATTAAGGAACAAAATTATTCCCATGGTTAAGGTACAATGGAGTAAATGTTCAGAACACGAAGCCACATGGGAGACCGAGGAGTCTATGAGGAAACGATTCCCAGACTTATTTTAAAAGGGTATATATTCTACACTCTCCACGTTTATATGTGATGAAATTTGGGGACCAAATTCTTTTAAGTGGGGGAGGGTATAGCAACCCTGGTAAAATAAAAGGAAGATTTCAAGAAAGATTAAGTAAGTAAATGATAAGAACCAAAATGAATAAATAATAAGTCAAATATAAAATAACGCCTCTCAACAAGGCGCGATTTAAATAAGAAACGCCTTCACCTGAGACGTTAATTCAAAAAGTGACGCCTATACCAAAGGTCGTCAAATTTCAAAAACGTCCAAAACGAATAAAAGGAAAGGGAAAGAAATGCCCTCTTCTTGGGTGCGAATTACAAAAGAAACGGTACAGGTCAAGACGTCAATTAAAATGCACGCCCTAATCTAAGGCGTTAATTGCATTTGTGTTCCATTCGAACCAGGAGACTATCCAGGGTAAGTTTTAGGATTGGTACATGTTCGATTGATTACGGTAAGGACTCTATCAAGGAAACTAGAGTTCTAATCAAATTCTAACCCTAAGGGATTCTTGGAACCCTATAAATACCCCTTCCAATCGAACCCTAATGGCTATTTTGTCGAAGGAAGGCATGCTACTGTCTCGTGTGTGAAGAACAGGTATGTTCTTCTTCCTTTTTATCTTCAGTTAGGGAAGCATGAAGAATATTAATGCTTCTTCCTCTTCTTTCCCTGTAGGTGGCCTGCCTCGTGAAGGTGTTCCTGTCTAGTTGAAGAATGTGGGCTCTTCATCAACATCCTCTTCTTCTGTTTAGAACAGAGTATCGTTTTCTCTTCACATCCTTCACGTTCCTTCACCCAGATCATCATCAGGTAGGTTTTCTCAAGAATTGTAGCCCAAACTAGCATAAAATTTATGCTATTATCATCTGTTAGATCATGCATATAGTGTTACTACGATTTTGATGTTTTCTGTGAAATTTTGAAAAGAGGCGACCCTCTCTAGGGCGCTAATTCAATTTCTGACGACTGACAGAGGTGTCGTCAATTCCATATAGTTAGTAAATACCCATGTTTAAAAGTTAATATCTATGAAACCTATAGTTAAATCTAATGCATGATCATATATCTCGAATCCTGATATTTTTCTTGTCCTGACCATGTACTTTGTTTCCTGAAAATTATTATCTTAGAAATTACCACTATTCATGATAAAACATGGAAAAGAATGAATTAACGACCCCCAGTAGGTCGTCTTTTATGAAAGTAACGCCCCGCACAAGGACGCTATTTTAAATTAAAGACTTAGAATAAGTCGTTAATTCCCTGAAATTACTGGAAGTTATTAAATTCTGGAAAAAAGTAATTGACGACACAGTGCGAGTCGTTTCTTGGTGAAATAACGTCCCTGGCTAAGGCGCGTTTTATCAAAAATACAGAATTGGGTAAATTTCAGCAATAATAGAAATTAAAGATGGGACGACTGTTCCAGAAGTCGTCAAATAGTAAAGAAACGACCCGCAAAAGATCGTGAATTTATTAAGTAGTGACTTATGTTAAGTCGCTAATTTCCTGTGTAATTATTTTATACTGTTTACTGTTAACCGAGGGTTTTATATATATATATATATATATATATATATATATATATATATATATATATATATATATATATATATATATCGACACTATATTTCCATTCCGTGAATATAGTCCCATGTTTCACGATGATTTATCGCATTACCCACTAACTCTCGGTGACATACAAGCCCTCCATTGGACATTCCGTTCCTTTGGACTGGCAAGTTAGTCATTGGGACCTCCGTAAGTCTCTTTGTAGTCTTGGATTCCCTCAAGGCCGACCGAGCGGGTTGTACCATAAAGACCCTTTAAACTATTTTACCATGTCACTCTATAGAAACATGGTATACCGGCCCTCATGATATGCTATGTGGATATCATGAGAATATTCTTAATGGGATGTGGAAATCATGCCATTATTATGATGTTCTTGTGGACCTCAATTCTATATCAAATGACATGACCATCTATATATGGACACTTAATTGTCATGGTACCCAATTAGGGAACCAACTCCACCCAGTTTTATCGATACTCGTGTTTAGATCGTTATTATCATCCTTATACATCAAGTTCAATTTTGAACTCTACTCTATCTTAAAATTTCCACAAAGCTTTTTCTTGAAATTCCATATTGGCTATACAAATAAAGTGGATGTCTAGATCTATTTTTAATGCTGTGCATATAAGGGCCCGATCTGGTCCTGGGAGGAGCACCCAAAAGTACTAGTGCCCATGGGAGTCGTAATGATCACGGTGTCTAGCATTGCACCGAAGTACTCTTTCTCTTGATCTTTGGCGTTCCACACACCCACTCTCTCTTTCCTGCATGCGTGACTCGACTTGCGTGACTTTACTAGCATGGCCCGACACGGGCAAAGTACTTGCGTGAAATAGCCAATAATCTATAAAGTCTCTCATGAATATTTCTTGTTTAAGACTCGCTTGGATGTTTTACACGATGTGTTATTCTATTGATTAGTTATTTCTACATGCATAGCCATATTGTATTTACCTGTGAAAAATTTTAATTACTTAAACCCATTGCTAGTTCTTGAGATATAATTTCCTACTGAGCGTTCGCTCACTCAGTGTTTCCCTACTTTTCAGGTAAGTCCGACGACGAAACTCAATTGGACAAGGAAGGTCAAGAGTGAAAGAGATTAGAGCTTCTCAAAGCGTCATCTAGTCTTGTCTTTTCTATATTTTCTTGAGTCAATTTTGTACTTTTCTTTTTATTAAAGGGATTGTAATAGAAATACTTTTGTGAAGGAATAAAAGGATTGGGTTATCTTTATTCTTGCGCATCTCTGATTTGGTGTCGAATACACTAATACTCTGATTGACATGATCGATATAAACTCGTCACGCGTCTCCGGGTATCTTCCGCGCTCGGGGCGTGACACTTATCGCTATGTCAAACTTGTCCAAAGTTCTGTCCTTGAACTCCTTGTTCCGTGAATCTACCTTAATATTCCTATAATGGCATATTTCCCTTGGAACTCTATTGGCTAGAAACTACAGTGGATGTCTAGATATTTACATGACTCAATGCCTGGCATTAATAGGGCCCGGTCTGGTCCTGGGAGGAGCACCCGAAAGTACTTGTGCCCATGGGAGGTATATTGACCATGGTGTGGCATTGCACCGGAGTGCATGACTAGCTTCGTTAATCGACGACATTCCACTCTCTCTCGCTATTCCGTGCTTGATATTATATGACATGACTTGCGTGGCCCGGATTGGGCAAAGTACTTGAATGAATTAATAGTCAATATCTTGGTACTTGACTTGACAATTACATGCTTGATATCTTGGGAAAACTTTACTTGATTTATCATCAAAACTTGCTAGTATATCTTGCTAGTTCACTCTCTCTTTACTTTCATGATTGATTCTACATTCAATGATCTCTTGCTATCTTGCATACATGAGCATGCCACATGATATAAGTCATTAATTACTTTAAACAAGTCTGGATTAGAGATATAATTCCTACTGAGCGTTCACTCACCTAGTATTTTCCCCTATTTTTCAGGTAACTCCGATGACGAGGATCATTCGAATGGGGATGGCCAAGAGAGCCGAGAGTAGAGTTGCACTCGGATATCTTATGTTATCATCAAGCCGAGTCTTTTTCATCTTTCTTGAGTCTATTATTGTAATTTTCTTTTATTGAGTCTAGAATGTCATTTAGTACTCTTTTCCTTTGAAGGATTATGTAATGGAGTTATTTGATGGTAATAGTGAATCAATTGGATTTGGTATTATCTTGCTTGGTGCACTCTGTCTTACGTGTCGAATTACCTCGTGCTCTGATTGACATGATTGATATAAACTCATCACGCACTCCCGGGTTCCTTCCGCGATCGGGACGTGACAGTTTTTGTGGTATCAGAGCCTAGGTATTCAAGTTACCTTGGAAACCAAGTCCAAGGATAGGTTTATACCTTACATCTAGTGAGATTGGGTAAAGCCGTGGGTTAAGCTCGCTCAGGATAAGAAAACCTTATAGATAGTCACATATTAACTTAAGTTAAAAATCTTGTAGGATCATGGCTATCGAACGAGCCCAATGGCGTGACATACAATGCACCGTTCAAGGCCTCACCCAGGCGCTACAACAAGTAGCACAAGGTGGTATGAACCGTGGAGCAGGAGACCTCCATCGAAGTTTCAGAAATATGAACCCGAAAAGTTCACCAGCTCGTCTGACCCCAACGACGCCGAGAATTGGATCAAGGAAATAGAACGCATATTCTGTGTCATGCAATGCACGGATGACGAGAAGGTTTTATTGGCAACTTTTCAACTGGAGCGGGATGCTCGCTTTTGGTGGGAATCTATAGAAGCTACGGTACCGCATGATCACATCACATGGGGTGAGTTTGTTGAACACTTTAATAGCAAGTATTTCTCCGACCGCGTACAAGAGAAGAAAGCCCCATATTTTGCTGCATTAAAGCAAAGGAGTTTGTCAGTGGCCGAGTATGAGGCCCAATTCTCGACGCTTTCCCGTTATGCACCACATTTGGTGAGTACGGAAAAGATGAAGGCTCGTCGATTCCTCAATGGGTTATGACCCCACTATATCACACAACAGGCGTTGATGGACATACAAGTCTATTCGGAGGTGGTGAGAAGGGCACAATTATTCGAAGATGCCATAGAATTGTCCAACAAGATCCGTGGGAGAGGCAAGAAGAAGCTTGTTACAAGCTCCGCTTCATTTAAGCCAACATTCAACAAAAAGAGGAGCCATGATGGAGGCGATTCCTCCAAAGATAAGAAGCTTATGAAGGGAAACAAGCCATATTCTATTACTACCACACCTTCTAAAGAGGTGTGCAGGCATTGTGACAAGGCCGGTCATAGAGACGAGGAGTGCTGGAGGAGGCTAGGAGCTTGTCTCTGATGCGAGAGTCGTGACCACCGGATTCCCGATTATCCGTTGTTGAATGACCAAGCCAATAATGAGGAAAAGTGCCCGGGGAAGAAGCAAGGCCGTCTCCAAGCATTACAAGAGGCGGAGCAGAGTGACGGCGGACTCGTGGAAGGTACCCTAAATATCTGTTCCAAGTCTGCACTTGTTTTATTCGATACCGGCGCAACACATTTCTTCATTTCTCAAAAATTTGCCAAAACATTACCTATGGAACCTTTCTTGTTGGATTCAGAACTAGTGATTTCCACCCCGATTGGAATTGGCTCTGAAATTACACATCATTACCCGGAAACGGAAGTATTAATTAAAGGACAAAAGTTACCTGCGAACCTAGTCTGCATGGACATGGAAGGCTATGATGTCATTCTAGGCGCATATTGGCTATCCACATACACGGTGGCGGTAGACTACCAGAAGGGTAAGGTAACCTTTGAAGATTACCCGAACCTTGTCTACTCTAGTCCACGAAGTCAAGGCAAGTTACCTCTAATTTCGGCTCTCTGAGCTAGTAAACTCTTAAGGAAAGGATGTATAGCCTTCCTAGCATTTGTAACTGCCACTGAGGTAAAGGAGACAAAGATAAAAAATATTTGAGTAGTCAGGGAGTTTCCCGATGTATTTCCGGAGGATTTGCCTAGTCTACCCCCGAAAAGAGAAGTGGCTTTCACCATCGACCTTGTCCCTGGTGCTGGCCCTGTCTCGAAGGCACCTTATAGAATGTCCCCCGCCGGGATAAAAGAATTGAAGAAACAACTAATGGAGCTCTTGAAAAAGGGATTTATTAGATCGAGTACTTCCCCGTGGGGAGCACCCGTGCTATTCGTCAAGAAGAAGGATGGATCGATGAGACTTTACATCGATTATCAATAGTTGAACCAACTTACTACCAAGAATAAGTACCCGCTGCCGAGGATCGATGAATTATTTGATCAAATATCAAGAGCTAAATATTTTTCAAAGATTGATCTCAGATCGGGATACCACCAATTGAGGATCAAGGATGAGGATATTCATAAGATCGCATTTCAAAGCAGGTATGGACATTACGAATTTACTGTTATGCCTTTTGGACTAATGAATGCCCCTGCAGCCTTTATGCAGTTAATGAATAGTATATTTAGGCCTCATCCGGATCAATTCGTCGTGATTTTTATTAATGACATATTGATATATTCAAAGTCTAAGGAAGATCATGAAGAACATTTGAGGACTGCATTGTAAATATTGAGGAGTAATCAACTTTATGCTAAATTTAGCAAGTGCGATTTCTGGCTCGAGGAGGTATCTTTCTTAGGGCATGTGATTTCAAGGAGCGGGATTTCTGTTGATCCATCAAAAGTCGAGGTTGTGAAGAACTGGGAAAGACCTACAAATGCCACCGAGATTCGTAGCTTCTTGGGCCTAGCTGGATATTATCGGCAATTTATAAAGGATTTCTCCAAGATTGTTGTCCCACTTACTAGGTTGACACGAAAGGAGAATCCATATGTATGGTCCGAAGATTGTGAAGAAAGCTTCCAAACCTTGAAGGACCGTCTGACTACTACTCCCGTCTTAGCACTGCCCATTGAAGGATAAAAATTCGAGGTTTACACCGATGCACCGGGTATTGGCCTCGGATGTGTATTAATGCAACAAGGGAAGGTCATTGCCTATTCTTCTAGACAACTGAAGAAGCATGAGGAGAACTACCCGGTTCACGACTTAGAGTTGGTCCCGGTAGTGTTCGCCTTGAAAATTTGGAGACACTATCTCTACGGAGAGCAGTTTACCGTGTACTCCGATCACAAGAGTCTCAAGTACTTATTTTATCAAAAAGATTTAAACATGAGACAAAGGCGTTGGCTAGAATATCTCAAGAACTTCGACTTCACTATACAATACCATCCTAGAAAGGGTAATCCTATAGCCGATGCCCTTAGTCGAAAGCTGAGAGCGCTGCTAGCCAGTTTTATGATCCAAGAGTGGAGAATGCTGGAACAGTTCTGCAAGCTTAACATCAACATAGATGAGGAGAGGGGATGTGTGACTTTAGCTCACATAAGTTTGTGTCCCGATTTACTCTCCGAGATCAAGGAACTTCAAGACAACGACCTGGTGTTAGTAGAAATAAAGGGTAAGCTAGAAGAGCAACCTGATTTCAAGCTAGCATCAGATGGAAGATTATTGTTCCGAGAAAGGACATGTGCGCCGAACTGTCCCGAGATGAAGACAAAGATTTTAGAAGAAGCTCACCGATCGAGGTACATTATTCACCCCGAAGCTACCAAGATGTACCAGGACTTGAAACGGACTTTCTGGTGGCCCAACATGAAAAGGGAGATAGCGGACTTTGTTTCTCGATGTCTAACATGTCAACAGGTTAAGGTGGAACACCAAAAGCCTGCCGGTAAATTACATCCTCTAGACATCCCCACGTGGAAATGGGAAGATATTAGGATGGACTTCATCATGGGCTTGCCCAAGACAAGGGGCAGACATGACGGTATATGGGTGATCATAGACCGATTAACTAAATCGGCACACTTCTTGCCCATCAAGAGCCGATGGTCAGTCGATGTTCTAGCTGCCTGTTGTGCACGTTATATATATATATATATATATATATATATGCCGAATGACCGGGGTGAAGGAAGGGATACAGCGGGGAAGGAAGACACAGGAGTTCGATATATCTCGGGTATCCTCCTTACGGTTGCATGACTCTCACAGCGGTATCGGGCACTCTCCTTTTATGGAAAGTCGAAAAGGGTCGAATGGCATGAAAATGTTAGGGTACGGATTAGCCGGACAGGGTGCGGGCGTGCCAGTCGATTTCTCGACAATCACCCATGGAACCAAGGGCTGACCGGAGAAGCGCCACCAGGGCGCGGCACGTGGGCTCGGGCGATCGGGCGACACGTGGAGAGAAGGGGTTCCACGGGTGCGAGTGCGTAGGCGATTGTGGGAATCATGTACTGGACGTCTTTCCCCACCGGCCACAAGCAACTGGTGTTTACTTACATCGGATTAAATCCGAACACCTTCGTTCTGAGCTGAATAAAAGTCTGTATATATGTCTGAAGCCATGGGTAGAGGGCTGGGAGCATTCTACAGCTGTGGGTGCGCTTTCGATTGGGGGGTGTTTACTGGGGTTAGGATGTTAGGCACGGATGTCGAGTGGTGTAGGTGGAAAGCTAAGGGCCCAAACGTGGATCCGAGAGCATTCGTCCAATTGGCGGTGTAATTTTTGAGATATGCATGTCTTTACATGTAGGCCATAGTGGCCAGGGGTACAACTAGTGCACGCCATAGGACAATTCCGATGTGATGATCGGTCCCCGGGTCGATGCGTGGCAGAGGAACACACGTGTGTTTTACAGAGGGCCCCTCCTATGGCGTGGGCCATGGTGGCAACACCGAACGGGGGGCTTATGACTGGATGACTGGAGGGATGCATCGATCCGGTGTCTGGGTGAGGGCTGATCACGACTCGAGTAGAGCGGTAGAACATGGCCTCGTGACTGCAAGGGAGCGTGACGTCATGGTACGCGCGTGGTTGCAACTGACGGGCACGTGAGGGGGAATCCCGGCATGAGGGGACGTTCGCCCTTGTCATAACATCTCGCACATGGTGGGTGTCTTGTGTGTTACGGCTAAATACGGCGTGAGGGGAGTGCAAACGACATACCCCGGCATACTAAGCCGACGAACAAGTCACCCACACATAATTCTCCTTAGCTCGTTGCCTGGAGCCGCTTGAAGCTTGAAGGCCGGATGTCTTCTTCTCTTTCTTCTATCTCCTCCTTTTTTTTTCACCCCTTGAACTTCTAAGGGGTTTTTATAGAGACGTTGAAAGGGTTAGAATGGGTTTAGGAGGGCTAGCTTGATAGGGTCAAGCCAGCCCGCGTAAACCCAAGTGAATAGTAAGGGTTTACGAGGACCAGCTCATGGGTTTAGCTGGGCCGCGTAAACCCCTCCTCTAGGTGGGGTTTAGGCAGACCAGCCCAATAGGCTGGTCTGGTCTACGTAAACCCCTCACAGAGGGTGTTTTTTTATTAATTGGAGGGGCTGAAATAGGTTTAGGCGGACCAGCCTCAGGGGTGAGGCTGGTTCGCCTAAACCCCTTCCCCCAGGGGGTTTAGGCAGGCTGGCTTGTGGCTTTTTTAATTTAAAAAAGCAATTCTTTTTTTGAATGGAAGGGGTTTACACGGACCAGCCCAGGGGGCTGGGCTGGTCCGCGTAAACCCCCCCCAGGGGGTTTAGGCGGACCAGCCTGGGGGTCCAGGCTGGTCCGCCTAAACCCCACCCCGGGGGGGTTTGGGCGGACTGGGCTGTGGGTGAGAGAGGGGGGCGGTCCCCACTATAAAATCCAGTTTTTTGGTATTTTTTTCTTCCTAAATTAACTAAGAAGGAAAAGGACAACTGGCTAGGAGGATACGTGGAAGCTTGCGAGCGCGTCGAACTTGAGGAATTCCCCCGTGCTATCGCATTGTGCTCCCGCGCCCATGTGTTGACTTCACGAACTGGTACGGCACACGAACAGCATCGTAGGACCGCAAACTAGACGAACTGGGGCTAAGTGGGGTCGTGGGACCACCGGGCTGGAGAGAGGGCGTGACCTCCGGGGAGTTCACCTTCCCCGGGGGAGCGCGGCAGTGCCCCGGGGCGAACTGGCCCAGGGGCCGATCGTGACCCCGAGGGATGGCCCCCAGGGTCTCCTTGTGTCTTCTGCACGTGTCCTTTGAAGGATATTAAGCTCCGGGAAACTAGGATGGGCCCGTGGGGGCTGTTGTCCTTCGAGTGGTCGTAGCCGCTCGCAAGGTGTTCGGGTAAATGCCCGACACACCCCGGATTGCCGAACGGCTTGGGTAGCTGGCCGAGGAGCCGCAAGGTGGGCCTTGGGTTGAAGATGGGAGCTCGTGGGAGCTAAGGAGAGCTATCTCAGGGATGTGAGTCATGCCTCGAGCTACTTGGGTTGGCCTGAGTGCTAGAGTTAAGTGGCTTGTTGCCACATGCCTGAGTGTCGAGGTTGACCCTGACTTGCTGGGGGGTTGTTGTAGGACCCAATTGATGTGCTGGAACCACGGGGCAGCCCATGGTTTGGTGTAGGCGGGCTGGAATACATGCGCCCACAAGGTGTCCGATAGAATGCCGAACACACCCGTGCGAGCCGTATATGTACGCGGTAGGCCTCCAAAGTCTGTGGTTGACTTAGTTAGGTCTCCCTTTGACCTTGGAGGGTTGAAAGAAGTGTCTCGGTGTGGGCCCTTGGCCCTTTCACCAGGTGCCACGTGGCGTGGCCTAACGTCGGGGCGCCCCCGGGTGGCCCCGGGCGGCCATGTAGGATACGGGTAAAGCCCGTATGTGAGTGACCGGGGTTGACCCCGGATAGTTGCTTATGTCGCCGCATGTCACGGCAAGCTGGTCAGGGCCCTTGTAGGGACCCACAGGGTTGTAGAAAGGGCTAGACAGCCTTGCCTTGAAGGTGTTTGGGGAAATACCCAAACCCTTATTTCTTGTTATTTTGCCGGGAAATAGTCTGGGTACAACACTGCCCAATATGTAAAAGAGGTCGTGACATTACATGGAGTTCCTATTTCTATCATGTCTAACCGAGACCCGCGTTTCACTTCTCACTTTTGGAAGGGTCTGCAACACTCCTTGGGGACGAGACTCAACTTCAGTACTGCCTTTCATCCCCAAACAGACGGTCAAATCGAGAGAACCAATCAGGTCGTGGAAGACATGCTAAGAGCATGTGTTATTGATTTCGGTGGGAGCTGGCACGATCATCTACCTCTGGTGGAGTTTGCATATAACAATAGTTACCAGACAAGTATTCAGATGGCACCTTTTGAGGCGTTATATAGAAGGAGTTGCCGCTCACCTATATGCGGGATGAAGTTGACGAAAGACAACTTCTAGGCCCAGACATGGTAAGATATACCACCGAGAAGATACAAGTAATTAGAGAAAGACTTCAAATGGCCCAGTCTAGGCAAGGCCCAGTCTAGGCAAAAGACTTATGCCGATAATAGAAGAAGAGACATAGAGTTCCAAGTAGGAGACCATGTATTTTTAAAGGTTTCCCCAGGCCGTGGTATCCGAAGATTTGGTGTTAAGGGTAAGCGTACATCGAGATATATCGATTCCTTTGAAATGCTGGAAAGAGTTGGCAAGGTTGCCTACCGGATCGCCTTGCCACCACAATTATCCGAAGTCCATAATGTGTTCCACGTCTCTATGCTCAAGAAATATGTTCACGATCCGTTCCACGTCATAGAGCATGATAACCTGGTGATACAAAAGGATCTTACCTATGAACAAACACCATTAAGGATCCTTGATCACGAGGTTCGCATGCTAAAGAACAAGACAATCCCTATGGTGAAGTTCCAATGGAGCAAATGCTTAGAGCAAGAGGCCACATGGGAGACATAAGAATCTATGTGAAGAAGATTTTCGGACTTATTCTGAAATTGTAAGTAATCTACACCCTCTGTCAATCTATGCAATTGAATTTGGGGACCAAATTCTTTTAAGTGGGGGAGGGTGTAACATCCCGATAAAATAAATCCCTATATAAAATTACATTTTTGTAGAGGAATAAAATTCACTATAATTAAACTCTTAGAATAATTGAATATGGCCCAACCCACCAAACCACACACAATACATAAACACAACTAGAAGACCAACAGCCAAATGGGCCTCACGGTTTGGGCCTAAGGGCATATATGTAGATATATATATATATATATATATATATATATATATATATATATAGGAGCCTTTCTACAACCTATGCCACGTTCGAAACTTGCATGGGATGGGCTTTAGGGTTTTCATTGGTTGATTGGGTGACGGCTGAAGTTTTGGCAGTAAGGGATTTGCATGGAAAATTCCAAACCCATCAGGACTCTTATGTGGGAAGCTCGTTTCCCACTAGGTTTCTACCCCTGAAGTAAGATTCTTCCCTATAAATACACCCCTTCGAGCAATGCACAGCCCTGTTGATGCGGGACGGATAGCGAACCTGGGACTCTAGCTCGCGGACGTCCCTAGCGAGGGAAACGCGGGATCTTGCGCGGTTGAGGAACCGACGATGAGTCGGGTAGTCGGCTCTCTTTCGTGCCCGGATCGGGTCACGGGACGGGTTTCGCTCTCTCCCTCGCAGCGGTGATTAAATTGAATCAAGCTAGTAACCTTTCACTCACAGCGGCATAAACAAATAAATACGAAATAAGCAAATGCGATAGAGAGAGTGGCGAGTTTATCTCCACGCTCCGGGCGTGGAGAAGACGATCCCGGCCAAGACCGTAACTCCCGGTACAAACAATTACAAATAATTATAGAATTGAATTATTTTGCCCACTCCACGTAGGGAGGTAACGGGCTACAAGTGGGGCCCGGGAGGATCGATCTTGGGTTGATGGGCAGCAATTTGGGCTGGAGATGGGCTGCTGGTCGGCACGGTTCTGTGGGGCCTGCGGGATGGCAGGTGGGCCCGGCTATTGGGACGGCGGTGCCCGGGCGTCTCCTTGCTGCTGCGGATTGCTGGGGCGCTGCTGGAAGGTAGCCGATCGATCCCCGGGATCGGTGGCGGCCGGGTGTGCGCCGACGTATTTTTCGAGGATTTAATTCCCAGACTGATTGTGCTGGCTGGGCTCAGATCTACTCTGCGCGCCTTCACGAAAAGATTTCTTGCGGCCAGATCTGATGTCGGATCGACGTAAAAGTGATAATGATGGATAGAGGACTCAGAGGGAAACAACATATAATTTTCTAAGATCCATAAAGTGAATGGATTGAAAATGAAAACGACTGTCCCTCAAAGGTTTCTGCTGGCTTGGACTGACAGACACACAAGACAGACTGAGTTTTCCCTGAAAATGAATTTTGACCGATAGGAAGACGATAGATCTAGACTCTAGAAAAATTATGGATGGAAGGTAGGAAAGTGAGGAACACGAATGAATTTTTGGGGATTTTGTGGAGATGTATAATGGGTCGGGAAAAATATAAGAACAGACTCCTATCCTGCAGATCTGCTGACTGGTAGACTGTCAGGGGTGGAACTAAAATTACGGGAAAAATAACAAATGACCTCGGATTGACACGAAATTTAAAATGGAGACTGGGGATAACAAGAAGAACAAACACTCAAAATTGCAACTCGATCAGATCTCCGGATGTGGAGATAAAAGTCAGGCTTCAACCTCATGTCCTGATGTGGATAGAACTTCGACGCGGTGGCGGTGGTGGTGCGACAGCGGCTCGATGGCGGCCGCGGCGATGGTGCTGAGCTTCACACTCAGAGAGGGGGAGGGGAGGAGGCTTTACACCTCAAGAATTTCATAAAACTCCATCTGCAAGGGGGGTGGGAGAGAGAAAGGGGTGCCCTTGGGCTTGCTCTTGACAAAAATACTTAATTCTTCATTAAAATCTCTAATGACACTATGCATATGCTTATATAGAGAATGGCAAGGGGTGGGGGGCTGGGAATTTCGTGGGAGAGAGGGGGGGGTAAACTAGGGATAGTATTTTCTTCCCCCATGTGGTCAAATGACCAAATTAAATAAAAATACAACATGGAATAAACTATATTATAAGGGGGAAGCATCTTGGACTTTGCTTGGTCCAAGTTTGAATTTTCTTCCACCTTGTCCCCCCTTGGTCCAAGTCCAATCTTAGACTTTGAACCAGCCCCACATGGGCCCTAGGACCTAGGTGGACCAATGGAAAAGAGGGTGGGGGACCCTGCTGGACCCACTGGCAATTTACATAGAAATCCAATGACTTTAAAGACTAACCCTTTGGCTTATAACACCTTACAATTGCAAACCCAATTAGCCAAGGCTATAAATACAAACAAAAGGACACAAATGTAAAATAAAAATGTTAGTGCCCGGTGTTGATTCCCATAAATTCTCCCCGGGTGGGAAGAACTCGACCCCGTCGAGTAAGGGGTGCGGCTGCTCGTGTGGCTCCTACGGATCCGTCACCGAACCTAGAAGCGTGGAGTACGCTCCACTCCAAGTAATCGTCACATGCCGATCCCGTATATATTCGATATGCACATGCTGCTATGGGAATGAGGCTAGTGGTGGACACTCCGGGGTGGGGTCACTCTCAAAGGAAGGAGACAGCTCAATGACTCACTAGGAATCACCGCTGGGTCCCTTTTTGTGACTAGATCCGATATGTTGAGGTAGAGCCGATCCCAAGTTCCGGCAACTCTACAACGTACGTATAAGATCCAACTTACCTCGCACTCGAAAGGGACTGACAATGCGAGCATACAAAAGACAGACTCGACTCGATGCATGCAGACTCGCTATGCACTAGACAATAAAGAAAAACACGGACTCACACATGACCCTAAACAAACCTACTGTTAGTCCAAGCCATACACATGCAATGGTGGACCAGGACATCCGAATGTGTGCTATGCATACACTAGATGCAATCGGTGGTTGACAGAATGGGGAACTCCTAGACATCCTAGTATGCCCCTAGCATGTGGCTGCCTGTTGGACTTGGGAGACTCGGGAGGGCTAGGAGATCCAAAGTTTCCTTCTTCCTTTCCCCAATGAACGGACTCCTCGCGGAGTGTAGGTGGACTAGCCCGTGGGGAAGGGGTGTGGTAGTGGCCTCCCGGGAAGAAGGGGAGTAGATATGGTGGGTCATAAGGTTCCCTAGGGAAGGGATCGAAGGGATCAAAGAAAGTATGACCCCTCGAACTGGATTCCCACATGTCACGGTCCCATGTTGGAAGTTCTTGAAGGTGTAGATGGTCACCTTCATCCATTGTGGTGGGTGGGATGGTGATCTCATGTAGACAATATGGTTCCTCCCTCGGGAAAAGTGGAAAGAAATACGGCTCGGCCGGCATAGGGAGGGATAAAATGATCTCCGTGGTGACATGACACACGGTACACACGGAGGTAATAGACCCTAAAGCGGGATGGGTGAAGCTACGACCTGTGGGTCGGTCGAAGCCTGGGGCCAATAAGTGCGCCAACTGCAACTGTCGGTCTAATCCCTTAAGTAGGTCATCCAATGTATCAACATGGTGACTAGACCGGAATGTGGTATGGAATGAATTGACTGGCACTAAAGGTAGTGTGGGGTCCATGGATCGATAGCATGATGCTTTATGGACCAAGCCTATCTTGAGCCAACTAAGTAGTGACTCGGCGATGAAAAGCTTTCTCGTTAGAAACACGGGTGGC
The DNA here is from genome assembly GCA_022559845.1 of Amorphophallus konjac. NCBI lineage: Eukaryota > Viridiplantae > Streptophyta > Magnoliopsida > Alismatales > Araceae > Amorphophallus > Amorphophallus konjac. Next base: position 145,328,736 of record CM040119.1, read on the forward strand.
TCCGGCTGAGGTAGCTCCGAATAAAGATCGGAAGGTGGGGGTGGGGGTGGGGGTAAAGGAGCTCTCATGGGTGGGGAAGGACTATCCTCCCGGATGGGAAGAGGTCCTTGGGGCTACCTCCTGTCTATGACCTCCCTAGGTGGGGCCAGGTTGGGGCTACCGGCTATGACCTCCCTAGGCTCGGGTATGGCTACCTCCTGTCTCGGAGGTGGGCAAGGGGAGACCAATGACTCAATATAAGCACATCTCCTATCCACCCGATCCGAGATCATTTGCACAAGTTCGGCAATGGTGCGGGTTGGAGTAGGGGTATCGTGGTGGATTCGCCCGTAATCAACAGGCCTAGGCTTAGGTCTAGGCTCTACTACGTGTGGGGCTCTTTGCCTCCGACTATGACAACCTCGGTGGGAGGTGACTGGGTGAGGAAGGTTGGAGGTGGTTGGGTGGGGCTGGATGGGGAGGACTGAGTGGGGAAGGTAGACCCTCCTAAGCTCCCTCTTCATATCCCACTATGACTTGATGGGCCATTACCTCCTAACTTCCCTTAAGCGTTCAATGCCGTCCCATTTTTCGACGACTTCATGAAGAAGCCGCTCCTTAGCAAAAGTGAATTTCGCGGCCTCGGACATAGGATAATAATCAAAGTATTTATCCATAGCGGCTTCCCAATGTCGGTAGTCGCTCAGGACCTTGGAGCCATGAAAGTTCGAGGCCTCGGGACTAATGAAAGAGATGGGATGGTTTCCAAACCCATGGGTGTGCCAACGGTCATATCGCCTGGGCGACCGGGAGTCCATTGAAAATGGGGAACTACAAGATGGACATGCCGACACTTGGACAAGACACTAGACACGACTCTAAAATGCGTTGCAAAGTTGGAATGCCGACTTGACTACATGCATAGACTCAACCCATATCCGGTACTAGGCGGAGCTTCGGGATCCGAAGATCCTCTCACGCAAATGTGCGACCTTCCCGATAGGCGTAACCTAATGTTCGGACAACACTTTTGATATACCGAATAAAGGAATGTAAATGCAACCTTGGACCGACTTAGACTTAGACTCTTTTTTTTATTTTTTAAACAAAGACTACCCTAGACTCAACCTTCCGCTCTGATACCAATTTGATGCGGGACGGATAGCGAACCTGGGACTCTAGCTCGCGGACGTCCCTAGCGAGGGAAACGCGGGATCTTGCGCGGTTGAGGAACCGGTGATGAGTCAGGGTAGTCGGCTCTCTTTCGTGTCCGGATCGGGTCATGGGACGGGTTTCGCTCTCTCTCTAATAGCGGTGATTAAATTGAATCGAGCTAGTAACCTTTCACTCGCAGCGGCATATACAAATAAATACGAAATAAGCAAATGCGATAGAGAGAGTGGCAAGTTTACCTCTACACTCCGGGCATGGGGAAGACGATCCCGGCCAATACCGTAACTCCCGGTATAAACAATTACAAATAATTACAGAATTGAATTCTTTTGCCCACTCCACGTAGGGGGGTAACGGGCAACAAGTGGGGCCCGGGAGGACCGATCTTGGGTTGATGGGCAGCAATTTGGGCCGGAGATGGGCTGTTGGTCGGCACGGTTCTGTGGGGCCCGCGGGATGGCAGGTGGGCCCGACTGCTGGGACGGCGGTGCCCGGGCGTCTCCTTGCTGCTGCGGCTTGCTGGGGCGCTACTGGAAGGTAGCCGATCGATCCCCCGGAGCGGCGGCAGTCGGGTGTGCGCCGACGTATTTTCCGAGGATTTAATTCCCGGACTGATTGTGCTGGCTGGGCTCGGATCTGCTCTGCGCGCCTTCATAGAAAGATTTCTTGCGGCCAGATCCAATATCGGATCGACGTAAAAGTGGTACCGATGGATAGAGGACTCATAGGGCTACAACATATAATTTTCTCAAATCCATCAAGTGAATGGATTGAAAATGAAAATGACTGTCCCTCAAAGGTTTCTGCTAGCTCGGACTGACAGACACACAGGACAGACTGAGTTTTCCCTGAAAATGAATTTTGACCGACAGGAAGACGATAGATCTAGACTCTAGAAAAATTATGCGTGGAAGGTAGGAAAGTGAGGAACATGCATGAATTTTTGGGGATTTTATGGAGATGTATAAGGGGTCGGGAAAAATATAAGAACATACTCTTATCCTGCAGATCTACTGACTGGCAGACTGTCAGGGGTGGAACTAAAATTACGGGAAAAATAGCAAATGACCTCGGATTGACACGAAATTTAAAATGGAGACTGGGGATAACAAGAAGAACAAACACTCAAAATTACAGCTCGATCAGATCTCCTGATGTGAGATAAAAGTCGGGCTTCAACCTCATGTCCTGATGTGGACAGAACTTCGATGCGGTGGCGGTGGTGGTGCGACGGCGGCTCGATGGCGGCCGCGGCGGTGGTGCTGAGCTTCACACTCAGAGAGGGGGAGGGGAGGAGGCTTCACACCTAAAGAATTTCGTAAAACTCCATCTGCAAGGGGGGTGGGAGAGAGAAAGGGGTGCCCTTGGGCTTGCTCTTGGCAAAAATACTTAATTCTTCATTAAAATCTCTAATGACACTATGCATATGCTTATATAGAGAATGGCAAGGGGTGGGGGGCTGGGAATTTCGTGGCAGAGAGGGGGGGTAAACTAGGGATAGTATTTTCTTCCCCCATGTAGTCAAATGACCAAATTAAATAAAAATATAACATGGAATAAACTATATTATAAGGGTGAAGCATCTTGGACGTTGCTTGGTCCAAGTTTAAATTTTCTTCCACCTTGTCCCCCCTTGGTCCAAGTCCAAACTTGGACTTTGAACCAGTCCCACATGGGCCCTAGTACCTAGGTGGACCAATGGGAAAGAAGGTGGGGGACCCTGCTGGACCCACTGACAATTTACATAGAAACCCAATGACTTTAAAGACTAACCCTTTGGCTTATAATGCCTTACAATTGTAAACCCAATTAACCAAGGCTATAAATACAAACAAAAGGACACAAATATAAAATAAAAATGTTAGTGCCCGGTGTTGATTCACATCACCTGTTGTTGCTGCATTCGAAGGAGCCTCCCTGCTACGTCTTCATCCTGCCCTTGCTGCTGCTGGTGCCTGCGTACCGCTGCTGCTGTTACGTGAGGAGCTCTGCATCCTCATCTTCCTGCTGCGGACGTTGCTGAAGGATGTGAAGGAGTCGGCATCCTTCATCTTCCTCCTACTGTCGTGCACAAAGAAGAAGCACCTGCTTCTTCCTGTCTTCTTCTTCCTCTTCATCTCGTGTCTCTTTTCTTCGTACAAGAGGTAGGTTTTCTCTAAAACCCAGATCCAACATGTTAAGGAACATAAAATCTTCACGCCATGATCATGCATGCTCGTCCTTGTTAATCCTTGCACGTATTTTTAGCGTATTTTTAGTGTTTTCTGCATACAAAGAATTGGCGCCCACTACAGCAGTCGCCCATTCCTCTGACCCACATCAGTCACTCTGATGCTAATTAATCAACGTCACTTATTCTGACGTTAATTACATGCTAATTAATAAATACCCACATGTTTAAAATTTTATATCTACAGAATCATGCCCTTACAAATCATGTTATACATATTTCTGGATTCCTTGTATTTTTCCCTACATTACCATGTCTTTAGTTTTCCAAGAAACCTTTTAGATAAAAAATGGCACTGTTCATCCCCTAATGAACAGTAAACCACGAGAATAAGATCATGTTGAGTCTGCGAACGTATCCAACGGATGCAAGGCAGTGTGCAACCCTGAAAAGAAACTGCGACCAGCAGCTTGTCGCCAATTATAAATCTGCACCGTGTGCAAAGGCGCTATTTCCTGAAATATATTTATATAATGAAATTCATATAGAATAAGCGTCCGTTTGCTTGGGCGCTATTTCTATAATTAAAAGAATTAACGCCCTCTTAAAGAGGCATAAATTCATGACATAAAAGAATGTGTGCCCCTTCAGAAAGGTGATGTTTTTCTTGAAAATATATATATGTAAAGAAAAATAAAAGAATTGGCGCCTTGTTTAAAGATGCAAATTACTGGAAAATTAGGTATAATTGCTGAAAAATCATGAATGGACGTCCAGTCAGTGGGCGCCAATTGGAATTGACGGCCACTGTTTGGATGCAGTTTCCTGTGACTGTTTCCTTCGCTCGTTTTCGATCCTACACTGTCGAATCTCGTTGGCACCACTGTCTCACATCCGAGACTTGGTCCCTATTTTGTTTTAACGCTTACACTCAACTCTTCGTGATGATTGAACCCTCCGCAGGATATTCCTTCCTTCGGACTGGTACTTTCTTCATTGAGACCTCCGTAAGACTCTGCTAGCCTTGGATTATCTCAAGGCAGCCGAGCGGGTTGTACCCTCAAGAACCCTGAAACCTTAATTGTCATGTCACTCTAAAGAAACATGACACCCTAGCCATCATGGAGCGCTGGTTATAGTGTTCTGTGAGAGTCTATCTCTGTCTGGAATTAACGACCAGACAATGGACGTAAATTTGAATTAGCGTCCACTTAAAGTGATGCTATTTCTTCGTGCCTATACTATTCCCAGAATTAGCGGCCACCGTAGTGGGCGCCAATTCTGAAATTGGTGGCAATCTGAGTGGACGCCAATTACCCAATTTCACGAATGTCATGATTTTTACGAGGTACTTATTGCTATGTCATACTTGTCCAAAGTTCTGTCTTTGAACTCCTTATTCCGTGAATCTATCTTAATGTTCCTACAATGGCTTATTTCCCTTGGAACTCTATTGGCTAGGAACTACAATGGATGTCTAGATATTTACATGACTCAATGCCTGATATTAATAGGGCCCAGTCTGATCATGGGAGGAGCACCCGAAAGCACTTGTGTCCATGAGAGCTATATTGACCACGGTGTGACATTACACCGGAGTGCATGACTAGCTTGATTAATCGACGACATTCCACTCTCTCTCGCTATTACATGCTTGATATTATATGACATGACTTGCATGACCCGAATTGGGCAACGTACTTAAATGAATTAATAGCCAATATCTTGGTACTTGACTTGACAATTACATGCTTGATATCTTGGGAAAACTTTAGTTGATTTATCATCAAAACTTGCTAGTATATCTTGCTAATTCACTCTCTCTTTATTTTCATGATTGATTCTACATTCAATGATCTCTTGCTATCTTGCATATATGAGCATGCCACGTGATATAAGTCAAAATTAGAGATATAATTCTTACTGAACGTTCGCTCACTTAATGTCTTCCCCTATTTTTCAGGTAACTCCGATGACGAAGATCATTCAGATGGAGATGACCAAGAGAGCCGAGAGTAAAGTTGCACCAAGATATTTTATGTTATCATCAAGCCGAGTCTTTTTCATCTTTCTTGAGTCTATTATTATAATTTTCTTTTATTAAGTCTAGGATGTCATTTAGTACTCTTTTCCTTTAAAGAATTATATAATAGAGTTATTTGACGGTAATAATAAATAAATTAGATTTTATATTATCTTACTTGACGCGCTATCTTATGTGTCGAATTATCTCATGCTCTGATTGACATGATTGATATAAACTCATTGCGCACTCCCGAGTTCCTTCCACGCTCGGGACGTGACACCGGTGGCCTATCTCCTACTCCTAGTAGGATACAAATAGAGGAAAAAGAAGACGGGGAAAGACTGTACAAGGGAATATATGAACCTTTCTTAACAATGGCCATATTTGTACATCCGGCTCCGTGGAAGAGAAACCAACCAAATGGAAAAAGTTGACATATAATGTTCAAGCCAGTTTCATGCGATTTGTTCACCAAAATGCCCTCGTTGTGGTCTATCACATGCATGACATGTTCCAACTTTCAATTGTTTTCATATGGGAGAAAAGGTTCTTTGAGAATACAAATATCTATTGGATATATGAATCCATTTGAGCAAACAATAAACTGAGGAAAATGTGAGATATACAGCAATTGCCACCATGCTATAATAATGAAAAGAATACAGACTAGTCATATCGTGTCATAAAAGGTTTTAAAAAGGAGGAATTAATAGGAAAAACAACTCCACTTATACTTTCCCCATTTTCTCATCAGCCAGCATATCAGATACAAAACATACGCTGCCAAAAAAGTAAAAACTCTCTACTGAGATTAGTGACTAGCTATGATGTTAAATCTTCAAAATCTATGCTCCTTTCGACAATGCTGGTAACTAGATGGCATTGAGAATGGAGCACAACAAGATGAGATATCAATCCCAGCAACCTCCATGGCGTTGCAAACCCATTCTGGCACATCACCTTGGGGGAACTACAAAACAAACCAACCATTTACAAGTGCCATAAGAATTCAAGGGTAAAATTCTAGATCAATGAGAACATACATCAGGTTAGGAGAATGGGTACATCAATGACATGACTTAACGATTCAACATGTGGTTGTGAATAGTCACCAGGTTAGGAGAATTGCTATTTCTTCTAGAGGCATTAATGGATCAAAGTTAAGAAGTGGAACACCGAAAATGTACTGAGAAAAATCTAGACAACAAGCTTCCTCTTTGCTTACTTGAACAGAATCTCTATCCAAAGAAAATGGACTGACTTTGTCCAGACGAAAGGACTGGGATACAGTAGTTTGCAGGTTTGCTCAAGAAGACCAAATTAAACTTGAGCAACACTATAGCATGGAAGACTAATAAACTATTTACAGGTTCCAAAAAATGATTGGGCAGAAAGTGAGTCCTATCTAATGAACATATATGAGTAAAAAAGTGTCTTCCAGTGTACCTGTGCCTTCAGAAACTCCTGCACAAACCTAATAAACAGAACAAGAGAGATGCAAAGAGAGTCATCATTTGGTCAATTTGCTTAAACACAAATTCACTTTAAATTAAACAAAGGAAATTAGAATCACATACACTGGAAATCGTCCTTCAACTATTGAAAGATGCAGATTTCTGCTAAGCTGCAGAGAGAGTATATATGTTGTAAACAAACAAAACAAATGAGCATGAAGGAACTATGCAAAGTTAGGAATCAACTGTACCCTCATCATATATGCTAAATTATGATATGAAAGAAGTTGAGAGCCCATAGCATCCTTGGTAACGAGACAATGTATATAAGCCCTTGTGTAATTTTTGCATACCTAAGAAACAGAAAAGAAATAAAATGCTATCAGCCAAAAGAGCAGGCAGGACTATTGATTTTTAGGAAATTAATGATTCAGGAGTCAACTCACCATGCATGTGCATGTAGGGTCAATAGGTCGCTCATCATTGGCCATCGAATTGTGTTTCAGTTTCAGTACTCCCTGGACAAGAAATGAGAATTTTCTAAAGTGGATTTTGCCCTGTAAAATTACTAGATTCGTTCTTTACAGGAGAATAGGCTGACAAAAAAGATGCTACTCATCCAAGCATTTAAAACTCTTGAAAGGTCAATGACTGTGATTGAGTGACTTTGAACGTGAAAAAAATAAAAGTATATGACTCTTTGTCATGTGTTTGCTTCAGGTGCTTCATGGTTGTTAGAAGCCTAAATTCTAACCCAAAACCTAGGTGTTAAGAGAATCCCCCGAGGAAAGACTCCCAAGGATTTCTGATATGGGAGTAAACCACAACACCCCTCCTCGTGCCGAATCAACCAGTTTGGGGCACATCACAGGTAGGGCCAAGTGTCCACATATGGATCCAATGAGTAAATGAGACGCTAATACCATGTTAGAGGCCGGAACTCTAACCCAAAACCTAGGAGTTGAGTTGAGGGAATTTTCACATGCATAGAGAAAAGATTCTCATGATTTTCGATATGGGACTACACCACAACACTCCCCCTCACGCCGAACCAACCAGTTTGGGGCACATCACAGGTAGGGCCAAGTGTTCACATATGGATTCATGGGTAAATGAGGCTCTGATACTATGTTAGAGGCCCAAACTCTAACCCAAAACCTAGACATTGAGTTGAGAGAATCCCCCAATATGGGACTAAACCACAGCAGTGGTCATCATATGAGCAGAGCTAGGGAAGAGATTTAGACATTCCAATCAAGCATATAACATCTAGAAGTGAATAACAGCAATTAAAGTACAATGATACATTGTAATTCACTCTGCCGGACCATGGTAACTGGCTAACTGCCAAGCCAACCTTGCTTGGTGCCATAACAGGGCATGACACATAATCAGTTTGTATACAGTTCCAACTTGACTGTTTTAGGCAAAACACAGAAGAAATTGATTTGGAAAGTATGACTGTTTTTTGTTGGAGAGCAGTACCTCAGGTACCAGTGCTGTGCCAAAGCGAGCAGTTCGTGTAGGATAAACACAATCATACATGTCAGCGCCTAGAGCACTGCAAACCACAATATCAAGTGGATAACCAACACCCTGCAAATTTTTAACCACCAATCTTTTTTTTTAAAAAAAAGGGAGAACTCTACTGTGCAGGTAGAGAAAACAATTCATGATAATATGAACGTTTAGGATGTCTCATTTTCACATAAATAAACATGTATAAGATGAAAACAACACCATCACATATCGTGGTTTATTCTCTGGCAATGCAGCAGTACACTGGGCAACAACACGCCAAAATGAGTCCTTGTCTTCACCGCCTGAAAGACCGCCAATAGCATAACTGTCACAGAAATCAGGTAGATCAGCTCCTTTATTGGCAAAATTCAATTGTCTACGTGCATGGAAAACAGTTCAACTGGGTATGAAATATCAATTGTGATTGTAGTTTCTTAATGTAACACAAGCAAATCAAACCTGGAAAGGGAATCATAGTTTAGTCTAGGCTTGTAAAGCAATTGAAAATTAGTTGAGCATTCAATCTAGTTTGTATCTGGCTTAGTTCTAAATGTCTGCTTCAGTCCCATTTTGAGAAGGAATAGAAAGAAGCAATCTGTTATATCCATACATAGAGTTGGTCAGATTTAGAATTATATCAGGACTGTTCTCATATTTCTTTTAACTATTAGGATTGAAGTTCTCTTCATATCTTATTATAGTCATGCCCTTTTGAAAAAGAGATCAATGTGACTGTTCTAACCATCGTTTCAGCCAATAGTTATTTTGAATTTTTTTAATTAATTAAGATTAATATGATCTTCTATTTTGATGGTGTCCAATTAAAGGCCAATCTTGGGTTCTTTTGAAGTTTTGATCCTCCCCACTGACCCATAGGTTAGTGTTAATGGCATCCTAATAAAGGAACACTTGATTTCTGCCTTTAAATGATGTCTTCTAAAGAAAAAAGTAACACAATAGACTGAAATATAATAAAACAAAAATAAGGTGCAATATTCTTTCAAAGAGACCTTAACTAAAGCTTCTGCTGAACTGAAAAAATGAGTCTAGTAAAAATAAAATAGAAAAAAAAGAATCTCTCCCCCCCTTTTATTTGTTGAGAGAAAAAAGAGAATAAGAGAAAGAGCCTAATGGCTCTCCCTCTCTCTCTCTCCCCCCCCCTCTCCCCTCTTTCTTTGTTAAAGAGAAAAAAGAGGAAAAAGTGGAGAAGAAGCTGTTTCTCTCAACTGATCTCTTGCTCTCTCTCTCTCCAACCTCCCTCCCTCCTTTATTTATGGGAGTTAATTATATGTTTTTAAGAGAAAAGGTAGGAGAAGAAGAGACTCACCCAAGCCTTCTCTCTCTCTCTCTCTCTCTCTCTCTCTCTCCGCCCCGCACTTTATTTACAAAAGTGATAAGAGAAAGGCCCGATTGGCCTTTAGATAAGGAAACAAGCAGAGTGTTCCATTAGGGGATCTTGGAGGAGGAAATGTCTGTTTTGACAATGAAACTTCCATGGGTTTATCTGAAATTTCCAGAAATCCTTTTCCCACTTGGAAATGGCCCAATGGGTCTAGGAGAGAAAGAAAACAGAAGAAGGATACTTTATGAAGGGGCTTTGCATAAAAATGCATTCTTAAAAAATAGGAAAGAGGCCAGCCTTCTTTCTCCTGCGCCCTCCCCCTTCCTGACGGGAACGTCAACCCTGAGCTGCTGCGTGACCTGCGAATGGGGGCTTAAACGCGTCCTCAACGGAGGATGCGACTTGAAACGCGGCTGAGGCAGTGGACACGTTCTTCACAAAGTCGCACCGATGAAGGTGGTCGCGATTTGATGAATTGTGGCGCCATGCCTCGACGCGATTCGGCCCGCCTAGCAACCAGCTCCTGCTCAGGTTAAAAGTCAAGATTACCATTTGTTTAGATTTTCTATGTAATTATGGCAGTGTTTTAATAGGGTGTTTAAAGTTTTGTTTTAATAGGGATTTAAGTTTTTCTCAAAGGGTTGAGTCTTTTAGGTTTACTAGGTTGGGCTACATGGTCTCTATATATACAATGTAATCCTCTCTGAGGAAAAGAGATAGAATGGAGAAGACGATGATGAATTTTGATATGGCAGACACCTGGTGTTTGTGAGCTCTAGTAGCTTGTATCTCCTCCAGCACCCTTCCTCTCCTCGTCTGTCCTCCTGAACCCTGTTATCTTCTGCTCGAACCACAAACTCCTCCTCTTTCCTCTCTCCCAATCCGGCAAGCAAGGACCTCTCCCTCTGCTATCCTCCTTGAACCCCTCTTTCTTCTCCCCGAACCCCAAGCTTCCTCTACCTTCCTCTCTCCCCAATTGGCTTCTGCGCCTCTCTTACCCTATGCTATCTCCTGCTATCTCGTCCACTTGAACCCCATACCCTTCTCCCCGAACCCCAAGTTCATCCTCCTTCCTCTCTCCCAGTTCGACAAGCAAGACCCACTACAGTCAGTAATGCACGCACCCCAGCTCCACAGTTAGTCTCGCACGCACCATCCCGCTGACGTCCACCACTGCTCCGTCTCCACCTCGCCAATGCCCACCACTGTTTGCCACCCTGTAGCATGCCCGCTGCACAGTCCGCCTGCGCCTGCTCCAGACTGCCGACGTCCACCCACAACTGCAAGCTCACTGCTTCAACTGCCAACGGTGCCCAAGCAACCCCCCACAACCTCTGCACCCCGAGCACCACCACCTGTCCGCCAAGGAGCCTCCTTCGCCGACCATCCTCCTCACCGGCGGCCAACGAACCAAAAACAGAGCACCATTTGAGAAGGAGACGGAACATGCTCCGTGCTGAACGCAGTCTCACGACTGGGCGTGCTCCTCTTAGAAATGCATCACCTCCGATGGACACCATTTGAACATGGTTTCCAACCAGACTGCTTTCTCAGAAATCACGTCTGAAGAGCGGCACGACTCTGGAGCACATGCAAATTGCGTCCCACTGTGGTGACGCCATTCAAATCCAGTAGACCCCCTTCGTCGTCCCGCATCACTTCCCACCTTATAAAACAGCCCGATTGGCCTTGGAATAGAAAAATGGGGAAAAATGCAATTTCTATGGGTTTATCTGAAAATTTTCAGAAATCCCTCAACCTTGAAAATGATGCGATGGACATAGGAGAGAGAAAAGATGAAACCTTGTTTTATCTGGGTCTTTCTTATAAACAGCCAGATCTTTATTTACATTGAAAACTGCCTGACAAGGGGCTGTGCATGCAATTTTCCAGCCCCCCCCCCCCAAACAAATAAAAAAACCTAGAACTACCCCCAACGAGCACCCCATTAAAGAGGAGGAGAAGTCCTAGAAAGGCTGAACTCTTAAGGCTCTGCTGTTCTCTATCTGCTCAGGTGATACCCCTGGTCCACCAGGACCAGGTTTAACCTATGCCCCGAAGGCCTCCCAAGTGGACTTTCCACAAAATCACAGTCCATCCCATGTTTCAAGGGACTGGTTGGCAATATTCTCGATCTATGATCCATAGTAAGTAAAAGAGGGCTGTTAATATGTAGCATGGCCTGGGTGTAATGACTTGTACACAGATGTGCATGAATATGTAGCATGGCCTGGGTGTAATGACTTGTACACAGATGTGCATGAATTGTACATACTTTGTACTGAGGTATGATGACTCTCCCAAAATAAAATTAGATGGTGCTGTTTTACATTGAACTTTCTTGACATCCAAATACCTAAGAAAAAGAATAGCAGAAATCAGAAAAAATAAATGAATGCCATAAAACTACATCACTTGGGGCTCAAACAACATATTTGTTTCATTTACAGAGCAAGGGGTAGAGAATCATATGATTAATCCTGTGCCCTAGTTTGATCATTCATTTTTCATGAATATCATTCAAATTTTTGAAAGTCATTCTACCACCTTTGCTTATGAGATAATGGATTGAGTTTCATCCACGTAGGATAATATAAATGCAATCATGCATTCAAGCATCACTCTAGAAAATACCCAAACTCTTAATGGCAAATTAACCTACCCAGGTAAGTTGCGTTCAACCAAGCCCTTCACGCATATATCTCTGAGAAGCAGAATAAGAATAACTCAGTACTAAAAAATAAGGATGCCTGAGTGAGTGCATCATAGGTTATGAGTACTTTCAGATGTATTCCCCATAATTCAGTGAATATCTAGATATTTGAAAGACATGTGAACATGCAATATAGAGTACAATAACATAGTCACCTCAAAACTGGATCTAATCCACCTTGCACTATTCCAAATAAGTTTTGCACATCAGGTTTCCGATGAGCTGTCCTTCAAAGAAAATCAACAAGAATAGCCACTTAAGAATGTGCAGTTTCACAAGATAGAATTTTTTATTAAGAATATTTCACAGCAAGAAGGAATACTCAGGAGTTTATACATCACTATGCACTTGTTCACAAGCATTATTGATGAGATAAGGCGAACATGAAGCTAAAGTTGTGGAAACTGGTACATCATGCTTTCAAGTATTGCATGAAGCACTGATGTGCTTTGTCATCAGCAAGGTAGCATGAAAATGACCCTTTGCTGTTCACCAAGCTCCCATCCTAGGTCCGCATTTTTCTCTAGTGCAGTGCATCATAATCCATAACCTTGTGTAGCATGGGATTTCTAGTGCTACAAGTCTATGGCATCAGAGTGCTTGAAATTGGAGACGGAAATGAAAGATATAGGAGCAACATTGCAGTTAAGCAAAGAAAAAAGGAAATGACGATGAATTCTCTCATCCTGAACAACATCCTGAACATGATACAACAAAAAGGAGGTTAGAATGAAGAAGAAAAAAGAAGTTAGGTGTCATCTAGGACAGGCTATGGGAGCCTCAACACCCACTGGAACTGAATAGAAAAGTGTCCCATCCTGTTTTCTCAACAGGAATAAATCTTCCAGAAAATTCCATCCAGGATGGGATGGGATGGAGAACTATGCTTGTTGCTATCAAGTTCATCTGAATAGTAGTGACCTGAACTGTATAGTCACTAGCACTAATAAACCGAACTTCCATCTTGAGAATGCGATGCTCCGTGAAGATGCAAGGACAAAGAAGGTTCCAAGTGAATAAAGGAACTGAAATAAATAAAACAAGGCCTGAACAGCAAAAAGACTTTGATATCTCTTGGTGAAAGTCCAAATAAGTAAAACTGATGGCATCCATGTAATCAGCATGCCGAAACACCCCTAGAGGCCTGGATAGGTGTATGGAATACTGCTCTATAGGAAAAGCTAGCCACACATTAAACAACACCTGAAAACTCACAAACAGGGCATCAAATGAGAAAATGGATGCTACCAGGGAGATCAGGATGTCAAGAACATGGTAATAAAAACCACCTGGTTCAGACTGAAACCAATCAGAACTGGTCTGATTCAGCACGTTTTAAGAGTGTTCATTCTGCAAGTTCGTTCCCAACGAATGCATTCGATCTCTTTGGTTTTAAAATGGTCCATTTATGCAGAATGCTAAAGAACGGCCCCCTCCCCCGATCTATTGAACTGGTCAGTTTCATATTAAAATAATTTTAAAATGATAAAACAAGCCTTTAGCCACCTGGAACTTGCCTGAACCTGGACTGAACCAGCTGTGAGCCAGCTTCAGAAATATAAACTAGCTTGGAGCCAGATCTTTTAAAATTTGGCTTTAATGATCTGACATTCGTAAACATTTATTAGTATTTTTATCAAATGTTATATACAAGCTTAGAATTGGTCAGAACCAGCCCTGGCCAATTCCATTACTAAAATTATTTTTTTAAACCTTGGTTGGGAAACTCAGTAGATATAAGCACCATCAGCTAGATGGATGCTGATGTCAGCAATGCAGACTGTACACCCAGTGCAATTTGACGGGTAAAAAGGAGCCAACTGTGTTAGTACCGACCGACAAGAAGGGAAGAAAGAAAACTGAACTGAATGAGATAAGGTTGAACCATCAGGTGAAGAAGGAAAAATGAGTTGAACTAGCTAGGTTGGAGTGAAATAACCAAGTTAGAAAGAGTAAAACAGCCAGCCAGATTGCAACTTATTTGAATTGGATCTGAGGTAAGAGTCCTGGATCAAAAAACATAAATAATATATCAGGTGGAAGCTTCTTGGCAAATGGTCTACATTAGCAGAATGACCACACGAAAGCAGCAATGGCAGCAGGGGAGGAACCAAACGTTGCAACAGCAATAGTGTCAGAACAAAGTATTAGGCTGATGAGCCAATCAGCTCAGAAAGCTTACACAGTTGCAGATAAATTGGCAGTAAGGAAGAGGACGACAGCAAAGTGTCAACAAAGGATGAGACCACACCACCCAAAAAGTCCTTGGGTAATTGGTTTTAAGAACAAAGAACATACGGAGCCACTATGACAACAATGAAGGAAAATGGGGAGTGAGACATCAGATATAGAATCTTTGCGACTGTGACACGATGTTACAAAGGAGATGGAAATAATGAAACAGTTCTCGCTCTAACTATCTGGGCAATAGCCCCACATATGCAGGTGATGTAAAGTGGCCTCAATACAAGCAGGACTAGACAGCTATTTAGGGTGTTATGGACATAAAACCTAGATTCGAAAGACAGAGGTTTGGCTTTGATATTTTAGTTAGAATTTCCCAATTTTAGTTAGAATTTCCCAATTAGAATTTCCAGCCATTCTACATCAACCCAGGGTCGACCAAGGGTTCTGGATCACTTTCCATGCCATATGATGACTCTACATAAGGCGGGGACCAGCCCCGCCGTTCCAGGAAGTGGAATTCGCCCGCCACCAATTTAGCTACCCGGGCCAACCCGCGAGGTCGCAGCAATACGCCGTGACGTGCAGCACCAGCGACGGGACCCAAGATTCCCTCAAAAATCCCCCTTTCAGCCAGATAACATTAGTGAGCTTAGTCCCCAGCTCAAATCCGGGCTCCGGGGGTCACTAGCCAGTCTATACGGTCCGTAGGTGATGGTTGGGAATTACCCTGAACACCTTGCGGGCGCTCAGGTTTCCAGCCATTTTACTACAAACCGAGGGCAATCCGCAACTCGAGAACACCCGCTCCGACATCCAATGGCACTACAAAGGAGGGGGACCACCCCCGACTCAGAGACATGCAGCGGTGGGCCGCTTTCTTTATAGCCTAACCCGAGGCCACGCATCAACTCGCCGTGTAGAGCGGCACATTTTTATTTAAGGCCGGGCTCTCATGCCCCTAACGCCTTCCTTTCACTCTCTTAGCAATGCTAAGTAGGGATTTCAAGTCCTAGCGGCCCGACCGGGCCCCTACCCAGTATACGGTACGTCAACGAGGTCAAGGAATTATCCCGAACACCTTGAACGCGACCTCATATCGACCTTGCTTTGAAGCTCGTGTCAACGTACAAGCTGTGAAACGGGCGAGTTAGCCCTTCCCCAGCCAACAAGAAGAAGAAAAAGGAGCGAAGGGGTGTTGCATCCGTAATTCTCTCAAAATATTTCGAGGATTTTAAGTCATAGCAACCGATAAAAAATATGGTGTAGCGCCGATATCATCGGTTCGTGGAGTACCTCCGCAATTTAGGGGCTATTGGCCCGACCTTATAATTGCAAGCAGCGTCGCAGCAGGGGAAATTAAGGGGAGAATGTACATGCACACCTGTCAAAGTGGCCGAATAACTGTGTATCACACGGCACGTACGGATGCAAAAACTCCCCCCGGGCGAGCAGCACACCAACAAACAACAAACGAATAATCCTTCACTCCCGCACGGTCCTCCACCAATGTGTTTCTGCCACGCGGCAAGAGCGGGCCTTGGGGAGCAATAAATGTAGGGCGGCGACTCCTCTCCCACCCACGGCGACGGAAAAATGCGAAAAAGACGCGAAGAAGGACCAAAAAGGCCGCCCCAAGGTCATTTGACCCCGCTGGCCTGCCCGCATATGCGGCCAACCCCAGGCGGGGTCGCGTCTACCCCGCTGGCTCCCAGCGGGGTCGACCGACCTCGGACCGAATCACGTCACCCCGCTGGGCCTCCAGCGGGGTCAAACGACCCTCGGGCGGGCCATTTGACCCTACTGGACCCCAACGGGGTCAACGTGACCCCTGCGGGGTCACTTGACCCCGCTGGGTCTCGCCCGCGAGTCAAATGACCCCCCCGGGGTCCGTGTTCCCATAAAAAAAAAAGAAAGGAAAGAAGAAAAAAAAGGAGTGGCTACCCTACCTTGTCAGAATTGGGGTTAAAACCCGTTTTTTCGTCAAAATTGAGACAAATCCCATATTTTTGACAACCCGGGTCCTCCTATTTCTATAAATAGCCCCATGGGCCAAGGAAAAAGGGGGACGGAGAGATTGAGCATCGATAGATCCACACAAGGAGTATTGTTCATTATTTTGGCCCTCGAGGGGTAGGTGATCCCCGGGTCTTGTATTTACGCCCCCTAAGGGGTTATGTTTGTAATTATGCCCCTCTACGGGGCCACATTTGTAATTTTCTACGCACCCAGAGCAGCTAAATTATGTAATTCCACTCATAATGGGAGGATTACGAAAAAGCCCCTCCTGGGACTGCGAGAAATACAAGTCCTATTATTTGCAGTTTTACCCTGCAACTCTTTGTAATTGGGGCTACCCCGTCCCGGGTCAATGCGGAGACTCATGTACACTCGACAACTCGCCGACAACCTTATACTCATATGGATCGTAAACATACTCAATTGTCCTTTTATGGGCCGGTCAATGAAAAGTTGTAAATAAACCCCGACTTTCGAGAAATTGGCACATACCCCTCCTTTTGCGAATCAACGCACGTGTGCCTTCTATGAAAGCCCCTCGTAGCTCCTTCATCTTAGGGACATTGTCAGCTCAGTCCTACCCTTGAATGCCACCTCAGATCTAGGTCCACGTGGAGTCTGATAAAATTACCAAAATACCCCCAGACCTAGAAATGGCCTAGTCGCCCCCCAAAATTCTTCGGAAATGGCTTGAGTGCCTCGAGAAGTAAGGAATCATATCCTACCTTCTCTCCAAGCCAAAAATTTCAAAAATGCCCCTAGCCTGGTAAAATTACCAAAACACCCTTAGAAACCCAAAATTACCAAACTACCCCTGGGGCCCAGGAAATCTTCCAACACTTCAAAAATGCCTATGACTTCTGCAGAATTGCATTCATACTCCTAAATTCTAGGGTTTTTGCCTGAACTTAAGTGACCTTTGATGAAACCCTAGTTCTGTCAGTCTGTCGATAGTGAATGAGTAGTAATTGTGAGCCACCCAAACGAGCAGGCCTTCAACATCAGAACCTATGTAGAGGACTTTAAGATTTCTTTGACAGTCAAACAAAGATGTTCGGACGTTAAGCCGATGTAAATCAACACTGACTATGGTCAGTGGGGAAAGGTCCAGCACTCGAATCCAAATCGTCTGATACGATGCGCACCCATGGAATAAACTCTGCACAGGCTATTTACATAGCCCCCCTAATGTGCACCCCTTATCCCTTACTTCTTTTCAAAAAGAAAGTTGAGATAACATTTCCGTGATCCAAGAGACTGGCACGCCCGGTGGGACCTTTCCCACCTTTCTTCTTTCAGCCAAAGAGATCTCCAAACCTTCTTCAAGGTTTTGATTGCCCCTCTTCCTCTTACAGGACGAGAAGAGGGTACTTTTCTTTGCTCACTTGAGGGCTTTGTGTGCATTTGCGCGCTACTCCATTCGTGCTACGCACCACCACCACCGACAACATCAAGACGATGATGGCAGCCATCACATACGGCCCTCAGGTCATCGCCAACCACGCCATGTTTGGATACTTGACGACTCCACTTGTTTTCGGCGACTTTCCGCAGGTCGTCGACGCACCCTTCCTTTTGGGCGTTGTTACCGTGGCAGAAGCCAGTTCAACCACGCCTGCAACAACAACTGTGGGGGGTGTCAGGCCCTCGGCCCCAACAGTTGGCCGGGTCCGCCCGGTCAACAAGACAACTACCGAAGGTGTCAGGCCCTCTACTTCAACAACTGGCCGAGTCCGCTCGGTCAATAAAGCAACCATCGAGGGTGTCAGGCCCTCGGCTCCAGCAATTGGCCGGGTCCGCTCGGTCAGCAAACCAATTATCGGGGGTGTCAGGCCCCCTACCTCAGCAACCGGCCGAGTTCGCTCGGTCAGCAGACTGGCTGTCGGGGGTGTTAGGCCCTCCGCTCCAATAGCCAATTGGGTTCGCCTGAACAATTCTCCACCAACCAAGGGTGTCAGGCCCTTTGTCCCAACAAGCGACCGAGTTTTCTCGGTCAACCAAGTCGCTATTGGTGTCGCTCCTGCTCAACCGGGGCAACGCTGCTGCCGCCGCCGCCGCAACGGCACCAACTCCAATGCGGCCACCCTAAGAGAAACTGCTCCTGCACAACGGGGCAGTGTCGCCGTCACGACGACGCCGTGTCTACAGTAGCATCACCAGCGCCGCTCCTGCTCAACGGGGGCAGTGTCATAGCCGCAAGGGCGCAAAGCCTGCTACGGCAACATCCCGCTCCGGCAAGACTATAATTGTCAGGGATCTTCGCATTCGGCTCGATAGAGGCGAGCCGATTATGCCTCGGGACCGGTACGTCCCAACTATCTCCACCTCCAATCGCTTCGAGCTCCTTCGGCAAGCCTGGGAGGACGGAGCGAAATTGAAGAAGCCCGCCGTACCGATAGCAAACCAGGGTCCAATGAAACGACCCAAACCAGTAGCTCCCCGATCAAAATCAGGGGGCAACCCAATTGAGGAGCGCCGGCTCCGCCTGAAGAAAATATGGGTCACCAAGGAGGAGGCTCGAATCATCAAGCAAGCGAGGGCGGAAAGGCCCTTCTGCGTGTCAGATCTGCAACAGATGCGGAGTCCGACAAACATTGAGGCCTCGATATCTTCGAGGTCCGCAACTCAGCCCTTAACGGGGGCAGAAACGCCAAGGAGCCGGCAAGAAGGTACGGCCGACCTCTCCGTGGGCCAGTTCAACGCACACAGACGAGGATTCCTCGACCCAGGCTTCTACCTCCCAAGTGTCTGTTTTTGACAGACTAGGGACGGTGCCCAAGCTGAGTAGACAGCCGCCTAGGAAGAAGCAGGTGGTTCAGGTGACCAACGACACTGTCAAGGTGTTCACCTGCTACATAACCTCCGCCGACAAGCAGCCGGAGGATACCTCGGGAGAATTAAACCAACCTCTCTAGACTTTGAGGAGGTCAAGGCCCGTCTCCCTAGTTCTTGCACAGATGCAACAAACGCCGGCTGCCGGAACATCTAAGCCTGAGCCGGCGCAGCAAGAAGAGCCCCAAGAAGAAATCCATAGTGTCGACGGGGATAGTAACCCTGGGGATAAGGAAGACCTTGCAAGAGAGGTTCAGACCCTTGCGTTGGAAGAGCTCCGACGTGAAAATCAAGAACTTAAGAACCTCTTGCAATTATTACTGCATGAAAAGGAGGTTCATGTTCAACCTTAAGCGGCGCCCAGTGGGATGGAACAACAGCCGCCTCCTGTCCCAGTCACGGCCAATGCCTCTGTTAGTGCTGCAAAATTGCCAATGGCAGCAGAAATTGAAGTGCCGCAACACGAGGCCAACACCCGGTTGTGAGACACGGAATATTTTCACGTGGGAAAAATAAATGTTCTTTTTGAAAAGAGACATTCCTCTGCATAGAGAGGTTTATTCCGTGGGTGCGCATAGTATCAGACGATTTGGGTTCGAGTGCTGGACCTCTCCCCACTGCCCTTAGTCAGTGTTGATTTACATCGGCCTAACGTCCGAACACCTTTGTTTAACTGTCAAAGGAATCCCAAAGTCTTCTATAGAGGTTCTGATGTGGAGGGCAGGCTCACTCGAGAGACTCTCCATGACCACTCATTTACCACCGACCAACAACAAAGACTAGGTTAGGGTTTTAACTGAGGCCATGTTTGAGCAAAACCCTAGAATTTGGGAATATGAAGATGATTTGGGGGAAGCCGTAGGCGTTTTTTGAAGTAGAGGAAGATTTTCTGGACCCCGAGGGTATTTTGATAATTTTACCAACCCAGGGGTATTTTGATAATTTTCCCGGGCCAGGGGCATTGCTGAAATTTCTGGGTTGGAATGGAAGTAAGACTGGATCCCTGACTCCCCAAGGCGCTGAGGCTCTTTCTAGAGGGTTTTAGGAGGCTGCTAGGCCATTTTTAGGTCGTAGGGGTATTTTCGTAATTTTACCATACCCTAGACCTAGGTTTAAAGTGATACCCGAGTGTCGGACTGAGCTGACAACACTCCCGGACCGAAGTAGTGACAAGGGGTTTCATGGAAGGCACACATCTGTCAATTTGATCGAAGGAGGGGTATATATGCAATTTCCAGAAGTCGGGGGGTTTTCTTATAATTTTCCCACTTGAGGATATACATAACACATGCTGAGTGCTTCTATAGTTCAAATGAGTACAAGGGTTGTCGGCGAGTTTGTCGACTGTACAAAAGCCCGCTCTAACGCGGGAAGTAGGGGCGTAGCCCCAATTACAAAAAGTTGCAGGGTAAAACTGCAAACCACAGGACTTTTATGTTTCTCGGACCTCGGGGAGGACATTTATGCAATTCTCCTATTATTAGGGCAGAAGCATATGACATAGTCGTCCCAGGACTTAGAAACAACAACACGGCCCACTGAGGGGCAAAAATTACAAATATACCCTCATAGGGGCACATACATAAGACCCGGGGACTTACCCCACGCGGGCCGAAACAAACGAACAAAAGAGCTCTGAATGCTGGATGCTCCGTAGGTTGTAGCTTGTGTAGATCCTCTTTTTTTGGACCTCCGGGGGTCTATTTATAGAAGTGAGGAACCTCCCCGGGAGTGTTCGACCCCGTACGGGTCCAACGAGATGAAAATGACCCTGGGGAGGTCAATTTTTGAATTTTTTTTAGTATCCGCGCGCGGGAGAGGGACCTCCCCGGGGTGGGTGGGAGGTCCCCGGGCCGGTTCGGGACCTCCCCGGGGTCGCGCTCCCCGGGTGGGTCCTGCCCGGGGTCGCGACCCCCCGGCGGGACCTTCCCGGGGTCGCGACCCCCCGGGCGGGCCTGCCCGGGGTCGCGGGCCCCGGGCAGGTCCTGCCCGGGGTGGTTTGACCCTGGGTGGGTCCTCCGGTATGTGGGCTCGTCTTCAGATGAATCCGAGGATTCCTCAAAAAGCCAGCCCCTGGGCGGAGCCAGCCGGTAGGTGATACACCTGCTTCCGGTATGTGGGCTGGAGCTAACCCCCTGGCAAATGGGCCAAAGGGGAAGGTGGACAACTGCTGATCAATACTCTCCAGGAACTGCAGCAGACGCCTTTGTTCAAATGCAATTGTCGGATTTCTCCTCAGATTTTCCAAATAGTCCTCTGCAATGCCAAACACTGAGGGAGCGAGGGAGGGGCTGCTCCCGGACAAGTGTTGGACTGCTGATTTGCAGGCCCGGCCTCAGAGGCGTTGGAGCTCGAAGCCATTGCCACCAAATAGACCACATTAGCCGATCGGTTCGACCGACTCCAAGCATGAGGCTGTGGTGGGTCGACGGCATGGCCCAGAATATTTACCAAGCCCTTTTGACTAAGCTCTTCTGCTATGTTTTTGAAAACATAGCAGTCCCCGATGGTATGACCCAACCTTCGGTGATACAAACAATAGGTAGGATCGTCTGTTTTGTCCACCTCTGAGGGCTTTCGCGGATCCAGTAGGGTGATGAGCTGCTCTTTCATGCAGAGATCAAAGAGCATTTTAGTATGCTCTTTCCTGAAGGAATAAGGCGTCTTCATGTTCTCCGCCAACCGAGACGCGCTTGCCTTGGCATCAGGCTTCTTGCCATTGCCTTTGGATTTTCCTTCCCCCTTGTCTCCATTCGTCGGGGAGAAGTCTACAGCATTTACCTCCTTGCCGCTAGTCAGACGGTCGTTGGAGGATTTGCCTTTGGCAGAAACTTGGACGGGATGGTCAGCGAATAACATTTCAATCTCTGCCACCACAGTATTGAGCTGGTCGAAATTTCTGATATTTGAGCCCAGAAGCTTTTCACTGACTTCTGCCGAGAGACCCCTACGGCAGATAGTGATTGCTTCTTCAGGCGTCGGAGGGTTATCGCAGCGCATGCTGACGTCCCTCCATCGCTTGATGAAGTCTAGTGCGGTCTCACCCTTCTTCTGCCGAAGGGCACAGAGCTCCGCCAGGGACATTTTGCGTTCGACCATCTGGAAATGGTCGACAAACTTCTTCTGCATATCCGCCCAATCAATAACAGAATTGGGCTTTAGCCTGGAGTATCACTGGAAGGCGGTGCCGGTCAGAGACGTGGCAAAGTACCGCAGCAAATATGCCTCTTCCAGTGCCAATTCACCCATGGCCGTCATGTAATAGGCCAGGTGTTCATGTGGAGAGCCCTGCCCGTTGAACTTCTGAAACTTTGGGGCCTTTGGGCAATCCCGTGGTAGCTTCTTGAATTGATGGTGGAGGGGATAAGACACGCTGTACAAATCAACGGTAACCACACCCTCACCATGTTGAGCGAACTTCGCCTCCACGATGTGCTCGATCATTTGCCTCTGCGCCATAAGGCTTTCTGTAACAGGAGTAGCAGACGACCGCACATTGACTTCATGTTGCGATACTTCGAAGTCCACTGCCAAAGGCAATTTTGCAGCGGTGACGGAGGCATTGGCCGTGACCGGAATGGGGGCAGGCTGATGATCCACTCCAGTGGGTGCTACCTGAGGTGGGACAGGAACCTCCTTCTCACGCAATAATGCCTGTGAGAGGTTCTTGAGTTCTTGGTTCTCGCGTCGGAGCTCTTCCAACGCGGGAGTGTGTGTCTCTTCCCCCAGATCTTCCCCGTGCCGGGGATGGCTGTCCCCGTTGGCACTATGGACGTCTTCCTGGCACTCTTCTTGCCGTACCAGCTCGGGCTGAGACGTACCAGCAGCCGGCACCTGTTGTGTTTGTGCCAGGCCCCGGGACCCAGACCTTGACCTCCTCGAGTATTGAAGAGGCTGGTTTGGGTCGCCCGAAGGCTGCTTGTCGCCGGAGGTGGCGTAACAGGTGAACACTTTGACAATATCATTGGTCACCTGAACCACCCGCTTCTTTCTGGATGGTTGTTGATCCAGCTTGGGCGGCATCCCTAGTCTGTCAAAGACAGAAACTCGGAATGTAGAGGCTTGAGGGGAGCGATCCTCCTCTGTGTGCGTGGAACTGGCCCACGGTGGGGTCGGCCGCACCTTCTTGCCGATTCCTCGACGCTTTTGCCCCCGTAGGGGTTGATTTGTAGACCTCAGAGATGTTGAGGCCTCAGTGGTCGTCGGACTCCGCATATGTTGCAGATCCGACGTGCGGAAGGGCTCCTCCGCCCTCGCGCGCCTTATGATTCGGGCCTCCTCCTTGGTGACCCATACTTTCTTCCAGCGGAGCTGACGCTCCTCAATTGGGTTGCCCCCTGACTGCGGTCGGGGAGCCGATGGCTTGGGCCGTTGCATTGGGCCCTGGTTTATCGCCGATGCGGCGGATTTCTTCTTTTTCGCTCCGTCTTCCAGGACTTGTCGAAGAAGCTCGAAGCGATTGGAGGTGGAGACGGTTGGGACGTGTCGGTCCCTAGGCAGAATCGGCTCGCCCCCATCGAGTCGAATGCGAAAATCTCCGACAAGCACGGTCTTGCCAGAGCGGGATGCGGCCGCTGTAGGCTTTGCGCCTTTGCGGCTATGATGTTGCCCTCGTGGAGCAGGAGCAACCTTGGTGACGTCCGCCGTAGGTGCGACGTCGTTGTGGCGACGACGCTGCCCCCGTTGAGCAGGGGCAGTACCTCTGAGGGTGGCCGCCGTAAATTTAGTGTCGTGGCGGTGATGGCGCTGCCCCCGTTGAACAAAAGCGACGCCAGCGGTAACTTGGTTGACCGAGAAAACTCGGCCAATAGTTGGGGCAGAAGGCTTGACACCTTCGGCCGTTGACATGCCAGTCGAGGAAGCTCGACTGATTGTCGGGATGAAGGGCTTGACACTCTTAACAGTTGAAGAGTTGACCGGAGGACCCCGACCGACTGCTGCAGTAGAGGGTCTGACACCCCCGACGATTGTCTTATTGACCAGGCAGACCTGGCCAGTTGATGGAGCGGAGGGCCTGACACCCTCAGTAGTTGTCTTCTTGGCCGAGTGAACCCGACCAGTTGATGGGGTCGAGGGCCTGACGCCCCCGACGGTAGTCTTGCTGACCGGGTGAACCCGGCAGGCTGGTGAGGTTGAGAGTCTGACACCCCCAACGCTGGTCTTGTTGACCGGGCGGACCCGACCAATTACTGTAGTGGAGGGCCTGACAACCTCAACAGTGGCCGTCGCAGGTGTGGCTGAGCTGGCCTCGACCACGGGTACGACGACCAGGAAGAAGGGCGAACCGACGACCGCTGGGAGGTCGCCGAAGACGAGCAGCGTCGCCAAGTATCCGAACTTGGCGTGGTTGGCGATGACCTGGGGGCCGTAGGTGACGGCGGCCATCGCTGCTTGCTGGTTGGTGGTGGTGGTGGTGCGTAGCACGAATGGAGTGGCGTGCGAGTGCACGAAGAGCTCTCAAGCGAGCAGAGAAATGTGTACCCTCCTCTTCCCGTCCTGTAAGAGGAAGAGGGGTAATCAGAACCTTGAAGAAAGTTTTGGGTACTGACTTTGACAGAAATAAGAAAGGCAGGAAAAGTCCCACCGGGCGTGCCAGTCTGTGAGACACGGAATCTTTCACGTAGGAAAAAAAATGAAAATATAAATGTTCTTTTTGAAAAGAAACATTTCCCTATTTGAGTAGAGGATTATTCCGTGGGTGCGCATAGTATCAGACGATTTGTGTTCGAGTGCTGGACCTCTCCCCACTGACCGTAGTTAGTGTTGATTTACATCGGCCTAACGTCCGAACACCTTTGTTTAACTGTCAAAGAAATCCCAAAGTCCTCTATAGAGGTTCTGATGTGGAGGGCAGGCTCACTCGAGAGACTCTCCATGACCACTCATTTACCACCAATATGTTAATAGAGTTAGGGCTAGGTCTGAACAAAACCCTAAGATTTAGGAATAGAAACACAAATATGCTGAAGCCGTAGGCATTTTTGAAGTAAAGAGGAGTTTTCTAGACCCCGAGGGTATTTCGGCAATTTTACCAACCTAGGGGTATTTTGGTAATTTTCCAGGCCAGGGATATTTCTGAAATTTCTAGATTGGAACGGAAGTAGGACCGGGTTCCCGACCACCCAAGGCGCTGAGGCTCTTTCTGAAGGGTTTTAGGAGGCTGCTAGGCCATTTTTAGGTCGCATAGGTATTTTGGTAATTAGGCCTAAGTCTGAGCAAAACCCTAAGATTTAAGAGTAAAGATGCAAATATGCGGAAGTCGTAGGCATTTTTGAAGTAGAGAGATTTTCTGGATCCCGAGGGTATTTTGGTAATTTTACCAACCTAGGGGTATTTTGGTAATTTTCCCAGGCTAGGGGCACTTCTGAAATTTCTGAGCTGGAACGGAAGTAGGACCGAGTTCCTGACTTCCCAAGACGCTGAGGCTCTTTCTGGAGAGTTTCGGGGGCTGCTAGGCCGTTTTTAGGTCGCATGAGTATTTTGGTAATTTTACCATACCCTACACAGACCTATGTTTGAAGTAACACCCGAGTGTCGGACTGAGTTGACAACATTTCCGGACCGAAGAAATGACAAGGGGCTTCGTAGAAGACACATAACTGTCAACTTGGAAGAAGGAGGGGTATATATGTAATTTTGTGAAAGCGGGGTTTTCTTATAATTTTGCCCCGAGGTCATACATAAAACATGCTGAGTGCTTTTATAGTTCAAATGAGTACAAGGGTTGTCGGCGAGTTGTCGACTGTACAAAAGTCCGCACTAACGCGGGAGATAGGGGCGTAGCCCCAATTACAAAAGTTGCAGGGTAAAACTGCAAACGACAGGACATTTTTGTTTCTCGAGTCTCGGGGAGGACATTTTTGTAATTCCCCATTATGTGGGTGCAACTACTTAATTTAGTCGCCCCGGGGCGTAGAAATTTACAAACATGGCCCACTGAGGGGCCAATTACAAAAATGTCCTCATAGGGGCATATACACGAGACCCGGGGACTTACCCCTCACGGGCTAGAACAAAATGCTCCAAGGCAATGCTCCGTAGGTTGTTTTTCGTGTCCGCATCTGTCTCTGTGTGGACCCTTGGGGGTCTATATATAGAGGTGGGAACCTCCCCGGCGTCGTCCGAACCCGTACGGGTTAAACGGGAGGAAAATGACCCCGGGGAGGTCATTTTTTTTAATTCCGTGCGCGGGAGAGAAGGCTGCCCGGGGTGGGAGGTCCCGGGGGACCTGCCCGGGGTCAAACGACCCCGGGCCGGTCCTGCCCGGGGTGGATCGACCCCGGGCAGGTCCTACCCGGCTACGCGCCAGCCGCCCGGGGCCGGGCGACCCCGTAGGGGTCCCCCTGACCCCGGACGGCTCCCTCTCACCCCGGACGGGTTCTTTTCGCCCCGGACGAGTGCTTTAACCCCGGATGAGCTCTTTTCACCCCGGATGGGTGTTTTTGAGGCAAAATTTGCTTCCAACACCAAGTATACTAAATCTGTCTGCTTAAATTGAGTCAATATGTATTAGTACGTCATAGAGAATTGATCTTTATTTACATCTTACATTTATTTGTTTATAGTTGATAGAACAGCTGACTGGTGGATAATGGTGAACAACCGAGATGTGGACAGTAATGCATTGGCTTTCATTGCAATTAGGGTGCTCAGTCAAACAACATCAGTAAACCAATGTGAAAGAAATTGGAGCACGTTCAGCCTTATACACTCAAAAGTTCGCAATCGGCTAAAGGCTGAATGGTTAGAAAAATTGATTTACTGCCACTACAATATGAGGTTAAGAATAAGGAACATGAAGCTAAGACAACAACTGAGGGACAAACGCATCGCAGAGGATGTAACTCCAGAAATTGATGTGGACACTTTATTTGATGATGACAATCCCTTGCAGTCTTGGGTGAAGATACGAGAGCAGGTTGATGAGCCCGTTTTTTATGTTGATGATAGAACATGGGCAAAGGACATACTAGATGAAGATGAGCCAAGAGATCCAGAATTCAGAAGACCAACAAAGAGGGCCAGAGAGACTCATGCGCACCAGAGAAGGGACCCAGCTTTGTTTGTTCATAACACTGAGCAGTAGCCTGAGTTTAAGCCAGCTAAACACTCAGAATCAGATAGCAGGTCAATCACTCCCATACAGTCATAGTGAAGGAGGATATGATTCACAGAGTTAATATGGGCATCCATCAGGTTATAGAGGTGGCCAACAGGAAGCAAGCATGTATGGGTGGGGTCATCAACCAGAATTTCAATTTCATCCAGTTCCACCCAATAGCAGTTATGGGTCAACATCTTCTCATCCTCAAGGTTCCGCTTCTTATGCTGATTCTGGATTCCAATTAAGGTAACAACCTTACACTCCAAGAGAGATCCAAAGATGGATGCAGGACTTGGCTACCTCATTGTTTGATTATGGTGAATATACATAATACATGCAACATTTTTATGGGTATCAACATCAAAAGTCAGACGATAAGAGAGAAGGTTCTTCTAGCTATTATCCATATTAGTGCATCATCATTTAGGTAAAGATCATTTAATTTCTGTAACATTTACTGTGTCTAATTAGATTTATTGTACTGCTTGAACCTACTTCATGCTTAACATGTACTCAAGAATATCACTTTAACATGTCCAATGCCTAGTTCATGTTTATTGCACTTAATCCTATTTCTTTAGGGTCAAATACATGTCTAATGATTTTTTCTGATTTTTATCTGATTATTTATATTTTTCTGATTTTTTTCCAAAATTTCATATGTTTTTTGCTTTTTTTGAATGTTTTCAACCGGTTTCGGCCGGTTTCGGCCAAAACCGAAACTGAAACCGACACCGAAATTGGTACGTTTAAGTTTCGGTCCCGGTCGAAACCAATTCCGAAACCGGTACTGCCAATCTCAGATCAGGGCCCCAATATTGCCAGACATCGAGTGCCAGGTGAACCCAAAGTCCCAAGTAATTTCTAAAACAATTCAGTAACAAAATGGCCAATCTGAATTTCAAGAAAAGTTCATGAAGCATAATATAGCACACAACTAAACATTCAGTTATGCAGAACTCTAAAGGTGGCCCCTATAGGCTCAAGAGGTATATCCCGCTATATAGCACTTTGTGCCATTCTAGCTTCAAGAGGTGGCTCCCTATTGCACCCATAACATTATCGAAATATTTCAAGAATTTCACTTTATACCAATCGACGGATAAAATATGGTGTAACGTCGATACCATTGTTCCGCGGAGTACCTCTGCGATTTAGGGTCCATCGGCCCAATCGTATATCATCGCAAGAGGCATCACAGCAAGGGAAACTAAAGGGAAAATACATGTGCATACCTGTCGATGTGGCCAAATAGCTATACCACGCGGCCTAGACAGACGTAAAAAACTCCCCCCTGGTGAACGGCGCACGAAGAGACGACAAACGAGCAAGCCTCCGCTCCCGCTCGGTTCTCCACCAACTCGCTGCTGCCACGCGGCAGAAAATCAGCGTTGTAGGGCAGTAAATGCAAGGTGGGGGCTTATCCTGCACCCAGGGCGACGAAAAAATGCAGAAGACATGAGAAGAGGGGTCAAAAACCCGCCCCGGGGGTCAAATGACCCTGATGGGTCCCCAGTCGGTTCGACTAACCTCGCAGGGTCATGTCTACCCCGCCGAGGAACCCCAGCGGGGTCAAACGACCCCAGGCAGGGCTATTTGACCCCACTGGACCCCAGCGGGTTCAACATGAACCCCGCAGGGTCATTTGACCCTACTGGGTCCTGCCCGCGGGTCAAATGACCCCTCCGGGCCCCCTTTTCATGTCGAAAAGAAAAAGAGAAAAAAAAGGGTGGGTCACCCCACATTGTCAGAATTGGGGCTAAAACCCATTCTTTTTGTCAAAATTGAGGCAAATCCTCACATTTTTTACAACGTGGGTCCTTCCACTTCTATAAATAGCCCCCTAGGCCAAGGAGGACAGAGGAGAGGCACACG
Organism: Amorphophallus konjac; assembly: GCA_022559845.1. NCBI lineage: Eukaryota > Viridiplantae > Streptophyta > Magnoliopsida > Alismatales > Araceae > Amorphophallus > Amorphophallus konjac. The sequence goes on from CM040119.1 coordinate 145,358,128, forward strand.
GAGGAATAGAAGGAAAGGACACATGCGGACAGACGAAAAGAAGACAACCCCTTTAGATGTCGGAGTTTGTTTGTTTGTGAAAAGGCCCATCAAGGGTATGATTTATAAATACCCCGAGTCTTGTGTTTATGCCCCTGGAGGCTGTGTATGTAATTTTTCATGCATTCTAGATGGCCAAATTACGTAATTCTTCCAGATAACGGGGAATTACATAAATGTCCCTCCGAGAATTGCAAGAAAACCAAAATCCTATAACTGCAGTCCTATCCTGCAAGCCCTCATGTCCCGCGTCAATGCGGAGACCTTTTATGTATAGTCGACAATTCGCCGACAACCCTTGTGCTTACATGAAATATGAGTGCACTCAGTTGCCTTCCCTCATGTGTGTGCCAAGGAAAATTGCGGATAGACCCCAACTTTTGAAAAAGTGTGCATATGTCCTTCACTTTTGAGCATCAACACATGCGTGCCTTCTATAAAGCCCACTATTGCTCCTTCATTTAGGGACCTTACTAGCTCAATCTTGCACCTAAGTGCCATCTCAAACCTGAGTCTGTCTGGGGTCTGGTAAAATTACCAAAATACCCCTATGACCTAGAAATGGCCCAAGAGCCTTCAAAACCTTCCGGAAATTGCCTCAGGACCCTTGAAAGTTGGAGATCACACCACAGCCTCTCTCCAACCCAGAAATTCTAGAAATACCCCTAGCCCATTGCATCGCTTGTGCAGATTGGTTGGCCTCCTTTTGGGTGCCATGAAATCCGTGCGAGACGTGTTCGGTGTTTTGGCAGTATGGCTGCCTGTGAGAAGCGATGCCCATTTCCCCTGATGTGTAAGGGTGTTGGCGCTATTCCGAGAGGATGAGTGCCAGTTGGGCTATGCTTGCGAAGACTCGTGGCTGGTGTTGTGATTCCCAATGTGTTGGGGATCGGAGCCTGCGGAGTTGCAGGAGGATTGCCATATTAAGCGAGAGGATCTATGCTCTGGGTTCGAGGTAGTTGGGTTTTCCTCACCCTGTTTTCTGGAGTTAGCCAGCCGAGTCGAGGATTGTCGGGACGGCGGATCCCGAGTCAGTCTCTGATGGCTGTGCGCGTGGATCAGAGTACACAGCGGAAGCCTAGTGGGCCCATAACCTACAGGTCCTAGGATCGTAGTGATGGTTGATACGGGCGGATTCCCGAGGATTTGTGGAGCATCGGAGGTTGGTTCCTCGAGGTGAGATTGTCTCGGGCTGTGTGAGCCGTGTTGGTTGCCGTCCCATTGCTGGAGGCATGATAGTTTATGGCACTGGCAGGATAGAGAGTTGGGGAAATATGACGGCAAGTTTGTCGCATGAGTACCTTGTTCCTTTGTTGGAAGTTGCGTCCTCGGGATGGAATCGTGGTCCTAGAGATGGGATCTACGAGAGATGATTATGGATCCCAGTTGGTAGCTGTGAGCGGCTAGTGAGGCTAGCCGGGTGGTCAGCTGCGGTAAGGATCTGCGATGGTTGGAGATCTGTGTGCATTGGTCATGGCGTCGTCGACTAGGTTGCTGTGGTAGCAGATGGCACTTCTCTGTCCTAGAGATGTGTGTCGTGATCAATTCAAGTTGTGTCATGTGGCTCTGTGGCGGAAACGAAGCCGAGGATTGACAGGCGTCCATTTATGATGAAGCTGGGATGAGACTGTGTCATGAACGATGCCTGTGTTTGGAAGTCCCTGGAGGGATGTTGTCGGAAGAGAGCCTTGGTCTTGTGACCAGTATGGGAGGATTTCCCTGTAAGTCCGAGTCTAGTGTTGGAACCCTGGTTTTGATGATGACACTCTATGAATCATGTTGGGATTGAACTGCATAAGAATCTTCACATTGAACAAACCATTCATTTGTCTAAGTGTCAAAACTCAGGTCGATGCACATATAGGCACTTAGTCATTAAGGTCGATGCATGTTCAGGTCGTAATTAGATAAGGTCGATGCACATTTACACTTTCTTCACATCTGGTCAGTGCACTCTTCTGCATTACGTCTGCAAGGTCCATACACATTTTAGGTTTAAGTCCAACAGGTCAGTGCACATTCTCATTCTACGTATGTTACGACGGTGCATGTACATGTCTTAATCCACATAAGGTCGAGGCATGTTTTCGCATAGTCATATAAGTTTGTGCATATCTAAGGTCCGTGCACATGCAGCACTTAGAGTCTGAGCACATATATGTTACGACGGTGCATGTACATGTCTTAATCCACATAAGGTCGAGGCATGTTTTCGCATAGTCATATAGGTCTATGCAGATCTAAGGTCTGTGCACATGCAGCACTTAAGAGTCTGAGCACATATAGGTCTGTGCATATCTAAGGTCCGTGCACATACAACATTTAGAGTCTGAGCACATATAGGTCTGTGCATATCTAAGATCCGTGCACATGCAGCATTTAGAGTCTAATCACATATAGGTCTGTACATATCTAGGGTCAGTACAAATAAAGCATCTAGGTTTGTGCACATCATAGTTGTCAAGGCGACAAGGAGACCCAAGGCATTCACGGGGTCCCCAAGCGCTTAGGCGACAAGGCGTTCGCTTAGGCGTCGCCTAGGCGACACTTCGGCCACTAATTAAAAAATCAAAAATATATATCCTCTAATATATAAATCAAGAATAAAAATGTGAAAAATATAAAAAAATAAATTACATGAAGAAATTATTGTAATTAAATTATGTGACAATTATAGAAAACTAAGTTGTATCAACAAATTACAAAAAATTATAGAAGTAAATGCAAAAGATTCAAAAGTAAATGTAAAAAGTTTAGAAAAATTACAAAAGAATATAATAACATCAAGAAAATTATAAAAAGAAAGAGTTAAATGCACATAACAAGGTCGGATCCGGTTCGGACAGGTCAAGGTTGGCCCCGCCTTGGCGCCCGCCTTGGCGCCTAGGCGTCCGCCTTGGCGCCTAACCCGCCTAGGCGACCGCCTAGGTCGCCTTTTCCAGTGTGAATAAGGCGCTGCAGCGCCTTGTCCTTTCAAGAGCGCCTGGACGCCTAGGCGGCGCCTAGGCGATGCCTAGGCGCCCGCCTTGACAACTATGGTGCACATGTAGAAATCAGGGTCGATGCACATGTAGATTCAGGTCACCAAGTTTGTGCATCAAGTCCATTCTTAAAGCATTTGAATAATCACACATTTCTTTGGTCTGAGTACCTGATTTCTCTAAATATTGTCTAAGTATGTATTTTTAATGAAACAGGTCTTTAACGAAATGTCTTTTTCCTTATTGACAGGATTCAGTCAAATATTAAGTGGACTGAGAGTAGTAGAGACTCATGTGGGCACGTGATCCAAGATTCAAGTTAATGAAACAGGTGATCCAAGGCAGCTTGCTCTCCAAGAATACTCAGCCACGTGGCCTCATCCCAACTACCAGATTTGACACGTGGAATCACTAAAGCCACCTGTCTGAGAGAGAGCCATTGGCGGGAGTCTTCCCTCCACGCGCCGGAGCGAAACTATGCGGGTCCACATCATCTGTTCCCTGCTATGTAAAGGGAAAAATCCCTGAGAAGAAAAGTGAGATAGATATATACACAGGAGGAAGAGAACAGATAGAAAAACTGAGAGAGACAAAAGGAGAGAAGCGGCGAAGTGAATTGTAGAAGAAGAAAAACTGAGAGAGACAAAAGGAGAGAAGCGGCGAAGTGAATTACAGAAGAAGGCTGAGGCAATTGAAGAAGAAGAGATTCGAGAGCAGTGAGAAGCGTCTGAGAGAAAAGTGAAGAGTGTGAGAGCTAGTTGCAGATAGAAGGAGAAGCTTCAAAAAATAGAGTATCGTAGAGGAGGAGAAGTTAAGAAAAAGTGAGAGTTGTTGCAGTCACGATTTCTAGATCAGATCTAGAATTGTATGCTCATCTTTGAGCTACAGTGTTTCTATTGTTACATCTGCTTTTCGTTTTCAGTCATTTGTTTTGTTTTCATATCATTATCTTTCAAGCTGTAAGTCAGCGGAGCAAGCCGTGATGCTCAGCGGCGAGGATTTGTTCCTTAGACAGCAAGCTGTGGTGCTCAACTGTTAGCAAACTATGAGGCTCAGCGGATCAAGCTGTTAGTCAGCGGTTGTAGGGATTCGTCCCCGAAGCTGTGGATCAGCAGAAGCCACACTCAGGCTTGAGTGTGGGGTGGATGTAGGTCTCAAGGTTGAGACTGAACCACCTAAAAATCCTTGTCCCGTATGTAACTGATTATCTGTCTATTAATCTGCGTAGATGCATGATTTGGACCGCTAAATGTTTGGTTTTAAATCTGAATGCTAATTTCATTCTTATGATCAGAGTGGTTTATCAACCAATTGGTATATCAAAAGGCGTGTCAGGAAAGATAGGTCAGGTCTATCTGGAATGTCACCTCTTGCGTGAGGGGATCTTAGATCAAACCTTCGCCTAGTACTTTAAGTGGTTGATTGGCTGCTTTCCTCATTCGAGTGACAATTGCTAGTGTTTACACTGTGTGTAGAACGTTGCTTTGGTTTTAGATCAGTAAGAGTAGATTTAATTTTTTAAATTTCGCAAAAAGTTTCACTGGGATCCATTCACCCCCCCTCTAGATCTCATTTGTGCAATCAGAGAGGATTACCAATATCCCATCAATTGGTATCAGAGCGGGTTTCTGTGATTTAGATCCAACGATCTACAGATCTGATCCTGCATCTTTGGTGTATCCACTGTTTACTTGTCTCTGATTTAAATCTGTTTTCATGGCTAATCCTTGGATGTTTGATGGCTCCAGCTTTTATATTTGGCTAGGTAAATTTAGGGATTATGTGAACTCCATTGATTCAAATCTTTGGGTTCTAATTGCATACGGTCCATATGACATTCCAGAGGTTGAATCCAAATGGAATGTTATTCACAGACTTAAGAATGCAAATAATGTGAAAGCCCTGAAGATGATAAAGAGGGCAATAAATTCTGATGAATTCCCTAGTTTGTCCATGTGCAGGAGTGCAAAGAAGATTCTGGACAAACTGACAGAGATCTACACACAAGAAGGGAACAAATGCTTTATGGCCAAGGATCATAGCAGTGATCAACAGGAAGAATCTTCTTCTCAGGTAAATTCTGAATCTGATGAACTTACGTTTAATGACTTGATGAAATTGTATGATGGTTTGTTAGATAAATACAAGAGAGCCAAGTCAGAAAATAGAAAATTGAGAAAGACTATGTCATCTGAAATAAACTCTTTAAAATCTGATAATGAACACCTTAAGGCTGAAACAAAGAAAATTGAAAAATCATGTGATAAATGTCTGCCAGTGAGTAAACTGAATGCCAGTCTTCAGTCTGATCTGAAATGGCAAGAAGAGTTAATTGATTCATTGAAAGAAGAAAATGAAGAACTGCTTAACAAGAAAAAGGAGCTTGAAAAGAATGAGGAGTTAAATGAAAAACTGAATTCCATGATTAAGATTGATTTGCTTGAAGAAAATCTAAATCTGAAAGAACCGAATAAGAAACTGATGGTTCTAAATATTGTCATGTCAGAGAGATTGTTAACCTTTGAAAAAGGAAAGTGTGTTGAAATTGACAATGAACAGAAGTTAAAACAGGAAATTAACACACTCAAAGGTTTGAATGATATTTTACATGAACAAGTAATTCTCTGTGAATCTGACATTGCTTGTTATGAGGTTAACATTGTTTCTCTAAATTCTGAAATCCAAGATCTAAGAAACTCCTTGTCTAAATTTGTTAAGGGAAATGATAACTTGGATAAAATTCTTGGAACTAAAGTGAGTTTCCAAAGAGAAGGACTGGGTTACAATCCAGTCCATGAGAAGCAGTCTGAAAATAAAGTGTCTACTTCTTTTGTGAGCTGTTCAGAGTCATCAAAGACACCTTCCACTTCTATCTTTCAGTTCAATGCTCAGAAATTGAAAAAATAAACTAAAAATCTGAAAAAGGTTGAAAAACAGAAAAAGACTGTTCATATGAATAAGTCTAAAAATGTTGTTGCTACCGCTGTGAATTCTGTTAATCCTGTGAATCTTGTGAAGTCTGATAGTTCAGTGCATGTAGCTCAAAAGTCCCCCACTCATTCACATGCACACAAAAAGAATACTTCATGTCATTACTGTGATAGGGCAGGACATGTTATGGATGATTGCCATGTTATGAAAGCTGATGACATGGAGGCACTTAAGAAAATGAATGTCTCTCAAAATGGAAATAAGAATTTGCAGAAAACATTTAGAAACATTTCTGGTAGTTATGCCAATTTGCATGTTAAGCCCAATGTCGTTCTACATAAACATGCAAACAGAAATAAAAATGGAACTTCATGTTTCTATTGTGGAAGAAATGGTTACCACATGCATGACTGTAACTTAATGACGAAAGATGATCAAATGTTTAACAAACCTCATGCTAACAACAATCATGCAAATAATTATCATGCTAGGAAACATGCAGTTCAGAATGTTGAGTGTTTTAATTGTGGAAAACTTGGGCATGTTGCATCACAATGCTGGTGTGCTAAGAAGAGTTTTCATTCCACACACGCTCATTTTCCTACATTTAGAAATACCCATTTCATGAATAATTTTGCTCCAATTCATAAACATCCAATATGCAACTACTGTAGAAAATCTGGACATAAAATGTTTGAATGCTATTGGATGAAATCTGATCAGTTGAATGCATAGAATGCTTGGAGTACACCTGTCAAAGGTGTTACTTATCTGATAGGACCTAAGAACTCTTGGGTTCCTAGATATGCAAAATAACTTTTGTTTGCAGGTGTGCTTTGGTGGAAAACTATAAAAAGGGGTTAAATAAATAGCAAGGCACATGAAGGTCAGTTAAACTCCATTCTCTTTTTTTTTTGCTTGAATAATGTTCTCTATGGAATATTGCATGTTTGCTTAGACTAAATTCATTGATGTTTTGATGTTATCTTGTCATGTTTGATGTATGTTGATAGTCTGCTACATGCAATTCCATATGAGATTTTACATGTTAAACAGTCATTCATGTTAACAATAGATGCATATTCGTGCATGACCCTGTTGGTATATCAAATGGTATAGTGCTAAAGGGCAGAAGAAGTCTGTCTGGAAGTTCTAACCATGTGTGAAGTGGTCTTTAGACCAAGTCCTGCACCAAGTACCAAGGGTCAAATCTGCATGTAGTGATAAACGTGCATTTTACATTTAATAGTTGCATATCTATGTACAATAAGAAAGGGATTGCTGTTTGTTTGAATTTCTGCACATAGTGAGGGGGAGCCGAGTAAATTGTGTCAGAAATATTGGTATGCATAAAGTGATTGCTGTCAGAATATGTGTTTTGATTTTGCTACTGGGTGAAGTGTTATAATGCTGGTTTAATAATTGGCTGGACATCATGTCTGAATAAGCTATCAAGTCGATGCATATGGAAGATGCACCGACCTTGCCATGCTAGCTGGTCGAAGCATATGTTAGGTACATCGACCCTATGTTCACTGGCTAGTTGTAGCACATGAGAAGAACCTCAACCTTATTGCAGAGGATCAGATGCTTATCTTTGAGGTTAGTCTTATGAAATGTGCAGAGTTGTTGCTGAGATTATTCTGGCCGGAATGCACTTCATGGTTATGGTGGTAGGTCAACGTTTGGGAAAGAACACCTACCTTACTACACCTAGTACAAGCTGGTTGTTGTATGTTGTTGTATTCTATATAGAAGGCTGATGTCAGATGAGAAGCTAGTAAGGCTTTATCTATGGTTGTCTGCATATCTGTCCTAAATCTTACCCTTACTTTTATGTGGTCTTCCACCTTTCCACTCTTACGTATCTTCACTTTGCTGATTTCTCCATCTCTATTTTCTCATCTATGTTCTATGACAAGTCTTTCCCTCTTCTTAAATGTCAATGCATTTTTTTCAAGGGGGTCTGTCATTAGAATTTGTTATTCAGGGGGAGTGAGTCTTGAAATCTGTCACCTTTACTAACCAAGAGATACGGTTACTAAGATCATCCAGATCCAAAAAGGAATTTGCTGGACTTTACAGAAATATGATTTTCTGTCTATGAAGATTAAATCTTCATTATTGTTCAAAATGTCCTTGAATGTAATCTCAATGGTCTTAAAACATTCTAAACATTGGAACTGTCCAGTTGATCTCCAGAATTCTGAAAATTATTAGTAATAAGATAATATGGTAGAGAGTCATGTACTTATATTGTTCTTAAGCTGTTTTAAGTAAATTCTGATATAAGGCCAGGGAATACGCCTTCATATAAAATAAGAAAAAGGCAGAGCAATGACATATCTTTTGGAGAAACTGACCATCTATATCAATGAAATGTAGAGGTCATGTCATGATGAAAGGTGTTATCTCTGTTCACAACTTGAAGCATAAAGGTAGACTGCACTGAGTAACTAGGGATTCTGGTGTTTAGTCAACATGTCTTCTTGAGTAAAAAGGTGTAGTTATACTAGAATGCTCAGTCAAATAAATAAAAAAAAATGGTTGACTCTGAGCTCCTTTTCAGAAACTTAAAATTGTTTAATTTCAATATAAAACAGATTTAAATCAGTTTTGTCTAATGAAAATGACAAGTAAGATTGATGGTTTTCTAACTAAGTATAGTACTTTGATTAGGTTGTTTTATTTCCATTGATCTTGCATCAAAGGATTAATTTCAGAAGATTAATGCATTAAGATATAATCTTCATAAGCAGAAAACCATGTAAATGTAAAGAAAGGCATTTTAACTTAAAGAGAAGGGTAATCTGGTAACTAGTCTTGAATTTGGTAAAGTCGGCAGAATTTCATGTCAAGACTCTACCCTATATCAACGTCTACCTCACCGTTGAAACCCATTTCATCCAGGTCGAGGCTTCTATTCCATTCTAAACCCTTACCATCGAAGCACCCTAGTCGTCCTTGCTCTCTCACCCTGTGCGAAACTCACTCACTCCATTCTTGTCCTCTAGTCTTCTCAAACCAGTGCATTTAATCTTCGTCTCCTTCTCGTATCCAATATGTCTTCTCCAGCCACCAAGAGTAAAGGGAAGCGGAAGGTTCCAGAGGAGCAGCAACCGACGGACGCCCTATCTGAGAAAGCGGTTGAAGTTCCTCACAAGGAAAGAAGATCAAAGCTTGCACATGATCAGGGCACTGTTTCTGGGTTGCGTGAAGAAAAATCTGCTAAAGGAAAGAAAAAGGTGTCTGAAGCACCGGCCAAGCGGCGCAAGACATCTGCCGCAGAGGGGACTTGCAGGATATCTGAAGAAGAAAAGGACTCTGATACTTCTTCAAGGCAAGCAGAGTCTGTTCTTGAAACCGCTAAAATCATCTTCCCACGGTATGTGGATTTTCATGATCAGAGTATGCTTACTGAGTATCCGGAGTTATTGGATTTGATTAAATTTCAAAAGTGGAAGAAATTCATGGGTAAGCACAGATACTACTACCCTAGGTTGGTCACGGAGTTTTACAAAAACTTGAAATTTGATTCAGACCATTCTAAGATATCACCTCATGTTAAAGGAGTTAAGATTGAGATTTCTAGGCATTTTCTTCATAAGGTCTTTAGAATTCCTGAAGATGGAGTGGTTGAAGGTGATTTTGAATATGATGAACATGAAGCATACTCCTTTCTCACTGACAAGCCTAGTAATCCCAAGGACAACAGGCAAATCAAATTGACTCAGTTCAATGCAAAAAAATTTTCCCCTCTGAAGAGATTATTACATCATATATTCACCACAATCATAACTCCACAAGATGGAGGTAGAGGGAGACTTACAGAGTCACAGCGTTTTATCTTCTACTGCATGTTCAAGAAAGTTAGAATCTGTATACCAGAATTAATGATTCAGATTATGGGAACTTGCAAAGAATCCAGAAGGCACTTACCCTTTGCAGCCCATTTGACAACTATTTTCAAGAAAATGAACATTTCCTTAGAGGATGAGACATTCAAGGAAATCCCTAAGGTAAATGTATACAATATGGATTTCATTACAAAGATTTTGAAGCTTAAGCCATCAGAGGCAAGAATTCAAGAACAGGAACCAGTGGATCAGTCTGAACTGCAAGTGGCAGAACAGAATGTCCAACCAATGGAAGAGGAGCAACAAGTGGAAGAAGAACAACAACCACAGCAGGCAGAAGAACATGAAGTACAATCTGAGCCAGAACAGCAGCCAAGTGAAGAACAGCCAGAATCTGAACAGATAGAACAACAACAACAAGATATGGAACAGATGGAACAAATTCAGCAAGATGCACAAGGTCAGGGGGAGGACCAGTCACAAATAGTTGAACAAGAAGTGGCAGCGCATATAGAGCAGCAGGTTAATGATGAAGATGTGCATATTGAGTATCTGCAAGTGTAGTCAGAGCAGATAGCAGAACAGCTTCAAGAAGAAACTCATCCAGAGTTACAGGAAGAGCAGCTAGAGCAAGAAGAAGAAAGGGGAGAGACAGAAAGAGAAGTTCAGCTAGAACAAGAACTTCATGAGATAGATCAACAATTCAGTTCTGATGAGCAAATGATGCAGCAGCTTGATCAACATATTGATCATTTGATAGAGCAAATAGAGCAACAGCAGCAGTTTGAACTACATCCAGAGCAACATCAAGAGCAGCAAAGGATGGAAGAGGTACAGCAAGAAGAACCTCATGAGCACCAAGAGGGACAAAGGCTGGAGGAACCTCAAGAGCCACATGCTGAGGCTGAAATACCTCAAGAAAATTATCTAGGTCCTGCCACATATCATGGACCTTATCATGGCCCTGTGATTGGTTTGGTTATTCAGCCACCCTTATCAGAAGAACCCTATGTCCCACCAGAGTTTCAGGCCTCAAGTTCAGCTGGACTAAGTTCAAGTCAACATGCTGCTGATGTACATCCCTCACTAGTAAATCTCTTGATGAACCAGTTCAGAATGATGAATGCTTCCTTCATGCATTTAAATTCAGCCGTAGAGAGACTAGATGCTAGAATGATGCATGTTGAGCAGACTATTAACAACCAATGGGAAAAATTTGTGAGAGATAAGTATAAATCTGATGAAAGATTGCATAGATTTTTAGATTCTTTGCTACATGTTTGTGAAACAGCTGGTGATGTAATGAGTATTCTAAGAGAAAATCAGGCAGAAACTCATGAGAAAATCACACAAAATTTAATCCATGCTTTTGACATCAGGAAAGAACAACAGAGAATTAGAGAACAGTTGAACATCATCCGTCAAGACCAACAAGCAATGTCACAACGAATAAATAGCATATCAGATGAAGTTCAGGGAAGTATCATTCAATTGGGAAATATCTATGGTAAACTTGATTTTGTCCAAGAACAAGTGCAGAACTTGGCTGGCAGTTTTAGGGATGTTACTTCACAAGCTACCAGTTCCTCTACTTCCATGGCAGAAATCCACCAGCAACAGACCTCCCAGTTAGAAAACATGTGCGGCATGTTGCAGAATTGGTTTGTGGATCTGACCTCTACTGTTAAAGAGTTGCAAGCACAGGTTCATCAGAATGATCAAAAAGTTATGGCCAAGTTTGCTGCTCTGGGTACAAAGGTAGATAGAATTCCAAATACTTTTCCTATGGCAGTGCCTTTGACAGAAAGGGGTAGTTCTAGCAGAACACCCACCAGAAGACCCAGACAGAGAGGTGGCAGCTCTAGCAGAACCTGTCCAGTAGATGTTTGATGCCCTATGAAGAACAGAGCATCAGTCTGACTGTTTACCCCTTGCTATTTTTTTTGATAATGACAAAGGGGGAGAGAAGAAGGAGAGTCATGTATTCATGAATGCTGAGAAGAGAAGTCTTGTATACTGTGAAGGAAGATGTGCTCTCGTTTTGAGAAGAGAAGTCTTGTATGCTGTGATGTTTCAGACAAACATCAATTTTTGTTATTGTACACAGAGTGTTAGTTTTGAGCACTTTAGCTAGACTGCATGTAGATTGCATGTTTGTTTTGTCTGTGATTATGTCTGCATGTCAGTCCTGTTTGTGTGTTGACTTGATGAATGAAAACAATGTTTGTTTTATATATGGAAACAATCGTGCACACTCTTGTTTGAATGAATGACTGCTTCATGGATCAATAATTGAATGTGTGAATAATTGTGTCAATTTCACTTTGTGCAAACATATACATGACTCATAGTTGTCATCATCAAAAAGGGGGAGACTGTTGGAACCCTGGTTTTGATGATGACACTCTATGAATCATGTTGGGACTGAACTACATAAGAATCTTCACATTGAACAAACCATTCATTTGTCTAAAGTGTCAAAACTCAGGTCGGTGCACATATAGGCACTTAGTCATTAAGGTCGATGCATGTTCAGGTCGTAATTAGATAAGATCGATGAACATTTACACTTTCTTCACATCTGGTCAGTGCACTCTTCTGCATTACGTCTGTAAGGTCAATACACATTTTAGGTTTAAGTCCAACAGGTCAGTGCACATTCTCATTCTACATATGTTACGACGGTGCATGTACATGTCTTAATCCACATAAGGTCGAGGCATGTTTTCGCATAGTCATATAGGTCTCTGCATATCTAAGGTCCGTGCACATGCAGCACTTAGAGTCTGAGCACATATAGGTCTAAGGTCCGTGCACATGCAGCACTTAGAGTCTGAGCACATATAGGTCTGTGCATATCTAAGGTACGTGCACATGCAACATTTAGAGTCTGAGCACATATAGGTCTGTACATATCTAGGGTCAGTGCACATAAAGCATCAAGGTCTGTGCACATGTAGAAATCAGGGTCGATGCACATGTAGATTCAGGTCACCAAGTCTGTGCATCAAGTCCATACTTAAAGCATTTGAATAATCACACATTTCTTTGGTCTGAGTACCTAATTTCTCTAAATATTGTCTAAGTATGCATTTTTAATGAAATAGGTGTTTGACAAAATGTCTTTTTCCTTATTGACAGGATTTAGTCAAATATTAAGTGGACTGAGAGTAGCAGAGACTCATGTGGGCACGTGATCCAAGGCGGCTTGCTCTCCAAGAATACTCAGCCACGTGGCCTCATCCCAACTACCAGATCTGACACGTGGAATCACTAAAGCCACCTGTCTGAGAGAGAGCCATCGGCAGGAGTCTTCCCTCCACGCGCCGGAGCGAAACTATGCGGGGTCCACATCATCTGTTCCCTGCTATATAAAGGGAAAAATCCCTGAGAAGAAAAGTGAGATAGATATATACACAGGAGGAAGAGAACAGATAGAAAAACTAAGAGAGACAGAAGGAGAGAAGCGGCGAAGTGAATTGCAGAAGAAGAAAAACAGAGAAGGCTGAGGCAATTGAAGAAGAAGATATTCGAGAGCAGTGAGAAGCGTCTGAGAGAAAAGTGAAGAGTGTGAGAGCTAGTTGCAGATAGAAGGAGAAGCTTCAAAAAACAGAGTATCATAGAGGAGGAGAAGTTGAGAAAAAGTGAGAGCTGTTACAGTCACAATTTCTAGATAATATCTAGAATCGTATGCTCATCCTTGAGCTACAGTGTTTTTATTGTTACATCTGATTTCCGTTTTCAGTCATTTGTTTTGTTTTCATATCATTGTCTTTCAAGCTGTAAGTCAGCGGAGCAAGCTGTGATGCTCAGCGGCGAGGATTTGTTCCTCGGATAGCAAGCTGTGGTACTCAGTTGTTAGCAAGCTGTGAGGCTTAGCGGATCAAGCTGTTAGTCAGGGGTTGTAGGGATTCGTCCCCGAAGCTGTGGATCAGCAGCCAAGCTGTGTATCAGCAGAAGTCACACTCAGGTTTGAGTGTGGGGTGGATGTAGGTCTCAAGGTTGAGATTGAACCACCACAAAATCCTTGTCCCGTATGTGATTCATTATCTGTCTATTAATCTGCGTAGATGCATGATTAGGACCGCTAACTGTTTGGTTTTAAATCTGAATGCTAATTTCATTCTTATGATCAGAGTGGTTTATCAACCAATTGGTATATCAAAAAGCGTGTCAGGAAAGATAGGTCAGGCCTATCTGGAATGTCACCTCTTGCGTGATGGGATCTTAGATCAAACCTTCGCCTAGTACTTTAAGTGGTTGATTGGCTGCTTTCCTCATTTGAGTGACAATTGCTAGTGTTTACACTGTGTGTAGAACGTTGCTTTCGTTTTAGATCAGTAAGAGTAGATTTAATTTTTTAAATTCCGCAAAAAGTTTCAGTGGGATCTATTCACCCCCCCTCTGGATCTCATTTGTGCAATCAGAGAGGATCACCAATATCCCATCATCTAGTGCTGTTGTGGACCGAGGATTGTGGAATCCTGTTCTTTGGTTTCGTCGTGCTCCCATGAGAGGGTAGAGTTGGCGTAAGGGTCAGGATCGGATGTAATGTCCGAGCGAGGATCGGCTCGAGTTGCAGTAATGGTCTGTGTAAGAGTCAACGGATGGCCTGTCAAGATTTGGATATGCTTATCGGGCCAGAGGAAGTTGAGCAAGTGAGGGTTTCCCGTTGACGAGCAGTTGGTGACAGGCATATGGTCTTTCACAGACAGAAGATGTTGGTTGTTGTAAATCGAGATTGGCAAGAGCCGTGTGCAAGCGAGGCCTTTGGTGGCCGATTATGAGATATACCTTCTTCCCGGAATTGATGTGGGATCCGTCGAAGGTTGTGTTTGGACCGGAGCTGGTCCCGTGCTGTTATTGGCATTCGGCTCGCCAGGTAAGATGGTTACTGGCGTAGAGCCGACGGATCGTGGCAGCCAGTTGAGATGGCTGTGTGAGCTGGCGAAAGCTCAGTGATGGTTGTCCCTCGTGCAAGGCGTGAGATCAGTCAGCAGGTAGAGAAGCTGATGTTTGATTGGTCCACCGAGCATGGGATTTTATCGGTGGTTGTTTCTCGTGACGAGGACTGCGTCTCCTCGGTGAGCGAGATGGTGGCAACGATGCCATGGTTGGAATCTCGTTGTCGCTGAGGTAGGGCTAGACTGGTATCCTTTTTGTGCCATGCTCGCTCTGAGAATCGGTGTGTATTGGGTTGTGGAGCGAGATATTTCAGTTCGTGATAATAGTCTGGCTGTGTCCTTCAGGATCAGTGCTTTTGCGAGAGTCGAGGTTTTGCTGGAGCTCTGGGAGCGTTGCCTGTTGGGTGTGTTGTTCTTCCCCTGTGCCATAGGGATTCCTCAAATTTCGAGGACGAAATTTCTGTAAGGGGGGAGGACTGTAATACCCCGGATTTTTTTTCATTTTTTCGGATCATAATCCATGAGTTCGGAGTGCCTTTGTAAGTCTCGGGTCGTGTTTTACGACTTACTCAGGTTTTTGGCTGTCGAGCCTGCGGAACCCTGTGTAGGGTGAACCGTCGTGATTTCGGGCTCCGAGACGTTGTAGGCGCGTTGTGCATTTTTCGAGGATCATGAGAATGTTTTTTTCCTAATTTTGTATTTTTCGGATTTTCTAAATCCCAAAATTTTTCTTATTTAAACGGGGCCTCTCTTTCTCGCATTCTCTCTTTCTCACTCTCTCTCTTCTCCTTCTCTCCCCCTCTTCTCCAGGCGGCCGACTGAGGTGGAGGCGGGAGAGGTGGAGACGACGTGAGGGCAAGGATGGGGCGAGGATCGAGGCGGTTGAGGTGCGGCGGCTCGTTCGCGCGTTCGGGTACCCGACGGTGGTTCGTGAGCCATTTCGCGTGGAAATGGCGTCCTCGGCGTGGGAAATCTTCGGTGGAGATAGGGGGATGGATCCCTGGCCCCTGTAGTTCATTTCCCGTGGTTTTGGTAGGCCGAGGCGAGCCGAGAGTGGTTTATTTCACGCCGGGGGGGTAAAATCATGTTTTTAGGGCATGTGACGGTTTCGTCGGATCGATCGGCGTTCTGCCGTTTATTTTCTTCCATTTTTGGGTTTTGGGACTCGGGGGTAAAATCATTTTTGTTCTCCCCCTCGATTGGGATCGAGTGGGCTTGGAAACTGGGCCCCTAGGTGGGGTTCGGAGCGGTCCCTGCCATTTTCGGTCGACCGACCGCAGAGGTTCGGTCGACCGACGGCGTTCGCCACGAACTAGGACTCGGCCCCAGTTCGGTCGACCCGCCAGCCTGGTTCAGTCGACCGACCAGGGCAGAGCTCCCCCCTACTGTGGGCCGGTCGACTACCCAGGTTGGGTTGGTCGACCGACCCATGTTGGTCGACCAACCTAGGGGTGTTGGTCAACCGAAATGCAATGGGCTTGCCCGTTTTGATCCCTGGTCGACCCGGTTGTGACCCAATGGTCGACCTATGGCCCCGTGGATGTTCCGGACACCCCGGGGGTATCGTGACTATATTTTGGGTGTCTAGAGATACCGTGTTACCTCGATTAGCGTGCCCATAGGTTTTAAGGGTCCAGGTGACCCTGTGCATTCCGGGCTTCTGTGTTACGCATTGATCGAGTCACCGTGGATCGATATGAGTGAGGAGGGTTATTCCCACACGACGTTAGCTTCTTCGGAAAGCGGTTTCCGTGTGAGCCATGTGTATGGCCAATGAACTGAATGTTCAATGACCCAGCCTGGGGTTGAGGGTTTCTTAATTTCCCTTTAGAAAGGGATTAAGCACGGCAGTTATGTCCCGCCTTAAAAGCTATATCGGACCGTGGTTTTGACCCTAGGTTTAGGACAGATTGACGGCATGGAGCTATCCTGTAGGACGGTCTTGACCCGAGTCTCATGACTCAAGGACCGTGGGGTTGGTAGGTCTAGTGGACTGTCTAGAGTCCGGTGGCATCGTGCCACCTGTGTTCCGAGCTACGTATGACAGTGTTGGCAGCAAATTTTGCTTTGCAAAAGTACCTCCGCTTTTATTTAGTTGAAGCAGAAATGGGCTAACTTGGAGATGGAAGACCCGTACGGGGTCGGAGGAACCCGTCCGGGGTCGGAGGGACCCGTACGGTGTCGCCCTCACCCGGACGGGTCCGCCCGGAGGTGGGCAAACTAGCACGGGGCCGCCCTTGGGCGGGCGGACCCGTCCGGGGTCGCCCGACCCCGGGAGGGACCCACCCGGGGTCCGCGACCCCGGGCAGGTCCTGCCCGGGGGGTCGCGACCCCGGGCAGGTCCCCCCCGGGGGCCGCGACCCCGGGAAGGTTCCCCCCGGGAGCGCGCGACCCCGGGGAGGTCCCCCCGGGGGTCCGCGACCCCGGGCAGGTCCCCGGGGGGGTCGCGACCCCGGGGAGGTCCCCCCCGGAGAGCTGCGACCCCGGGCGGGTTCCCCCGGGCGTCCGCGACCCCGGGCGGGTTCCCCCCGGGCGTCCGCGACCCCAGGACGGTCCAGGACCGTCCCGGGGACTCTCCACCCCGGGGAGGTTCCTCTCCCGCGCACGCAAATCAAAATATGACCTCCCCGGGGTCATTTTCATCCCGTTGGACCCGTACGGGGTCGAACACTCCCGGGGAGGTTCCCCACTTCTATAAATAGACCCCCAGAGGTCCAAAAGAGGATACTACGACAACTACAAGCAGCAACCTACGGAAGACGCTTGGAGCATTTTGTTCGTTTGTCTTGGCCCGTGAGGGGTGAGTCCCCGGGTCTTGTATTTATGCCCCTACGCCTAAGATGCTACATGACCTTGTCGAATGCTATGTGGATGATCTGGTCGTCAAGACAAAGAAGCGGGAAGATCACTTAGCTGACCTGCGTCGAGTCTTTGAAAGGCTTCGACAATTTCAACTCAAGATGAACCCGATGAAGTGCGCCTTCGGCGTCTCCAACGGCAAGTTCCTTGACTTCATTGTCAGGTATCGAGGTATAGAAATCGACCCCGACAAAATCAAGGCCATAAGAGGACTACCTCCGCCTAAGAACTTGACAGAGCTCAGATCTCTTCAAGGGAGACTCGCCTATATTAGGCGGTTTATTTCTAACCTCTCAGGAAGATGCCTACCTTTCGGCAAATTGATGAAGAAAGGAACACCCTTCATATGGGATGAGGACTGCCAGAAGGCCTTCGAGCAAATCAAGGAATATCTGCTGACTCCTCCAGTCTTAGGGGCACCCGTCAGAGGGAGGCCCCTTATCTTATATATTGCTGCCATGGATGCCTCTTTGGGGGCTCTGCTAGCCCAGGTCAATGACGAAGGCAAGGAGCAGCCACTATACTACCTCAGCCGAAAGCTGATTGGGCCTGAGCACCGGTACGCCCCTATGGAAAAGGTGTGCCTAGCTCTGGTATTTGCTGTCAAGAAGCTGAGACATTACCTTCTAGCCCATCGAGTGGAGCTCATCTCAAAATGTGACCCACTCAAGTTTCTGCTCAGCCAGCCTGTCCTCTCCGGTAGGCTTGGTAAATGGGCACTTATCCTCATGGAGTTTGATATCACCTTCGTCCCACGCAAGGCGATTAAAGGACAAGGGATGGCGGAGTTTTTAGCCGCACACCCTGTGCCAGAAGATTCGCCACTCAACTTTGAGCTACCCGACGAAGAGGTGTTAGTGCCTTCTCAAGCTACTGGGGAACATTATGAAAAAGTCCCACCACAGATGGAGCCGGGTGTCCTCACCCTTGATCTCCCACATTGGGAGTTATATTTTGATGGTGCCTCTCGGACAATCAAAAGGGCCGGCGGCCTTACAGACTATGTCTCAGGCGCGGGGGTAGTCTTTGTATCTCCACAAGGCGGCATCCTCCACAACTCTTGCGCTCTCATGAAGTCGCTGACTAATAATGAGGCAGAGTATGAAGCACTGATCATTGGGCTTCAACTGGCACTGGAGATGGACATCAGGTGCATCAAAGTGTACGGGGACTCTCAGCTCGTCATCCGACAAGTACTGGGTGTCTATGATGTCCGGAAGAAGAAGCTCGTCCCCTATCATGCAGCCGTCATGAGGCTCAAGGAAAAATTCTACCTATTTGAAATAGGCCATGTCCCTAGAGGCAGCAACTCCCAGGCTGATGCTCTTGCAAAGTTGGCAGCAGCCCTAAAACTCCCGCCTGAGGGAGAATTAAATATTATTGTCAGACATCGAAGGCTCATGCCAAGTGTGCTCGACGAAGAATCCGGCCTCACTGTCTATGAGGTCGACAACATTCAAGAGGACAATGCTCCCGAAGAAGAAGATTGGCGCGAGCCAATTATAAAGATAAAGAACGGCTGGCTCCCTCCTGATCGGGCTCAGAGGGTGCAACTGCTACGCAGGGCGACATCCTACCTGCTGATTGACGGTCTGCTCTTTAGGCTCGTCCATGAGAAAGACCGATCGGTCCTCCTGCGGTGCCTTTCGTCCAACGAAGCGAAGACCGTCATGCACGAGGTCCACTCCGGATTGTGTGGAGCTCACCAGGCAGGAGCTAAGATGAAAAGTAGCATCAAGCTCAAAGGGTTCTACTGGCCCACCATGTACGAAGATTGCAATCAATATGCTCGTACATGTCATCAATGCCAAGCATTCGGCCCAGTCCCTCGGCGGCCACCTAACCCGCTCCATCCAACAGCGCCTACTTGGCCATTTGCAGAGTGGGGTATGGATATTGTGGGACCATTCCCACCATCGTCCCAGGGGCACAAGTTCATACTTGCTGCCACTGATTACTTCTCCAGGTGGGCGGAAGCCATTCCGCTACGGGAAATTACAGGGGAGGTAGTTGCTCGTTTTGTGCGACACTATATTATATACAGATTCGGCACCCCCAGTCGGATTATATCCGATAATGGCACGACGTTCAGAACAAGACTGTTTATGCTCTGGCAGCCAAATTCCATATCGATTGGAGGACGTCATCAGTCTACAATCCCCAGGCCAACGGATTGGCCGAGGCCTTCAACAAAACCCTCTGCAAGCTGCTGTCCAAGATAGTAGGTGGCCGCAAGCGGGATTGGGGCGAGAAGGTCCACGAAGCCCTATGGGCCTATCGTACCATCTACAAAACCCCCACGGGTTGCTCCCCATTCTCCCAGGTCTATGGAGCTGAAGCAGTGGTCCCTGTGGAGATCAAGCTAGCGTCTTACCGCGTTGCTGTGCACGCCGGATTGCCAGGCCAAGACCAATCTGAAATTGAAAGAAGGCTCGAGGAATTGTCCAATCTTGAAGGTCAAAGACTCAAAGCCTACAAACACTTACAAGTGTATCAAGCCCGCATGACACGTGCCTATGATAAGCTAGTCAAGCAACGGGCGTTCAAGAAAGGCGACCTTGTCATGGTCAAAGAAAAGGAGGTTCTCGCGGGAAGATCCAGTGGCAAACTCCAGCCTAATTGGCGTGGGCTTACGTCATCCAGAAGGTCTACGAAGGAGGGGCCTATACGGTCCTTGACCACAAGGGGGACAATCCCTTCCCTCCTCTTAACGGCAAGCATATGAAGCTCTACCATGTGCCACCGCAAGAGTTTCCACAGCACTCCTCACAGGACAGTACCTCTCCTCAGTGAAAGTTCAAAAAAAAAAAAAGGGGTTAAAAATACTGATACCCCGGCGGACTCAGCTAGCCTTCAACGGTTGGCTGGGGGCAAAAAGGCTATAGACCCGGTCGAGGTGAAAACCCGAAAGGGCGTCTCGGGCAAAAATGGGCAACCCCTCGGTGTGAAAACCCGAAAGAGCGCACCGGAAAAAGCTAAAGGGGGCCAGCCTCGGCGAAAACCCGAAAGGGCGGTGAGGTTGGTAATGTGAAAAAAAAAATCCTCTCTCTGTCCATTCTATGGGTGGCTCTAAGTCAATGACTCCACCCCATCTCGACCAAAACATCGTATTGATGTCAGGGCTACACCTTACATGTCATCCTATGACACCTAGTCCCACTGGCATTCTGACGGTGTCATACTTTGTCCCATCGGGCTCGGCCTATGCATACCTCTTCCGGGCTGCCGGCACATTCCGCCTATCGGCTTCCGGGTTCAGCTCACGTGTCTCTTCTGAGCAGTTAAACCCGCTTACTCTCTTGTCCCACTGGGACTGGCCTTAGTATGCTCTCTCGGGCTGCCAACTTTTCATGCCTTTCGGCTCCTTTTTCATTCTAGGGAATGGCCTATGTATGCTCTCTCGGGCTGCCAACCTTTCATGCCTTTCGGCTCCTTTTTCGTTCTAGGGAATGGCCTCAGTATGCTCTCTCGGGCTGCCCACTTTTCATGCCTTTCGGCTCGTCTAACCTCCTTGGGATTGGTCTCAGTACGCCCTCTCGGGCTGCCAACCCATCATGCCTTTCGGCTCATCTTATCTTCTTGGGATTGGTCTCAGTATGCCTTTTCAGGCTGCCAACCCATCATGCCTTTCGGCTCATCTTACTTTTTTGGGATCTGGTCTCAGTATGCTCTCTTGGGCTACCAATCCATCGTGCCTTTTGGCACATGTCCTACTGGGTCTGGCCTCAGCATGTCCTCTCGGGCTGCCAACCCACCTACTCGCCTATTGGCTTTCGATTTTGACTTTCACGTCCCACTAGGGCTGTCAAACGTATCTCTGTCCCATCGGGAATGGCCTCAGTATGCTCTCTCGGGCTGCCAACCTATCTCGCCTTTCGGCTCTCGGATTTGACTCTCACGTCCCACTAGGGCTGTCAAATCCACCCCTTTTCTTCTTCAGGGTCTGACCTCTGCATGCTCTCTCGGGCTGTCAACCCATCTCGCCTCTTGGCTTTAGACTTGACTCATATATCCCGCCGAGATCGTCAAGTTTACTCCTTTGTCCCCACGGGCTTGGCCTCAGCATGCCCTCTCAGGCTGCCAACCCTATTTGCCTATCGGCTCACGGATTTGACTTATACGTCCCACCTGGGCTGTCGAATCCCTTCCTGTCGTCGTTTCGGGTCTGGCCTATGCATGCCTCTTTCGGGCTGCCAACCCATCCCGCCTATCGGCCTCCAGGTTTAACCCGCATGTCCCTTTCGGACTGTTAAACCAACTCCTTTGTTGTTCCAGCCGGGCTTGGCATATGCACACCCTTTTCGGGTTGCTAACTCAGTCAACCTTCAGTTTTGGATTTGGCTAATTACGTCCCACTAGGACAGTCGAATCCACCCATCTTGTCATACCGGGCTTGGCTTCAGTATGCTCTCTCGGGCTGCCAACCCATTACACCTTTTGGTCTCACCGGGTTCGGTCTCAGTATGCTCTCTCGGGCTGCCAACTCATTATGCCTTTCGGCTCATTTCTGTCCTCTTGGGTTCGGTCTCAGTACGCCCTCTCAGGCTACCAACCCGTTTCGCCTTTCGGCTTACAGATTTGATTCATTCGTCCCACCCGGACAATCAAATCTACCCACTTGTCCCACATCTGCGGCACACACGTCCCTATGGGAGTGCCACCTTTTCCTCGCCTTTTGGCATTATAGGACAAAAAAAAAAAAGAAAGAAAAAACGGGGTTAAAAATATTGAGACCCCAGCGGACTTGGTTGTTTCTGTTAGAAGAGCAATCAAGGGCAAAAAGGCTTTAACCCAGCTAAGGTGAAAACCCGAAAGGACGCCTTAGGCAAAAATGGGTACCCCTCAGTGTGAAAACCCGAAAGGGCGCACTGGAAAAAGCTAAAGGGGGCAAGTCCTGGCGAAAACCCGAAAGGGCGGTAGGGCTGGTAAAGTAAAAAAAAGAAGAAGAAAAGGCTTATCAAGCACTAGACTCGCTCCTCCTCAGCTCGGCAAGGCGAGTCTTACTCTGAAGAGCTTCCTCATGGAGCCCCTCAAGCCTATGGCAGAATCTACATCGGCAAGACTGCACTACTCTTCGGTCCCCTGGACCTCTCACAAAAGTGCCTCCACACTCTGGGAGGCCATCTGCTCGCGCTCGTAAGTGGCCTTGACTTGGGCGCCCACCTCAGCCTGGGCTCTCCGAAGTCTACAAAGTTGCTCCTCCTCTTGCTGAATCGTCAGCTGAGTCCTCCGCCTCCGCTTTCTAAATAGCGCGAAGGTG
Organism: Amorphophallus konjac; assembly: GCA_022559845.1. Taxonomy (NCBI): domain Eukaryota; kingdom Viridiplantae; phylum Streptophyta; class Magnoliopsida; order Alismatales; family Araceae; genus Amorphophallus; species Amorphophallus konjac. The sequence goes on from CM040119.1 coordinate 145,380,959, forward strand.
GACAAACTCCTCCCATAAAGACGCAAGCTCAGTCATCCAGGCGTCCCGAGGGCGAACAAATGCATGCATCTGGCAATGCTACACCAAGTTGAGGACCATTCGGCCACTCCATCCCAAGGGTCAGAAAACTCTGAAGCAGCTTTGAAGCCTCACTAGCTGAAGCTAAAGCAAAGAAAGGAGTTGCCTCAGCCCGTGTACGGCCGACATCTATCCAGACCAACATGCCCTAAGGGCTGGTCTACATCAACCTTGGCTATCACAAGTCAGCAATTAGCCACCTTCTACATTCGGCGACATACCTCAGCGGTCAGCCGACACATCAACATGTTCGGTTACACCTCAGATGTTAGTCGGCACACTTTGGCGACACCTTAGCAGTTAGCCAGCTTTAACTTGCGGCTACACACCTCAGCGGTTAGCCGACACGTCTTCAGTGGCATCTTAGTGGTCAGCCAGCACCATGACTTTTGGCCAAACGCACCCCCAAGGGTCGGCCAGTGTCAGTCTCCAGCTATCACAGCTCAATAGTCAATCAACGACGACTCAGATGGATGCGCCTCTTCGAGATAGGCCTACATCAACTTCGGGCTTACAAGTCTCTCAGAAGCAGGCCCCCATCAACTTCGGGTTAATAAGTCTCTCAGAAGCAAGCCCCCATCAACTCGGGCCAACAAGTCTCTCAGAAGCAGGCCCCCATCAACTCTAGGCCAACAAGGCTCTCAGAAGCAGGCCTACGTCAACTTGGGCCAACAAGTCTCTCAGAAGCAGGCCCCCATCAACTTCGGGCTAACAAGTCTCTCAGAAGCAAGCCCCCATCAACTCTAGGCCAACAAGTCTCTCAGAAGCAGGCCTACGTCAACTCCGGGACAACAAGCCTCTCCGAGGCAAGCCAGCATCAACCCTCAACTTTCTGGAAAGCAATGAAACAGTAAGGTGCAGCTCTACAGAGGGCACGGACCGTCCGCCTCCGCCCCGACTTTGACGAACGTTCCGTGGGGGGCATTTGTTGGCAGCAAATTTTGCTTTGCAAAAATACCTCCGCTTTTATTTAGTTGAAGCAGAAATGGGCTAACTTGGAGATGGAAGACCCGTACGGGGTCGGAGGAACCCGTCCGGGGTCGGAGGGACCCGTACGGGGTCGCCCTCACCCGGACGGGTCCGCCCGGAGGTGGGCAAACCCGCACGGGGCCGCCCTTGGGTGGGCGGACCCGTCCGGGGTCGCCCGACCCCGGGAGGGACCCACCCGGGGTCCGCGACCCCGGGCAGGTCCTGCCCGGGGGGTCGCGACCCCGGGGAGGTCCCCCCCGGGGGCCGCGACCCCGGGCAGGTCCCCCCGGGGGGCCGCGACCCCGGGGAGGTTCCCCCCGGGAGCGCGCGACCCCGGGGAGGTCCCCCCGGGGGTCCGCGACCCCGGGCAGGTCCCCGGGGGGGTCGCGACCCCGGGGAGGTCCCCCCCGAAGAGCTGCGACCCCGGGACGGTCCAGGACCGTCCCGGGGACTCTCCACCCCGGGGAGGTTCCTCTCCCGCGCACGCAAATCAAAATATGACCTCCCCGGGGTCATTTTCATCCCGTTGGACCCGTACGGGGTCGAACACTCCCGGGGAGGTTCCCCACTTCTATAAATAGACCCCCAGAGGTCCAAAAGAGGATACTACGACAACTACAAGCAGCAACCTACGGAAGACGCTTGGAGCATTTTGTTCGTTTGTCTTGGCCCGTGAGGGGTGAGTCCCCGGGTCTTGTATTTATGCCCCTCGGGGTATATTTATGGTTATGCCCCCCAGTGGGCCATGTTTGTAATTATGCCCGTCAGCGGGCCACGGTTGTAAGTCTTTACGTCTCGGGACGACTAAGTCTTGTATTTCTGCCCCCTATAATGGCGAAATTACAAAAATATCCTTCCCGGGATTGTAAAAGACCGAAGTCCTGTAATTTGCAGTTATACCCTGCAATCTTTTGTAATTGGGACTACGTCCCTATCTCCCGCTCCAAGGCGGACGTTTGTACAGTCGACAACTCGCCGACAACCCTTGTACTCATATGGAATTATAAAAGCATTCAGCATGTTTTATATGTAACCTCGGGTGGGAAAATTATGAGAAAACCCCCCGACTTTGGAAAATTGTGTATATACCCCTCCTTCGATCAATTTGACAGAGCTATGCTGTCTATGAAACCCTTTGTCATTCCTTCGGTCCGGAAGTGTTGTCAGCTTAGTCCAGCACTCGGGTATCATATCAAACCTAGGTCTAGGGTCTGGTAAAGTTACCAAAATACCCCTGTAACCTAAACATGGCCTCAGAGCCCTCGAAACCCTCCAGAAAGAGCCTCAATGCCTTGGGGAGTTAGAGATCCAGTTTCACTTCCACTCCAGCCCAGAAAATTTCATAAATGTCCCTGGCCTGGAAAATTACCAAAATACCCCTGGGTTGGTAAAATTACCAAAATACCCCCGGGGTCCAGAAAACTTCCCTTGCTTTAAAAATGCCTATGGCTTCCGCATATTTGCGCCTCTATGCCTAAATCTTAGGGTTTTGCTCAGACCTAGCCCTAATCTAGTTGTTTCTATGTGTTGGTGGTAAAATGAGTGGTCATGGAGAGTCTCTCGAGTGAGCTTGCCCTCCACATCAGAACCTCTGTAGAAGTCTTTTAGGACCACTTTGACAGTTAAACAAAGGTGTTCGGACGTTAGGCCGATGTAAATCAACACTGACTCCGGTCAGTGGGGAAAGGTCCAGCACTCGAACCCAAATCGTCTGATACTATGCGCACCCACGGAACCCTCTCTACGCAGAGGAGTGTTTCTTTTCAAAAAGAACGAAAATCTACCTTTTATCTACGATAAGAGTATTTCTTAGATTTTTTCCGTGTCTCACAGACAGGCTCGTGGGTAGCCTGTCGGTATACCGTTGGTTTCTTCCGAGAGTCTTTCTCTCGAGTGGCCTTTCCCACTAGTCGTAGCTTGCCTGGGCACTCGCGTGCCTACCCACCCGGGAGTGGTGGAGAGTTAGACCCGAGAGTGACAGTTTTTAGGCTGGTTTGCCAAAGGGCCTACCACTGTAGCGGCTCGAGTCCGGGCCAGGAGGAAAACCAACTAGAGGGCCTGACGTAGTGCAGTCAGTCAGTGTGTGCAGACATGGTCGGGGACTTCGGACGCGTGTTGACGAACACAACCCCGACTAGACCCTTGTCCCGTGGTTACTAGTACGGTGTCTCAGTTTTGCCTGGGGCGAGGGAGACACCTGAGGCGGACTTCTTCGTGTTTCTTCGGGTAGCTTCCCCCTGCTTTCCCGACGTAGTGGTCTAGGGTTTCCGGTAAAGGACTTCTTGCTGCAGTCCTTTCTTCCTCCTATTGTTCGAACAAGACCCAAGGAAGACTGCCGCTGCTGTCTTCTTTTTATTTGTTGGTGCAGGACCTGCTGCCTCTCTTTGCTCTTCCTTCCTTCCCCTTAATCATCTCGCTGATGCAAGACAAATGGAAACCTGCTGCTGCAGCTCTGTTGCCTACTACACTGCAGTGATAGCACTCAGATGCTTGCTCTATTCATCTGCCCACAGGGGATGAGGACTGCACTATCCAACAATATGTTGCTCTCATTCTTCTCGTGTCAATTTTCTGATTTTAAAACATATTTTATGCATGTTGACACCCTCATTTTTTACTCAACTAAACATCATATGACCTAGAAATCCAATGGACCATCGTCTAAACTTGAGTTTTAAGCTTGAAGCATGAACCAAGTCTGAAAATCCTTGCCCTTATGTCCACCAAGATGAAAAGAAAATTGCATATTATGTGACCTGCTCAGGTTCTGGCGTTGGCGTTCATGACTGATTTCAGCTCACCTATAGCTGCTATCTCACCTCACTTTACTAATAGAATTAACCCCTCCTAGGTGTGCATTCAGATTTGACGCCAACTTAAAAGTCATCACAAGGCCATCTTAATGTGGCTGACTTTTATTTCGTTGTGGCCCATCATACTTCACACCTTTGTTAATTAAGCTTGCACTAGGCATGGTGACAATGAACTGTTCGACGAGATGCCCTAGGGAGCTGTAGGGTCCATCAACAAGGATATATTGATATTTTTCTCGGAATTTCATGCCCTTATTTACCTAGCCTTTACCAATTGAACAGAACAGCACTGCTCAATGACATGCCCCTCAGTCATCCTCAGGCTTGGCAGCTAGAACCCACTCTTTATATGAACATCAACTTGCTTCCTTTCTTTTTTATTCAAAACTCATGTCCGCATTATTTAAAACACACCTATATACACGTATAGGCATGAGCCTCAAACATGCTCTCCCATACATCAGGCATCATATGGGACTTTAACTGAATTTCCACAACCTTCAAAATTATAAAAATTTTGAAGTCCAACAGCTTATTTGGTTTATTTGGTCTAGTGCTTGCTTTGTTGCTTCTTTTTGTTTTATGGTTGTTTATTTTCGAATAGCTTATTTGACTTATTTTAGAATGCCTATTGAACCCGCCATGACAAAAAGGGGTATTACTATAAATATTTTGATGATGACAAAGTTTACTAATATCACTCTCTATTGTATCTGTGAGAACATGTTATCCTTAGGAGGCTCTAGAACAGGTACAAGATTCAAACAGGTCTCAAGCTTACAAGAATAAGTGTTTGCAACAATAGCTGTAGATGACTAATGTTGAGCTACAAACTAAAAAATCATTACTTAATCTTGTTACTAGAAGAATCTAGAGACAGCTATATATGGTATTGTCATCTATGGTCCTTAAAATGCTAAGGTATGTCTCAGGTAGTTGTCCATCACACCATCTCAGATATCTCCTTTGTTGTGTCCCCAAGTTTTGGTGATAACACACCATGACTTATTGTTATACTTATGATATCTAATCAAGTTCTTCTAGTGTGTAAGACAGATAAACCTCCCTCAATCAGCACAAGCATCAAAGCCTTGGAAGGGACAGAAGTGTCAGCACTTCTAGCATGAAGAGTCAAAACACCCTTGAAAGAAACGACTCTGGAAGTCTTGGAGTGTCGACTCTTGCATCTGAAGTGTCGACACCACAGACCAACCTTCCTAAGAATCCAGCTTCTGTCTGACTCAGAAGAGTCGACACTCCTTGTGGAAATGTCGACACTTCTCAAGTCATCTTCTTCAGCGCATCGGGCCCTCCCGGTTTCAATCCTAATGGGTCTTGGATCCCGTCTTTATGAACCCAGCGGCGCTGGATCCGAGGCAGCATCGAATGGGACAAGCATCCTTTTGATTGGGTCGAAGGTTTTTAGCAAGCAGAGGGTTCTAGAAGGCTGGAGGATTCCTTCTGCCATGTGGGGACCACCGAATCAGGCTCTTTGCCTTTCGTATGCCAAACACGCGCTCTGGAGGTGGTGAAGCACACGGGTGGTAAAAAGACAATCAAGGGCATTCGTTCAAGGCAGGAGAAGACGCCCAGGGTTGCTTGCGGAAGCAGTGTGAGAGCGAACGGAAGGAGGAGGCTTAGGAGCAGCGAAGAGGCTGCTTGAGGAAGAGCAGAGCTTCCTCATCGGAGAAGGATCCTGGAGAAGAGCTGAACGTGGAAGAGGAGCGCTTCCACACACGTCCCAGCCAGCTTTTCATCTGCACCCAGCATTGCGACGAGGGACAGTTCCATCTTCATCGGCTAGGAGACTTCTCATTTCATCAGAGAGAACCATTTGGATTTGGATTCTCATCTATCTGTCTGATCTGCTTTGTGTTTTTATTTTACTTTTCTTGCTTCAATACTTCAAATGTTTCTTTGTTTATTTTCCCTACGGGCTGTAGGAAGACGATCTGAGGGTGTTCAGATCGTGGATTTGGGCTGGTTGTGCCCACAAGCTGTTTGACAGCGGATTGTTGCGTGGTTTCGCAAGGGAAGCCTCACACGATTGTGTGAACAATGTAGGTCTCGAGATAGAGACCGAACCACCTAAAAAATTTCGTCTAGTGTGGTTTACTTGTGGCTCCATGTGAATACTCTTGAATAGATGAATGCTATAGGATCGATATTTCTATTACAATCTAGCATCTGTGTTTGAGTTGGGCTGCACCCCGTTTTAGTTCTTAGTTTTTAGTATTAACTGCGAATAGAAGGGGCTGATCTATTCACCCCTCCCCTCTAGATCCGCCTATCACCATCTAACACATGGTATCAGAGCTTGGTCTCTCTGTATGTGGTCTAACGACCTTGAGAGAGCTGGTGATATGGCCTCTAAGGGTCCTATGCCCGAAGGGCAGTCTTACAGGCCTCCATTCTTTACAGGGACTAACTATCCCTATTGGAAAAACCGTATGCAGGTCTTCATTAGAGCCCAAGACCATGAAATCTGGAAGGTTATTAGCAAAGGGCCATTCGAGCTGGCTGACGATGAGGAAACCTGGACTAAAGAACAGATCAAACGATCAACTCTGAACTGAGGAGCCAAGCACATCTTTCAGTGCGCCCTTCATCCAGTCGAGTACTCAAGAGTCTCCACATGCAAGACAGCAAAAGAAATGTGGGATCGTCTTGAGATAATATATGAAAGGACATCCCAGATACGTGCGACCAAGGCAAATCTCCTTGTGTCTGAATATGAAAGATTTCGAATGAAACTTGAAGAATCAATTTCAGACATGTATGCTAGGTTAACTATGCTTACTAATAGCCTGACAGAGCTAGGAAAGAGCTACAGTGAACAGGAGATCGTGAGGAAAATTCTCAGATCATTGACTCCTGCCTGGCATACAAAAGCCACCGTGGTCGAGGAATCCAAGGATCTGTCAACCACCAAAGTGGAGGAGCTCATAGGGTCCTTGATGACCTACGAGATAAATTTGAAGAACAAGGAGGAAACCGAAGTGAGTAAGAGGAAACCTCTGGCTCTCAAGGCAGGGCCAAGCTCTAAAGATATGTCAGAATTTGAAGATTCCTCAACCAGTAATTCTGACGAAGATGAAGTTGCAATGCTTACAAGGAAATTTAGAAGATTTCTAAGAAAAGAAGTTGCCAAGCTCTAAAGGCTTCACAAGGAGGAAGCCACAGGTAAAGAAGAATTTCAGACAAAAATTTAAAAATCCTAAGAAGCCTGATAAGTTGGTTTGTTATTCTTGCAGGAAACCTGACATATTAAGGCTGAATGTCCAGAGGGAATCAAGAAGAAAGTCCCTAAATGGAAGGGAAAGAAGAAACAAGCCATGCTCTCTACTTAGAGTGATGAAGAAGAGGAGGAAAGTGAAGAGAGCTCCAATGAAGATGAAAATGAAGACTTATGCTTAATGGCAAAAGGAGACAAAGATGACGAGGTAAGATTTCCTTTCGAGCATTTTTCTACTGATGACTGGGAAGAAGCATATTTTGAATTAATGGATAAGTATGAACTATATGGAAAGAAAAACAAAGCTCTCAAGAAGAAAATAGAAACTCTTGAGCATGAGCAAACTTCAAATGATAAAGTTGTATCTCTAGAAATTGAAAATGAGGATCTCAGAAAGATGATTGAAAATCTTGAGGAAGGAAGAAAAGAATTGAAGGATTTAGAAGATGAAAATGAGAGTCTTAGAGAGTGAAAGACAATAAGCTGTGTAATGAAAAGAGTGAGGCAATAAAACAAGTAAACGTTCAACTTCTGAAAGACAGTGAAAAGCTTCAAAAGGACCTTGAAGACAAACAAACTTCTTTGGAAAAATTTGTTGATGGAAATGAGAATCTAAATGCCTTGCTAGGAACTAAGGTGAATTTCAATAGAGAAGGCCTTGGATATGATCCATCTAAAAAGGAGACTTTTGAAATGAAAACCACGACATTTGTATCATCATCTGAAGCATCATCTTCTAAAACTGCACCTGGCAAAACTCAAGAAAATGCAAAGAACAAAGGAAAAGAAAAAGTTGGAGAACCACTTAAGAAAACCACTAAAAAACCTAACAGTCATAACCAGAAACCCCAAAAGGATCAGCACCAAACTCTTCCAAGTTTGCACAACACAAGGGTAGAAGAGAATTCGACCCTAGGACAGGTCAGCACTTCCCCCAAGGCAGGTCGGCACCTGTCTGGTCAGCCAGTAGATACTCTCCTAGATACACACAGACAGGTCGACACTTACCCCGCAAAGAGTCGACACTCTTCGCTTCCAGAAGCAGTTATAGGGGAGACAAATGGCAGGCAGGTCGACACTCTTATGATAGGAGGTCGACACTTCAGGGAAACAGAAACCGTTATTGGGAGTCAGGGTACACGACAGGTCGACACTTTCCCTCTCGCAGGTCGACACTTCCTTCTCCCAGGGGTAGTTATGAGCCGTTCCGTCCCAAGTTTGTCAAATCCTCATACCCTAGGTCTCATAACACCTTCTACCACTTTATCCCAAGCAATTGGAACACATGGAATAAGAAGCAATCCTCTTTTGGCATGCACAAAACTTCTAAAGCTCAAAAAATCAAAAAGGAGAAAAAGGATATGAACCAAGAAAGGAAGAGTCAGAATAACCAAACAAACAAAGCTAATCTAAAGGCGAAAAAGGTTTGGATTTCTAAGCCCATGTTGTCTTGCCTTGATGAGATGAAAAGATTATGGGGACCCAATTGTTCTTGGGTTCCAAACATTGTCACTTAATTCCTTATGCAGGAGTGTCTTGCAGCTATACATAATCGTTGGTATCTAGATAGCGACTGCTCAAGACACATGACAGGAGACAGGACGAAGTTCTGTCTTTTAATTGAAAAGGAAGGTGGACACGTCACGTTTGGAGGGAACAACAAAGGAAAAATTCTTGGTACAGGTAAAGTTGGTAAGAATCCCTCCAACTCAATTGAAAATGTCCTGCTTGTTGATGGCTTGGAATACAATTTATTGAGCATAAGCCAACTTTGTGACAAGGGTCACACTGTAGTATTTGACTCTCATGAATGTAGGATCCTACACCCAAATTCTAATGAAACCAAGTTTTCTGGTAAGAGAGTTAATAATGTATACATGATTGATCTAGATGACGCTGTACATGAAAATCTTTGTCTTGCTGCTTCCAAAACTGATTTAGCATGTTTGTGGCATCGTAGACTAGGTCATGCTAGTTACAATGCACTTCATAAATTGGTGAAGCACTCTATTGTTAAGGGTCTGCCTGAAATAAAATTTAAAAAGAATGCTAAAATTTGTGATGCATGTGTTCAAGGAAAACAATCTAGGAAGTCATTTAAAAGCAGAACAGAAAGCTTATCTTCTACACCACTTGAACTACTTCACATGGACTTGTTTGGTCCAACTAAAACTGTTAGCTTAAGTGAGAAGAGGTATGGTTATAGTAGATGACTTCTCTAGGTATACATGGGTGTTTTATCTTGCTCACAAAAATGATGCCTTTGACGAATTTCAGGATCTTTATATGCAGGTCAAGCAAGAAGGTAAGTTTAAAATCTCCAACATACTTTCAGATCATGGTGGAGAGTTCGACAACGCTCATTTTGATAGTTTTTGCAGGACTGAAGGGATAAATCACATATTCTCATCGCCAAGAACCCCAGAACAAAATGGGGTAGTTGAGAGAAGGAATAGGACTCTGATAGAGATGGCTCGCACAATGCTCGCTGAACGACAACTACCTAGAAGCAAGGATGGCAGTGTCGGTTTCGGACTCGGTTTCGGCCGAGTCCGAAACCGATACGACTCGGTATCGGTTTCGGTTTCGGTTTCGGCCGAAACCGGTTCAAAATAGTTAGAAAAGGCCAAAATTAGGGCCAGCAGGTTAGGTTTCGGCCGAAATCGGACGGTTTCGGTCCGAAACCATTAAAAAATATTATTTTTTGGTATCGGACATGCTACAGTGCAAAGGCCCGTTTCGGTTTCGGTATAGGCCGAAACCGATACGTTTCGGCCGAAACGTATCGGTTTCGGCCGATACTGCCAACCATGCCTAGAAGGTATTGGGTAGAAGCAGTCAACACTGCTTGCTACATCATAAACCGATCCATGGTAAGACCCTTCACCAAGAAAACTCCCTACGAGTTGCTGAAAGGTAAACAGCCATCTCTATCTCATGTAAAAGTTTTTGGGTCTAAATGATATATTCATAATAATGACAAGAGAGATCTAGACAAATTTGAGCCGAAGAGTGATGAAGGTATCTTTTTGGGATACTCAAACAGGTCTAGAGCCTATAGAGTCTATAACAAAAAGACTCACTATGTGGAAGAGTCACCTCATGTCACCTTTGATGAATCTAACGATAAAAATTCTTACAGGCAAGATGATGATGGGGAGTTCCTAAATGCAAACGATAAGGAAGAACCTCCACATGAGGAGACACAAGGAAATGAAGAACAAGGAGAATCAAGCAATGCTAGGGTCACTGATGCGGACAGAGGTAACCCTCAACCTGAAATTAGAGTATTGAAGGACCATCCTTTAGAAAATATTATAGGTAATTTGCATGATCCACCTAAAACTAGGTCTCATTTTAGAATCGTTGATGAAATTGAACAACTTGCCCTTGTGTCTCAAATAGAACCTAAAAACATTGAAGAAGCATTAAAAGATGAAAACTGGATAAACTCCATGCATGATGAATTAAACCAATTTGAAAGGAATAATGTGTGGCATCTAGTTCCAAGACCCCAAGAGAAAACTGTCATAGGAACAAAATGGGTCTTTAGGAATAAACTAAGTGAAGATGGCAGAATAGTGAGAAATAAAGCTAGGCTAGTGGCTCAGGGATACAATCAAGAATTTGGCATAGATTTTGAAGAATCCTTTGCCCCCGTAGCCAGGCTACAAGCAATTAGGATTTTGCTTACATTTGCATGTGCTCATAAGATTAAGTTACAGCAAATGGATGTAAAAAGTGCCTTTTTGAACGGATTGATAAAAGAAGATGTATATGTAGAACAACCCCCTGATTTTCAATGCTCTCAATTTGAAGATCATGTTTATAAGCTGGACAGGGCATTGTACGGGCTAAAGCAGGCACCCCGAGCTTGGTATGAAAGACTGAGCTCATTCCTCACTGAGCAAGACTACATGCGAGGTAAAGTAGACCAGACACTATTCACTAAAACACAAGGTAAGAACATCTTGCTAGTCCAAATTTATGTAGATGACATAGTGTTTGGGTCTACAAAACCCAAAATGTGTAAGGAATTTGCCAAACTCATGACTAATGAGTTTGAGATGAGTTTAATGGGTGAGCTAAAATTCTTCCTTGGTTTACAGATAACTCAAAGCAAGGAAGGGTGCTTCATTAGCCAGGCCAAGTACATCTCGGAGCTACTCAAGAAATATCAAATGAAGAACCTCAAAGCTCTTGCAACTCCAAAGAGCACCAGCACAACCATGGATGCAGACTTGAAAGGAAAATCAGTGGATGCCAAGGTTTATCGAGGTATGATTGGATCACTTCTTTATCTTACAGCACCCAGACCTGATATTCAATTTTCTGTTGGAATGTGTGCTAGATACCAATCAGATCCTAGAGAATCCCACTTAAGTTCCGTCAAGCGTATCTTTCGATACCTTGCTGGCACTCAAGACTTAGGGATTTGGTACCCTGCATCCTGTGCCTTTGAGCTTGTCTCTTATTCTGATGCAAACTGTGCTGGATGTAAATTAGATAGAAAAAAGTACCAGTGGGTATTGCCAATTCTTGGGAGGATGTTTGGTATCTTGAGCATCCAAGAAACAACACTCTGTTGCACTCTCTACTGCAGAGGCAGAATACGTTGCTGCAGGGAGTTGTGGAACACAAGTGTTGTGGATCAAACATCAGCTCCCAGACTACTAAATTGATCTTGGTTATGTTCCCATATTGTGTGATAACACTAGTGCCATAAATTTGATAAAGAATCCAGTCCAGCACTCTAGGACCAAACATATTGAAATTAGACATCATTTCATTCGTGATGAAGTAAATAAAGAAAATTTTAGATTGGTATTTGTGGATTCACAACATCAACTTGCTGATATCTTTACTAAACCTCTCTGTAGTGAAAGATTTTCTTATCTTAGACGGTAGCTTGGGTTGTGTAATCCTTTAAATGCCATCTAGTCCGTTTGATATCATGGATGAATATGATTGTCTTGATTTTTGAAAAATTGTTCATGAGGTGCATGACTCAAATATAGGAGTATGCTTGGTCTCAATAAATATTACACTCAGGGGGAGCTTGCTCCGTGTGTGCATGTTGCTGTTTTTTTTGTTTGCATACTAGTTTGGTGTTTGCTCTATGTGTGACTATATGGTCTACTGTGGAAGGACAGGTTAGGTCTGTCTTGAAACTTTCACCATGCGTGAATACTTGCATTGCATGAAATAAATGTCTCTCTCACTGTCAAATGGAAAAAGATGATCCGCTGGTCTCTAAAATCATTTGGAGCACGCACAAGCTGGATAAGAATTCAATCAGAGGTCAGTACACATGCAACTCAAGGTCTGTGCACATCCGATACAAGGTCAGTGCACATGCGACACAGGGTCTGTGCACATGAGTATCAAATGTCTGTGCACATGAAGTCTTCAAGCTGTCAAGGTGGGTGCACATTAATAAACAAGGTCGGTGCACATAGCAACATGTGTGAATCAACGTCAATGCAAGTTTTGAAGTCTGTGCACATTTGGTCCCAAGGTCCGTGCACATTTTGCTACATGGCATATAGAGGTCAGTGCATCTTTTGAAGGTCGGTACAAGTTTCTGTGGTCGGTGCATGTTTCTATCTCTTGCATAGAAAGGTCTGAGCATATTACTGTGCGTGGCAACCAGGTCGACACTTCATACTTAAAGTGTTGACACCTCAGTTAAAATAGCTGGATCATAAGCTTCTGTCTTGCATCAGGAGGTCGACACTTCTTGAAAGAGAGGTCGACACTTCACCTAAAGCAGGTCTACATTGTTCTCTACCTCTGTGTGATTTATGGCGTCTCACAAGTTCATTTCTTATTTCAAATCCAATCTTGAACCTCCAAATGCTTTGTCAATCTTCTTATCATCTATATAAAGGGTTGTTCCTACTGGTCTATGTGATCTTTGGTCAGTAATTCAGGGAGAGTTAAATGGATTCCATCCCTAATACACCCTGTGTTAAGAAATTGTATGACTTCCTCCAGTCTTAATAATGGTTCAGATGGTTTATTGTTTATAACTCTAAATTCTTGTAGTAAATTGTCTTGCATGTACTTATCTTGTAAATCGGAATAGGATTAAAACATATGTTGGAAGTAATTGTCCATACCCATGTTCTATCTTTCTAAAAGTCATAAGTAAGAGGGCTTTACTGATTGAAGAATATTGAATGAACATTGTCCTTAAACTCAAATGCCAAAGGACCATCAGCAAGGGAATACGCCTCTTCAAACACAAAAAAAAAGAGAGGGGAACTATGCAGAGCACTGATTTGGCTGCCGAGAAACTAGGTAAAACCTATGTCATGAAGTACCAAGTTATCTCTGTTTCAAAATTGAGATGTCAATAAATATCATGACAAAGCAATGGCATTACAGTGTCGAGTAACTGGGGTCATTTCACCTGAGACGTGATTTGCCTCACGAAAAAAGATACTAAAAGTGCTATCTCTATTCTCAAAAAGGAGAAGTAACACAGTTGTCACACAGAGTAGCTGGGGGTTCTGACCTCTGATCAAGGTGTCTCCTCATGTCAAAAGTGTGACTTAACGAAAGTTACTCGTTGATTCCTTTAAACAAAAATTTGAAAATGTGTTTTGGGGTTGACTCTATGCTGACATAACATGATTTGTGTTTAATTTCAATATTTACTCATAATCATCTCAGTTTAGCCCAATGAACTTGATGAGTAAGGTGGATAGTTTGTGGAAAGGCAAAATGCTTTATTGATTAATGTTTTAATCCTATCCCTTTTTTTTCATAATCGGTAATTGTGAACAATCTTGCTACATATTTGGGGTTTATAAGCCTTAAACCATAATACCAAAATAAATGGGGGGGAGTATTTCCACTTCTCTTAACTAAAAGGGTGTGAAATTTTTTAACTCAACTGGTTATTGACCATTTGACCACATTTGACCTTGGGGTTTATAAACTCATTTCACCCTCCTATTCACCCATCGTCTTTTCACTTCTACCCCTTCGATTCTCCTCCTCACCGCCCGTGCCAACACCATCGCCGAACCCTTGGCGATTTCCTTTCCAAGGGTCGACACCTGAAGGCTTCTTCCTCTGCCGTGCCCCTTCTCACTGTCTTGCTCTCTTCGCCGAAGCCTCCTTTCAGTCCTTCGTGCCCTATTTCCATCCATGGCGCCACCGGTCACCAGAGGGAAGAAAGGCCCTGCTTCTGAGTCGATCACAAAGGAACCAAGAACAAAGCTGATTCATGACCAGCCAGAGACACAACAAACCTCGGATGTCATCCGCGCACCTTCACAACAGCAAGATCCACCTGCTAAGAAGAAACGAGCATCCGTCCGCACATCGTCGAGAGCGCAGGAACAGCCTGTTAAGAAGCAAAGAGCAGCCGTCCGCAAGTCTTCAACAGAGCAGGAACAGACTGCTAAGCAGAAGAAAAAATCTTCCACCAAAGAGAAAGGGAAAGAAGTCGAGGAATCATCTTACTCAGATGCACCAGATGCTTACCAGCTCCAGGACAGTGATCCCTCTCGCATTTTGTTTCCTCGGTATGTTGACTTCTCTGACCAGAAGATGCTCGATGATTTTCCTGAACTATTACCAATGTTTGAATTCCAAGGTTGGGTTGAATTCATGAGCACACATACGGTCTATTACCCTAAGCTTGTGCGGCAATGGTACCACAACATATGGGTTGAAACAAATGGACAGGTATGGACTGAAGTTAAAGGTGTTTCTATTCATATAAAACCCCGCCTATTTCAGAAAACATGGCACATTCCCAATGAAGGATTGAATGAAAAAGATTTTTCTTATGATTTAGAGGAAGCCTATCCTATTGCGGCAGGGAAGCCTATCCAACCTGATGTTCATATCACATCCATAAACACCAATCATTTTCCTCCATTGCAACGACTTCTGCATCACATTCTCGCCACGATTATTACACCACAAGGTGGAGGCAGAAGCAGACTAACCGAGACTCAACGGTTTTTACTCTACTGCATGTTCAAAGATATGAAAGTTTGTCTTCCAGACATTATTATGAATGTGATGAAAGGCTGCCTTGAGAAAAAAAACGGCATCTTCCTTACGCTGCTCATTTAACTGTAGTATTCATCAGGGCAGGAATCTCATTGGACGGTGAGAGAGTAATTTCCATTCCAAAGTCCAATGTCTACTGTCAAAGGTTCATTGAAAAGTTTATGCATTTCAAGAAGAAAGGAGATAGAATTGTCAGAGATCTTCCTAGTTATGCGTTGCAAGCAGAACAAACTACAATCTCAGAAGATGTGCAGTCTCCAGAAGTACAGTCTGCCGAACCTCAGGATGATCAAGGAACAAACCTTGGTACTATGGTTCCTCTTGGAATACTTCCACCTTCTTCACCCCCAAGAGTATACACAGAGTCTAATGCACCACCTGAGTTCTACACTCAGACCTCTGCACCTGAGGAAGCAGGAACAAGTTCTGATGCTACCATTAATCCACCTCTGATGAAACTCTTGCAAGACCAATTTGCTACCATAAATTCTGCAATTTTTCAGCTACACCACAATCAACAACTCATGCACACCCAACTGATGCAAGTTTGTGAACAAAATGGATCCATTCTGCAAGAGCTGAAGGAGATTCGTACAGAAACAATGATGAAAACCACAGAGCTTCAACAGGAAATTCAAGGGTTGTCCATAAAGCACACTAAGCTGCAGGATGAAACTGATCACATCAACTCACAACTCAGTTCGCTCTGTTCTCACTATACAGCTGGTTCTAGTTCCGCACCTGAAATTCCCACTACGGTGACAACTCAATTTGACAATCTCTATAATACATTGCAGCACTGGGTTGTTGATATGAATACCCAAATTGCCAAACTTCAAGCCTATGTCAAGCAGACAAATCAGAAAATGGACACTAAATTTGCTGCTCTGGGGGTTAAGATTTCCAAGCTTCACCAGAATATTCCATCAGCTATTCCATTACCCCGGTCCGGCAGCTCTGGTTCAGCACCTCCTCCACCACCACTTCAGTGAACGTCACCCTTCTTGGATGATGACAAAGGGGGAGAGTTTCCATGACTTTCTTTTTGGTATTTTTTTGCTGAGAAGAGACATATGGTCTGCATGCATGGCATTCATATCCTTCCTTTGGATCATGTAGTTTGAGTCTGCACTCTTAGTAATGACTTTTTGTGAAATGACGTTTTGTGAATGAATGAAATGACTCTTTGTGAATGAATGAAATGAGTGCTTGTGTGAATAAATTGTTTGTGAATATTTGTCTTGATTATGGAACGCCAGGCATACATGCAACAATAATTCATGGTTGTCATCACCAAAAAGGGAGAGATTATTGTATCCCCAAGTTTTGGTGATAACACACCATGACTTATTGTTATACTTATGATATCTAATCAAGTTCTTCTAGTGTGTAAGACAGATAAACCTCCCTCAATCAGCACAAGCATCAAAGCCTTGGAAGGGACAGAAGTGTCAGCACTTCTAGCATGAAGAGTCAGAACACCCTTGAAAGAAACGACTCTGGAAGTCTTGGAGTGTCGACCCTTGCATCTGAAGTGTCGACACCACAGACCAACCTTCCTAAGAATCCAGCTTCTGTCTGACTCAGAAGAGTCGACACTCCTTGTGGAAATGTCGACACTTCTCAAGTCGTCTTCTTCAGCGCATCGGGCCCTCCCAGTTTCAGTCCTAATGGGTCTTGGATTCCGTCTTTATGAACCCAGCGGCGCTGGATCCGAGGCAGCATCGAATGGGACAAGCATCCTTTTGATTGGGTCGAAGGTTGTTAGCAAGCAAAGGGTTCTAGAAGGCTGGAGGATTCCTTCTGCCATGTGGGGACCACCGAATCAGGCTCTCTGCCTTTCGTATGCCAAACATGCGCTCTGGAGGTGGTGAAGCGCACAGGTGGTAAAAAGACAATCAAGGGCATTCGTCCAAGGCAGGAGAAGACGCCCAGGTTTGCTTACGGAAGCAGTGTGAGAGCGAACGGAAGGAGAAGGCTTAGGAGCAGCGAAGAGGCTGCTTGAGGAAGAGCAGAGCTTCCTCATCGGAGAAGGATCCTGGAGAAGAGCTGAACGTGGAAGAGGAGCGCTTCCACACACGTCCCAGCCAGCTTTTCATCTACACCCAGCATTGCGACGAGGGACAGTTCCATCTTCATCGGCCAAGAGACTTCTCATTTCATCAGAGAGAACCATTTGGATTTGGATTCTCATCTATCTGTCTGATCTGCTCTGTGTTTTTATTTTACTTTTCTTGCTTCAATACTTCAAACGTTTCTTTGTTTGTTTTCCCTACGGGCTGTAGGAAGACGATCCGAGGGTGTTCAGATCGTGGATTTGGGCTGGTTGTGCCCACAAGCTGTTTGACAGCGGATTGTTGCGTGGTTTCGCAAGGGAAGCCTCACACGATTGTGTGAGAGGTAGATGTAGGTCTCGAGATAGAGACCGAACCACCTAAAAAATTTCGTCTAGTGTGGTTTGCTTGACTCCATGTGAATGCTCTTGGATAGATGAATGCTATAGGATCAATATTTCTATTACAATCTAGCATCTGTGTTTGAGTTGGGCTGCACCCCGTTTTAGTTCTTAGTTTTTAGTATTAACTGCGAATAGAAGGGGCTGATCTATTCACCCCTCCCATTTAGATCCGCCTATCACCATCTAACATCCTTCACCAGGCATTAGTCTAAGGCCACATTTGGTAAGGCTTATTGTAACACCCTAGAAATTTCTACGATTTTTTTAGAATTAAATAAAATTATTAAACATTAAAAAGGGCTTAATGGGTTAATTAAAGAAATTATGGGTTAATTAAATTAATTTAAAGGCCTGATATTTACTAAAGGGCTAAGCCCACTTAAAACAAGCCCATAAACCAAATTCTAAGCCTTTAGGCCCAAACCCACATCAAGAAACGTAATAGGATTATTATCCCAATTGTAGTACATAAATAGGGATAATTACAGGAAGAAATTTGAATACCATTCAAATTCTGGCGCCCTGGATAGTAGCGGTCTATCGCAAGACCGCTACTTGATGAAAACGGTCCATGGGAGACCGCTACCATGTTCCGTGAACGCAAGTCTGGGAAGCGTGGAAAAATGAGATTTTTCCCACTCGAATCCCTTCAATTCGATACTATCTGTCATGGTAACTTAGTCTAGGACTCTAGAGGATCGATCCTACTTCAAATTAGAACTCCTAAATCGATCTAATCCTAAGCCCTAGGCCAAACTCTATAAATAGGCTTGAACATCGACCTGTGCGAACTATACTTTTGGCTCGCGTATTTCGAAGGTAAGACGTCGTCATCGCAGGGTAAGCCTTTAAAAGATTTTATTCTCCTTTGTATTGTCTACATGGTTGGCAGTTTCGGCCGAAACCGATACGTTTCGGCCGAAACGTATCGGTTTCGGCCGGTACCGATCCGAAACCGGACCAAAACACTGTAGCAGGTCCGAAACAATTAAAAAAATATTATTTAAATAGTTTCGGACGAAACTGGTGAGTTTCGGTCCGAAACTGGTGAGTTTCGGTCCGAAACTGGTCAGTTTCGGTCCGAAACTGGTCAGTTTCGGTCCGAAACTGGTCAGGATTATTAATTTTTTAAATTTTTTAACTGGTTTCATCCGGTTTCGGCCGAAACCGAAACCGATACCGAAACCGAGTCGTATCGGTTTCGGACCCGGCCGAAACCGAGTCCGAAACCGACACTGCCATCCTTGATTGTCTAACTTCCCTCCAAATTCCATGATAGGAGGTCAAGCAACCGGAGAGCTAGGGCGTCCAGAAGTTGTTGTTTCTCTACAAACCGCGTAGGAACAGACGTATTCTCCTTGTGAAGATTAGGAGTTTAGGAACCCAAATTGAGGTATTTTTAAGTTCATCCTTTAGAATAAGTTGTTCCTCTTTATATCTTCTCATCATCCTCCAAATTTCACGAAGCTAGGACAAGAGGATAAAGAGTTAGAGCGTCTGGAAGTTAAAGGTTCCACGTAGAACGTGCAAGAACTTGGATCTCCTTCCAGCAACAAATTCGAAGTCCAGGGCCTTTTTCAGAGGTAAGTTATCTCATGATTGGCACAAACATCAAGTTAGGAGTAAAAGCCCTCTGTTTTCTACTGATTTCATGCTTTCTACGCATCGTATTTCATGTTTTACCATGATTGCGCACTTAGGTTTTTATTGCATGCATAGCCCTACACCTTAATAGAAAAGATGATACGTTTGGCTTAATCCATACAACCCATTCATCTTTGACATCCTAAACATGTTCCCATATGGTTAACCTTCTATTCTACATGCTTCTCATGCATTTATTGCCCTAAATTAGCCCTATACTTCAATTTTTATTTATGTCTGTAGCAGGCAAGAAATGGTCTCAAGGAGACCGCTAGCATCAAATTGCGGTTCCCAAACGACCGCCACCTCATAAAAATGGTCCTCGCTAGACCGTTTTCTACTTTCGATTTTCTACACTCTGTTAACCCTAAACAGAATGCAGAACGGCACTTAAAAATATATGTTAAACCTAAGTTATTAGGCTTTATTCCCAGTTTTGGCTTCATATTCTTGATATTGGTTATATTGTGCATCTATCATGGTAGGTTTTATACTCAACATGTTTTATAAACTTATTTTAATCTTATACTAATTTCATGCCAAATTCATATAGTTTTGTATTAAAGTTAATTTTCACGTGGTTTATGGAAACTTGTTTTATTGATGATTTGATCGATGTTTCTACGCGATTCACTCTCATCTTTTGAGTCTTTCTTAAGTACATGACACGTATTCCGGTACGATGTCATTAGTTACACTTTGCACTTGTAGGCACATTCTGTTGGACTTGTGACCCATCTCCGTTGGATCTTCCTTCCACCGAACTAGGTGATCTTGTTTCAAGGTCTCCGTAAGCATTGTTGGCAGTTTCGGCCGAAACCGATACGTTTCGACCGAAACGTATCGGTTTCGACCAGACCCGATACGAAAACCACACTGATCACTGTAGCTCAACGAAACGATATAAGTGTATCGATTTCGGGCGAAACCGATACTGGTTTCGCCCGAAACCGTTCAGTTTCGGGCGAAACCCCCGTGAACTTGAGTTCCCCCCCCCCACCCGATCGTTCTCAGCCGAAACCCACCGACCTCAGCCGAAACCCTCTCCCCCACTATGCCTGCGGCCCTGCACTGCTGCCTGCCGCTGCTTCCGGCCCTGCCTGCCGCTACTGCCGGCCCTGCTTGCTACTGCTGCTGCGCGCGCACGCCTGCAAGAGGTGGCCGCTGCGAGCCGCTGCTGCCTGCTGCTGTTGTTGCGCCTGCGAGGTGGCTGGCTGCTGCTGCTGCTGCGAGCTGCTGCGACTGCTGCTGGAGGTGGACAGGAGAAGCCAACTACATGGTGTGGTGGAAGGGAGACTGGGAGAGGGAAACGCAGCTAGCCAGCTTGAAGGATCATTCATCAAAGAGGGTAAAATTTTGGCTGTCATAATTTAGGGTTTGATTGTTTTGTTTTAGGTTATTTTGACTGTCATAATTTAGGGTTTGATTATTTTGTTGTGTTATTGACGAATGGGTCAAAATTTTGGGGTGAGCAAGGAGGGTAATAGCTAATGAAGCCCTAATTCATGCAAAAAATTTGGGGCTTTCATCTAATTCGACTTTCTTAGCCACAATTGAAGGATAGATAAGTTTCATTGACGAATTTGGGGTGCCTTCATGCTGGGATTATATTTTTATGAAGGGTAATTAGAACTTAATTAGTAATTAAGGCTTAATTAGTTCATAAAAATTGAGGCTTTTGTCTAATTCGAGTTTCTTAGTCACAATTGAAGGTTAATTAAGTTTCATTGACGAATTTGGGATGGGATCATGCTGAGATTATATTTTTATGAGGGGTAATTAGGGCTTAATTAGTAATTAAGACTTACTTAGTTCAAAAAATTGGGACTTTTGTCTAATTCGAGTTCCCTAGCTACAATTGAAGGTTAATTAAGTTTGATTGATGAATTTGGGGTGGGATCATGCTGGGATGTCATTTTTATGAAGGGTCATTAAGGGTTATTTAGTAATTAGGGCTTAATTACCTCATAAAAATTAGGGCTTTCGTCTAATTCGGCTTTATTACCCACAATTGAAGCTCAATTAAGCTTCATTGACTAATTTGGAGCTCTTTCATGTTCAATTGCCTTTTTTTCATTGTACTTACAAGAGATTGTCTTTGACTGTCATAATGCAGCATCATGCCTAGATGTCAGCAAACACAGGAGCAGCAAGGGCAGGAGGATCCGGGGTGGGCCCACCTGAACTTAGTTGATGCTAAGAGAAGAAAGGTGAAATGCAATTACTGTGGTAGGGAGATGCATGGCGGAATAACCAGAAGAAAGTAACATTTGGCAGGGGTACGAGGAGAGGTGAGACAATGTGACCACTGTCCCCGAGAGGTGCGAGAAGAGATGCGCCAGTGCCTTCTGGGGAAAAGGGAGAGGGTGCAACAAAGGGCTGAGGATGAGGCTGAAATTGCTGAGGAGATTTCTGGCAGAAGGGTTAGGAATCCAGAAAAGAGACTAGAGGCCGAAGTAGAGGTTCGCCTTTATTTGATACTTTCAATAACATGTATAAAATTTATTTAAGTAGTTATGTTAATGTATTACTTTATGTTTGTAGATGAACCATTACAGAATGAGGACTGGGACATATGCTGACTCCCAATTGCAATACGCTGTGAGAAGAGTGAGCCCAGGTATATTTTATTTTTTGGATTTCTTAACCTGATGAATATATATTTCTACAACTAAAATGCATTTGTTTATGGTTGGTGGAACAGCCGACTGGTGGATAATGGTGAACAACCGAGATGTGGGCAGCAATGCATTGGCTTTCATTGTAGTTAGGGTGCTCAGTCAAACAACATCGGCAAGCCAATGTGAAAGAAATTGGAACACGTTCAGCCTTATACACTCGAAGGTTCGCAATCGGCTAAAGGCTGTACGGTTAGAGAAATTAGTGTACTGCCACTACAATATGAGGTTGAGAATAAAGAATATGAGGTTGAGACAACAGCTGCGAGACAAACGCGCCGCCGGGGATGCCGCCGCAGAAATTGATGTGGATGCCTTATTTGATGATGAGAATCCGTTGCAGTCTTGGGTGGAGACACGAGAGCAGGTTGATGAGCCCGTTTTTGATGATGATGATAGAAGATGGGTAGAGGGCATACTAGATGAAGATGAGCAAAGAGATCCCGAATTAAGAAGAAAATCAAAGAGGGCCAGAGATACTCATGCCCACATGTCTAGGGTTGTTGAGGACACTGAGGAGCAGCATGATTTTCAGCCAGCTAGACACTCCGACTCAAATAGCAGGCCAGTCACTCCTAGAATGGGCAAGGCACCTACATCCTTAAGAAGAAGTACATCAGTGCATGGGCAAACTGAGAGAACAAATGTTGCTGCTCGAGAGGACCCGGCAATTGAGCAGATGAAGCAGATTTATTTGAGGCACACGCCAAGGGGAACAGGATTCATGTCAAGGGTGCAAGAAGAAAGCACACCGGCACAGGAAAAAGCATCCCCAAAGGCCAAAAGGCGACTGGAGACTGCAGGTTTCGTGATCCTTTGATTTTTTGTTTTTGAAAGTAACTTAAATTCTTATTATCAGTTCGAATCAGATTATGTTTTGGTAGGAGATAAATTCTATATTTTCGTATGTGCCAGGTGCTACAGGTGCTACTACTGGCGATGGGGATGCTGGTGTTCCTTCCTCCTTCCACGCAGACACAGGCAGAGGATACAGTCAGGGTGAGGCAGGACATGAGTCACAGAGTCAATATGGGCATCCATCAGGTTATGGAGGTGGCCAACAGGAGGCAGCGATTTATGGGTCGTGGGGTTATGAACCATCATTCAACTTCCATCCGGCCAGTTCCTCTTCTCTTCCTCAAGATTCTTATGCTGATACTGGATTCGGCTCAAGCCAACCAAACACTCCAAGAGGGATCCAAAGAGGGATGCAGGACTTGGCAACCTCATTGTTTGGTTATAGTGAATATAGACCATACATGCAACCTGGTTATGGATATCAACATCAAGGGCCAGACAATGAGGGAGAAGGTTCTTCTAGTAATTATTATCCATATTAGGTAAGAATCAATGAATTTTTGTAACATTTATTTTATTTAATTTGGTTTATTGTACTGCTTGTATTAATGTACAATGGAATATTACTTTAACTTTCACATGTTCAATGTTTGAAGTTCAATTTTTGTAGTTGTCTACTTCAAGATTATTGCACTAACTTATACAGTCAAATGCATGTGTAATGATTTTTGTGATTTTAAGTGATTATTTATATTTTTTTATGATTTTTTATCAGATTTTTTAGAATTAATTTAATTTTTTTAACCTTTTATCTGGGTTTCGACCGGTTTCGGCCGAAATCGAAACCGATACCGAGTCGTATCGGTTTCGGACCCGGGCGAAATCGAGTCCGAAACCGAGTTTGCCATCCTTGTCCGTAAGTCTCTGCGAGCCTGGGACTCCCACTAGGACGCCGAACTAGTTGTACCCTAAAAGCCCAATGGACTAGAAAGCACTTGTGTTACCGGCGTTATTTTTTTGTGCCCTGGCTAGTTGCGGCCATCAGGCGACCGCCACCGTCAAGTAGCGGCCTTCCCGTGACCGCATTATGCCAGATTACTCTACTACGTCGACCTGTTTTCCTTCCTGCGTCGACTCCATCATGATTGCAGCCCTGACTTGACCGCAACTTCCAAGAAACGGTCCGACTATGACCGCCTTATCAAAGAAACAGTCTTGTCTTGACCGCATTCTTCTGGCTTGTACTCTAACCTGGGGTTTGACCCAAGGGTTGGTTATATTCCGTTCCTAGATGGTCCTTGGATTATCTGGAGCCTAACATCATGTTTAATAAGCCAATGATAAACTATGGAAATTTATAAAAGTACCGTTATGTTGTCCGATTTCCTTAGCATAATATCCAACTAAATCGTCCTTGATCTCATGTTTTCCATTTTGGTGCGTTCTCTACCATGGTTACATTATCGTGAAACTATTGTTGAATTGTACATTATTGGCCAAACTTTACATTATTCGTGGAAGTAGCTTGATTTATAACTTGAAGATGCGGATCGGGCACTGATTGTGTCCAAGGGCTCAACGCTAGCCCCCTCGGCTGATTGCTGGAAACATACTATAAACCATGGGGTATGATGAACACAGGCGTCGCATTGCGTCGGGAGTACTTTTTTTATAAACGGGTGAAATCCACGAGACTATCTTATTTACATGCTTGCTAGTACATTCTTGTTACATGACTTTCTAGTGCATAGCCTTTACAAGGTTATGAAAAGTATATTCTCGTTACATGCTAATACATTCTTGTTCTTGAAAGGCCACTTTATATTCTTGTTTGATTATATTCTCATGAATCTCTACACTTATCTTGATACTCGATCGTTACTTTGGTTTTACACCGCATGTTTTATTCGTATTTCTTTTACCTTATTTCCTAAAACTAAATTGTTAATTACTTAAACTTGTGTTCATGTTGATACGAAGATACCTACTGGGCAAGTGTACTCATACCTACTTCTTTCCAATCTTTTCAGGAAATTCAAGTGAGTCGGATTCGGACTATGCTAGTGATGGGTCCGAGAGCGAATGATGGATCGAGAGAAGACCTAGAGTTGTCAAAGAGTCTAGTCGTGTTATGTAATTTCATTTTTCTTGAGTCTAGTAATGAAAAGAGTCAACATTATGTAAACTTTTGATTATTATCAATAAAAGTTGGATTTTGGTTAATTATTGTGCATTCCACTTTATGTGTGAATGTTTAGCGCTCTGATTATCTTGATTGCGAGAGGCTTATCTTGTCGGCTGTTCATGTCCCCGATATTACTTCCACTGTACATATATCTCGGGGCGTGACACTTATGGGGGTGGCTTTTGGCCTCGAAAGTCTCACCCCCAAAATCCAAAACAAATGAGCCCTGGTCACATCAAATTTTTCAAAAGCCAGCTTTTCACTTGTAGAGAGAGATAGGAAGAAAAGGCCAACATTTTCAAAAGCCCAGGAAGCTCATCTAGAGAAGCTTTTTCTCTCTCTAAAGGCTTTTGAAAAAAAAATCCAAAGCCCATCTTGTTTCCCAAACGCGGCCTAAGCAGATGCCTAAGCATTTGTGTATACATCTACTTATCTCCTCTGTTTACAGAATAGTAGACTGCTATATATTCTATATCAATGTCTACTCAGAAGCAAGGAGCTTGTCTATTCTGTAAGCTCTTATCTAGCTCCAAATGTCAAGAAATGCTTTGATTGATAAGTGTCATGCAGATGTCCAACAAATTATGGTAGACATCCACTTAACATTGTCTGTCCAAGTTTGCTTTCAAGGCATCACGCCTTGAATTCCTATCTCTCTATCTGCTTGAAAAACTTTGTGAATTCTCATAGAGAGACGGCTACCTATTGTGAACAAATGACCCAATCAAGAAAAAGCAGAACGGATGAAACTAGGGGACAACTTTGACATATACCTGTAGAGATTCTCCGACAAGGTTTCCAAAACAGCTCACGATCCCAGGAATGAGCTGATGGCATGTGTCCAGAGCAGGTAGCAACAGAGAGAATTGAAATCATTTTCAAGCCTTGAGCCCAACGGATATTTCGCTCCAAGGGCACTACAAATATTCCCCAAAAGCAAAGAAAGATGGAGAGAGGATTTGCCCACTCGCCAACTTGAGCCACAAGAAAACCCATCTTCCAGAAAGCAGATGCACAGAGGAGCTCAGTTTGTTCCATCATCTTCTTCCCACTGCTACTGCAACTGAGAAGATACAGCGGCAAACCTCTTCCGGAGCTTCAGCAACATCAAGCTTCCCTCTTCCCCTCTCATTTCTCACATTATTTCTTTGAAGGGTCATTGTGGATTTGTATGCTTGATTGTATATTTGGCTTATGAAGAGGATAACTCTCTGTTTATCACTTCTGTTTGGGTTCCCTTCCCTGCAGGGAAGAAGACTACCACAAAGGTAGTGTTGGTGGTAGGCACCGCATCAACCTGTGTGTACGTGAGTGTGCAAGCACCGCATCAACCTATGTGTATTGGTAGCAGGCACTGCATCAACATGTGTGCGCATGGATGTGCAGGCACTATATCAACCTATGTGTGGGTGAGCTGGGCACTAGATCAACCTGTGGTAGAAATCACATCTAGTTGAATCTCAAGTAGGTTACCTGGGGACTGGACGTACGTGGAAGACCGAAGCAGTATAAAATCATTGTGCGTCAAATTTGTGTGATTGCTATATCTCCTCTATCTCTGTTCTGATAACCCTGCGTTACATAACTTTTCTATTTCTACTGTTATTTACATATTTTATGAACATGTCTCACTTAGATTTTAATTTTCTAAATAGTCTCATTCATCCTCCACCTTTTGGGACTCAGCCATACTATTTCAGGCCAATAACCATTACGTAGATCCATTTTGGATCCAAACCATTGCAGACACCCATCATTGTATCATTGAGCTATCAAGAACATAAGAATAAATCAAAATTGTTGATTTACAATGAAAGCAATCTAGAACACTTCAGGTGTTCTTAATCTTCTTGAACAAGGGGAACCACGAGACTTGTGAACCCCCTTCCTGGCCTTAAAATCTGCTTCTTTGTCTTGAGGGAGATGCTGCTGCTGCTGCTGCTTGGCCTTGGAGGCAGCCATCCATCCCCTTGGACAGCACAATAACAGCAAGATGCCCTGCCATGTATGTGATATGGTAGTGGCGCAATTTGTAAGTTTCCTGTGTTTGTAACACCCCACGATGTCAATTTAACTTAACAGTGACATGGTAGGCGTACTTTTATCCAAATCCCATATTATAACTTGCAAACCCCTATTAGGTCATAAAGTTTTTACAGGCTTATAGCCACCACAAGCCTCTTTCTCTCCTTCCTTTCTTATTTTCTGAGCAGGAAAGAGGAGAGGCATGGATAGGTGGGTCCAAGCCTCATTCCTTGCCTTGCACCATCTCTCTCTCTCTCTTCTTTCTCTTTTCATTTCCTTCTTCTCTCTTTTGTTGTTTTGCTGCAGCCGGCCTAGAAGACTGCTGGAGAAGGGAGCACAGCCTGCTCTCCTTCTCTCTCTCTTCTTCTTCTTCATTTGATGCTGTTGTTGCATCTTTTTGTTTCTTCTTCCTTTTTCTTTTTCTTTTTCTCTTTCGATTCTTCCTTCAGCAAGCAGCAAGCCAGGTTTTGCTACTACTGCTACTGGCTAGCATGCTGAAACAGAGCAGGTAAGGAGGAGAAAGGTCCTCTGCATGTTACCTCCTTTTTTTTCTTGCCAACCATGCTCACCTCTCTCTCCCTCTTTTTTTCTCCCTTCAATTTGATGTATTGCTGTGAGCATATTTCTAGGTTTCAGAGGGGAAGCTGTGCAAACAACCTTCCTCTTCTTTCAATCTTTTAATTATTTCAATCTTGTCATGCAGAAGAGAGGTATATGTTATGTCCTCTTACCAGCTATACATCTGTCTATCCAGCGAAGGGTACGATACATTGCCTCCTCTACTCGTGGGCCTGTTATGGTGGTTTTCACGACATCATCAAGTGCCATGATTATATCTGCTCCAACTTTATTCTGTAAATATTGTAGACAAAATTCATGTAGATATAAACCAAAAAAAATTTAAACCTGAAGAGTTTTTTATAAAATTAAACGACAGAAAAACTCATCATGACCAAGTTACAAATAACTTCCAAATAAAAATAACATAAGGAACAATTTTAGGAATAATTATAGGCAAACTCATGCAGAAGCTTGAGTTGTCCAAGTCTCCAAGATGAATATACATGCATGCCATGCCATTTGAAGTATAAGACTGCAGGAGAAGACAGGAGACAGATTGCTAGTTAATCCATGTCATTTAATGGTGATAATATAATATACTGCTTGTCATTTCCTCATTTAGAGACATAGGTGTCATTATGTAATTTTCTTAGGACATTTGAGTCATTCAATGTTTCCTTAGGGTTTAACAATATGTTTTTCCTTTTAAGAACAAAGATGAGACAAAACCAGTGCAAAAATGATCATCCAAAAGCTCAATACTCGAAACACCACCTAACATGCTTTGACAAACACCCACGGAGAAGCCCTCAAGATGCTCCCTCATATGCAAGGAAATTAATCTAGGATCTTGGAATCATCTTCTGAAGTCGAAGAGAAGAGATGTTGGAGAGATCTAAGAGAGGTTGAGAATACTGAACAACGGTATGAGAACCTAATATTTGTCAAATAATGGCTGATGTATTTAACAATTTAGGATGCATAACAGCATAACAACTAGATCAACCCATAAAAACCAACTTCCTCGTACCAAGGCAATCAAGCCATGCATTTGAATAAAGCATACATAGAACAGAAGAGTGCAATTGAAAGAAAACTACTAAAACTTCTAGTGAAAATGTGTACTCACAACATATCTGACCTTCTCATGAAGTTTCTCAGTCCCTCAATTTACGACGATATTCTAGCGCTTGTTCCTGTAAAGGAATGATTTTCTCTTGCACTTTTGAATTTCTGCTGCATCTTTGATTTTCCTTGCCAAAACAAAAAATACTCTCATCTTGGGTAGTCTCAACCTCGGCTGCTTGAAAAGGCCAACATTCTCACAAGATCTCATGAGATTTTCACAGGATTGAATTCCACGTCGATAAGGTAGTGAAGGTTCCCTATCATGCCAACCATCCTGTTTCAAACGTAGCTCCACAACCTCCAATCACAAACCCTCCACCCCTTTGACTGCTATTCTGCAACCAGTAGCTACCATGTTGACCCTCAAAAGCATCAACTCCCTTCTTCCACAGTAGCCACTAGCTACGCCTTTCTCAAGCTGCTGAGATAATCCCCCCTCCTCGGTGATTAAAGAATCACAGAATTCCAAGATCCTCAGTGGTTAAACATACTCAAGGTTTTGAACAATTTCTGAGGCAAAATTACAACTAATGCTCTTCTAAGGCCTTCCGCCCTCCTTGACGAAGCATGCCCCAACAAAACATCTTCCAGCAGGATGCTTAGTCTGAAACGACAGAAAAGCAAATCCTCATAGGTATGATCCACGCTACATCTCTTTTACCCCTTCTCCAAGAGGCAAATTAATAACTGCAACAGACAGGAACTTTTCATTAAAATTAAAACAAAATTCTCCAGCATTTACTAAGCCAACAGCTAACTAAGTCAACAAAGCCATAGGCTCACATTGAGCTGACTCACTCATCTACAACCTCAAATAAACTCAATGAGCAACCATGCCTTCTATGTAATTCCTGTGAGTTTCAATCACACACATCTACTCTGTCTGGTCTCTTGGAAGTGGCAAACAACACCTTTCGAAGAATCCCAAGGTTATCTATAGTTTGTATAAGCATCCATTACTTTGTCTCAAGTCCAAGGAACTTCATGGTCCGCCTCCCCATATCAGTTTGACATTTGAACCAGAGACTACATCATGAAAGACGCCGACCTTGTAAAATTTTCTTCTCCATTCTAAAACTATTGAATCAGAATCTCCCGTAAAGCCTATGGCTCCACAAGGTTCTTGACACACTCCTAGTTGATAGCTATCAGAAAAACGTCAATTCTTCTAACTATGCCAAAGCAGCCAATGACTCTTTGGAAGTGATAGGAATCCAGAGGGGGGAGGGAATGCACCAAGTCATTGATGATAGCAACAACACAATATACATACAAGAGTCAATGGGGCACCCTAGTATGTCACCAGACCTGAATACAACATGTACAACAACCATATACCCAATACACTATATAACACCACTCCAACACAAGTTTATAACACTCTAACAATGTCCCCATTTGTTAGTAGCCGGGCACACCCTAGAGGGGGGTGAATAGGTGTGCCTCATGAAAATAATTGTGTATTGAAATTTTAGACTATGAAACATAGCGAAAATTAAATACGCAGGCAGCAAACGCACAAGGACACAGGGATTTTATACTAGTTTGATCTGTCCTCCTAGACAGACCTACATCCAATCTCTTTGCAACTCGCAAAGGATTACACTAACCTTCTGAACCCAAGGTTACACCGGCTGGTTCTTTCAGGGCCTAGCTCCCTGGTTGATCTTTGCAGGTCACAAAGACCTTCCCTACTTGTTCTCCAGGAACAAGCAACCAAGTTGATTTTAATCAGGTTTCAACAAACCACCCAGTCACACAAAGTGACTTAATTTTTTCTGATGATTTCGCACCAACTAGATTTCCAGAAGCTACTCACCTAGCTAATTTAAATTTCAGCAAACTAACCCAACACACGCAGAACTGTCCCTAAGAGCAACAAATGCTCTTAACTCCTATCACAAAGACAATTAAAGATCATAAACAGAATGAAATGAATAAAATGACAAATAGGAAGAGGAGGGGATGAAGAATGTAGTTGAAGTACAGATTCTTCCTCCTCTTGATTGCTTCTCAGAATGAGAGACTTCAGAGATTGAAGTGAATGCGGTGAAGTCCCTCCTAGGCATGAGTGCACAGGAAGCTTTTTGCTCAAGGATCACTTCAATGTTAGTTGAATGCTAGGCGTGCTAAAAAGGTGTCCTGTTCTTCAAAGCCCTGGCTATTTATAGACCCTTAGAACTTCTATCCGTTAGACTCATGTGGTATTCAACAGTTTGATCCCTTCATAGTGTTGGGCAGCTCTGATTTGTCCTTGGAACTTTAACCTCCTTTCTGTATTCTTGTCTTGATCAAGAGAGTAGGTGAATCAGCCTTGTTCTGTCGCGAGAAGATATGTCTGTCTAATATCTTCCTATTTGTTCATATTGTCCATCCCTTTCAGGCTACCTGTATGACTCACAGATATACCTGAAGTACTTCCCCTAAACAGAGCTATTAAATATGACGTGAGATAAGACAAGTAAATCTGAAATGTAAAACACAAATGTGAGCATTATAATGGAAAAATAATGCATCCTTACACATCATGTATTTCTCACGTAAAAAAAAAAGCAGAACAATGCTAAAGTATGTGTATTTGATACGTCCAAGATAGAAAAATACCTCAACGGATACTTGGCATTAAATGCGGACATATTTGGACGTGGTATGACTAATTTGACCATCATATAAAAGTGCTTCAAAATGGATTCATCTTTTCGCGTATTTTTAAATGAAGCCCAATCAAAAGATTGTTTGCCCAAGGTGTTGCATTGACTAAGGATGCAACTTAGACAAAATGTTTTGTCTTTTAGTTGGTGGATCGTCATAGACGGAATGTTCTGGCCACATCATATTCGAGGGAATGTTTTGGCCTTTGGACGGGCGTATCATCTTAGAGGGAATGGTCTGGCTGCATCGCCGTAGATGGAATGTTTTGGCCTTTAGACGATGTAACGTCTTAGACGGAATGCTCTGGCCGCATCGTCTTAGAATGTTCTGCTTTTAGATTGTGTACTGTCTAAGCTTCTTGCCTTGCTCGTTAGATGGTGCATCGTCTCAAACCTTTTAATATTGCTAGATGATGCATCATCTTAGATGGCTCTTCTTATCCTTCTAAGGGGATAGATGACGTATCGTTTTAGACGAAGCCTTTTATAAAATAGATTGTGCATCATCTTATACGAAACGTCTTAGATGGTACATCGTCTTAAATGAACCTTGCTAGATGGTATATCGTCTTAGACGAAAACCTCTTAGATGGTATATGTTCTCAGACGAAACCTCTTAGACGGTACATCGTCTTAGATGAACCTTCCTAGATGGTATATCATCTTAGACGAAAACCTCTTAGATCGTATATGATCTTAGATGAAATTTCTTAGACGGTGCATAGTCTATGCATTTACGAGGAAGACACCCTATCTTCTTAGGTTATAGGTTAAGCTTGTCTACACGTTAAAAAGAATCCCTAGACGATATTCCTTCTATGCTAAGGCCTTAGAAGTAGTAGCATCTAATATTACCTAATTCTTCCAATAGAATAAGCCTAATTTTAGGCTAAGTATTTAGGAGACCTGAGTTATGTTAAACTTGTAGAATTACTTAACCATCTGGGATACCATGGAAACTGAGATATTCAAAAAAATATATTTATTTTGTCATAGTCCATGATACTTAATTTGTCAGAAAAGATATTTTCCTAACAATTTCCCCATTTTTGCTTATAATAAATTAAATGTTGAGTCTTCAAAAATTTTGTTCTCATTTCAATTCTTTAGGGCTTAAACTTAGTTATGGAAGATTAATTTTTACTTATCAAATTTTATATTCTACCTTCTCGTCATTTGACGCTTCAAACAAAGAACAAATTTTTAGGGAAATTAATTACTCCCTCTTTTTGCCAAAGCCAAAAAGGGAGATAGGAGTTAAGAAACTCCCCTTGAGTATGTGACTGCTCCCTAAATGTACTAACTCTCCCCAAGGTTGGCAATTTCGGCCGAAACCAATACGTTTCGATCAAAATGTATCGGTTTTGGACCTAACAGATACGAAACAAGATCTGCGCACTATAGCATGTCTGAAGCTTAAAAAAAACAATTTTTTTATTATTTCGGGCGAAATTGAATCAGATTTCGCCCGTTTTTAGGCGTTTTGGCCCGATACGCCTGAAATCGGAGGAA
This sequence comes from Amorphophallus konjac, assembly GCA_022559845.1. Lineage (NCBI taxonomy): Eukaryota > Viridiplantae > Streptophyta > Magnoliopsida > Alismatales > Araceae > Amorphophallus > Amorphophallus konjac. The sequence continues at coordinate 145,413,728 of CM040119.1, forward strand.
ACCAGACGTGAACTCCCCTATTAAGGGGAGTTCAGTTCCGCCACATCCCTCAGATCTGAGATCTGAGGGGTGCTGCCGCCAGGGGAGGTGGAGCAGGGGTAGGGGGGAGCTTGGGAAGGGCTTTTGCTGCTGGGAGGAGATCTTGCCACCACCGCCGTTTCTTGCTGTTTAAAGTACGTAGCTACCGCCACCGCCGTCGTTCACATCATCCGTGCAAAAATTCCTCCAAGAGGATATAAGTTTTTGTATTTTTTCTTTCTTTGATAGTTTTCTTGTTGTTGGTAAGGTTATGTTAGATTCTATTAATTTTTATACGGAAATTATGGTAAATCTCCAAATTAAGGTGTAATTAGCAATTTAAATTTGAAACTTTTGTCTAATTAAGTAACTTTACCGTCAATTGAAACTTAATTAATCTCTATTGAATGCTTTAGGGTGGGAGTGTGCTGCGAATTATATTACATGCCGGGTAATTAAGGTAAATCCCCAAATTAGGGTCTAATTAACGATTTAAATTTGGGGCTCTTGTCTAATTAGGTAAGTTTAGTGTCAATTGAAGTTTAATTAAGTTTCATTGAATACTTTAGGGCGAGAGCATGTTGTTAATTGTATTACACGCAGGATAATTAGGGTAAATCTCCAAATTAACACCTAATTAGCGATTTAAATTTGGGGTTTTATGTAATTGGATAAATTTAGTGTCAACTGAAGCTCAATTAAATTTCATTGAATACTTTAGGGCGGGAGCATACTAGTAATTGCATTTAATGAAGAGTAATTAGGCAAAATTCTCAAATGTGACCCTAATTAGCGGTTAAAAATTGGTGCTTTCAGCGTAATTTAAAGCTCAATTATACTTCATTGCATTTTTTCATTGTACTTACAACCATTTGTATTTGACTGTCTTAATGTAGCATCATGACTAAACGTGAACAAAGTCAGGAGCATCAAGGGCAAGATGATCCAGGGTGGGCCTACCTCACGTTACTTGATGTTAGAAGAAGAAAAGTCAAATGTAATTATTATGGTAAGGAGATACATGGCGAAATTATTAGAGGAAAACAGCATTTGGCAGGGATAAGAGGAGAGGTCAAACAATGCGACAGCTGTCCCCGATAGGTGTCAGAGAAAATGCGCCAATGCCTTTTGGGCAAAAATGACAAGATGTAACGAAAAGCTGAAAATCAAGTTGAAATTGTTGAAGAGATTTCAAGCAAAGTAAGCAGAAGGGGAAGGAGGGATGATGATGATGAGGAAGGTACTAAAGATTCAAATCCAGAGCTGACTGAAGCAGTAGAGCATGAACAAGCGGCTCAAAGGAAGAGAAAAGTACCCATAGGTTCAAGGACCTACTCCAGTATAGTTGGTGTAGCACGACGTCCTAACACTAGTGCAGTCCCACAGAGAGTAGGCCTCGTAGACAACTATGTGCACGGAAGGCAAAGTGCTACACAACCAAAAATCAAGCAAGCATTGAGAGGGGTTAAAAAATCAGCTGAAGTTACAAGACATGCATTTAAAAGTATTAGCAAATAGTTTTTTCATGCAGGTGTGCTTGCATATACAGCTGAATCTGAATACTGGCAGCCTATGCTTGATACCATAGCAGATGCTGGCCCTGTCTTAAAGGCCTCGTCACGTCGAGACATATATAGGTGTGGCCTTGAGGGAGAGGTTGAAGAGCTTCATCAGTGGGTTGAAAGCTTCAAGCAAATCTAGATGGAGAGAGGATACACTATTATGTGTGATAGCTGGATTGATACCACGAAATAATCCATGATCAACTTTCTGGTTTATTGCATCGAAGGTACAATATTTGTGAAATCAGTTGATGCATCAAATTATGAAAAGAATATAAATCATTTGTTTCATTTGATGGATGACATGGTAGAACACATTAGAGAGGAACATGTTGTGCAAGTAGTCACTGATAATGAAGCCAGTTACAAGGCTACGGGAAGGAAGTTGATGCAGAAGCGCAAACATTTATATTGGCTCTCATGTGCAGCACATTGTTTGGACTTGATACTTGAAGACATTGGGAAAGAAAATAATATGAAGAAGACAATTGAGAGGGCACAGAAAATCACTAAGTACATTTATGGCCATCCTACAATCTTGAACATGTTCAGAGATCATGCAAGTGGGGGCCGAGATATCATCCGTGCAGAGCCAACAAGATTTGATTCGAATTTCATTTCTTTTGGAGTCCTTGCACAGGTATAAGAATGAGCTCAAGTCTTTCATGTACCCCAATTCCATGCGGGATTATATAGACAAATCCAATGTTGATGCTCAGATGGATTATTTGGATGTGTGTCACATCGTGGAAGACCGCAAATTTTGGAACAGGGTGTCACGTTATATGAACATAGTCACACCTCCCGTGAAGATCTTAAGAATGGTGGATGGCGATGAGAAGAATGATATGAGATATCCGTACGAGGCCATGGACCGTGCCAAGTTAGAGTTGTAGAAATCCCTTCTCAGATAGTATGCGAAGTGGTGAAAAACTGTTGACAACAGATGGGACAACACATTACACTATGAATTGCATGCATCTGGTGAGTGATTAATTGTACTGATATAAAGTTCATTATTTTTTAGATTAATTTACATCTTACATTTAGTTAATTATACACAAATGCAGGTTATTTCCTCAACCCTTGATTTATGTACAATGCCAAGGCAAACGTTGATCGCGAGGTGCTTCAAGACACCTTAACAGCCATTGGTCATTTATCGAGGACACCAGAAAAGAGACTTCAGGCTGAGCTACAGGTTGGCATTTATTGATTTTATCAATAAGAGAAAAAAATTACTTAACTATTTATGTTAATTGTTACTTTATCCACATAGATGGACAGTTATAGATGGAGGAATGGAACATATTCTGACTCACAATTGCAATACGCTGTGAGAAGAGTGGGCCCAGGTATATTAAATCTTTGTGCTTAAATTGAGTCAATATATATTAAATCTTTGTGCTTAAATTGAGTCAATATGTATTAGTATATCATGAAGAATTAATCTTCATTTACATCTTACATTTATTTGTTTACGGCAGGTGAAATAGCTGACTGGTGGATAATAGTGAACAATAGGGATTTGGACAGTAATGCATTGGCTTACATTGCAATTAGGGTGCTGAGTCAAACAACATCAGCAAGTCAATGTGAAAGGAATTGGAACACGTTCAGCCTTATACACTCAAACATTCGCAATCGGCTAAAGGCTGAACGGCTAGAAAAACTGGTTTACTGCCACTACAACATGAGGTTGAGAATAAAGAACATGAAGCTGAGATAACAACTGAGGAACAAACGTGTCGCAGACGATACAACTCCAGAAATTGATGTGAACGCATTATTTGATGATGACAACCCCTTGCAGTCTTGGGTTGAGATGCGAGCGCAAGTTGTTGAGCCTATTTTTGATGATGATGATAGAACATGGGCAAAGGGTATATCGGATGAGGAGGAGCCAAGGGATCCAGAATTCAGAGGATCAACCAAGAGGCCAAAAGTGACCCATGCACACCAGAGAAAGGACCCAGCTTTCTTTGTTCACGACACTGAGCAGCAGCCTAAGATTGAGCCAGGTAGATACTTAGAATCAGATAATAGACCAGTCACTATTAGAATAGTCAAGCCACCTCCATCCTTAAGAAAAAGTATATCAGTGCATGAGATGATTGAGAGGACTAGTGTTGCTACTCGAGAGCCAGCAATTGAGAAGTTGAAGCAAGTTTATGTGAGACACACGCCACGGGAAAAAGGATTGCTTTCAAAGATGAAGGATAAAGTCACACCAAAAGAAAAAAATAGAGCCAAAGGCTAGAAGGCGATTGGTTTCTTATGGTTCTGATGATGATGATGCATCAAGTGATAATCCCAGTGCAGCTGCAAGTGCTACTATTGGCGGTGACATGTATGCACCTATTTCCTACTTCCACGCTAAGACGGGCAGAGCATATAGTCATAGTGAAGGAGGATATAATTCACAGAGCCAATATGGACATCCAATAGGTTATGGAGGTGGCCAATACAAAGCAGATATGTATGGATGGGGTCATCAACCAGAATTTCAATTCCAACCAGTAGCAATTATGGGTCAGCATCCTCTTCTAATCCTCAAGGTTCAACTTCTTATGTTGATTCTGGATTCCAATCAAGCCAACAACCTTATACTCCAAGAGGGATCCAAAAAGGGATGCACGACTTGGCTGCATCATTATTTGGTTACCGTGAATATACAGAATATATGCAGCTGTCTCACGCGCCCCAGGCGGGGAGGAAAAAAAATAAATGAATGAGAAAGGGGAAAAGGAAGGAGATCGGAGAAAGGAAAATATCCCCCCCCCCTTTTCTCTCTGGATCCCCCACGGCGAGACACACACACTCGCCTGTTACGGAAAGTCGAGATGGGTCGGTTTGGCACGCAGGGATTCCGTACATATTGTCAAAAGAGAGTATCGGGGGAGGGTCGACCAGGTCAGGGATGATTGGATGGAATGCGGGCGTGCCAGTCGATTTCTCGACGATCACCTATGGAACCAAGGTTTGACCGGAGAAGTGCCGCCAGGGCATGGCACGTGGGCTCGGAATGCCGGGCGACACGTGGAGAGAAGGAGGTTTCACTGGTACGAGTGTAGGCGATTGCGGGGATTCGTGTACAGGACATCTTCCCCACCGACAGCAAGTACCCGGTGTTTATTTTACATCGAATTGAATCTGAACACCTTTGTTTTTCATACTGAAGGAGGACTGGGACCCTGGAAGCCATAGTGTATGAGAAGGATATAGTTTGCACTGCAGCTCGAACTTGACCGTCGGATTCAACGAACCGGACAAAAGGCAGCGAAACTGGGAAAAACGTGGGTTGGGATGGGTCTACGGACTCTGGCTCGGCAAGGAGCAGACAGGTGCTGGCCCGAGAGACAAATATCGTTGGGAGGTGGAGGGCGGAGACACCAAAGTGTGTTGAGGAAAACAAAGGATGGAGTTTTCCGAGTCACACTTCACTATAGTGAGTTGTAGCCGGTATTACAGAGAGGCGCTAAAAGGCCTTATACATTGAAGCAAACCACGGGACAATTCCGTCTCGAAGACTGGTCCCCTGATCATTGCTCGATAACGCGGGTTTTCCGCTATTTTACAGAGGGTCCTCGAAGGGACTAGAGACGCTATAAAGTGGTGCAAACTGGGCTGGGTACTAGGACGCTGACATTGACTGGGAAGGGTATGCGTGCCGGGTGTCAGCATGTCCGGGAGTTAGGACCAGGCCTCGTAGATGATACTTCAAGGCTAAGGTCTGACTAACTCAAGGCGGCTGGCAGGACAGTCGGTCACTGGCTCAGAGCAAGCAGTCGGAGATGGGCCCCGAAATACCGGAGGTCCCGGCATGAGGGTGTCGATACCGTTACCATGGTGTGCCATACGTAAGCGAACCTGATAGACGGTCCACTATTATCGTAGCGCTCTATACGTAGAGGAGGACGTCCATGTGTTTTGGCTAAACGCCATATGAGGGGTGTTGATGTGACATACTCTCGGCATGTATTAAGCCGAACACGGACAAACAACCAGGTTACGCTCCAAGTGCTCCAAGTGCTTCAGCGGCTTGTATCTCTGATCCTTGTGCTTTATCCCCTTTTGACCCTTGGCCTTCCAGGGGGATTTATAGGCAAAGGGGGGTGGCTGGGTTGAAGGTTTAGGAGGGTTGGGTTCCACCCCGCGTAAAGGGGTTTAGGAGGGCTAGGTTCCACCGCGCGTAAAGGGGTTTAGCAGAGCTGAGTTTAGGCGGGTTGGGTGAGGAGAAGGAGAGAGAAAGGCTTAGGTGGGGTTAACACCAAGGTTGTCAGTTTCGATTTTCCGATCGGTTTCGGTTTCGATTAAGGCCGAAACCTAGTGAAAAGGATAAAAAAATATCAAAATAAATGTAAAAAAATAGAAAAAAATCAAAAAAATATAAATAATCACATAGAAATCAAAAAATTCAGTAGGCATGCATTTGACTATAAAGATATTAAATTAAGTGCAATAAACATGAAGACTAATAGGTTCAAGCAGTACAATAAACGTGATGAAGTAAGCATTGAACATGTTAAACTAATATTGTTGAGTACATATTAAACATGAAATAGGTTCAAGCAGTACAATAAACGTGATCCATACCTAAATGACGATGCACTAATATGGATAATAACAAGAAGAACCTTCCCCCACATCGTCTGGGCCTTGATGTTGATATCCATAACCAGGTTACATGTATTGTGTATATTCACTATAACCAAATTGTAGTACCCCGGATAAAAATGATAAGGAAATAGACTTTTTCCCAAGTAAATAAAACCTTAGATAACTCTATAAGAAGATAACTCTACAAGAAGGCCAAAATAAAAAGTTGGAATACCCAATAAGGGCCATTATATAAATATACCACCATTGAAGTCTTCATACGTAATGGGGCTTCCTGTTCCAAAAAGACTATTCACCTGAAATAGTGACTCTATACAAAGGTCGTCATTTTCTCAAGCCACAGGGCCACAACCCACGGTTTTGAAACCCACAGTATACATATATCTCCCTTTACCAACCAATCACACACATATACATATATAATAACACCTTTTAATACCCAGCATGGCACGGAACAGGAAACACACCCGGCATGACTTGGAATAGGATCAATAGGCAGGGGAAATAGCGCCCCTGACCTAGGCGCTATTCCCAATAGGGCGCCCCCAGACCAGACCAGGCGCCATTTCCTTTTTGGATAAATAAATGTATATATAATATATATATGTAAGGCCCAGAGGATGTAACGCCCAACTGCATGGGCGTTATTTCCCTAAACAGAGACTACATGTGACGTCGCCATTTCCTTGCCAGCAACCTGCCAAACCGAATGCCATTATGTCATCCTTCCAGAAGTAAACATGAACAGCCTCTTTTGCTGGCAACGTACCCTTTTACCCAACAACCGATTGAAGCATTAATTGCTTCTTTTTCCCTGGCAATGGACCCTTATGTTTTCCTTTCCTATAACTATCCCAGACCCTCTAGTGTTAGAGGGTGATGCCTGTATCATCTGGTTAGTCTCCACCTGCAAAAGAAGGTCTTTACAGGAACGTACCTGAAGGGAGATCTTCATCCTACGTGCTTCTTCCTGCTACTGGAACCTTGCAGGAAGGACTTGGTCTTTTATTATCTCTTCTTCTCTTCTACGTATTTACGTCAAAAAGGTAGGTGTTCTCAAGATCTGGCTTAACTAGTAGTTAATATAGGTTAACATGCATGCTAGTTAAACCTTTCATAGTCACAATCTGGTCATTTAAGTCAGGGGTATATCAAAAGACTTAGTGGGAAGGTTAGGCTACGCCTATCTGAAACACTAAATCTTGCGTGAGTAGATTCTCCGTCAAGTACCCCATGTACATACTTTTTTTCCCCATGTACATACTGATTATATAGTTGTCATTACTCATAGTCTGTCCCAATTTCTTGCAAATTGATCCATGTTTAAAAGTTAATATCTATGAAATTAAAATCGAAAATTGTTGCATGAGCATGACCTTGCAATCCTGCTATTTTTCCATGTCTATCTATGTCTTTACTTCCTGATTCTGTGAACGTGTTAAAATCATGAACAGTAAGGTTACGTGATTAGTAGCCACCATGTTCAGAAATTTATATCTATTGAACCAAATCATGAAACTCCTGCATGAGCATAACTTTGAAATCCCCAGATTTTTTCTCTATTTTACCATGTCTTCATTTCCGGATTTCGTGAAATTTCGCATGATGAACAGTGTTATGAGTCTAGTGGAGCACCCTGGTGAAGGGCGCCCCTGACCAGGGCGCCCCTGGCCAGGGCGCCATTCTCTAGTGTGGATTAAAACCCCCCGATCCCGTGATTAGCCTGTTAAACCCTATCGATTAGCCTGTTAAACCTGTTATCTATTAAACCTTGCTGATTAGCTTGTTAAACCTGTTAAACCTGTTACCTGTTCAACCTGTTATCTGTTAAACCCTACTGCTTAGCCTGTTAAACCTGTTACCTATTAAACCATGGTGATTAGCCCGTTAAACCTGTTACCTGTTACAGCACGTGTAAACCTGTTATACTGTTAGAAACCTGTGACTGTTAACCTTCTGAAATAGAGACCCTCCAGGAAGTCTCTATTTTCTGAAATAGAGACTCTCGGGGAGACTCTATTTTAACCTTCTGAAATAGAGACCCTCCGAGGAGTCTCTATTTCTGAATCCCGTTAAACCTGTCACATGCTAAACCAGTTACATGTTAAACCTGATCCTGTTAAACCTGACACATGTTAACCTGGTAATTACTTACCTGGTTAAGCCTGTTAGCTGTTAAACTTGTTAATTACAGAGCCTGGTAATTACATATCCTGTCAAACCTTGTTAATTACATAGCCGTTGTCAAGCCTTGTTAATCCTATAGCCTGTTAATCACATAGCCTTCTAAACCTGGTTACATAACGCGTAAACCTGTTATCCTGTTAAATACATAGTTATTGTTAACACTCTAAAATAGACTCCCCGAGAAGTCTATATTCTCTGAAATAGAGACCCTCCGGGAAGACTCTATTTCAGCATTGAAATAGAGACCCTCTGGGAAGACTTCATTTACCGAAATAGAGACCCTCCGGAAAGACTCTATTTCAGAATTGAAATAGACTCTCTGGGGAGACTCTATTTACTGAAATAGAGACCCTCTGCAAGGGCGCCATTTCCCTGCAACCTGAAATTTTTGGGCTTCTGTCCAGCCCTTACCCAATGATCTCTGGCCATCTCCTTAACCTTGAATTGCCTATGTGTCATGCATTTTAAGTAGATGGTCATAATTCATCATTTACACCTGATATTGTCCTTGAATTCTATTCCTGAAAATCCACCTTATGTTCCTACAATGTGTAAACTTCTTGAAATTCTATATTAGCTATATAAATGAGAGTGGATGTCAAAAAGTATACATGAAATGTTGTGCATCATATAGGGCCCGGTCTGGTCCTAGGAGGAGCACCCAAAGGTACTTGTGCCCATGGGAGTTTATTGACCACGGTGTTTGACATTGCACCGAAGTACTTGCTTGCTTGACTTGACTTGAGACATTCCCACTCACTCTCACATGACATGCTTGACTTGCTTGACATGAATTGCTTGGTCCAAAAAAGGGCAATTACTTGCTCGAATAAATGAATGAAATAGCCAATTCCATTGTACTATTTGTTATTACACGAGCTTGAAATCACTTGCTTGAATATTGCTTATTATCTTCTTGAAAGGACTTGCTTGAATATTGATTTCTTGGAAAGACTTGTGCAATTACTTGCTAGTTCCTTATTGATACATCTTATTGATGTTCATGTGATACTCTCTTGATACAATTCTTGATATCCTTGCTTGTTCCAACATGCATCATTATACCTGCACTGAACATGTAATTAACTTAAAGATTGTTAGAACTTGAGATATAATTCCTACTGAGCGATTCGCTCATCCAGTTGCTTCCTAACATTTTTCAAGAAACTTGGATAGCGACCACCACCCGGATGGGACCGATACCGAGTGATGAGTGCTAGATTCGATGTATCGTCAGTTATTCGTGCCTGTCGTATTTGTAGGACCTACCTTGTATTTTCAGTTATTATTAAAGGCTTGTATAATTTATATTGGGTCAGTTATGATCTAGTTAGATGGAACTTATTAAACTTGTAGCCTTATAAATGATTCTGGGATGTTGTCATTTGGTTAAGTAGATAATTGTCATCTTGGACTATGGTATTATGTTCAAACTTTGAGTTAGCAATAGAATTACCGAGTACTATGCGCACTCTGTCTTTACATGAATGACACGATCGATATAGACGTGTCACGCCACCGGGTATCTTCCGCGCTCGGGGCGTGACAGTCTTCGTGGTATCAGAGCCTAGGATTCAAATTTCCTAGGTAAAACCTAAGTCCAAGGATAGATTTATACCTTACCCGGTGAGATGGGTAGAGCCATGGGTTAAGTTCTATAATGACATTTGACCTTATAATAAAAACCCAATATTTATTACACTTAAACTCTTTTGTAGGATCATGACCGCTGAAAGAGCACAATGGCGCGAGATGCAGCGCACCGTGCAAGGATTGACGCGGGCGCTACAACAGGTGGCGCAAGGCGGTGTTAACTGTGGAGCCGGTGATCTCCACAGGGGTTTCCGTAACATGAACCCACCAAGGTTCACGGGTTCATCTGACCCCGAGGATGCCGAAAATTGGTTAAAGGAAATGGAACGAATTTTCCGTGTGATGCAATGCACGGACGAGGAGAAGGTTCTACTGGCTATATTCCAACTGGAGCGGGACGCTCGATGTTGGTGGGAATCCGTGGAAGCAACATTGCTCGATGACCACGTCACATGGGATGAATTCGCTGAGCATTTCAATAACAAGTACTTCTCCGACCATATCCATGAGAAGAAGGCC